>CM040124.1:299600952-300200952 GCA_022559845.1 Amorphophallus konjac | reverse complement strand
TGCTCGGAGGAATGCTTCCTCTCCCCCTCCTCCCTTTGGTCGGGAGGGTCCCGGCAAGTGGTGAGGACTTCCTCATATTTTGCATGACGTAGAGCCAAGGCTATCAGGTCGACGAGGGTGGAGGGGGGATGGAGCACCAGTTCTCGCCGGAGTCCTTCATCACGGGTATCCCCAGTCAACGCGGTAATGGCGGGAGCGCTTTCAAGACGAGGGATGCGTAGGGCCTCTGCTCGGAAGCGGTTGATATAGGCCCGCAACTTTTTACCCTGGGCTTGCTTGAGCGCTAATAGCCCCACGATCGACCTTGGGGGGCCATTCTCGGCGAAGCTTTCCTTGAAGAGTCGCCCAAACTGTCGGAAGATAATGATGCTTCCGGAGGCGATGGCTCGGAACCATGCTCGAGCACCCTGAACTAGAGTCGTAACAAAGGCTCGACACTTGACACCGTCGGACGTCCCGTGTAAGGTCATTAGGGCGTCGAAGCTGTCGTAGTTGTCGACCGGGTTGCTCTGGCCATCGTAGGACTTGAAGGTCAACGGAGAGACTCTGGGAGAAATCTCTGCCTCCAATATCTGATCGGAGATTGGGGATCGCTCCTCATCCTCCTTGGTGCTGTTCTGCTGGAGGGCACGAAGGGCACGCTCCTGCTCGGCGAAGCCTCGCTCAAAGTTTTGCAGCTGGAGGGATAGTTCCCCCTGTCGTCGGGATGGGGCCAGGGGGCTCCGAGTGTTTCCCTGGCGTTTCGGGTTTGGAACATCCTCCTTTGTGCGTTGTTGATTGAGCTCAGACTTACTCTTTCTTGGGTTGAAGGAGGCTTCTTGCTCCGGAGGTGGGGGCTGTGAAGGTCCGCCCCGCTCACTCTGAATGATGCGTCCTTCTTGAAGGATGAATCGGCCTCCGGCCGTCATCAGGGACGCCCCCGTGCGGGGGTGATTTGTCCGGAGAAGCCGCGACCTCTCCTCTCCAGCTATATGGGTCCTCATCAAGTCAACGAGGACATCCATTTTAGCATTGAGGGTTTGGAGGGCGTCTGGGTTCCCGGGAGCGAATTGTTCCCCTTCGACCGGCGGAGGTGGGTTGTTGGCTTGGTTGTTAGAGGGGGCGCCTGTTGAAGGGTGTGAGGGCGCGAGCTCTCTCTTTCGACTGCCGGTGCCTTCCCTTTTTCACCGGTGCTTCTCCTACTAGAATTTCTTCGCACCATATTGGCTCTTTGTTCGTTTCCCACAGACAGCGCCATATGAAGAGGGGTGATCTCGCGCAGTGTCCTGAGCCGTACGATCCTGGATGAACTCTCTTCATCATCGTCACCACGATAGAGGATCTACAAAGTAGGAAACGGATCAGAGGAGCCCAGGGTTGAGACCCCGGGGAAAACCCTCCGATGCTTAAGTCAGCAAGTTGATAGGGCGTAGATGGAAGGGATGTAGGAGAAAGAATGAGAGGCACGAGATCGCTCTCCACCAGTGTATGTGGTGTTAAGTGCTCAGGATTACCTTCTGCTTTTATCGGAGGGTTTCCCTTAGTTTATATAGTGTTTCCCTCTAAAGGGGGCTCGGGGATAGGCGAGAGTATAGGGGGCGTTACTCGGCCGTTTCGGGCCTAGTTGTTTGGTCTCCCCTATCGTCGACTCTCGATCTTCCCTCATTCAGTTCAGCTCGGGCGCCGCTTGGGCTTTCCCCGATCGGCCGTAACGCACGATCGGACACCGCTTGGGCTTTCCCTGCTTCGACGGTTGCTCGGACTTCCGGACCTAGAGGCCGCCTAAGAAGTATTGGTCAGAGCGATTTTGGGCTTCAAGATAAGTGGGCCCGTTATTGGGGTTGTCACTTGAAGAGTTTGACCTGTTTGGGTCGGGTTGGACCTGGTTGGGCCGCTCTCGATCGTATGTTCATTGGGCCGCCAATTTACCCCTCTCCACTGACGGAATTTTTCGACGGAAAAAAGGTCATCGGGAATACGTCAGAAACATTTTACTTTCTGACGAAAAAATATTATGTTGGAAATCCGTCGGTAATTATCGACTAATTTTTGACATAAATATTTTGTTGTAAATACGTCGAAACTTTTTGACGGACCAAATTTTGGTCGGAAATATGTCAAAACTTTCTGACATATTTCCGACTCATACAAATTTCATCGGAAAGCCCTAAATAAGGATAATTGTAGGTTAAAATATTTTTGATGGATTCAAATATTGTCAAAAATACGTCAGAAAGTTTTGACGTATTTTTGATAAATATAAATCCGTCAAAAATTTCTGACATATTTCTGACCAATAATTTTTCCGTCGAAAATCTATAAAATATAAATTAATTAATAATAAGAAGGGTGGAAAATAATGTTATCATTTTTTGACGGAATAATTTTCTGTCGAAAATACGTCAGAAATCTAAAATATTTCTGACATAATGTAAGTTGGTCAGAAATATGTCAGAAGTTTCCGACGTATTTCCGACTAACTAGCTTTATGTCGGAATCCTATTTTTCACCCTTACCAACCTATTTGTCACCCTAGGCCTATTTGTCACCGTTAGGAAACTATTTGTCTCCTTCGAAAATTATGTGTCAAATTTTTTCTGACGGAAAGTAATTTGGTCGACAATACGTCAAATATTTCCCTCGTATTTCTGACATACAATTTTTTCGTCGGAATACTTTATTACTAGAATATTTATCTATATGTGTCAAATATTTCCGACGAAAATCCTGTTTGTCGGAAATACGTCAAAAATTTCTGACGTATTTTTGACAGTAAATATATACGTCGGAAACTTGTTTGTCACCCTTAACAACTTATTTGTTACCTAGGCGACCTATTTGAAACCCTTAGCAAGTTAGTTGTCAACTTTGAAAGTTATGTGCAAACGTTTCCGACGGAATATATGTTGGTCGGAAAAACGTCAAAAATTTTCTTCGTATTTCCGACATATAATTTTTCTGTCGGAATACTTTATTACCAGCATATTTATCTATATGTGTCAAATATTTCTAACGAAAATCCTGTTTGTCGGAAATATGTCAGAAATTTCTGACGTATTTTTGATAATAAATATATACGTTGGAAACCTATTTGTCACCCTTACCAACTTATTTGTTACCTAGACAACCTATTTGTCACCCTTAGCAAGTTATTTGTCAACTTTGAAAGTTATGTGCAAACATTTCCGACGGAATATATGTTGGTCGGAAATACGTCAGAAATTTTTAACACATTTCCAACAAAAAAAATTTCTATTGGAAACCTGTGTTACCACCATATTTATCTATATGTGTCAAATATTTTCGACGGAAAGTCTTTTTGTCGGAAATACGTCAGCAATTTCAGACGTATTGCCGATAGAAAATATATTCGTCGGAAACCTATTTGTCACCCTTACCAACCTCTTTATCACCCATAGGCGACCTATTTGTCACCCTTAGCAACCTATTTGTCAATCTTGAAAGGTATGTGTCAAATTTTTTCCGACGGAAGGATGTTAGTCGGAAAGATGTCGGAAAGACGTCAAAAATCTCCGACCTATTTCTGACAGACGTTGTTTCCGTCGGAAACATTACCAGCTTGACTCCGGAGGAGCAGCCTCCTCCCTTCCTCTGACAACCCAGAGGGAGAACCGTGTTCAACACCCTGTTGAACACACCTCTAACACTACCCAGTAGAGTTAGACCCACTGCACTATGACAGCACATGAGGAACTCCCTCGCACTCTGGTATACAAACCAGAATGTGACCAGCCAAAGTCTGATCACACCTCCGAACAGTACTACACTGTACCACCGGAGAAATACAAAGTGAACTGAATCAAAGGAATCAAAGAAACAAAAAACAAATGACCATAATCTGGAATACAATTCGAAATTGAAAGATAAACTTGTAGCTCTGAATATAATTCAAGAGCCTTCGCTGAATTCTTCTTCTCTCGAGTTGGACCTCGAACACTTTCTCTCTCTGTTTTTCTTTTTATCTCGAATGTTTCTTCGAATGGGTAGCTTCTCTATCAGTTCTCACTGATGGTCTCGCTTTGGACTCTCCTGCTTCCTCTTTCTATCGTTGCAGCTTTTCTGCTCTCTTTCTATCTGTTATCTTTCGAAGAGGAATGTTGAAACTTATAGAACCAGCAAATTTGAAATTTCAGAGTTGAGATTATTTTCCTGGCAAAATTTCACTTGTCCAGGTGTAATGGAAAATGTTCTGATTGTTCAGCTTTGATCAGAGTACTGCCAGGTGTCTTGGATCATGTGTAAAAGATTGGGGATCGATTCCACATGAATCCCTTGAGTTTTCCACGTGCAGAGCCATGTTTCACCCTTGGTAGTGTATTTTACACTGTTAACGACTATTTGTCAGTAGGGCTGTCAATGGGCTGGGCCGGCCCGACAGCCCCGCGGGCCTGGCCCGATTTCGGGTCGGGCCGCAAGCACTTTTTTGGCCCGCGAGCTTTTAGTCGGGCCTAAAAGCCCGGCCCAACTAGACCCGCGAGACAGGCTTGGGCTTTGAGTTCGGCCCGCGGGCCAGCCCGGCCCGTTCTTTTTTTTATTCTCACTTTAATTTTTAAAAACTATTTAGTTAAAATTATGTTATTTTACTTAATTAGAAATTTTAAAACTGTAACTACCCGGAGATCCGGATACCGGTAAACCGATACCAAGAACTCGGAGACGCCACCCAAGAGGCTGATGAGGCCCCGTAAGGGTTGGGAGGATTGGTTAAGGAGGTGCATAATGAACTGGAATTACATGTGCATTATAAAATAATGATTTTAAGCGGAAGCAATTGACAATATCAGGGTGATATATTTATATAATAGTTAAGATCCAACCATTACAAGTCCAAACACTGTATAAAAGTCAAAATAAACAACTACACGGGGCATATCTCGGTCAAAAGGGAAAAGAAAAAGAGACCACTGCTGGCACCTACTGCTTTCCGCCAAAAGCACGTGGCAAACCCGCGGACTGCTACTCCGTCTCACCTGGAGAGGAAGGGGTGAGTCTCACATCATAGACTCAGTAGGGTTCACGCAGATCCCTATCTTGCAGCTAAATTCATGAAAGTAGTTAATAACACAATGGCATAGAAAAACAACAGTTAAATAAAGCAGTACATGAATAAGAGCAATTAAAGACAGCTAACACAAATGTCATTTAATATTCGAACGCATAATTAAATGTGAGATTCATAATCTACCAATAGAATGAAAATTCAACATTTCCAGGTGACAGGAGAGAGAAAGGACCACCAGAAAGAAGACCAGATGCGTCCACTGACGAGTTATACTGCGTCTCAAGTATCTCCACTAGCCTGGAATGCGACAAGTGAGACACGTAACAGTAACCAAGGTCAAGAACTAGTCAGGGTCACACTCGTTAGTGTTAGTCCTCACACCTAACCACGTGTGCACACACAGGCTCAATGCCTTGAGTCAGGCCTCTAGCTAGTTTTCCCCTCCAGTAGGACGCTACTGACAAGCAAGGGGGCCCACGGAAACTAGCTTAAAAATCATACACCAGGACTACCCCTGCCACCTCTCCCAGGTGGGCCGACACTAAAGTCGTCGGGCTACGACTAGTGGTTCCATCATAAGGAAAGAGAAAATAATTCTATTGGGATATAAAAATGTACCACAGTTTGTAAAAATATTTAAACATGGCGAACATGCATCGCTAAACGCATAATTAAATAAATAGGATTGAATTCATACACTACAGGGATAAAACGGTCTAGTCAAAGGCCGCAAGGCTCTAGTAAGCAATCGAACGATTGGCCGCTTCACTGACCCAAGCGGTCTTTACCCTGACCGTTTAGCTATGAACACATCATATATTGAACAGAATAAAAACGGTCTAGATAGGGCCGTTTTGATCAAGAAACGGTCGTGCGACTGACTGCTTAGTGATAGAAATGGTCCGATCTGGGCCACTAGGCTCGCATCGCCTTACCAGGTCAAAGGGGCTTAGCGGTCATTTATTGGGCCGCTAAGGTCAACAAATGGTCGGACGAAGGACCGCCATTTACAAGAAACGGCCTGGGCGAGACCGTTAAGGTCCACCGCCTTACACAACTATAAAATGGTCCCTGGAAGGACCGTTTTCCTTCCAGAGAACCCGAAACGTGGGTAACTCAAATGAATTCCCTCCCAATCGTTACAAATTGATGGGAAAACATGTTTAAACCTGTTCCCTGCATTCATACATCCGTTCCATAACATTTTTACATCCAAAAACATAAAAACAATGGCCATGGAGTGATTTTCATGGATTAAAACATAAATGACTATGTTCATGAATTTTTGCTCAAACCATAAGAAAACATAAGACAATGGGCATGAAATTGGAAGTAAAGCATCCTAAGAGGAAGGGTAATCCATCCCCTACTTGGTTTAAGAAGAAAACGCTGATTCCTCGCCGTTCTTCACGAAGGAACCGCGCCCAACACCCGGGGTTTTCCACCTCCACGCTCCACGGTCGCCTCTATGATGACGACACCACTCCTCCTACGCCTTGGGCTCACCAAGGACACCTCCTGCAATTCCTGCAAGGTCCCGGGGTGAGCACACCACCGAGAGCAAGAGAAAGGGGGAGGGCGTGCGTAGGAGAGAAAGAGAGAGTGAGAGGGGAGAGAACCTCCCTACGTGGTGGATAAAAAGCATGTGATTATATATATATATATATATATATATATTGTTATAAAACCTTGAATTTCCATAAGGCATTAAAAGGTGTAAAATTGTATATATGTCCTATCTAGCTTCTAAAAGCTAATAACAATGGGTTAACTCAATTGAGTTTAGCACATTAAGCCGATTAAAATAGTTTTATTTTATATTTTGATACTGATACGAATCCGTTAACTACCAGGTCTTACAGTCCCTCCCTCCTAATAGAAATTTCATCCTCGAAATTTAAAAGGAAGCACAAGGAGAGAACTGAAGGAAAATATACCTTACTCGAATAAAAAGGGAAATTACTGATGCATATCGTCTTCACGTTCCCAAGTAGTCTCATCACCTGAGTGACGCTGCCATACTACCTTTACCAGAGGGATTACCTTACTCCACAGTCGTTGTTCACGACGATCGTCAATCCGCATTGGATACTCTGGCGTGGAGAGATCCGTTGTCACTTCAGGCCACATTGAATCATCTAATACATGAGATGCATCAGAAATATACTTTCTTAATTGAGAAACATGAAACACATCGTGGATTGCTTACATCGCCGGTGGCAACTGAAGTCGATAAGTCACTTGGCCCACACGTTCCAAGATAGGAAACAGACCAATATATCGGGGACTAAGCTTTCCACGCTTCCCAAATCTCATCACACCTTTCATTGGGGATATTTTTACAAAAACAGAATCTCCAGGCTCAAACTGTAATGGTCTTCTACGCTGATCTGCATAGCTTTTCTGTCGACTTTGAGCTGTCAACATTTTCTACCTGATCAGACGTACTACATCAACACACTGCTGATGGGAATCGACGCCGAGCATGTACATTTACTTTTGCATTTATGTCTTTTTAGTTTGTGTTTATATCATTGGGAAAGTATGTACGCAAATGTAAGGCTTTATAAGCCAATGAGTCATTCCCATGGATTGTGTGGGTTTTTGTGTAATTTTGTAGTAGGTCCAGCTAGGGGGCCCTCAGCCCTTTCCCATTGGTCCATGTCACCTTGTGGGGCTGGTCAACCATCCTAGGTGGACATCTAAAAGGTTGGACTAGTCTTATGGACACATGGGGGACAAAGGGTGAGGAATGTCAACATTCTACACCCACCCCACCTACCTCTTCCATGGTCAATAGGCTGCCCCCTTCCTCTTGAATTTTTTTATTAATTTTTGTGTGTTGTTCAAACCTCATCCCAGCCCTTCATCCACCCTCCCTAGATCCAAGGGTCTACATTAGATTTGATACCTATCATATATAAGTGTGTATTTTTATGTGAAAATTAGTGAAAAAATCAAAAATTTTGTTGAATGCCAAGAAGGCTCTTGCGCCCCCAGCCCTCTCCCCCTGGTTTCCTCTCCTCAAACCTCCAGTTCTAGAGTGTATCAATCTTCTATCTCCCCCTCTCAACCTCTGATCTTCATCTGTGCCACCGCCGTTCGTGCCGCCTTCGAGCCGCCGTGAATCCGTCTTCGATTTTCTGTCCTGCTGGACAGAGGTGTCTTCACGAAAATCTTGCTACCAACCACGACCTCTTCGTAGTTTGTAATTTTTATGGTGTGTTTCTATCTTCCATCCCATTCTCCACAAAAAAATTCAAGTCGAAAATCCTTCGTTTGATATTTTTGCAATTTCTGTCTTCAATCACTCCCAGATCTGTCCTGTCTCTATCTACAGTGACAGTAGCTCTGAGTTTCCCATCTCCGACCCTCTTTTTGATTTTTTTTGGTGCTCCCAATGTTACTGGGCGTTCTGTCCATCATCCCCTACATCCACCATTTTTCTTGATTTTTTATCCGCCCTATATCCATTTTTAAAAATTCGTGTTCTATCTCTGCTACAGTGCTTTCAGCCAAGTTCCAGATCCGACCACCTTCTAGTTCAAAAATCAGAACAAATCACAGCCACCTCCAAATCCTTCATAGAAAATAGTTTCGATTTCTTAGCTTGATTTCCTACAACTGTGCTGAAGACCACCACTTCAGATTCGGACGTTCACATATCAGTCAAAGGCTGTTCTCAGACAAGTTCTCTGCAGATCCGAGAGCCCGGTCACTGTACAACAGCAACTCAAAAATTCATTAAGGCCAAAATCCGAGAAGATCCAGGTCTGATATCTAGGCCTAGGTTGAAGTATTTGAAGAGAGCTTTCCAACGGCGCCAGTTTTGTGTCGATCCGACTTCGGGGCTGATCGCAGCGTCCATTCTCGTCGGAGCGCGCGCTGAAAACCAGAAGCTGCAGATCCGTGGCCGGTTATTCCGACCGGCGCCGAACGGAGCCGCCCGACCTCCGGCCGGTGAACCATTTTGCCGCCAGCCCGGGGAGCGCTTCCCTAAGTGTCCCCACTACAGCGGTGTCACCGGGTCCCACACGGCCCCTCCGGATAGCATGTGGGCCCCACCGTCACTAGTTCGGGTGTTGCCGAATCAACGCGAGAAGCCGCCCGTCAACCCGAATTCGGTCCTCCCGGGCCGCATTGTGTAGCCCTTTACCTCCCTGTGTGGAGTGGGTAGCGAATTGTATTACTGTAATATTGTGTATTATTGTTCCGGGAGTACGAGTTTTGGTCGGGTCCGTCTCCCCCACGCCGAGCGCGTGGAGGTATCGTTCTCGCTCCCTACACTCGGCATTTGCTTATTTTCATATATACTTGTTTATGCCACTGCTAGAGAGCATGTTCTAGGATCGTAGCTCGCTTTATATTTATATCACCGCTGCTGCGAGAGAGAGCGTTATCGTCCTGTGACCCGATCCGGGCACGAAAGTGTGAATTGACCACCCTAGCTCACTGCCGGTTTCTCAACCGCGCACGTCCGACGCTTCCCTCGTTAAGGGACAGTCACGAGCTTGTCGTGTCCGTGGTCTCGTCCCGCATCAATTTGGTATCAGAGCGAGTTTGAGTCTAGGGTGTCAAAAAAAGAGTGTCATTTATGTCTAGCCATTAGTCATTGTCTAAGTCGTGTTTAGGGTCATCATTATTTTAAAACAAAAAAAAAGTGTGTCTTTGCATTGCATCCCAATAACCCGGTATATTAAAAGGTGTTGTCCGAATGTTAGGCTACGCCTATCGGGAAGGCTACACACTTGCGCGAGTGATCTCCGGATCGGTTATCTCCGCCACGTACCGAGTCTTGGTTTACGTCTAGGGTCCTTAGTGTGCATGCATTCCAAACTTGCATAGTCGGTCTAGTGTCTTGTCACCGTGTGTATGCATGTCCATATCCGCTACCCATGGCCATTCCCCAAGACCATACATCCGAGTGGTCAACCTTTGTGGCCAAAGTCAATGTCCTCATGGACCGAGCCCTTGGTTTTACCCCTCTCACTATGAAAGTCGCTCTATCCAACGGGTCCGCAACGGAACTCCATTTCACCGATAGGGAGTCGGATAATTGGGTTTCTCTTGACATCGTGGAGTCTCTCTCCAAGACAGGCGATGTAGCGACCCGGATTCCGGATACCCGGTGCACCCGGTATAAATACCGAATACACGCGATACCACATGGGACCCGCGAGGCCTCCCAAGCGCGGGAAAGCGCCGAAGGGAAAAAGGATTGTGTGGGAAATACATTGAAGCCAGCAGATATAACAGTAAGCAATTAAATTTCATTAGATTGGATTGCTAAAGTAGCAGAAATAAAATTACCTTTTATTAAACATTCAAGTTTTACAATTATACACCAGAGTCTAGCCCAAGGAAAGACAACAAGTCTAGCACAGTACAGTACGACAGAAAGAAACGTACACAGAAGTCGGAAGAAGCCCGACCGCAGGTACAGCTGGCAGCTACAACAGCAAGCGAGCACTCCGCCAGGAACAGCAGAGGCAGACGGCGAAACCCACCTGAAAAGCAGCAGGGGTGAGTCTCAACAGAAACTCAGTAGGGGTCACGCGGATCCCCACTGGAAAACCGCACAAAGCGAAGGCAACGGAAGCAGCAACAAACGTAGCAAGGACAGCAACGTAGCAAAGCAGGAAAGCTACACTACAAAGCTGTAAAGGAACAGACGGGAAGTAGGAGTAGGGAACACGCAGGAGAGGGTGAGAACCCGCACCAAACAAGCGGCTACCGAACTAACCTCGGTATCCCAAACTACTCCAAACAAAGGCAACAGATGGATGACCCTAAACTCACACAGAAGGGTACACCAGTCTGTCAACCAGCCCCAAACAAAGGCGAAGGCGAACGCCGACACCGGGAAACAGACAAAACACGACAGGGAACGTCGTGCACAAAGCCCCGCGCACGATCGGAACATCGCGCGGACGACAAACCACTGACCCCGAGTGCAGCCACGAACGGGCAACTCGCAAAGGTCACAGCGTACAGGAAAACGCCGAAAGCTACGCGTCACGTGACGGAAGCACCCCCTTAAAAGCCAGCTGCGTCCACTGACGTCTGACGCCGCACCTCAAGTGTCTCACCTACAGTACTGCTGTAACAACAGCAGAGATGTAGACACCAGCTGAACCAAACAGTAACAGCAAAACAAGTAACTAGTCAGGGTCACGCCCGTCGACGTAAGTCCTAACCCCTGACCACGTGTGCACACACTGGCTATAGCCTAAGCCAGGTCCTCTAGCTAGTATTCTCCCTCGGCAGGACGCTACCGTTGGCTAGGAGCCCGCGGAACTAACTAAAAACCGCTCACTGGGAAAAACCCTCCGCCATCCGCTAGCGGGTCGGCACCTCTCGGCCTCAGGTCACACAAGTGGAGGCTTCACACGACACAGAAGCTCAAAACACAAGCGCCGAAGTACTAACGGGCAACCACACCCCTCAACACGTACTTCGAGGCACCAAATGGCAGCATCGCCACTGCCGACAACTCAGGACAAGCACTAGACCTCCTACGTAACGATCCTGAGCCAAACGACTCAAAGGTAAGATCGTCACAACAGCGGAACAAGCCGCCAATCGGTCTAATCCTAAGCCAAAGAAACCACGCTCCGCAGAAAACGACACACGGAGACCTGAGGGAGACATCAAGAACCCTCAGCACACCTGGACACGCAAACCGAGGTAGAACAATACCTCGAAGCATCCAGAAGCAGTGTCTTAGGCAGGACAGAACCGCTAAGACACGCGCAAACAAGGTCACATGTCAACCACTGGGTCAGACCAGGTTGACCGAAACCCAAACAAGCACATGCAAAGGTAGGATAAGGAACCCTACCACAAGCAAGAAGACTCCTGGCTACCTTACAACGTAGTCTTAACCCTCATAGGACGTCAAGAGACATCCACGGGACAACGGGCAGACCACAAGGCCAAGCCAAGACACACAGAATCATCGGGCGGAAAACCAAGGCACAAGGAAAGTAACGCACCAGCTCTAGACCGCTACAAGCAAACGACGGTCTAGGTTAGGGCCGTTATTTCCCAAACGACGGACGGACGCAAGGCCGTCACACACACCACCCTAACAACCTACAAACCACGCAAAAGCCAAGTAACGCACGGGACTAGGGGCGTTACAAGCAAACGACGCACGGGGTATCCACCGTCACATCCACGGTGCAGCAACCCAAACCAAGGCGAAGTAACGCGCTAAGCCAGGGGCGTCACTCACGAAACAGCGCGGCAGGGGAGGGCCGTCAGAACCAAACGACGCACAGGGGACCCATCCGTTACTCACAGACGGCATGGCCACCCTCAACCCAACACCACAGCAAACAACGGTCGGAGGCATGCGCGTTACTCACAAACGACGCACGGGGTCCCCACCGTCACACCCAACGGTGCAGTCAACCCAACCTCGACCAAAAGAGAATGTAACGGCCAGGGGCGGGCACGTCACACTCAAACAACGCATAGGGGCACGACCGCTAGAGGCACCGCCTCAACGAGTCAACGTCAGTCAACTGGCAAGTAACGGCCTGGGCAAGGCGCGCCACTTCCATCTAACGCACTGGGTCAAGCGCGTTAGACTAACCGACTCAACCCCAACATAAAACGACGAAGGCGAAGTAACGCACTAACCTAGGCACGTTACAAGGAAGCGACGCGCCACTCTAGGGCCGTCACTCACCTAGAAGCCAAAGCGCTAAAACGATGCAGACCAAACGACGGTCAGTCGTAGGGCCGCTAAAGACAAGTAACGGTCGCTGGCATGACCGCTACTTCGGTTACGGCGGGAAAACATAGGAATGGCCGGATCGGCCCGTTCCACGCCCCATTCACGCCGAAACGCAGGGGAAACACACCGCAACACCGAATAACAACATTCAAGGGCCAAAATGCCCACATGCAACACCAAAAACGCTCGATCCGGGCGATTTAGACAAATCCACCCTAAGTGGGTCACCGAGGTTCCCGGGCTTCTACCGGCCTCGAATGAACACCGAATCGCACGAAATCAACGTGGATGAGATTCTAACATCCCTGCGGTCATTTAGAAACTAACTGAACCGCAAACGGTCACCGTTTACCGGCCGACCCTAAAAACCACGAAAATCACGGTTTAGGCAAAACAAGCCCAAACACACTCGTTTCCTAGCCGAACGCCGTGCAATGGCAGGGAAAACGAAGGTGAAGAAGCAAGGATCCGTCACCCTACCTCCACCGAAGAAACCACGCCGAAAACCACTCGCGAACCAATTTCACCGGCTTTGAATCCACCGTTCGGGATCGCGCCAGAATCGATCCGATCCTCGCCTCATCGCGCACCAATCCAGCTCCACGTCCTCGCCAACTCACCCACGGTCGCTCCGTCTGCAGCCGGGGCCAAAGAGGGGGAGAAACGAGAGAGAACGGGAGAGAGAAACGGTCGCGGCCGAATGAGGGAAGAAAGAGAAAAAGAAAAGAAAAAGGAAAAGAAATTAGGAAATTTTCCTAATTTCCGAAAATTCCAAAAATGCGCCGAAAATACATAAATTCAGAAAAATACACAAAAATAGTCGAAACGACCGGCTCGAAGAGTACATCGACGCTGTAGCATTCACGAGTTCGAGAATTGACAAATAAACTCACCGTAGGGTTCCGTAACTAGTACGTGAGAAAAACCCACACGGCTCGTCAAACTCAATTCGGAAGCCACAAAAGCGAACCGAAACTCAACGAAACCAATCCGAAACAGATCCGAAAGATCCATTAAAGATCCTACGAGATCCAGGGCATTACATCCTCCCCCCCTTCAAAGAATTTCGCCCCCGAAATTCAGGACTAGCAAAGGAGAAGCAGGGAAGAACAACCCAACAGCACAAAACTCGGAAAACACAGCTCAGAGGAACACCGTCAGATCACAATTACAGGTACACACTCAGCTTCCAAGACAGCAAGTCTACAGCACGAGTATGGCACCAAAGTGAATACATCTGACACCTCCAAAGCAAGGGCAACGTCGTTTACGTCTCACCAGAAATAGAGACACGACAGCCACAACAACAGACAACTGAGAAACACAACGACAACACGGCAAGCGGCAGCTTACACAAGGAACGCAGTCCCCACAGCTGACAGCTCGCAACATCATCGGCTCCAGTGCCAAAGGCAACAGGGAACACCTGGCACACAGGACACCAACGACAACAACAACGCTGCTGGACCCGAAACACAATCAAGTCAGCACTCACTCAGACATCACATCTGATCAAGTCGCAAGCTAACTCCACCAGGGAAAGAGAGCACAGCAAGCCAACTGACAAGACCATGGTCCAAGGCAGAGACACAAAATCATAAAGAAACAGCGCCAAAACAACACAACGGCAACACCTGCAGAATTCCGGCTCTACTTAACACGCAGAACCACGGAACACAACTGCAAGCAGGGTCACAACAAGGCACAAAAACAGCTGAACACACGACCACAAGAGACAGGTCACGCATCAGACTGCTCACCAAGAGAAAGACCCACAACAACGAAAAACAACAACAATGATCTCGGGGAATGCAACTCAAGGACTAGCAACACGCCTCAAGAGCACAACACCCAAGAAGAAAATACAGAGTAGAGGGTACTCAATCCGCAAAGATGCCGACAAATTCCCCAACACTCGCACAATGCCGATGCCAACACAAGAAAACCACGAACAACGGCACGGCAACAACCAAAGTCAAGGCACGAAAAGCCAAGACAAAGCCACATCGAGAAAGGAACAAGACCTCTCGACAAATGGGTAGCCAACCCACACCCAACAGCTGCACTCTCAACAACGTGCACAGGCAACAGAACAACATCGATAATCGCATCTCAGCACACACCAGCGTCATCGCAATCAACAAGATCGCAACTCACACGCCACGCGCACTGATCAGGCGAACAACCGATCACAAAGAGCCTAAGTGCAACAAGAGAAGAGCACCAGCTTCAGCGCAAAGCACAAGGAAAGCATCAATCTCAGCTCACCATCACGTCCTGACACGATAAATGAGCCTTCACAACACATCGGCCGTTAGACACAGCACGACAACTACGGTACACAACAGCTCTTAACACCATCATGGAGTCCAAAGCTAAGCAACCGTACAACAAGGAGCAGATCAGGCTCAAAACAAAGCTGTCTACACTTAAGCAGACACAGGACAAAGGCACAACCAAGACAGCAATTCCAAGGCAAACCTCGGAAAGCTTCACCAAAGAGGGATGAGAAGCAACAAGCTCAACAACAACAGCTCACCAGGAAGGGAAAATCCAAGGCTCGCTCGAGCAACTTCTCAATCGAGGCAACACGACAATCGAAGCAACCAAAACAACGAAGCATCAGGAGCTACACAAACTCAAGCTGGGACAACCCAAGCAACGTAAGAACGTGCGTGGCCATCACACCAACGCTAAAAGTCATAAGCCACCTGAGCAAAATACAGAAAATAGCTCGAACAAGGCACTGCAGGTTCATGCCAACCGACAAACACTGCAAAGTGCACCACGATCGAGACCAACTTCAAAACCGAACGAAGCACATCGTCTCATCTAGACGAGAGCAAAACCATCTCGCACAGTGCCAACCAAGCACGTACAAGACCACACGCAAAAAGCACCGCGATAAACCATCGCAACACCTACGCCAGCAAGAGACTGTACTGGGCCTAAAGACTCTGGTAACTGTATATCTGGATTTCCATGTATCTCACACGACAATGATCTGATAGCTCAGAAAAGAACTCCGAACATCTCAGAACACTGCTCTGATACCACCTGTAGCGACCCGGATTCCGGATACCCGGTGCACCCGGTATAAATACCGAATACACGTGATACCACATGGGACCCGCGAGGCCTCCCAAGCGCGGGAAAGCGCCGAAGGGAAAAAGGATTGTGTGGGAAATACATTGAAGCCAGCAGATATAACAGTAAGCAATTAAATTTCATTAGATTGGATTGCTAAAGTAGCAGAAATAAAATTACCTTTTATTAAACATTCAAGTTTTCAATTATACACCAGAGTCTAGCCCAAGGAAAGACAACAAGTCTAGCACAGTACAGTACGACAGAAAGAAACGTACACAGAAGTCGGAAGAAGCCCGACCGCAGGTACAGCTGGCAGCTACAACAGCAAGCGAGCACTCCGCCAGGAACAGCAGAGGCAGACGGCGAAACCCACCTGAAAAGCAGCAGGGGTGAGTCTCAACAGAAACTCAGTAGGGGTCACGCGGATCCCCACTGGAAAACCGCACAAAGCGAAGGCAACGGAAGCAGCAACAAACGTAGCAAGGACAGCAACGTAGCAAAGCAGGAAAGCTACACTACAAAGCTGTAAAGGAACAGACGGGAAGTAGGAGTAGGGAACACGCAGGAGAGGGTGAGAACCCGCACCAAACAAGCGGCTACCGAACTAACCTCGGTATCCCAAACTACTCCAAACAAAGGCAACAGATGGATGACCCTAAACTCACACAGAAGGGTACACCAGTCTGTCAACCAGCCCCAAACAAAGGCGAAGGCGAACGCCGACACCGGGAAACAGACAAAACACGACAGGGAACGTCGTGCACAAAGCCCCGCGCACGATCGGAACATCGCGCGGACGACAAACCACTGACCCCGAGTGCAGCCACGAACGGGCAACTCGCAAAGGTCACAGCGTACAGGAAAACGCCGAAAGCTACGCGTCACGTGACGGAAGCACCCCCTTAAAAGCCAGCTGCGTCCACTGACGTCTGACGCCGCACCTCAAGTGTCTCACCTACAGTACTGCTGTAACAACAGCAGAGATGTAGACACCAGCTGAACCAAACAGTAACAGCAAAACAAGTAACTAGTCAGGGTCACGCCCGTCGACGTAAGTCCTAACCCCTGACCACGTGTGCACACACTGGCTATAGCCTAAGCCAGGTCCTCTAGCTAGTATTCTCCCTCGGCAGGACGCTACCGTTGGCTAGGAGCCCGCGGAACTAACTAAAAACCGCTCACTGGGAAAAACCCTCCGCCATCCGCTAGCGGGTCGGCACCTCTCGGCCTCAGGTCACACAAGTGGAGGCTTCACACGACACAGAAGCTCAAAACACAAGCGCCGAAGTACTAACGGGCAACCACGCCCCTCAACACGCACTTCGAGGCACCAAATGGCAGCATCGCCACTGCCGACAACTCAGGACAAGCACTAGACCTCCTATGTAACGATCCTGAGCCAAACGACTCAAAGGTAAGATCGTCACAACAGCGGAACAAGCCGCCAATCGGTCTAATCCTAAGCCAAAGAAACCACGCTCCGCAGAAAACGACACACGGAGACCTGAGGGAGACATCAAGAACCCTCAGCACACCTGGACACGCAAACCGAGGTAGAACAATACCTCGAAGCATCCAGAAGCAGTGTCTTAGGCAGGACAGAACCGCTAAGACACGCGCAAACAAGGTCACATGTCAACCACTGGGTCAGACCAGGTTGACCGAAACCCAAACAAGCACATGCAAAGGTAGGATAAGGAACCCTACCACAAGCAAGAAGACTCCTGGCTACCTTACAACGTAGTCTTAACCCTCATAGGACGTCAAGAGACATCCACGGGACAACGGGCAGACCACAAGGCCAAGCCAAGACACACAGAATCATCGGGCGGAAAACCAAGGCACAAGGAAAGTAACGCACCAGCTCTAGACCGCTACAAGCAAACGTCGGTCTAGGTTAGGGCCGTTATTTCCCAAACGACGGACGGACGCAAGGCCGTCACACACACCACCCTAACAACCTACAAACCACGCAAAAGCCAAGTAACGCACGGGACTAGGGGCGTTACAAGCAAACGACGCACGGGGTATCCACCGTCACATCCACGGTGCAGCAACCCAAACCAAGGCGAAGTAATGCGCTAAGCCAGGCGCGTCACTCACGAAACAGCGCGGCAGGGGAGGGCCGTCAGAACCAAACGACGCACAGGGGACCCATCCGTTACTCACAGACGGCATGGCCACCCTCAACCCAACACCACAGCAAACAACGGTCGGAGGCATGCGCGTTACTCACAAACGACGCACGGGGTCCCCACCGTCACACCCAACGGTGCAGTCAACCCAACCTCGACCAAAAGAGAATGTAACGGCCAGGGGCGGGCACGTCACACTCAAACAACGCATAGGGGCACGACCGCTAGAGGCACCGCCTCAACAAGTCAACGTCAGTCAACTGGCAAGTAACGGCCTGGGCAAGGCGCGCCACTTCCATCTAACGCACTGGGTCAAGCGCGTTAGACTAACCGACTCAACCCCAACATAAAACGACGAAGGCGAAGTAACGCACTAACCTAGGCACGTTACAAGGAAGCGACGCGCCACTCTAGGGCCGTCACTCACCTAGAAGCCAAAGCGCTAAAACGATGCAGACCAAACGACGGTCAGTCGTAGGGCCGCTAAAGACAAGTAACGGTCGCTGGCATGACCGCTACTTCGGTTACGGCGGGAAAACATAGGAATGGCCGGATCGGCCCGTTCCACGCCCCATTCACGCCGAAACGCAGGGGAAACACACCGCAACACCGAATAACAACATTCAAGGGCCAAAATGCCCACATGCAACACCAAAAACGCTCGATCCGGGCGATTTAGACAAATCCACCCTAAGTGGGTCACCGAGGTTCCCGGGCTTCTACCGGCCTCGAATGAACACCGAATCGCACGAAATCAACGTGGATGAGATTCTAACATCCCTGCGGTCATTTAGAAACTAACTGAACCGCAAACGGTCACCGTTTACCGGCCGACCCTAAAAACCACGAAAATCACGGTTTAGGCAAAACAAGCCCAAACACACTCGTTTCCTAGCCGAACGTCGTGCAATGGCAGGGAAAACGAAGGTGAAGAAGCAAGGATCCGTCACCCTACCTCCACCGAAGAAACCGTGCCCCGAGGGACTAAACCACGCCGAAAACCACTCGCGAACCAATTTCACCGGCTTTGAATCCACCGTTCGGGATCGCGCCAGAATCGATCCGATCCTCGCCTCATCGCGCACCAATCCAGCTCCACGTCCTCGCCAACTCACCCACGGTCGCTCCGTCTGCAGCCGGGGCCAAAGAGGGGGAGAAACGAGAGAGAACGGGAGAGAGAAACGGTCGCGGCCGAATGAGGGAAGAAAGAGAAAAAGAAAAGAAAAAGGAAAAGAAATTAGGAAATTTTCCTAATTTCCGAAAATTCCAAAAATGCGCCGAAAATACATAAATTCAGAAAAATACACAAAAATAGTCGAAACGACCGGCTCGAAGAGTACATCGACGCTGTAGCATTCACGAGTTCGAGAATTGACAAATAAACTCACCGTAGGGTTCCGTAACTAGTACGTGAGAAAAACCCACACGGCTCGTCAAACTCAATTCGGAAGCCACAAAAGCGAACCGAAACTCAACGAAACCAATCCGAAACAGATCCGAAAGATCCATTAAAGATCCTACGAGATCCAGGGCATTACAGGCGAGATTATCCGCGATGGTGATTTTGCTTGTGTTGAGTTCTATAAGAGGATCGGCTCTGTTCTCTACACCGATGGCGCATGGTGCAGGATCGGCACACTTGCTGGTTCATGCATCATTTTAGGGCAAACATGGTTAGGAGAACGAAGAGCCAATCTTGACTGGGGCAAGAGGACTTGCACCTTATACCCACCTTACCTACCCGGTAAGATCACCCTCGTATGTCCAGTCACTCAACCCCAGCGGCCCACTCCACATTCGGAACCATTATGCTTGGAGCCGTCTCACCCCGAGCCACCCGTATTTCTAACAGGTACGCTTTTCATAGCCGAGCTGCTTCGTCGTTGGCTCAAGGATGGCTTGGTCCCACCTCCCTTCCCATCCATGGACCCCATCCTATCTCTAGTGCCCGTCAACTCCTACCACACAACTTTTCGGTCTAGTCACCATGTCGATACTTTGGACGACCTTATTATGGGATTAGATTCACAATGGAAGTTGACGCATCTTTGGGCCCGAGGCTTTGACCAACCCGCTAGTCTTAGCTTCACCCATCCGGCCTTAGGATCCATTACCTCCGTGTGCACCGTGGGGTGTGTCACCACGGAGATTCTTCCACTCCTCCCGATGCCGGCCGAGTCCGACTTCGTTCCTTTTTGCCTAAGGGAGGAATCCTATTTTCTACACATGTCCATCGTCCCACCGATCATAATGTATGGCGGTGACTATGAATTCCAAACTTGGGACCATGTCATCTTGGAACCCACTTCATGGGGTCACACCTTCTTCGACCCTTTTGACCCCTTCACTAGTGAACCTCCCGAGTTTTCATACTCACTACCCTTCTTCCGTGGAGTTCACTATCCCACCTTTTTCACTCGGGCCAAGCAAACTCCACATAGCCATAGGTCCGAACCATCATTCGGGGGTAAGGAAGACTTTGGTTTCCCCGATCCCTCTAAACAACTCGCACCTCCCGGACTTCCCGCATCCAAGCCCAATGTCCATGATTGGTGCATCGTAGTATGTCTAGGAGTTCCCCATGACGTCAACCTCCGATTATGTCAAATGCATGCATGGCACACATTCGGGTGTCCTGGTCCGCCGTCACCCATGTACGGGTCAGACTAACATTAGGTATGTCTAGGGTCATAGATGAGTCGGTGTGCTTTTTCTTTGTGTGGTATGTCTGTCTGCATGTGCCTTGTGCAAGCTCGTTGTCATTCTCTTATGAGTAAGAGGCGATTGGACTCACTCGATGAGTATGGGATCGGTTCTACATCTATACCCGGATCAGTCATCTACAGGGACTCAGTGGTGATTCCTAGTGAGTCTTCGAGCTGCTCCCTTCCCTTTTGAGAGTGCCCCACCCGGAGTGTCCACCTTTAGCCTATAGCAGTCCGCACATATCGAGTATATATGGAATGAGTAGGTGACGATCACTTAGAGTGGAGCGTACCCACGTTACTTGGCACGGTGAAGGATCCGTCGGAATACTCGAGCATCCCTACCCCTACTCGACGGGGTCGAGTTCCTCCCATCAGGGGAGAGTTGATGGGAATCGACGCCGAGCATGTATATTTACTTTTGCATTTATGTCCTTTTAGTTTGTGTTTATATCCTTGGGAAAGTATGTACGTAAATGTAAGGCTTTATAAGCCAATGAGTCATTCCCATGGATTGTGTGGGTTTTTATGCAATTTTGTAGTAGGTCCAGTTAGGGGGCCCTCAGCCCTTTCCCATTGGTCCATGTCACCTTGTGGGGCTGGTCAACCATCCTAGGTGGACATCTCGAAGGTTGGACTAGTCTTATGGACACATGGGGGACAAAGGGTGAAGAATGTCAACATTCTACACCCACCCCACCTACCTCTTCCATGGTCAATAGGCCGCCCCCTTCCCCTTGAATTTTTTTATTAATTTTTATGTGTTGTTCAAACGTCATCCCAGCCCTTCATCCACCCTCCCTAGATCCAAGGGTCTACATTAGATTTGATACCTATCATATATAAGTGTGTATTTTTATGTGAAAATTAGTGAAAAAATCAGAAATTTTGTTGAATGCCAAGAAGGCTCTTGCGCCCCCAGCCCTCTCCCCCTGGTTTCCTCTCCTCAAACCTCTAGTTCTAGAGTGTATCAATCTTCTATCTCTCCCTCTCAACCTCTGATCTTCATCTGTGCCGCCGCCGCCGCCGTTCGTGCCGCCTTCGAGCCACCGTGAATCCATCTTCGGTTTTCTGTCCTGCTGGACAGAGGTGTCTTCACGAAAATCTTGCTACCAGCCACGGCCTCTTCGTGGTTTGTAATTTTTATGGTGTGTTCCTATCTTCCATCCCATCCTCCACAAAACAATGCAAGTTGAAATCCTTCGTTTGATATTTTTGCAATTTCTGTCTTCAATTACTCCCAGATCTGTCCTGTCTCTATCTACAGTGACAGCAGCTCTGAGTTTCCCATCTCCGACCCTCTTTTTAATTTTTGTTGGTGCTCCCAATTTTACTGGGCGTTCTGTCCATCATTCCCTACATCCACCATTTTTATTTATTTTTGATCCGCCCTATATCCATTTTTAAAAATTCATGTTCTATCTCTGCTACAGTGCTTTCAGCCAAGTTCCAGATCCGACCACCTTCTAGTTCAAAAATCAGAACAAATCACAGCCACCTCCAAATCCTTCATAGAAAATAGTTCCGATTTCCTAGATTGATTTCCTACAACTGTCCTGAAGACCACCACTTCAGATTTGGACGTTCACATATCGGTCAAAGGCTGTTCTCAGACAAGTTCTCTGCAGATCTGAGAGCCCGGTCACTGTACAACAGCAACTCAAAAATTCATTAAGGCCAAGATCCGAGAAGATCCAGGTCTGATATTCAGGCCTAGGTTGAAGTATTTGAAGAGAGCTTTCCAACGGCGCCAGTTTCGTGTCGATCCGACATCGGGGCTGATCGCAGCGTCCATTCTCGTCGGAGCGTGCGCTGAAAACCAGAAGCTGCAGATCCGTGGCCGGTTATTCCGACCGGCACCGAACGGAGCCGCCCGGCCTCCGGTCGGCGAACCAGCATGCCGCCAGCCCGGGGAGCGCTTCCCTAAGTGTCCCCACTACAGCGGTGCCACCGGGTCCCACACGGCCCCTCCGGACAGCACGTGGGCCCCACCGTCACTAGTTCGGGTGTTGACAAATCAACGCGAGAAGCCGCCCGTCAACCCGAATTCGGTCCTGCCGGGCCCCATTGTGTAGCCCTTTACCTCCCTGCGTGGAGTTGGTAGCGAATTGTATTGCTGTAATATTGTGTATTATTGTTCCGGGAGTACGAGTTTCGGCCGGGTCCGTCTCCCCCACGCCGAGCGCGTGGAGGTATCGTTCTCGCTCCCTACACTCGGCATTTGCTTATTTTCATATATACTTATTTATGCCACTGCTAGAGAGCATGCTCTAGGATCGTAGCTCGCTTTATATTTATATCACCGCTGCTGCGAGAGAGAGCGTTACCGTCCCGTGACCCGATCTGGGCACGAAAGTGTGAATTGACCACCCAAGCTCACTGCCGATTTCTCAACCGTACACGTCCGACGCTTCCCTCATTAAGGGACAATCACGAGCTTGTCGTGTCCGTGGTCTCATCCCGCATCAACTGCTGAATCATATCTGGTCCTGTAAACTGTCGGTCACCAGTCTCAAACTAGTCCAATGCTGTACGACAAGGATGCCCATAAAAAGCTTCATACGGAGCCATATCAATACTAGAATGATAGCTATTATTATAAGAGAATTCCACCAATGGCAAGTGTTGACTCCACGAACCCTGTCAATCCAGACAACACGATCGCCGCATATCTTCTAATGTCTGAATAGTCCTCTCGGACTGACAATCAGACTGGGGATGATACGCTGAACTAAATGCCAATTCTGTACCCTACGCCTTTTGAAAACTTCGCCAAAAGCCAGAAGTAAAACGCAGGTCACGATCTGACACAATGGATATTGGAATTCCATGCAACGGCACGATCTTTGCCACATAAAGCTCAACCAATTTCTGAACATTCCACGTCACTTTGATCGGCAACATTCTCGCTGTCTTAGTTAAACGATCAACTAACAGCCAAATACCATCATAGCCTTGTGAAGTTCGGGGTAAACCCACAATAAAATCGATAGTAACATGATCCCATTTCCACATCGGAATCTCCAAGGGTTGAAGCATTCCTCCAGGCCTTTGGTGCTCAGCTTTGACCTGTTGACATGTCAAACACCTAGACACAAAATCAGCTACATCCCTTTTCATACCTGGCCACCAAAATTGCCTTTTCACATTATGATACATTTTCGTGGTGCTGGGATGAAGAACATAACGGGATCCATGCGCCTCACGCAAAATAGCATTCCTCAACAAAACATCAGTTGGAACATAAAGTCTACCTCTAAATCTAACCACTGAATCATCACCGAACTCCACATCTGGCATCAACACAATGCGAGACAACTCAGAATCTGCTTGCTGTACCTCCCTAATCTACTGATAAATAGCTGGAGTCATTACCAAACTAGCAAAAATAGCTACCATCGGATCACATGGAATTTTCAATCTGAACGTCTCACAAGGAAACTATTCCACAACTTCCATTCTCGTATTAACAAATGACTGATTTGCATTTTTCTACTCAATGCATCAGCCACAACATTCATCTTGCCAGGTTGATAAGATAGAGTAAAATCATAATCTTTCATATACTCCATCCATCAACGCTGACGAAGATTCAAATCTTTTTGAGAAAACACATATTTTAAGCTTTGATGATCTGTGAAGATCTTAAATTTCTCACCATACAAGTAGTGTCTCCAAATTTTCAATGTAAAAATCACTGCCGCAAACTCCAAATCATGAGTGGGATAATTCTCTTCCTGCTGTTTTAATTACCGGGATGCATAGGCTATGACCTTGCCATGTTGCATAAGCACTGCACCCAAACCTACTCGAGAAGCATCCGTACACACTACGAATCCACCCGAGCCAGAAGGTAAAACAAGCACTGGAGAAGTGGTGAGCAGTCTTTTCAATTCATTGAAGCTCTATTCACACTTATCCGACCACACAAATGGCACATCTTTGCGAGTCAATTTAGTCATTGGCATGGGAATCCGTGTAAAATCTTGAATGAATCTTCTATAATACCCAACAAGACCCAGAAAGCTCCTAATCTCTATCATAGTCTTAGGGCTCTGCCATTGAAGAACACCTTCCATTTTAACAGGATCAACTGCAACTCCATCGCTAGAAATCACATGGCCTAGAAAATGAACTTCCCGAAGCCAAAACTCACATTTGCTGAATTTTACATAGAGCTCGTGATCTCGCAGAGTCTGTAATACCACCCTAAGATGCTGAACATGTTCATCTTCGGAAGCAGAATAGACCAAAATGTGATCCACAAAGATCACCACAAATTGGTCCAAATATGGATGAAACACACGATGCATTAGGTCTATAAACACTGCTGGAGCATTGGTTAGCCCAAATGACATAACCAAAAATTCATAATGACCATACCTCATAGTAAAGGCTGTCTTTTCCACATCAGATTCCTTAATCCTCAATTGGTAATAACCAGATCGAAGATCAAGCCGTGAAAAGACACTAGCCGACTGAAGTTGGTTAAATAAATCATCGATCCTGGGCAAAGGATATTTATTCTTAACAGTCACATGATTTAATTACCTATAATCAATACATAGCCTCAGGCTTCCATCTTTCTTCTTCACAAATAATACAGGAGCACCCCATGGAGAAAAGCTAGGACGGATATAGCCTTTTTCCAGCAATTCTAGCAACTATGCTCTTAATTCTTTCAATTCTGCAGGAGCCATACGGTAAGATACCTTTGATAAAGGTGCCGTACATGGAATTAGTTCAATTGCCATTTCAATCTCTCGCTGTGGAGGTAAGCTTGGTAACTCATCATGAAACACATCAGGAAATTAATAAACAACAGGAATATCATCTATCTCTTGCTGTGGTGCCTCAATAGCAACCACGGAAGCAAAGAATCCCTGACAACCTGCATTAAGTAATCTACAGGCTCGAATAGCAGAAATAAGCAAGCGAGGAGAACGAGATCGAATACCTTGAAAATAGAATGCCGCTTTCCCAGATGGCTGAAAATAAACCTTCTTTGTTTTACAATCAACCACGACTCCATAATCCTCTAACCAATCCATACCTAGAATAACATCATAGTCTACTAGTTTCAACGCATATAACCTGGCTGGCAGCTGCTGATTCCCAATCACTATAGGAGTCTCACATCAAGACAGAAAGGAGTAAACATGAACTCCCCAGAAGGCAATTCAACAACTAACTCACAAGACATATCCGATGTCGGCTCCTCAATACAAGCAACAAAATCTTTAGAAATAAATGAATGAGAAGCACCTGAGTCAAATAAAACATGAGCTGCATGATCATAAATCATAATAGTACCTTCTACAAGATGAGATGCAACTGCTTCTGAACGAGTCATATGCGTGACTCTCCCTTTTTGCTTCTTTCCACCTATAGTAGACTACTGCGATGACGATACTGATGCCTGAGAATACTGTTGTGACTGTGATGGTGGCAGAGGTCAGAACTATTGTGGCTGTGGAAACGGAATAGGATGCTTCAGCCTCAATGACAATCACGGACCACATGTCCCACATGGTCACACCGAAAACACACCACGGGCATCGAACACAGTCTACCCAAATGACTACCACCACACCTCGGACATGGTCTCAGTTGACCCGCCACCGATTCCTGTCATTGAAAAGAAGAGGGTGCTGATTGTTGCACGTTACCAGAGGAAGCTTGCCGGTCATACTGCTTCTTGGATTTCCTGAACATCCGCCTAAATTTAGATTTCATAGAAGAAGTACTACTGGCAGAAGGATCAGAAGATGATACCCCCATTGCACTCGGTTGACTACTAGCCTACTGATGCTGTACACTATGCTGTATTGGCTCAACTTGGGTTCACCCTCGAGATCTTGCCATATCCAGTTCTAATGCTGCTACTGCCTGATAAGCCACATCTAACTCTGCCGCTCTGGTTGTAATAAGAGGTTGCCTCAACTCTGGCTTTAAACCACGTAAAAATTATTCAGTTTTCAGCCCTTCATCAGTAAGAATATGAGGAGCATATCGACCCAATTCATAAATTTGCTCCGATACTACAAGACTGTCATATCACCCTGAGCTAACTCCATGAACTGGTACATTTTGTCCATCCTTAGATAAGCTGGACTATATGTACGCTCAAACGAAGTAACAAACTCCTTCCATGTAATCAGTCGAAGAGGATGGGACTTAAAAGTCACCTCCCACTCCGTGGTCCACCACGCGAGCGCTGCCCCCTACAACTGAAATGTAGCTAGCATTACCTTCTCATCTTCGGTGCATTCCATAGAACGGAACACACGCTCAGTCGCATCTAGCCAAACCCTAGCCGCATCTAGATCCGCTTGTCCTTCATATGTTGGTGGGTGAAACAAAAGAAATTCCTTTAGAACTCGAACACGACCACCTTGAGGCAATAAATCTTCACCAGCAATAAGGTCAACACGGCCTTGCCCTTGAACAATCACTAGATGAGGTGAAGTATTACTCTCTTCTCTTGGAACATCTTGGGGCACATTAGTTTGGAAACGAACTCTCCATCTAGGCGGCATTTAAATCTACGCTTAAGAGAAGACACAACGAAAGAACCATAAGTAATCACGGGAAAACAACCTAAGCCAGCAATAGTGATACACATGGACTTGTTCTGGACTATTGCAATTTCAATTCCTTATACATCACCACAACACCGCTCTGATACCAACTGTAATGACCCGGAGATCCGGATACCGGTAAACCAATACCAAGAACTCAGAGATGTCACCCAAGAGGCTGATGAGGCCCCGTAAGGGTTGGGAGGATTGGTTGAGGAGGTGCATAATGAACTGGAATTACGTGTGCAATATAAAACAATGATTTTAAGCGGAAGTAATTGACAATATCAGAGTGATATATTTATATAATAGTCCAGATCCAACCATTATAAGTCCAAACACTGTACAAAGGTCAAAATAAACAACTACACAGGGCATACCTCGGTCAAAAGGAAAAAGAAAAAGAGACCACTGCTGGCACCTATTGCTTTCCGCCAAAAGCACGTGGCAAACCCGCGGATTGCTGCTCTGTCTCACTTGGAGAGGAAGGGGTGAGTCTTACATCATAGACTCAGTAGGGTTCACGCAGATCCCTACCTCGCAGCTAAATTCATGAAAGCAGTTAATAACACAATGGCATAAAAAAATAATAGTTAAATAAAGCTGTACAGGAATAAGAACAATTAAATATAGCTAACACAAATGCCATTTAATATTCAAACGCATAATTAAACGTGAGATTCATAATCTACCAATAGAATGAAAATTCAACATTTCCAGGTGACAAGAGAGAGAAAGGACCACTAGAAAGAAGACCAGATGCGTCCACTGACGACTTATACTGCGTCTCAAGTATCTCCACTAGCCTGGAACGCGGCAAGTGAGACACGTAATAGTAACCAAGGTCAAGAACTAGTCAGGGTTACACTCGTCAGTATCAGTCCTCGCCCCTGACCATGTGTGCACACACAGGCTCAATACCTTGAGCCAGGCCTCTAGCTAGTTTTCCCCCCAAGTAGGACGCTATTGACAAGCAAGGGGGCCCACAGAAACTAGCTTAAAAACCGTACACTGGGACTACCTCGCCACCTCTCCCAGGTGAGCCGACACTAAAGGTTGTAGGGCTACGACTAGTGGTTCCATCATAAGGAAAGAGAAAATAATTCTATTAGGATATAAAAATGTGCCACAGTTTGTAAAAATATTTAAACATGGCGAACATGCATCGCTAAATGCATAATTAAATAAATAGGATTGAATTCATACACTACAAGGACTAAACGGTCTAGTCAAGGGCCGCAAGGCTCTGGTAAGCGGTCGAACGATTGACCGCTTCATTGACCCAAGCGATCTTTACCCTGACCATTTGGCTATGAACACATCATATATTGAATAGAATAAAAACGGTCTAGACAGGGCTGTTTTGATCAAGAAACGGTCACGTGACTGACCGCTTAGTGATAGAAACGGTCCAGACTGGGCCGCTAGGCTCGCACCGCCTTACCGGGTCAAAGGGGCTTAGTGGCCGTTTACTGGGCCGCTAAGGTCAACAAACAGTCGGACAAAGGACCGCCATTTACAAGAAATGGTTTGGGGCGAGACCGTTAAGGTCCACCGCCTTACACGGTCCCTGGAAGGACCGTTTTCTTTCCAGAGAACCCAAAACGTGGGTAACTCAAATGAGTTCCCTCTCAATCGATTCAAATTGATGGGAAAACATGTTTAAACCTGATCCCTGTGTTGAGTTATGATTTTGATGATTGTTGGCGTTATGGTTTTGATGATAACTAAACTTAATGTGTGATTGAGTGATGATAACTAAACTTATGGTTGATTGCACATTCATGTTTAAATATGTTTGAGATGGCAAATGGCAATAGTACATGGTCTTGATTCATGCTTGATTGAATTATTTTTACAAGAGACAAGAGGTTTCATAACCTCTTTAATGTGAATAAGCATGGTATTAACCTTAACTATCTTGCTTGCAGGATCAAACACATGGCAGTCACTTGGTGAACTAAACTTGTGGATAAGCACCCTGCTCCTCTACAATCCAAAACAGGTGGTATATGTCATTTACTATCAAGAACCATTGGTGAGACTCTTACCTTGTGTATCTCATGCTTAGCATCGATCTCACCTTGTGTATCTTATGTATACACCTCATTCATGCACATTCAACATGAAACCCTTCTGGCCATCGTGCGCCCTCGCCCGCGGATCGACCTGCGCGGTCAGGTCGCGAGGATCGACCTGCCTGGTCAGGTCGCGGGGATCGACCTGCGCGGTCAGGTCGCGAGGATCGACCTGCCTGGTCAGGTCGCGGGGATCGACCTGCCTGGTCAGGTCGCGGGGTTCAAGGGGGCAGCGCCCCTTGCGGGGGTTTCCGGGGGCGGAGCCCCCGGAACAAATTTAGAAACGCTCTAATGGTCTAGACGTTTCAAATGCATAAACCAAGTGAATCCAACCCCTAAATGCATGGATTTGGTATGGACTTGAAGCTCTTGACTTTTGGACATGTTTCATTAGTCTAACACTTCATTTTTGCAGGTATAGGTCTTTCCGGTCGACCTACACGCCTTGGCCGGTCGACCTGAATTGCTAGAGCCTAAAAATTCCAGATTCTGCAGGTAGCGGTCGACCGCCCCTAGGCGTCCGGTCGATCGGTTTTGCCAGAGCCTAAAAGTTTGAGGATTTACAGGTTTCGGTCGACCGCCCCATGCCCTCCGGTCGACCGCCAGCCCCGATGCCCACTTTTGTTGACTTTTGTGTCAAGCTCGAGAAGAGGGGTTTCACCCCATTTCTTTAATCCTTTTACCCCCAATTACACCAGGATTCGTGGATCTGGTCTAGGGGTTGTCCAAGGGCCTTTCAAGAGATATAAAACCAACCTAAAGGGTCATAAACCCTAAGCACCTTATGTGAGATCAAATAGAGGCTATCAAGGGGGAAAGTGAGCTGTTGCAAAAGCAAGAAGAGCTGCGTGAACAGTACTCCGTCCAACAATTTCTTCATCCATCTGAAGCCATTCAAGCTCAATCTGAAGCCAACAAAGCTCCAATCAAGAGGATAGGCAAGCAAGCAAGCAAAGGAACCAAGGGGATTCAAGTGGAGATCAAGGGTAGGCTGTCCAAGGAGGAAGAAGAGGGTACTGTAGCTCCGTGAACAGTACCTCGTGCAGCAACACCTTCATCCAACCTCAAGCCATTCAAGGTAGATCTGAAGCCAACATCGTCCAAGGAAAAGAATCAAGCAAAGATTCAAGAGGAGAAGCCAAGCAAGCAAGAAAGCAAAAAAGCGAGCAAGCACGAATTGAAGCTTCGGTCAAGTGAAGATTGAAGATATGTTCTAGATCCGCAGCATGCATTCAAAGGGAACCCAAAACAAGAGTTTTCTAAACTAAGCCTCATCGTATTTATGTTTTGGGTATTGTATTTGTGTTCTTTATAAACTGAAGAATCTGTGTGTGTGTGGATCGTGTTGGATCCATGGTTGTTTGTGTGTGTGTTGTAATTGATTCGTGTGTGTACGTGGATCTTCTTAGATCTACGTGTGTGTGTGTGGATCTATTTAGATTCGGTCCTTTTAGTGTGTGGAGTGCTGCATCTGTTACAGCGTGTGTATGTTTTATTGATCCGGCTGTTGGATCATGTTGGAGACCTCGTCTCCGTGTGTGTGTGTGTGTGTGTTGGGGTGCGTCCTCGTGTGTGTGTGGGCAGGCGTCGTCCTGCGTGTGTGGTTGGAGCGTCGTCTCCGTTTTGGGATTTATCCTCGAGTGAAGTCTCACCGAGTTTGGTGAGGGGTGGACGTAGGATTGCCGTCGTTACATCCGAACCACCTTAAAAACCGTTGTGCATTGTGTGTCTTTGTGGGGTTTGATTGTATTCCGTTTCATGCTCGTGTGGGAACGGTGAGATTGAGAGTTTTTGTTTAACATTTTTCATCTCTCTAATTAGTGTTTATCACATATTTTATAAAAGGTTAAAAGTTTTCATAAAATTTGTAAACACCCAATTCACCCCCCTCTTGGGTGTCATTGATCGCAGGACTTCAATTGGTATCAGAGCCAAGGCTCTAATTTCATAGATCTAACGATCTAGAGTGATCCAGATCAATGACCACCATTATGTACACTTTGAATTCTCCACCGGTGTTTGATGGTTACAATTTTGATTTGTGGTTAGGAATGATGTGTAGTCTAGTCAATTCATACGACCCTAAGCTATGGAAGCTTATTTCACATGGTCCTTATGAATTGCCTAAAGATAAAAATGTCTGGACTGCAAATCAAAAATTTAAACATGATCAAAATTGTTTGACTCTAAAATTACTTATTACTACAGTCAATTCTAATCAGTTTCCTTTTGTCTCCCATTGCTGGTCTGCAAAGGATATCTTGGATGGCTTGACGAAAGTCCGGGAAGAGCATGAAAATCAATGCCTTGTGGCAGGTACGAGCGATCAAGGGAGTGATCAACAAATTGAATCAAGCTCAAAGGTAAATTCTGATTCCGATAATGAAGATGAAGTTAGTTATGAAGATTTGTTGATTGCATATGATGATCTTGCTGAAAAATACAAGAAGCTAAAATCTGAAAACAAAAAATTGAAAAAGGATGCCGAACAAAATAAGTGTAATTCCTCTTGTAAAAAATGCTTACATCTAGAGGAAATGATTGAGGCTCATGTGTTTGACATTAAATTTCACAAAGATCAAATTTGTTCCTTAAGAAATGAAAACAAGGAGATGACTGTGAAGCTGAATTCTATGGCCGATGATCAAACCTTGATAAATGAACTGATTCATGATGAAAAGCTTGTTAAAGAAAATGAGAAACTGAAGGAATTGAATAAGGCCATTTCTGAAAGATTGCTTACTTTTGAAAAAGGAAAATTTGTGAATATTGATGAATCTGAAAAAGTTCATGCCTTGTTGTAAGAAATAGAAAGTCATAAAACCATAAATGCTACGTTACATGAACAAATCAATTCGTTCTCTGAATTGCACATTTCATCTCTTGAATGGTTCATTGTCTAAATTTGTAAATGGTCAAGAAAATTTGGATAAATTGCTGGGCATGAAAGTGAACTTTCAAAAAGAAGGGCTGGGTTTTGATCCAGTGAACAAAAAGAAATTTGAGAGTAAGCTACACACTTCTTTTGTTCATACCACTTGTGCACCCAGCACCTCTACATCTCGCTCCCATGAACACACCATGTCAAGAACTCAATCAAATCTGAAAAAGAGTGTGGATGTCCAGGATGTGCATGCTAGAAACATTCATGTAAACTTCCATGCATCTAAGAAAAGAAATGTCTCATGTCTTTATTGTGAAAAACTTGTACATATGATGCATGATTGTTTCATTATGAAGAATGATGATTTGAGAGCATGTAGAAATCAGGCTGGTTTGAAAAATACAAAGAAAGCATTCACCACAAAACATTCCATATATTGTAATCATTGTGATAAAAGAGGTCATACAATTTCACACTGTTGGCTACTAACAAAGAAAAAGAGTTTTCATTCAACACATCATGCTCAAATGTACAAAATGGTCAACCAAATGAGAAGAGTGAATGTGACGTCACATGCCTCAAATGATTTTCATGCCTTTAAGCACTTGAAGCCATGTTGTCGTTACTATGGTAAATTTAGGCATAACATGCATGGGTGCTTTCTAAAGAAAAATGATGATTTGAGTGTTGGTAAGAAGTGGAAGCCACGTGCCAAAGATGCTGCTAACCCACAAGGACACAAGATGGTTTGGGTACCTAAGAATGTCAAATAAGAAATCTGTTTTGCAGGTGTGCCATGGAGTGTAAAGTATGAAATCTGTTTTCAACAAGAGGGTAAAGCACATGAGCTAAGTGACATAAGTCAGGTTGGAATAAAAATCAAAAATTAGATTTGAAGATCAGGTGATATCCCTCCTACTTTCTGTAATGACTCTGTCATGTTTTGACTTACTCTGAGACATATAGTCATGTAATCTTGCATATGTCTGCACATGCATTTCATTCATAGTTGTTTGCATATTTGTGCGCATATCACTTGCCATATAGCATCTTGTTGTAGGAAAGCTTGAAGATTCTTCAGATCATGACTTCACTACATATTTTATGTTTGCATACACCCTTTCACGTACTGTCCTGCATAAGTTGAACATTGTGAATTCATGTCATAATGCATAGCAATCCTCCTGCCTTCATCATCCTTGACTACATAGTATATCAAATGGTGAGAAGTGGAAGGGTAGGTTACGCCTATCTGAAAGCTATCACTACGCGTGAGGTAACCTTCGGATCTAAGTTCTCTGCCTGGTACTGTGAGTCATTTACTCAAAATGTTGCATATGGCATTGGACTGTTACCAAACATCTTGCATCCATGCACACACTAAGGGGGAACAACCACATTCATCATATGAGATTAATGTTTATGTTCACACATGAGTCATGCATTGCATCTAGAGCTGTCTAGGGGATGTTGGTTGTTAAAATGAATTTGTCATGTCATTGTTAATCAATTTGAATCGAAATTGACAAATCAACTCTATTCTTCTTGAATGCAGATTACACTCCCAAAATTCAAGTGCTGATGGGCTGACCGTGACCAAGCTTGAATCAAATGAGGAATACCTTGCAAGGATAAAAATGATAAAAATTTCCTCAATCCACCACCGGGAGATAGGAAGTGATCTTGATAGTATCCAAGACATGGTGTGAAAAGTGCGCATCTCTATTAACAAAGGATGGGTTCAATAGGTGAAAGACTTGGAAGAAAAAGGATTCTCAAGGTAAAGGTAAGAAAGTAAAATCTGAAATATCAACCTCCGCGAGGTTGGTGATCTTAGTAATTGAAGGCTTCCAATCTTGTCTCCTGAACCAAGATAATTCATCCTTATCAACACACTTGAATTGAATTACATATCTGGTATATCAAATGGCGTTTGTGAAAGAGTGGATTATATCCACTTGGAAGCATTCCCTATGCGTTGAGTTGGGTCTTTGGACTAAAATCTCCGCCTCGTACCAGATCTTGACTGGCTTGTGATTGATTGACTCTTGAATGAATCCTTGAGCTGAGTTATGAAAATTGAAAATATGCTTGTGATTAAATGATCCATACATTTGACTTTTGGATGAATTCCCATTTCAAAACTTGTGAAAGACCTTTAAAAATATGTTTTTGAACAATTCTGAAATTCGGGTTGCTTTGCTTATTTTTGATCATTTATGCACCCTTATTCAAAAAGCTCATGTCATAAAGAATGGCTACTGATTCATGAATAGAATGTGGTTGATCTCAATAAAATTGCTGTCACACTGGCTTGAAAAATCAAAGCTCTCATCTTATTTTTGCATCCTGTCTTTCATTCTCATATAGTTATAGGTTGCATGCATCAGAATCCAATGCATTAGGTGCATTTAGTTCACTCAAATGAAAAACCAAAAACACACACCTTGCACCCATGTTAATTTTTGCATTGCATTAGAACTCATGCATCAGTCGCACTTAGTTCATTCTGTTAGCATCCATTCAATTGGTATCAATTTATCCATTCAATTGGTATCAAATTGACATCACATTGCTCACATGCATGTCACAGTGCATTTGCATAAACTCCAAATGTGTGCTTGTGTGTTATTATATGCTATTCACCCCCATCTTTGAAATTTCTATGACCTTATGCCTTCTTGATAAATAATGTTACAATTGAGTCATTATCGGTGTGCTTCATATTGTACACTTTGGGGGGAGTAAAAGTGCATCTATTTAGGGGGAGTTATATTGTTATGTATTCATGATATTTTCGGTATACATGATGAATCAAATTCTCACATTTCTTGCATAAAATATAAAAATGAGTGTTAAAGATAAGGATATATGAATTTCTTTTCAACACTCTTGAGATGTTAAACTTGCTGCATGTATGTTGAAGAGACAGTTGAGGAAAAAGCTGCCTACCCATCTTTGTTAAAAAATCTGAAATGAAAATGAACGGCAGAGTAATACTTGGTCTCACTGAGTAAACTGGGCACATGTCACCTGAGAACTGATGTGGTTCATATCTGAAAAGTGTGGACTAGTACCTCTGTTCAATATGAGGTGAAATGGTTCAGTATTTTGAGTAATCGGGGATTCTAGCATGAGCTCCATGCGTCTACTCGCGTAAAAAGAAATCATTTTGAACCTGATCACTCTTGAAAAATTCTGCCTATCATATGATACTGGTTGAGTTGAAAAAATGATGGTGAAAACTCATTGTGGTAGAGCGAAGCCTCCAATACGCTGTTCTCAAAATTGAAGTGCAGTCTGTGAAATGTCTCCATGTGTTGATCTGAAAATCTAAATATCCATGTTAAAACTATCATTTTTCATGTTACTCACTTACACATCTATGAATTTGATTTAATATGTATTCAGAAAATTGATTGACTGCATCAGTAATTGCATAAATCTCCTATATGATTGCACGATCTCCCATGTGCTACACATGTGTATTCTGGTGAGCATGATTTTCTTGCATCTTTCTTATACCCTTTCCCTTGTTATATATGTATAGGGGAGATTGCATGTATGATTATATGTAACTGTTTGGTTGCATTATGTGCATTTCATGAGTCATCATCTGCATATACATAGTTTCATGCATTTTTAGAAAATATAAAAATCAAAAATTTAAAAATCAAAGAAAATCTTTTGATATGCCCTCCTACTCTTGCTTGTTGTGAATATCTGACATGGGTTCTAGCTTTTGAATGCCATCCTGCTGAACACCTCATCTTGTAAACATCTTCCTCCATTGGTGCATTTCGTTGAGGCCAATCACCACCTTCAATTGATATCAATACATGCTTGACTGTATTTACTTTGATGGTATCATATTGATTTGTGAGAATTATCACTAATTGGTCTCTTCTAATTAGCATCATATTGCTTTGCTCGTCTATGATTTACCCTTGCTTCTTCTGATTTGATATGATGAGCTATTGCTGTTTCAAAGGGAGTTAATCTTTTTCTTCCTTATTTGGCTTCTTCCAGCTTTATGCTATTGTTGATCATGTCACAGGAGGAGAAAAATCTGCATTATCCCACTTTTTGATTATGTCAAAGGGGGAGAAATATTGATGATTATGTGTGACAAGGGGAGAAGAACATTTGTGCCATTCTATTGTATCATCATTAAGTTTGTCATCATCAAAAAGGGGGAGATTGTTGAGTTATGATTTTGATGATTGTTGGCGTTATGGTTTTGATGATAACTAAACTTAATGTGTGATTGAGTGATGATAACTAAACTTATGGTTGATTGCACATTCATGTTTAAATATGTTTGAGATAGCAAATGACAATGGTACATGGTCTTGATTTATGCTTGATTGAATTATTTTTACAAGAGGCAAGAGGTTTCATAACCTCTTTAATGTGAATAAGCATGGTATTAACCTTAACTATCTTGCTTGCAGGATCAAACACATGGCAGTCACTTGGTGAACTAAAATTGTGGATAAGCACCCTTCTCCTCTACAATCCAAAACAGGTGGTATATGTCATTTACTATCAAGAACCATTGGTGAGACTCTTACCTTGTGTATCTCATGCTTAGCATCGATCTCACCTTGTGTATCTTATGTATACACCTCATTCATGCACATTCAACATGAAACCCTTCTGGCCATCGTGCGCCCTCGCCCGCGGATCGACCTGCGCGGTCAGGTCGCAGGGATCGACCTGCCCGGTCAGGTCGCGGGGGTCAAGGGGGCAGCGCCCCTTGCGGGGGTTTCCGGGGGCGGAGCCCCCGGAACAAATTTAGAAACGCTCTAATGGTCTAGAAGTTTCAAATGCATAAACCAAGTGAATCCAACCCCTAAATGCATGGATTTGGTATGGACTTGAAGCTCTTGACTTTTGGACATGTTTCATTGGTCTAACACTTCATTTTTACAGGTACAGGTCTTTCCGGTCGACCTACACGCCTTGGCCGGTCGACCTGGAGCCTAAAAATTCCAGATTCTGCAGGTAGCGGTCGATCGCCCCTAGGCGTCTGGTCGACCGGTTTTGCCAGAGCCTAAAAGTTCGAGGATTTACAGGTTCCGGTCGACCGCCCCATGCCCTCCGGTCGACTGCCAGCCCCGATGTCCACTTTTGTTGACTTTTGTGTCAAGCTCGAGAAGAGGGGTTTCACCCCATTTCTTTAATCCTTTTGCCCCCAATTACACCAGGATTCATGGATCTGGTCTAGGGGTTGTCCAAGGGCCTTTCAAGAGATATAAAACCAACCTAAAGGGTCATAAACCCTAAGCACCTTATGTGAGATCAAATAGAGGCTATCAAGGGGGAAAGTGAGCTGTTGCAAGAGCAAGAAGAGCTGCGTGAACAGTACTCCGTCCAATAATTTCTTCATCCATATGAAGCCATTCAAGCTCCATCTGAAGCCAACAAAGCTCCAATCAAGAGGATAGGCAAGCAAGCAAGTAAAGGAACCAAGGGGATTCAAGTGGAGATCAAGGGGAGGCTGTCCAAGGAGGAAGAAGAGGACACTGTAGCTCCGTGAACAGTACCTCGTGCAGCAACACCTTCATCCAACCTCAAGCCATTCAAGGTAGATCTGAAGCCAACATCGTCCAAGGAAAAGAATCAAGCAAAGATTCAAGAGGAGAAGCCAAGCAAGCAAGAAAGCAGAAAAGCGAGCAAGCACGAATTGAAGCTTTGGTCAAGTGAAGATTGAAGATATGTTCTAGATTCGTAGCATGCATTCAAAGGGAACCCAAAACATGAGTTTTCTAAACTAAGCCTCATCGTATTTATGTTTTGGGTATTGTATTTGTGCTCTTTATAAACTGAAGAATCTGTGTGTGTGTGGATCGTGTTGGATCCGTGGTTGTTTGTGTGTGTGTTGTAATTGATTCGTGTGTGTACGTGGATCTTCTTAGATCTACGTGTGCGTGTGTGGATCTATTTAGATCCGATTCTTTTAGTGTGTGGAGTGCTGCATCTGTCGCATCGTGTGTATGTTTTATTGATCTGGCTGTTGGATCGTGTTGGAGACCTCATCTCCGTGTGTGTGTGTGTTGGGGTGCGTCCCCGTGTGTGTGTGGGCAGGCGTCATCCTGCGTGAGTGGTTGGAGCGTCGTCTCCGTTTGGGGATTTATCCCCGAGTGAAGCCTCACCGGGTTTGGTGAGGGGTGGACGTAGATTGCCGTCGTTGCATCCGAACCACCTTAAAAATCGTTGTGCATTGTGTGTCTTTGTTGGGTTTGATTGTATTCCGTTTCATGCTCGTGTGGGAACGGTGAGATTGAGAGTTTTTGTTTAACAGTTTTCATCTCTCTAATTAGTGTTTATCACATATTTTATAAAAGGCTAAAAGTTTTCATAAAATTTGTAAACTCCCAATTCACCCCCCTCTTGGGTGTCATTGATCGCGGTACTTCACCCTGCCTTTATACATCCATTCCATAACATTTTTACATCCAAAAACATGAAAATAATGGCCATGGAGTGATTTTCATGGATTAAAACATAAATGACTATGTTCATGAATTTTTGCTCAAACCATAAGAAAACATAAGACAATGGGCATGAAATTTGAAGTAAAGCATCCTAAGAGGGAGGGTAATCCATCCCCCTACTTGGTTTAAGAAGAAAACGCCGATTCCTCGCCATTCTTCATGAAGGAACTGCGCCCTACACTCTGGGTTTTCTACCTCCACGCTCCATGGCCATCTCTATGATGACGACACCACTCCTCCTACGCCTTGGGCTCACCAAGGACACCTCCTACAATTCCTGCAAGCTCCCGGGGAGAGCACACCACCAAGAACAAGAGAAAGGGGGAGGGCGTGCGTAGGAGAGAAAGAGAGAGTGAGAGGGGAGAGAACCTTCCTACGTGGTGGATAAAAAAGCATGTGATTATATATATATATATATATATATATATATATTTGTTATAAAACCTTCAATTGCCATAAGGCATTAAAAGGTGTAAAATTGTATATATGTCCTATCTAGCTTCTAAAAGCTAATAAAAATGGGTTAACTCAATTGAATTTAGCACATTAAGCCCATTAAAATAGGTTTATTTTATATTTTGATACCGATACGAATCCGTTAACTACCGAGTCTTACAAAAACTCTCTTTTCACATAAATTATGTAATTAATATCAAATTTTTATTGAATTTTTTGAGATTGTAATTTTTATATTATTAAATATATTAGTTTTATTATTTTTATTTAAATTATCGGGCCGGGCCTTAGTCGGGCTTTGTATTTTTTAAATAATGTCAGGCCCGGCCTGACATAGGTCTGGCTCGGGTCGGGCTCGGGCCTTAATCTTGATAAGTTAGACCCGGGCCGGGCAGACCTAAGCCCGACCGGGGCCCGGCCCATTGACGACCCTATTTGTCAGCTGTATCAGCTATTTGTCACCCTTACCGCTAAGAGTCGTCGCCTTAAATCATGTTGCATTAGCCTTGACCCGTCGCCTTAGTATTTGTTACCACTAGCAGCTCTTTTTCATCCTTGCGGCCTATTTGTCACCCTTAGCTGGCTATATGTTGCCATTGTTTGTTCATTTGTTGCCCTTAGGTGTTCTTTTGTCTCCCTTGTTCACTTGAGCTAACGAGAGATTTGAACTTGAGTCAACTAGGCTTTATTTTGATTGGTGTTTATGAGTTTGACTGAAGTCAACATGATTGGAATTGACTTTGACTATAGTCATCTTGACTTTGTTGACTGGATCACTGTAGCTGTCAAAAGATTGCCTGAAGTCAGCATGACTAGAGTTGACCTTGACTTTGACTGACGTTCCATTGACTTGAGTCAACTCCCTTTGCCGTTCTTCTAGCTATTTTCTTTCTTCTCTTTTTCAGCCCTCTCGAGCTATTTTTCACCCTTAGTAGGGCTAAGTCTCCCTTGTTCTTTTGTTTGCCTTAGAAGTCACTTGAACCGTTAGCTTCACTTGTAGCTTCTATTCTCACATGCCCACCTATTTGTCACCATTACAGACCCATTTGTCACCCTTATTTCTCAGTTGTTGCCTTTGTGAAATTGTTTGTCACTGCTATTCTTCTATTGGCGGGTGACCTTGGCTTCGACTCCATTGGCTTGTGGAGTCGACTCCACTTTACGCTTTTCTGCTTCTCAGCTCCTTTTCAACCATTCCAAGCTATTTGTCACTGCTAACGACCTATTTGTCACAGTTGTTGGCCATTTGTCACTGTTATCTCCCATTTATCTTCCTTATCTTCTTCAGCTATCAAAGGCTTTTGGCAACTCTTGCATCAACTCCATCACTGTATGGCCTCGACTCAGCTACCTCATTTCTTCATGTTTTCAACTCCTTCAATTCATTTGTCAGCCTCTTCACTTATTTGTCACCCGTATAAAGTCATTTGTCACCCTTAAGGCTTATTTATCACCCGTAAGATGCTATTTGTTACCCTTAACTTCTTCTATCAACATCATCAACTGTGAGAAACCTGAAACTCAATTTGTGAAACAATTATAGTTTGAAGAACATTGTAAAGGTGGGGAACATGAAGAACAAAATATGTAGAGTTGCATTTATGTGATTTCAGTGATTTCAGACTTAGAACTAAATGACTACATCCACTAACCACACCATCGCTAAGTCAGGAAGGGACGATGTCACTGTAACTGGTATAAATAGGCCCCAGACGGACCTAGAAGGACAGAGACAAACCTATGCATAGACACCCCCAGACAGAGACACCAATGACCCAAAGGGTGAGCAATACAGAGAGACAAGTGGATAGAGAGTTCTCCTCCTGGTTCTCCCTACCCTAGCTCTGTCTCTGAGCACTCTCTATGTTGCCACACATCACCTTCACTTTACAGGCTCTTGACTCTCTCTCTCTCTAGCCTACTTTTTGCTCTCTCACTCGTTTCTGACTTAAGCATCGGAGGGTTCTCCCCAGGGATCACACCCAAGGCTCCTTCTGACGCTTCGTCTAGTTGATGTAGATTTCCTCTAGGTGGCAGGCTACTCTTTCCCGTCAAAGAAATCCTAAAGGTGTAGTATGAGGTGAAGGGGACACTTTTTAGCCTCTACACTTCTTGACGCCGTCTGTGGTAACGAACAGAAAGCCATGGCACCCTGTGAAAACTACCGTAACACTAGCAACTGTCAGGGGGCCCCAAGATCCCAGTGGGCTTCCTATGAAGCTTCTTCCTCCTCCCATCCATCTCACATTGTTGCTCCACAGGATCTTGCCGCGAATGTGTTGGCAGAGATGCACTGCCAGATACAGGCGCTTGCGGAGGAATACCAAGGCCTCCTCAATTGGCAAGTGGATCAGGATCTTGCTCTAACAGCACCTCCCCAGAACGGGGGTGCACTGACGGTGGTTGAGTCACACCGGGTGTGCGAACCTTCACTCCTCTCTGCTGCTCACTCCCACTGCCCGATCAGTCAACCCTCCCGGCGTCCCACTAGCCCTCTACACTCCAACCCCAAGATGGTGCAATGATTACGACACTACGGGGAGGTTGAGCACGAGCTCGAAGGCAAGGCTCGATACCTAGATGATATCCTCCAGGTAGCACGGACCAAGGGGTTGATCGATGATGACTTCGACTTCCACGTACCTTTCTCCCAAGAGATCATGGAGGTGCCGATCCCCCCAAAGCTTCAAATGTCACCGTTCACTCCGTACGATGGCACCACCGACCCCGCCGACCACATACACAGCTTCGAGTCTAACCTGATGTTCCACCGGGCCTCGGACGCTGTTAAGTGTTTGGCATTTGTCACCACCCTGTGAGAGCATGGTTGGCCCTGATTCTTGTCACTGCTCGCTGGGACTATTACCTCCTTCCTGCAGCTGAAGAAGATGTTCAAGGAAAACTTTCTCAGTTGAAAAAAGGAGGTCAGATCTATCGTTAGCCTCCTCACCATAAAGCAGGGTCACGGGGAACCCTTGTGGGACTTCATCACCCATTTCCGTAAGGAGGCCCTTCACATTCCTCGCCTAGACATCAGCATCGCCACTATAGTGCTGACTCGAGACGTCATCCTCCGAAGGACGCTTGGAGTGGAGTTCCTTGCAATGCTAATGGGGCTCCTTGCCCTGGCTCAAAAACTTACCAGCTGCAAGGAGAGTAATGTGGCGTTAGGCCGAGCGGCCGAAACTGGTCAACCCGATCACAAGCGATCGGCCGACTCTCCCCATAGGGAGAGCGATCACCGAGATCGGGAACGCCGTAATTAGAATGGGCCGAAGGAGAAAAGCCTTTGCTGGCATTACACTCTGCTATCGACCCCACCAGAGTAGATCCTTATGGAGGGCTGTAAGAACCTTACTTACGCTGGCCCCAGAAGATGAAATCCGACGTGAGGACAAGGAATTGGAGAAGGTACTATTGCTTCCATAGAGACCATGGTCATGACACCGCGGACTGTGTCCAACTCAAAGATGCCCTCAAAGGCCAAGTCCACTGAGGGCTCTTAGACAAGGTCATTGCAGGGCCACTGAGTGACAACATCAAAAGGCCAAAACGTCACCCCCTATTGATAACCAACCCAACAGAAAAGAGATCATGATGATCTCCAGAGGGTTGGAATTAGGGGGTATAGGTCCGGTAGGCACTAGGTGTACACCTCCGAGGTCAACCAAGTGGACCGTGATGACACGAGCTGCCGTGACTCAACTGCTTGGACCCTTACTCAGGATCGCCTCAAGGAGCCTATCGTCTTTTCAGACGAAGATTTGGCAGGTGTGAACACTCCACATTCTGATGCCCTAGTCATTTCCATGACCATCAATCAATGTACAGTGTGTCGTATTCTTATAGAAAATGGAAGTGGTCTGGACGTCATTTCTTACGATTGTCTTGTCTTGGTAGGTGTGGACCTCTCCTGCATAGCACCATTGCACACACCCTTGTTTGGATTCTTTGGCTCGATGGTCTATCTTGAGAGACAGATCTCCCTTCTGATCACATTCAGAACCTCCCTAAAAGATTTGACCTTTGTGGCCGATTCAACAGTTACGCGAGACATGGCCGGCTACAACGTCATAATTGGCCGTGAAATCTTGGGATTCTAAAAGGGGTTGGTAGGGAGAGAAAGGTAGAGGATGCCCCACTAGAAAAGAAGCCCAAGACAGATGTGCTAAGACCAAGTGAAAGCACGCCAGCAAAAGGCCTCTTCCTCATCCAAGTTGGCGAGAGCCCAGACCGCTCCCTATGGATCGGTTCGCTACTGTATGAGGAAGAGAAAGAGGCCTACCAGCGCTTCCTAGTAGAGAACCAGGACATGTTCACTTGGTTCAAGGATGAGCTCCCCGGCATCCCTCCTGAGGTAATCACCCTCTAGCTGAAGTTGGATCCCAAGTGCTGCTCGGTTTAACATCGTAGGAGACACTGTGACCCTGAGCGACAAGCGATCATTCGGGAGCAAGTGAGAGAGAAGCTGTGCTCTAGACTACTCAAACCAACCCAGTATCTAGACTGGGTCACCAATGTAGTCCTAGTCCTCAAGAATAGTGGGAAGTGGCACATGTGTGTCGATTACACCGACCTCAACAAAGCCACACCCAAGGATAACTTCCCAATGCCACGGATCGACTAACTCAACAACATGATAGCCGAGCATGATATGCTGAGCTTCCTGGATGCCTACTCCGGATACCACCAGATTAGCATGCATGAGCATGATGAGAACAAGATCACTTTCAAAATCGACCACGCCTTATATTAATACATAAGGATGCCGTTCAGGCTAAAAAATTCAGGAGCCATGTACTAGCATCTCATCAATCACGTGTTCGACTCCCAAATCAGCCATAATATGGACGTGTATATCAAGGACATGCTCGTCAAGAACCTGCACGTGACTGACCATCTGGAGGACTTGGCGTAGATGTTCGCCACCTTACAATGGTACAAAATGAAACTTAACCCAAACAAGTGTTCATTTGGGGTGAGGTCGGACAAGTTCCTCGGGTTCCTGGTGACTCACCGAAGCATTGAAGCTAACTCGGACCAAATCAAAGCTGTGCTAGAAATGAAGTGGCCAGAACGCATGAGGGATGTGCAAAGTTTCACTGGCAGTATCGTTGCCCTTAGTCATTTCTTATCTAGAGCAGTCGAAAGGTACCTCTTGTTCTTCCGGTTAATCAAGCAAGCCAACAAGTCACTATTGGACGCACTAAATGTTCGGGGTGGTTTATCGTCTTATCTTTTATTGGTTTATCAGTTTATCGGTTTATCAAGTGCAAGGGCATGCCACTCACATATGTGACAAAGTGTTCGGGCTTCGAGACTAGAGTGGTCTGAGGCCTAGGGTGCGCTCCGTCTGACTAACCAGATGATTGTGGATATCTGGTCAGGACTGAAGACCTGCCGTGCTATAAAGGTCACGACGTTAATTATATCCCCTCGAAGAGGGGAAAACCTCTGATTAATCGCCAAGAAAAGGGGCCAAATGGCCTAAAGATCAATTTTCATTAAGGAATGAAAGTCATATTGAAATTATTAAAATCCCCTACATTAGGGTGCAAGACGGTATTCAAAAATCATGTTGGTCTCTCATCGACCATTTCATGTTCGGACGGGAGTCCGGATTAAGAACATCCCAAGTATACACACAATACTGGGAAAGATATATGCTGGGGTATGGCAAATTCGATATCTCAAGAAATGAGGAACTACGGTTAGATCCCGACCAAACGGTAAAAACATCGTAGGATATTGGCCCGATGCCAAGGTAGGCCACGAGCACGAGAGGATGGCCAAGCTTATCTTGCGAGGGCAACTTTGATATTTCCCCATGTACGGGGTCAAAGGGGGAGAGCTCCTAGATAAATCGCCACTAATTTTAAGTTCATTTCCTTTATTATATTGTTTTCATGGCATTTCTTTCATTATCGTGTTACTTCTCTTTTCCCCTACTTCTTTCTCTTTCTCTTTTGTATTAGATCAAGGAAATAGCACCTGCTAAATAGGCGTTTAATTAAATTAGCGACTTGGGCCTGGGCGTAAATTGGAAGTTTTCTTTCTTTCTTTCCTTTTCTTTGTTTCTTTTAACACGTTTTAACGAAATGGAGCCGGCTGAGCAGGCGTTTAATTTAATTAGCGCCCCGGGCATGGGCGCATATTCTATTATTAGTTTAGAGGATTAGCGCCTATGTAAACATGAGTTTAATTCAATTAGTGCCCTTGTCCTGGGTGCAAATTCCTTTATTATCATAATTACTTCATTTTTTCTATCTTTCCTTCTTTTTCATCAGGGGGTTAGCGGCTGTTTACACGGCCGTTCATTCTGGATAGTTTTCAGCTTCTAAGCCAATTTTGTTCAGAGAAATAGCACTTCCTTGGGAGGTCGTTCATTAATTACCGACTGCTCAATGGACGTTAATTACAAATTATTCTTAAACTGAGAATTGACGCCTTCCTATGAGGCCGTTAATTAATTGGCGGCCGTTCACTCGTGTTGACACCCGTTTTTAGCCTACAAGTCGAGTTATTTCTCTTATTCTCCTTTATCATACCCTGAATTATCCATTATTTTTTAGCCTTCTTTAAGCCTATTTCGAGCCCATTTTTTTGGATATTTCTAAGCCCATTAAGCCTTGGAGCCCTTGGAGGATATTTTCCTTTTTTAAAAAAATAATAATAATAATAAATAATAAAAATAATAAAAATTTTCAAGGTCACGGTCAACTATTGACCATCATGGTCAACTGTTGACCGCCTCTTCCCCTCTTCCGCCTTGAGAGTCCCAAGTGTCCTGAACTCTATTTCTGGGCGATTTTGGCTCCGGGGCCTTCTTCTAAGGCCTCTATCTTCTAGAATTCTCCACCAAATCGAGTCCCATTTGATTCTATCTCTTATCCTTGACATTATCTCGAATTTGATCTATCAAACTCAAATTTTGGTGGACTCTATCTCCTGAAAACGAGGAAGAAACTTATGGGTTTATGCAATTTCTATACAAGGCAAACTCTATCCGATCAAGCTCCGGGCTCTCCTTTCCACGCGAATATCTTCCAGATTCTTCCACGGAATTGAGTCACACTTGTTCCTATCTCTTGTCCTTACTATTATCTCGAGATTGATCCAAAGAACTCAAGTTTTGGTGGGCTATATCTCCTAAAATCGTGAGAGAAAGTTCTGGATTTATACCGTTTCTATATAAACGACCCTGTGCGAACTGCGCGATGGGGGCACGTTTCTGAGGAGACGGAGAAGCCATGCCGCATTGTCTTCATCCTTCTTCGATCTTAGCCTGAAGAAGGAAGTATTAGCTTCGCGTCGGTCCTATTTGGGCTTTATTTCATCATCGTTTACCCTCTTTTCTTCGCCCCTACTTTTGGCAAATCATCACAAGCTGCTGGTTTTCTACTATAACTTCGCGACGGGGGCCTATTCTTCAAGCCATGGCAGAGTTATGCTACATCCTCTTCGTCTTCCTTTGACCCTATCTTGAAGAGGGGAGTATTAGCTTCGTATTGATTATATTTGGGCGTCCTTTTCTTCATTCTTTTCCTTATTCCCAAGCCCCAACCTTTTAGGTTTCACCATTCTGTTATGCCAATCTGAAACCCAGATTTCTTGTGAAGGGGGCACGTTTCCATCGCCGGGGTGAAGTCATGGTGTACCTCTGATCATTCTTTTCAAACTCCAGGCTCTTAAGAGAAGTGTACTCTTCGTTTTCTCCCGTTATGGGCTCATTATCTCATCCTCTTCATGTTTATTTTTATCCATCATTTTGCACTTTCACACAGTTTTCATACTTTAAAGTCATTATTCTGCCATGTTCTGCACCCTTCATTTTCTTGTGTTTTCCACCCCATTTAGCACTGTTGCCTTCCCCATTTTAAACCCTTTTTCTTGCCCTAGTTTCACCACAATATTCCCATCTTTCCATAGCATTCTTTCTTTCCCTTTTTGGTGTCTTATTCTACAAGTTATTCTTCATTCTTTGGGTCCGATTTGTGCACTGTTTTGCATTTTCTGCACTGTTTGCATTTTTTGCCAAATCTCCGGTGCTATAACTTTCTATCCAGACCTCCTTTTGGCGTGATTCTTATTCGTACTTGTTCACAATATTCAATTCTTCTGTCATCCTTGTTTTCTCCCTGTTTGGACTTCGTTTGCCATATTATTTTCATCATTCTTTGCACCATGTTTGATCAGTTTGCACAGTTTTTCTCATGACCCGCATTTTTGCACCTTGTTTATCTTTGTTAATTGTGACATATTTTAGTCTCATCACAATATACACACCTATTATTTCCACCTTCTATAGGGGTTAAAAATCTTCCCCCGGTAAGTTTGCCCTCAATCTTTCATGCTACTTTATGCACTTGGGTAGATTTCTACACTTAGCATTTTCTAATGTGTTTTGCCTCTTGTGTTGTCTTTGTTTCATAGGAAAGCATGAAAAGTGAGGCCCTTACCTTCTAGCCGGCAGGAAGGCGAGGAGAGGTAATCCACATTGTCCCCGCATCTTTTATATTGAGCTCGGTCATCTTCTCTTTTTCCAAGGTACATAATGTGCACATAGTCTTCTTTCACATTCTTTGGCGTTGTCTTTCCTTGGTGGCGATCATGGTATTCTTCTACATATTTTATCGCCTTTTCCTTGCTGTATGATCATGCTACTATATTTACATAGTCACATGTTCATGATGTTCACTTGATTGGCAGATTATGTCACTTATACACATATGCTTGTTCATGTGACTTGTGACGCCACGTTCCATATTTCTACAACTTTTTTTGGCGATCACGGTGGGACATCTTGTGCCATCACTTTGTCCATACTTTTCTGTGATTTTGGTGTGTATATCCATGTTTAGATAGCATTTCATGTTCATATTGTTCATATTGTTTGCATCCATATTGTTATGTTTGCATATGTTTATTATATCTTGATTTGCTAGATTTAGGCTAGAATTTGCATGCACTCTGGTGCACATAGGGCCATGCATTCTCATATTGTAGTTGCATTCCTACCTTGGTAAGTGATCCTCTCGCCTCCAGATTCCTTGGGGTCGACTAGGTAATCTTATCTGGGACCTCCGTAAGTCTCCATGAGCCGTGGATTCCCACACGGATGCCGAGCCAATTGTACCTTTTCCACCCTTAGGTTTGCATTTGCATACGTGTGAGGGAATTAACCCTAGATCAACCCAAAGTTTGGCCTCTTCCCATAGGGCATCCATATCTTGAGGGAATTATGCTTAATTTAAATCATTAAAAGGCCCACCAAAACTTTGAAAAATAAAAATTAATGATCATATCAACTTGTTTGATCTTGGGTGAATCCTCTCACAATCATATTGTTTGTTGGTATTACCCAAGCCCATTTGTGGTGTTGTGTGTTGCATTTTTCCCTTTTTATTGTCATTGGTGGTCCATTGTTCTAGGTCGCATTGACATTTGCATAAGTCTGTCTGTCTCCCGCCATATCCCCTTAGGTTGCCCCTTAATCTCCGAGCCCTTACTTCTCTCATTGTATTTTCCTTGATATTCCTTGTATTAAGTCTCAATTTGCCCTCATGGAGCACCACCCTAATCCCTTGAACCCGCCTTCTTCATCTTCCTATTCCCGTGTGGATTCCTCTTTCCATGCGGGCCCATCTCCTTGTGGCCCCTTCGATCCGTCGGATGAACGAGCCAAGCTTATGGCCCACCTTTCATCTCTTGTTCGCCGAATGGACTCGGCCCAGATCCAAAAACTTATTGTAAATCACCTTAATAGGCATCCTTTTCATAGTGGGCCTCATCCTCTTAATGAGCCTCCATCCTTTAGTGGGCTTTCTTCTTTTGGGCCTCCTCCTTCTCTTAATGCGCCCTCTTACCTTGACGATGGGCCTCATTCTCTTAATGGGCCTCATCCTCCTAATGGGCCTTCTTCTCCTAATGGGCCTTATTCCCGTCAAGATTCTTCTTTTCTTAATGGGCCTTCCTACTTTAATGGGCCTCCATCTTCTACCCATGTTGCTGCTTGCCCGATTGGTCCTCATGCTCATGATCCTTCTAGGCCCGCTTAATCTTCCATTCCTGGAATGGCCCATATTCTTCTCAGCCCGGATCCTCTCATCCGGCCCATCCTGGTCCAAATTCACAACCTCTTGCTCAAGCTGACTCATACCATTCTCGATCTCTCCCTATTCTGGAGATGATTTCTCAAGCCCAAGTCCTCCTTGAGTGTACCATTCGCTTTTCAAAATCTTCGACTTCCGCCATCTTCGCAAATTCTCATGTATCGCCGTTATGGTGGAGTTGGTGATCATATGTATACTTGAAGGAGTTTCTTTATGAGTCAGCCCAGTTTCGACATGATCAGCGCTTGATGTCCTATTTATTTGGTATGTCTCTTGAAGGTTCGGCTCGGGATTGGTTCTTCTCTCTTTCGCAAGAGCAGATTGTGAACTTCTAAGTTGTGCAACAAAATTTATTCAGCAATATCAAGACCAGGTTGGGCCAAAGTTTTTTATGGTGGATCTGGCCCATGAAAAGATGAATCCCGACGAGGAGTTCTCCACTTTTACTGACCGCTGGCGTCGCCTTGTCGCCCAAGTCCCGGGGCACATTCCGGAGGGAGAGCAGATCAAGATGTTAATATCCAATGCGATGCCCGAGTACTGGTTCATCTTAGCCCTCAATGACATTACCTCATGGCAACAACTTTATAGCCGAGCCCGCTTCATTCGCCAACAACTCCACGATCCCCTTGACCCCGAGTCTTCTCTACCTTCTACATCTCCATACACACCACCATCTACATCTACCTCCACATATCAACCTTCACTCTCCACGAGTCAACCTTCCACTTACATCGCACCCTCCATGAGTCAACCCTCCGCATATCAACCTTCCATGAGTCAGCCTTCTGCCTCCGTGTGCCCGCAGGTGTCTCCGCCCGCATCTTCCCCTCCGGTCAAGGAAACACCAAACTCCGAGCAAGTGGATGCCGTCTACATACCTTCCCACTCCACTCCACATTTGTCTCCGCCTAGTCTCTCCACTAGTCGCCAAGCACCATTGCCTACACAACCTCCGCTTCTGTCTCTGCAACCTTCTCCACCTTCATCCCATATCCCTCGACATCCACCTTGCCCGAAGCAGACTCCTTGTTCTCTGTTGCGGGAGTGTTTCACTGACATTTTCGGGGCTTTGATGGCCACTCACGCGTTGCAACTCCTTTCGGTTGTGCCTTGCTGACCCGCGGTCAAGAATATGCTTCAGTTATGTGATTATCATCATCAGCAGGGGCATTTGGTTGAGGATTGCCATGAGTTCCGGGAGTATGTTTACGACCTGGAAGATAAGAAGAGGATTGATTGGGCCACCATGCATAAGGTTATTCTATATCTCCGCAGCAAGCAGTAGCAGGCGCCGCCCAGGCATCCGTCTCTATCACTACAAGGCCAGGGGCACCCCTATGATTCTTCATCTAATGTCGCACCCGCTCCCTTATCTGCTCCGTCATCTACTCCATCACCCGTTCCCTCACCTAGACCATCGCCTACCCTATCGTCTCCACCTATTGCATCACCTACCTCATTACTTTCACCATCTCCTACCCCGTCTTCATTGCCTTCACGTACTCAAGCCCTTGCTCTGGCTAGTGCTTCCGCTTCCTCCATTTCTTCCACCACTACTTCCACTACCAATGTCGCCCAGCGCGTCGTGTCGATACGCTGACGGTGGGCACCACGGCTTTCCTCTTCACCCTCCCCATCTCTGACACCACCTTCACTACCCTCATTACCTACGCCATCTCCACCACCCTCACCATCGCCTAAACCTCCATCATCTCCGCCATCACCTTTGCCCGAGCATGAGCAAGCTTCGCCTTCACCTTCGCCTTTACCCCCGCCTCCACCTCCACCTTCACCTTTATCCTCACCCGAGCCTATCATTGCCACATCGCCTTTGCCACCACTCGACACCCTGATTCCCGTTGAAGCCTCCACGCCTTCTAAGCCTTCACCTCTACCACCTAACCCTATTCCTTTTACTTCTCCATCCACTTCCACCCCACGGAGCGGGTGTGCGCTACCTTTGGTGCCCCTTGGGTCTGATTCCTGGGGAGATAATGAGCCAAGTCAGGACGATTCAGTGCCAGTTCTGCAGTTAAAGATTCAAGATTTCATCTGTCACATGCCGATCTGCGTCCTGGTCCCAGGCTATTTTGGAGATGATGTGCCTGTACTCCTGATGACGGTTGTTAAGAAGGGTTCCCTTGCACTGATGCCAGTTTCTTCAAGAGTGAGACCAGTGGCATGCTCACCGGAAAGTTCACCATTGATGCTGTTATTTCCCCTCGCTCCATTGCTGTTCAGTTTACTGGCCAAGAAGGGTTCTCTACCCGTATTGTGCTAACTCATACGGCCGCCAAGCAGATTATGAATTCTATATTCAAGGGGCAATTGGCCGTAGTCTCAGGATTTTTCAAGGACATTCTGCACTCTTTATGCGATCTCCCTCACTTTATTGGTACGCTGGCCACGTCAATGCCGCGCATTACTCTCCCACAGCTTCATCCTTCTCTACTAGCAAGGGAGTTATGCTTCATGTCAGATTGCCGAGTGGAGTTGCCAAACCTCATGCTTCTAGTGCTAAGTGAGGCTGCATATTCATGACCGAGCCAAGCCGTCTGCCAGGTGGGCCCGTTATTTGAGAATGTATTACAAGACAAGAGGCCCAAGGGTCCGAGTCCATTCCAGGAGGGCCCATTTTCAAGGAATCTCTGCTAAGAAGAGGCGGCGGCATAAGTTTAGGGGCTGTCAGTTGTGCACTTAGGGGTCCACGTCTCCTTCTCCTTTTCACGCATCATTTCTTCTGCTCGGTTCCCACCCTTGGGTGGTGTATCTTCTCTCTTCTAACTCTATTTCTACGATTCTCTCCTCTCCTCCCGACTCCGTGAACCCCCACTTTTCTTTTTCTCATTCGGGGCCTCTGGGTTTTCCACATTCTCGTTATTCCAGGCCTCGACCTATGCCCTCTCATCATCCTGATCCTAGGACATCTTCTGATTCTTCTCCTCCTGTATCTCCGGATTCTAATTTCCTTCCCCGACCCTATCGGGTGATTATCGTTCTCCTTCCCTGACCCTGTCGGGTGTCTATGATTCTCTTTCCCCGACTTTGTCGGGTGGTCCTCATTCTCCTTCCCTGACCCTGTTGGGTGTCTATGGTTCTTCTTCCCCGACCCTGTCGGGTGATTCTAATTCTCATTCCCCAACCCTTGTAGACACGCTAAAATTGACATCATTTTGAGCACATCTCCTATCGCGTTACGATGCCCCAATTTGACCCTCAAATCTACTTATTTGAGTGGTTTTCCTCATTTTTCTTGAATTTCTAACTTTCCTAAACTTTTCCACATGTTTTCCTATTTTTTCAGATTTTTCTGAGATTTTTCTCTATTTTTTTGGGCCTTACATCATTTAATGACCAGCTCCCGGTCGCCGTTTAATGGGCGCCCATCAAATGGGCATCCTTTCTTGGAATTGGTGCCCAGTGTCTGGGCGCCCATTGTAATTGGCGCCCAGGTGATGGGCGCCCATTCCCCTGTGTCATTTTTGGCTGATTTTCTGACTTTTTAAAATAATGGCAACCTCTCAGTCGTCATTTAATGGGTGCCCATGACCTCGACGCCTATTCTTGGAATTGGCGGCCAGGGTCTGGGCGCCCATTCCCTGCAGATTTTTTTTAGCTGGCTTTCCGAAATCTATGAATTAGTGACACTCCGGAAGGTCACCAATTGTTAAATAGCGATCGTTCAAAAGGTCGATAATTCTTTTCTTCATATTTTGAGCCAAATTCGAATTATTTTTGATTCCACGACTGTTCGGAAGGTCGCCATTTCATAAATGGGCGCCCGTGTGGAAAGTTACCAATTTTTTTGCTATATTTTGAGCTTTTAACTCCGTCCAAAATTTGTATTAATTTCTAATTAGCGACCATCTCATAGTCGCCAATTCTTTTCAAATTTTAGAAAGTCCTAATCCGTCTTGAAATACCTTGGAATTGGTGACACTTCCGTCTGCCGTCCTTTTAAATAGCGACCATCTGCGTGGTCGCTAATTCTTCTAGAAATCCAAACTCCGACAGAACCTCCTTCTCTCTCCGTTTTGAGCCCCCTTTTCACTTGGGAAAGGATCCTAAGACTTACTAAGGTTGAAGTGACGCATGGCCATGACTTATCTCTTTCCAAATCAAACTTAAACATGTTTTCCTAATTTTTCTTGGATTAAACTCCGAATTTCAGCCCTATAAATAGGACCCCTCTCTCCCTTGTGTTAAAGGCATCAACATTAATTGAAGGGGAGGTGCTGCCAGACCGGGAGCTCAAGGAGAAGATCTCCCATGCTTAAAGATACATCCCTTGGAGCCTCTTCATCCTTGGAGCGTCCTCCTCTATTGAAGATCTAAAGCCCCAATTGGAGAAAAATCAATAAGCTTTCTCTTTCCTCTTTATTTTTATTACCATAAGTATTGCATGCATCATCTTCTACATGTCCTTTCTTTATTTTATCATCTCAACCACGTTGAGATCCTCCCTTAGTGCAACACTTGCACCCTCCTATTTTCATATCATCATACTTTTACCCATCCTTTGCATAGGGGTTTAAGGGCCAACACCTAACAAGGTGTGTTCACTTATATGTTTTCCATGTTTATATTCATAAGAATTTGATGCTACACACTTGGTTTCTAATCCAATCTTGCTTTGTTGGTGTTTGTTGATTTTTACAAGGGTAATCTCCACAAGAAGAACTCTCTTCATCGTCCGGCCGATAGGAAGAGAAGGTGACACTCATAATCCCCCCGCTTCTTTTAAGGTATTTATATTCACGATCCCTCCTTGTTTTTTATTGTTATATCCATTTGAGGCCCGCGTGTCTCTAGCGATCACACCTCCATCCTAGCATCTACGTATGCTCCCTCCCCTTTCACCCCATTCTTATTTTTCTTAGCATTTGTTTATTTCATATATTTCTTTCTTATTAATCTAAGTGGATTTCTTAGAATCCACAAATTGGCGATCACGGTGGGACTACCTTTATTTTTCTTTTGATTATCCTTCCCCACTCGGCACCCACATGTGCCACCTCCTTTTGTGCTCCACGTAGCACTCTTTATTTTCATGTTTTTCATCATTTGTGCACCACGTTCACACCCCCTCCCACTTGGATTGTTAATTTGACTTGATTTGGAAATTCTTCTTCTTTTATCTACCCACCTTAAAAAAAATAGCATGCCATGCTTTATTTCATACCTTGATTGATTGCCATGAGTTATCTTGTGATTCGGTGAGTGTTTTTCCCTCTTCTTCTATTGATATCTTCCTTTTTTACACCTTTCTGGCCGTTGTTGTAGCCTCTGGGAGAGGGGGAATTAGCGCCCATACAGAGGGCGCAAATTCCCCAATTGGTGGCACCTGTAAGAGCGCCAATTCCCTACCCCTTAAAAAAAATTGTAATTGGCACCCTTCTGAAGGGCGGAAGGGCGCCCATTCCCCAATTAATGGTAGGGTGGAGGGCGCCAATTCCCTGCCCCCTCTAAAAAAAATAGCACAGGAATTAGCGCCCAACCCAGGGGCGCCCATTCAAGAATTGGAGCCTCCTGGGAGGGGCACCAATTCCCTGTGTTTTTTCACAGAAACCCCTATTTCTGTGACTTATTCTGCATTATTCTCTCATATTTCTATTCATTCATGTGTGTTCCCTTCATTTTGCTTAGTTTTGCATTCATAGTGCATTTAGCTTGGGAGACCTCCTCTCCCCACACTTTCTAGGAGATTTTACACCTTCTTGGTGAAGGAAGGACCCTCCATTGAGCATTCCATCGCTTTGGACCGAAAATTCCTAAAGCAAGCCTCCATAAGTCCCCGCACCCATGGATTCCCTTACGGATGCCGAGCAGGTTGTACCCTTGAAGCTCCCCGGGTTTAGAAAGCCTAATACGTGGAGAGAGAATAAACCTAGTTGGCATTGAAGAAAACAACATTGAAACTAGGTTCCTACCTTGTGTGAACCATATCAAATTTTGTTAAAATCACTTAATTCACATCAAGGTTTAACTTAAGAAATCAAGCGTGAGCATTCCCACTTGTTTGATATCTTTGCAATTGCTTTGATTGAAGCATTGTTTGATTGCATAATGTTTTGCTTTGATGATAAAACCAACATGTTAAATCAATCATATGTTCATGAGGATGATCAACCTAGTACATCTTGTAATCCTCAATTTCATAATCCTCACCACAACTTTTCTAAGGGACCATGTCCTCATTCCTATGGTTTTGCCCGACCCATGGGCAATTTCCAATCTCATGGTCCCTTGCATCCATTGCAAGCCACTATTCCCCCGGGACCATCTCCTCCCAATGATGAGACGGTTTCCCAAGTCCTCCGTGCACTAGATCATCTCACCCCTCAACAAATTCAAGCCCTTAAGGCTATTGTTGAGGGTGCATCTTCATCATCTGATCATCCTACCAATCCTCATCGGGTGATCCATCACCCGTCTCCGATTCCTCCTTCTTCACGACCCTAAGGCCCGTATGTATCATGCAACCCAGCCCGTCCGGGTCCTTTTGTGGGCCGGCCCATTAACCCTCCTCCACGGCCTTTATGTCACGCCGCTCCTCCACGGTCTTCCTCTCAAGGCCAACCCTCCGTGATTCAAGTTACACCCCTCCAACGAACTCTTCTTGATAGAATCGCTTCGATGGAGGAACAACTTAAGAGGGTCACAAGCCCGCGGCCCGCTCCTCCTCCTCCTCCTCCTCAAGTCAATCCTCTTCATGCTTTTGTGAATAACATCACCAAGATGGAACAAGATTGGAAGGAGAGGAGAGATAATGGCATCAATGATTCAAGTGAGCAAGATGTTTTAACAAGTTTCAATGACTAAGTGGATGCCGTCTGCCCTCCACCTATTCATCATGTTCATCCCTATGGTCCTCCGCCTCCGCATTCACCTCCACAAAATCTTCCACAATATCATGACCCTCCGCCTTCGCCTCCGCTTTCACATAATCCTCCACAAAATCCTCAACATTACATTCCTCCATCACCTGTCATTACGCCTTTATAACGCCCTAGGTTTTTCGGGTATTTATCGGATCAGGATCAATGGGGTTCGGATCGCTTTTGTGGGTCCCAGATTAAGTTTAGCGGTTTACGCGTGTTTTTGTTTGTCGGACCTTCGGAACCCCGTGTAGGGCGAACCGTTACGTTCTACGACTCTGGGGCATTACCACTGCATTGTGCATTTTTCGAGGATCATGGAGAGTATTTTTCCCTATTTTTGGTATTTTCTAGAATTTTTGGATTTTCTATAGGTTTAACCCCCTTCTCTCTCTCCTCTCATTTCTCACTCTCTCTCCCTCTCTCTTCTCTCACACTCTCTCTTCTCACCCTCTCTTCTTCGGAGGCTGACGGAGCGAGGTGGGGGTGAGGCGGGGTGATGCGGGTGAGGAGGATGGCGAGGATGGGTCGAGGATCGAGGGACAGAGGCGCGGTGAAGCAAGACCGTGAGTTCGGGGTGCCGCGGCGATCGTGTGGCGTTTTCTTTGTGGATCGGCATCCTTGGTGCGCGGAATCTTCGGTGGAGGTAGGGGGATGGTTCCCTAGCCCGAGTACTTTCTTTCCCGTGAGTTTTGTAGGCCATGGTGAGCCGAGCGGGTTTATTTTCACGTTTTGGGAAAAATGCATGTTTTTGGGGTGTTAGTCGGATCTAGAGTTTTGATCGCATTTTTTGGGCATAAATGGGTCCTCTCGGTGCTAGAGAGGTTGGGGAATGATTTCCCCTTGTTTTCTCCGTCACCTGGGGTGATTGGGGCGTGAAATAGGTTTTTCCGTGATTTTCGCCATTTTCGGGCGCAGACTGAGAACGCGACCATCACGGTGGTCGCGATCTTCGAAGAAGGCGCCGTATCGGGGGGTCGTGTTCATCGAGGAAGATGAATAGTAAGGCAGTTGAGAACACGCCGCTCTAGAGTGTCACGTTCTATTGTGAACGCGCACCAGGAGGGTGGCACGTTCTGAACGTGCCCCAGGAGGGTGGCACATTCTGTTATGAACTCGCACCAGGAGGGTGGCACGTTCTGAACTCGCCCCAGGAGGGTGGCACGTTCTGTTATGAATGCACACCAGGAGGGTGTCACGTTCTGTTGTGAACAAACACCAGGAGAGTGGCACGTTCTGAATGCGCACCGGATGAGTGACTCGTTCTGAACGCGCACCACGAGAGTTGCACGTTCATGCGGGCGACAGTTGGGCTGGCCAGGGCGTGTGGACTACGGCTGATCGTGTTCCCCTTGGCCGTGTGTGTCCCGACATCCCGGGGGGGGGGGGGGGGGGTACCGTGACCGTGTTCTTGGGTGTCCGGAGGTACCGTGTTACCTTGATTAGCATGCCTATGTGCTTTGAGGGTCCGGGTGATCCTGTGTGTGTTCTGGGCTTCTGTGTGTTCGTTAGATCGAGTCACCATGTATCGGTATGAGTGCGGAGGGCTATCCCCGCATGACGTGTGCTTCTCCGGGAAGCGGTTTCCGAGTGGGTCATGTATATGGCCTTGGACTGTGAGTCCAGTCACCCAGCCTGGGGCTGGAGGTCTCTTAAGTTCCCTTTTCGAGGGAGTGGTCTCGACAATCGTGAACTGTCTCGTGAGTCATCGTGCCGAGGTTTCTGACATTAGGGTTAGGGCAGATTGACGACGTGGAGATATCCCTGTATGACGGTCTTGACCCCGAGTCTTGTGACTCAAAGATCGTTAGATTTAGTAGGTCTAGTGGGTTGTCCAGAGTCTGGTGGCGTCGTGCCACCTATTACTCCGCGTTACTCGCGATGGGTGCGTGCGTGATTTTCTGTGTTCACGTTTAGTGACCTCCCACTAGTCGTAGCCTTCTTACGACACGCGTGTGTTGACCCACCTGGCAGTGGTGGAGCAGCTTGCCAGAGAGAGATGATTTTTAGGCTGGTTATCGTAGGGCCCCAACGCCTAGCCTGAGTCCAGGCTTCGGGGGAAGAACCAACTAGAGGATCTGACCTAGGGCGCATGGTCTGTGTGTGCACACTTAGTTGGGGGCTATCGGACCCGCGCTAACGAGTGCGACCCCAGCTAGTCCTTGTTCGTAGTACTGGTTACTGTTGTGTCTCTGTCTCTGCCTGGGGCGTCGTAGCGAGACACTTGAGGCGTAGACTAAGTCGTCAGTGGATGCATCTGACTTTGCTTCTGGTGAGCAGTGCTCCTATCACTTGACGTAAGTTTTACGTGACTCGAGTTTCCATTTTATGGTTTTGCGTATAGTTTCTGGGTGTGTTCCCGAGGTAGAGGTCTAGGGTTCCGGTGAGCGTCACCGAGGGTTCTCCCTAGACGGTGTTTGGTCCACGACAGTGTTGTCCTGATGTTTCTTCTGGTAGCATAGCCAGAGGTTTCCCCGTTGGTTCGGTGGTCCCCTGACCGTGAGATCGGGGCGTGTTTTCCAGTACTGTAGGAGTAGTTGCAGCGCTGAGTTTTTATCGGCCACCAATTTGTTATTCCTGCTGTTACAGTTGTTCTTGCTGTTGCTACTTTCCGTGCCGCCGTTGTTTACGGTTGGGGTTCCGCGGGACCCCTACAGAGCCAGTGATAGGAGGCTCACCCCTACTTTTTAGGTGCGGCGGTTCTTCCTCGAGGTTTGAGGGTGCTGTGTGGAGGTTCTTAGTTACCAGCTTGTCGGGCCGAGTGTTCACTTGGCGTTGGGTACGTTCTTCTGCCTTAGACTATACTTCTGTTGGACTGGACTCTGTTGTAGTTGTTTATTTCTATTAATTGTTGAATTATCCTATTTTATTTCCTATTTCTTTGTACCTCCACACTCCTTTTATCCCTTCCGAGTCCGCCCGGCTCGTGGGCGGCGTGCCAGGATTCGAATGGTATCGGGTCCCTCCCGGTATCCGGATCTTGGGTCGCTACAAGCTTCATCACGGCATCCACTTGAGTTTAATGCTGATGATGAATTGGAAGTTCTTTATGAAGAGTTGGAGCCGGCACACCCATTCCGAGTTTCCTTCATTTTCCTCTCCCCCCATTACCACCAGTAGAACCCCCTGCTCAGGACGATGCCACCGTCCCCAATCCCATTTACCAAACCAATTGGTGTTACGATGATGGGTCGATACTCTAATCACCCACACCGGTGCATCATGATCCTTCTCCTACACTACAAACCCCTCGCCACATTAAAATCTGATGCTTTTTGCGCACTAAACCACCCTCTTCCACAGCTCCAACTACCACATTATTAACCTACGCTAAGCCATTCAAGTCTACCTCCACACCATCGGCCCTCGTCAAATCTCCCATTATACCTCCTCCTTGTTTGCCACCTCGGCCCTCATTATCCCTATAACCCCAAACCCTGTATTTACCAACCCTTCACCTAAACCTCCACCCAAACCCGTGGCTAATCCTGAGCAAGATTTACATATTTTTGCACTCGAGCCAACCCCATTTGCTTCCAAACAAGGGGAGAAGCTGACGTGTTTCAACCTCCGCTTCCACTTACCCTTCCGCCGATGCTCTCCATTAAACCACCACCATCTATTGAGCCTACCACCTCCGCCTCACCTTCCTCTACCACTCGGAGTGGGTGTATTTCTGCAAGCACATGTGCCGAGGATGATCAAGAGCCGGACAAGAAGGATTTGGCCGCGGTTATGTTGTTCAAGATTCAAGAGTTCATTTGCCGGATGCCAATCCACATTCTTGTGCCGGGTATATTTGAGAAGTCTCCATCAAGGCTCACTATGATAAATTCTTCCGAGTTGATACCATATCGGCCCTTTATCATTTTCACCTTGCTCATTGGTCGATACTCTTTCAATGCTCTCATTACCCCTCGCTCCATTGTCATACGATTTCCTAAGGGGTTTTCTTCTTGCATCACAATAACACATCCTTCTAATGAGAGCTCATGGGTGCTATTTCCACTTCTTGAGCTGTTTGGCCGGGCACCTTGCTTACCATGGAGGGGCGGGCATTCTTCCGCTAAGGGGCCTTTCGCTACCCTATCCGCTTTCTATTCAACTTCACCCATACTCCTGTCTATCACCGATTTCATCTTATGGGTCACCCGTTGGGTGAGGAGGGGGTTCTCATCCTCTCACCCTTTGCACTCATCGCATCCATCGCATCCATTGCATTGCATTCGCATGCATTTACATTTCTTCTTTCCTGGGTTTCCAGACCCGTATCTTCCCCGCCTTCCGGAACTTCTGGATCCTCCAAATTCCCCATCTCATTCATCTCTATCCTCGGGATCTCCGGGTCCCCTTACACTTCCCGGGCATCGCGCCCCCTCCAATCTTCTCACAGGGCATCGCGCCCCTTACCACCTCTTATATCCGGATCCTCCGGATTTTTCTCTGCTTAATGGGCGTCGCACCCCCTCCAATTTCCCCAGGGCATCGCTCCCCTTTCCATTTTCTTCTTCCAGAACTTCTGGACCTTCCAGGGCATCGCGCCCTTTTCTCTCTTATTCCTCCGGAACCCCCGGACTTCCTTCTAGGGCATCGCGTCCCTTCTGATTCTATTCCTCTGGAACCTCTGGACTTCCTCTCAGGGCATCACACCCCTTTCTATCTTCCTCCGGAACCTCCAGATTTTTCATCTTATCTTCCCTCCAATCTCCTTGGGCATCACACCCCTTCCCTCTCTATTCCTCCTGAGCCTCCGGATCTCTGCTCTTTCTTCTGATTCCTCCTCCTACTCCTTCGGGACATCGCGCCCTTTATTCTCTTCTTCCTTTTAAATCATCTCTTCCCATCTCTTTTTCCGGGGCATCACGTCCCTCGATATTTTCTCCCTCCGGAACCTCTAGACTTCCTTCCCAAGCATCGCGCCCCTTTCCATCTTCTTCCTTCGGAACCTCCGGATTCTCTATCTCACTCCTTATCCTTTCCAGGGCATCGCATCCCTCGGTAGTTTCTTCGTATGGAAGCTCCAGATTTTCCATCTCATCTTCCTTCCGATCTCCCAGGACATCGCGCCCTTTTCCATCTTCTTCTTTCGGAACCTCCAAACTTTATATCCTTCCTCCGATTTGTCTTCTTACCCCTCCAGGACATCACGTCCTTTATCCTCTTTTTCCTCTTAACTTATCTTTTTCCATACCTCCACCCGGGGCATCGCGTCCCTTGATATTTTCTCCCTCCAGAACCTCCAGATTCTTCTTCCCGTCATGATTCTACTCCCTTGCCTCCAGAACCTCCGGATTCTTCCTACTATGATTCTCCTCCTTTACCTCCAGACCCTCCGGATCCGCCTCTCTTCGTCTACCAATTTCTTCTCTTAATTCCTCCTTATCCCGAGTCTGACCCGACTTCTTCCGCATCCACCGCTTTGGGCATCTGCCCGTTCTCTCACTACTTTCGAGGCTTTAGTCCTCACTCCTCCACTTGATTTTCTTTTCATTCTGTAGACCTATTATGTGATCAGGGTCTCTGCACCTTAGTAAGGGAGTTCTAGCCCCCACCTCTCTTCCTTTTCTCCTTATTCATCTAAGTCTAGTCTAGACACCATTCCTTCTTGTTAAGCCACTTTCAAACGTTGCTATCCTTTCTTATCTGCCAAAAGAGGACAATAAATCCCATCATCACCTCCGACAGCCGCTTCTACAAAGATCACAAGGTAACATGTTTGCGTAATGTCATTTTTCACGCATGGTTTCCAAAATGAAGTGCTTCTTAACTCGATTAAGAGTGGTATGTTAGGCCTTTATCTTAAGTTTTTGTTTAATTAATTCAATGTCAAAAAAGAGTCTTTAGGCTTGCTATGCAACATTTTGGTTATAAGAACCCCGCGTTGGGAGTTCGGCATTCTCTCCCCGCTCATTAAGGACAACCCTTAGCTGGACACCGCACACACTTCACAGCATCATTAGCCGTCTTCTTGGTAAAACACCGTTGATACTTGGGCCATGCTCGAGGATACGAGGTCTTTTTCTCTTCTCTACTCGACTGAAATATGAGGATAGAGGTATTCTGGGCAGAATAACCAACCTAAGCACACCCCGACAAGAGGAAGTCTCAAATAGGGGCAGTCTATTATGACCTTATTCTCAAAAATTTCAAGTTTCAATTGCAATATCTTTCAAGTCCAAAGGACACAAAAGGAAAAAATGATGATCAAATGAAAAAAATATGTGAAATCAAAAACAAAATCAAAGAATTTGTCATGGCAAGAGGGCAGTACAGTTTCCTCGCGGGAGGTTATGAGCCCGGTTGTATGCGTGCCTACAAGAGAATTAAGGTTCGATAATATGACACAAAGCCCCGACGCAACAGACCGAATCTCTAGGGGTTGTGCTGTGGACGGAAGTCAAAACTCGATATCTTCTTAACTCACATAAGGTTTATCTCCAATTACTCTTCTCTTCTCCCTCCAAGACCGAGTGTTTCTCGGGTATGGCCTTGGTAGGGGTACCGTTATCTAAGGGTAGCCGGTTATAGGGCACCACCTTCAATTATACGCCTTGCTTCGGGTAATTCTTAGCGAAAGGGGAAGGAACGAGGACCCCTAGCCAGCAGTCTAAACATCCTTTAATGTTGCATTAGCAAAGTCTAAACCAAGATTCCAATTTTTTTTGAATATTTTCTCAACAAAAAATCACAAAAAGTTGAATATTCTCAAAATCCATAAAAATTTCAGATATCTTCCAAAAGCCATAAAACATTTTTGAATACTTTCAAAATCCATAAAAATTTGCATATTTCAAAAAAAAAAATGCATTATATTTTCTGATGGTGCCTTTTGCAGGGACAACCTCTTTCGAAGGACCAAGAGCTCGGGATGAGTCCTCTCCATTCATTGTAATCAATATTTTGATTCTTCCTTATGTTAACCAACATCTTCATACTTTGCCACTCTGGGCATCACTTGATCATTGATCTCCAAATCTTTCTAAGAATAACTCCTGCTGATTCCACTGGATTACTCTTGCCACTAGGCATTACTCCAAACTTGATCATGATTCATTCAATTCCAAATCTTGTGATTAGCCAAGTTGCCATCCTCATGATAAATAACAAATAATGATGTTGCACGTTTCAATGCAACCTATGCTATCCATGCCATTGACTGCTATGCTTCAACTCAGGCTATTTATGCTTTCCATGATGCTATACATGCTTGGCTTTCTTATGATTGATGTTTTAATACATGCTTGAATGCTATGGTTCATGCTATGCCATTGATATCCATGATATGCAATTGCTTCACTCATTACTTGTTATACTTTTCAAGATATCTTGGCTAACGGATTTTTGAGCGCAGGAAGAAGCTCTTGGTCCCACCGTCTGGGCATCATCATCCAAGTCCCACGATGCTTGTATCTCATTTTGCTAGTTCTCCCATATTTATGGCCATCACCATCTCCTCCCTGTATGTATTTTTACTATATGATATCTACGCTATTAGATTCTGTCAATGACTTTGTGGCTTTGGTAAATCTGGAATTTGAGTTCCCCTTCATCAAAAATAATGATGATTCCAGAGGAATCTTAGTCGCACGGATAGGCCATTGAGCCGTCCAAGACTGGGGACGATGGTTCCCTTTTGTGAATTGGTGCGCGGATAAACGGACTTCGGCTTAGTATCAGCTCACAAAATCGATTTCTTGACTAAGTCTTGGCAGCTTAACAATATTATTCTTGATTACTTTCTATTTTTAATTTATTTTAATTTTCGTTTTAAACCCAGCATGCATTCATGTAGGCCTTTGAATTAACGTTGAAAAATCATTCTAATAAATCATTTTGAAGGTCAATTGATCAATAATTTTCAAGATTTGAGATAATTCACGCCGAATTATGACCTCAGTTTGCCTTGTTGCCATTTTGGGCTGCTTCCTTGAAAACTCCTTTGTTTGGATTTCTATCCTCTTATTTTTAATCTTTTTTCTTAGATCCACCTTGGCTACATCACATCCACATTGATAGGTAACCGCTCTCCAATGGTGAAACATACAGGTTTGTGACATGGGGTACTTCCACTGCGTTGGAAGTTGATCGCTCTTTTTATCTCCTTCGTGCCAGCGGGCACACTCCTTCTTTATTCAAACAACTGTTACTTTCACTGAATCTCTCAAAGATCGCTTCATCCCGAGCTTTTGATTCAAATCCTATCAAGTGATGTTGATTGCGTGTCTCATCACACCTTGGCATCTGCTGATAAGTGTGTATTTTTACATGTTAATTAATGTTATGACACACTTTTATCAGCTTTAATATGCATCACTATGCATTTATCACACTTAATCATAATCTAGAGTAAAATATTTAGTTTGATGGATTTAAGTAATTTTAATAAATAAATTTACTTATTTTGTAGGCACGAAGAGGACGATGACAAGAAAGACAAGTTTACACAATAATGGGCCAAAGTTTGTTAAGAAAAAAAATAAAAAAAAGCAGCTGATTATTATAATCATATATAATATATATATATATATATATATATATATACATGCTGCGGGTGGCGTTCGAAGTTCGAATGCGGGAGGCGCGGGAGAGAAGGTCGGGCGCGGCCACCTCACGCAGGCGGGCGTGGTCAGCAGGCACGGGCGATGATGCAGCGAAGTGGCGCTGGCGCGGACTCGTGGCCAAGGCGGAAGACGTTGGCTGGTCGGCACGGACGAGGCGCGGTCAACGCGTGTGTCACATGCAGCAGGGCGCGAGTGGCGGGCGAAGTAATTTTAATAAATAAATTTACTTATTTTGTAGGCACGAAGAGGACGATGACAAGAAAGACAAGTTTACACAATAATGGGCCAAAGTTTGTTAAGAAAAAAAATAAAAAAAATAAAAAAATAGCAGCTGATTATTATAATCATATATATATATATATATATATATGCATGCTGCGGCTGGCATTCGAAGTTCGAATGCGGGAGGCGCGGGAGAGAAGGTCGGGCGCGGCCACCTCACGCAGGCGGGCGTGGTCAGCAGGCACGGGCGATGATGCAGCGAAGTGGCGCTGGCGCGGACTCGTGGCCAAGGCGGAAGACGTTGGCTGGTCGGCACGGACGAGGCGCGGTCAACGCGTGTGTCACATGCAGCAGGGCACGAGTGGCGGGCGATGGGCTAGAAGGTCAGCGGAGGCGAGCTGGCGTCTTCACGCGTTGGCACGATCGATGAGGCCAGCCCATGCTGGCGTGCGAATGCGGGACGTGGCGGGTGCTGAAGCGGTGAGCTGGCAGGCGGGTGGCTTCGCGGTCAACACGGAGGCTTCGCATGCGGGCGTGGCCAATACGCGGGTGAACTCCATTCGGCGAAAGCGGCCGTGACTTCAACAAAAGTGGCCTTCCTCTTCTCGGCGAGAGGCCAACACGCGGCATGTCTCACACGAACAACGACCGCAACACATGGCCTCTTTAATGCAAGTCAGAGACTTCACGCAGTGGTGTATTTCTTCAATGTGGGTAGGCTCGTTCACACGCAAGGCCCTATAAAAAGGGCCTCGGATGGCAATAGAGGGGGTTACGTGGGGAGAGTTTTTGGGAGTGCATTTGGGGTTCTATTGTTATTTTTTTAGTTTTGGAGGGTGTGCTTTTTGAGAGTTTTGGAGGGTCCGGTAGATAGTGTCTGGGGTTGGGGTTGTTGTTCTTTTGAGTTCTTCTGAGAGCTTATTTGGGTTCTTTTTGGGAGTTTGTTTGAGAGTACGGGTGGATAGTTTTGAAGGTTATGTTGTTGTTTTGAAGTGCTTTTTGGAGAGTGCATCTGGGGTCTTACGAGACAGGAGATGATTTAGGAAGGGGGGCTTTCTTCTGTGTTTTTTTTGGGTGTTGTGCTACATAACAGGGAGCAAGTGAAGGCCTCCTTGTTGTTTGTTGTAATATTGTGATTCCTTTTTAATCTTCTCAGAATTATTTATGTCAAATTTTATTTTTATTCTCCCTTACTCAATCTAGTTCTTTACAAGTTGGTGATTGTGGTGATTCGCCATTTTCTTTTGATTTACCTCATTAATTCTTTTAGCCTAAGTTTTCATCAATCCTTCCCTTTGCTTAATTAATTTTACTTTCTCAATTTTAATCTGAAATTTCAATCCAACTCTCACGATTTTCAATCTCAGAAATCCAAGATTTCCAACTCTAAAATCAAAACTTCCTTGTGGATTCGACTAAGTCTCACAACTTAACTATTCTATCTAATTTATTGTGGATCGAAAATTTAAATTTGGTAGCGGGCATATTAACGACGTGTGTTTCAAACTATCAATTTTTGGCGCCATTGTCGAGGAGGGTTATGATTTTTAAGTTGACCATTTTGTTTCTATTTGGCATATATTTTTACTGATCTTTCTTATTTTTCTTATTTTTGCAGGAATACAAAAAAATCCGAAAAAATCAGAGGTAAGTTCTTCTCCCTTTCCTTAGTCTTTCAATTGTGTCAAAAAAAAGAACGAGGGATTGCGCTTCAAGTAAGTATCCTAAACTTCTCTCATTTTTTGTCATTTCCTTGATATTCTTGCATATTGTGGTTAGATAAAGTAAAAAAAAAACTCTTCACTTGAACCCAATAAAAAAATTTCATTCCAAGAGTTGAAACCACACTTTCATATTTTAGGTCATGCATCATCTAGGATAGAATTTCTTTTTCATTGTTGTTAAATTGTGTTAATTGCATTGTGAAGATTGCGGGGCACAAGGTGAGTTTTTTTAATTTTTTCTTTCTTTTTTCTTAATCACATGCTCGTGCATACTTGCAGATAACCCCTTGTTTGAACTTGGTTTGTTGCATATCATTTCTAAAATATTCAAGGGCAACACCCATAAGCAAGATAAGGTGGGGATTTCATCACTCTTCCTTCGTCCACAAATCACAATTTCCTTCATCTTTGCATCACCGAGACCTTAAATAAAAATCAGTAGACATTGGCCCTAGGTTCACACTATGGTTCTTATGTTATTTGGACTTACCCTCTTGTGAAAACCGGTGTCTAAGGCAAGACGGCCGAATGACAAACGCCTTAAGTGGGCAAGTAGTTTTTAATTAGGACCCTACAAAAGTAGGGGGAGCCTCCCACTATCCCATCCCTTACTTGGCCAGTGGAAATATTGAGGGTGAACTTAAGTTACACTTTAATCATTTTGTGAAATCCCATTTGTAGGTCTAAGTCACATCTAGGTCATTAGGTAATTTGTGTGGCAACTTGTTTGTGTTTGTATAAAAAAAATAACAAAAAATAAAATAAAAAAATCTTCAAAAACAATCTCTTTCATCTCTCCTTTTGTCCTTATTTATCCAAGGTAGAAGATCTCAACATCCAAACCTATTAGGACCCATTCAAGACATTGAGAGAGTCGTGTATCCAAGAAATAATCTCCAATAAGAACTAATGGCCGAAAATGAAGAACCTCCAAAGCAAATGAAGGACTATTTCATGCCCGATCAATATCAACCGTCCTTCTATGTTCAAGCACCACAAAAACAGGCCATCAAATATGAAATCAAATCAAGCACCATCCAAATGTTGCCATCATTTTATGACAATATAAATGAGGATCCTGACAAACACGTTGATGAGTTTCTCCAAATTTGTTCCACTGTCAAGATCCAAAACTTCTCTGATGATACCCTTCGATTGACCCTATTTCCATTCTGTTTGAAGGACAAATCAAAGTATTGGTTAGGAGCTTTAGGTAAACCTATAGAAACTTGGGCAGAAATGCAAAAAGAATTTCTTAAAAAGTTTTATCCCATTTGTAGAACCAATACAATGAGGAGGGCCATCATGGGGTTTACACAAAATCCTGGAGAACAAATTCATGAGGCATGGGAGAGATTAAAGGATTTACTTAGGAAATGCCCCCATCATGGATTATCAAGGTGGCAAATTGTTCAAGCTTTCTATGAGGGATTAATCGACAGCCATAGATAAATGGTGGATGTGTCATGTGGAGGGGCCTTCATGAGTAAGAGTGAAGATGAGGCATACGACCTATTTGAAATGCTCAGTGAGAACTCTATTAGTCATGTCTCACTCTCATCATATGAAAGAATGATTGGACCATCCAAGCGGGCAGGGCTTTATGAAGTAAAGAATCAAGGTGAGTCGGAGAATAGAATGGATGTTAATGCCCTCACACAAAAGTTGAATAAGGTGGATATGTTAGCCCAAAAGATGAAGAAGGTCGATTTGATGTCTCAAAAGTTAGATCAACTTTTGGCGTTGAATAGACAGGAGTCCACATTTCCATCTACTTCATAGTCCTTCTCCGAGCCCACCAATCAAGAAGCTTCTGTTCTTTGTGCAAGCCCAAATCATATTGTCTCTAAATGTCCCACGGCGGCCCAACTCTCTCCATTTATCCAAGAACAAGTCTTTGCTGCTCAAGGTGTCTCTAAACTTGCATGCGATCCATATTCCAACACCTATAATCCAGGCTGGAGGAATCACCCAAACTTTTCTTGAAAAAATCAACAAGGACCATCTCAGCCACCCAATCCCTCCAATCATCCAATTCAAAAACAACCATTCCAAGTTCCATTCCAGTCCCGTCAAAATTTTTATACACCTCAAAATCAATTTCATCACCCTCAAGCTCAGCTTTCACAGGTCCCATACCCTCAGGTTCAATTTTTTCATGGTCAATATCAACAATATTCTCCATTCAGATCTAATCAAGCTCAAGTTCCATCTCATCCCCCTCCTCAGCCCAATTTTGATGACAAATTTGAACAACTCCAACAACTGATTCTTACTCAACAACAATCTATTGCTAAGTTGGAAGGTCAAATTAGTTACAAACAATATGAGGAGAGGGGTCGGTCAGCTTCCTAGCCAACCAGTGGCTAATCCTAAAAATCAACCTCCGAACTTCCCTCAAAAAGCTCCTCATCTTCTTCAGCCAAACCCTCCTCAAATTCCTCAAATTCCGCCTCCTGCAGGACCCCAATTTGAAAATGCTAAGGCAATCTCTTCTCTTAGGAGTGGGAAGGTTTTAGATGATCCTTATAGGGCCAGGGGAGTTTGTAGCAACCCTGATAAATGAATATTGAAATAAAATTAAAAACATATATATTACGGAAGTAATACAGATAATAAAACAAAGTACAAATAACGCCTCTTAGTAAGGCGTTAATTTAAAAAGAAACGCCTCTATAAACGGCGTGACTAAAGAAAGGACGCCCACACATGTGGTCGTCAACTCTCACGCGACCAAATAGGTAAGTAAAAGAAACACCCATATCTTGGGCGTGTTTCAAAAACAAGGAACGCCCTTCTCCAAGACGTTTCTTAATAAACGACCTAAACAAGGTCGTCAATTCAAGAATGGACGCCCTGACCTAAGGCGTTAATTTCATTCGTGAACCGTTCGAACCCAGAACTTATCCAGGGTAAGTGATAAGCATTAGAAAGAGTTCAAATGTGGTAATGACTCTATCATAGAAGTATTACTTCCACACAATCACCAACCCTACTAGGACACCCAAAATCCTATAAAAACTCTCATTCATCTAAACCCTAAACCTATTTGATTCGTTCGTCTGCAGAGGTACGTAAGAGGAGCATTCCTTCTTATTTTCCTTAAATCCCTACGTCTGTTACATGAAGAACTAACAGTTCTTCATCTTCTTCTGTTACAGGTTAAGAAGCCCCTACGTTTTGAAGAAGCATAGTTCTTCATCCGGGTAAAAATTATTTACCTTCGTATGATGTTCAGATCACAAAGAAACTGATACAGTTTCTTTATTTTCTTATAGGATAACTACAGTTCTTATTCTACAATCAAAGCCATCGTCTTCTTCCATCAACCAATAGCCGTGGTCTTCAGGAGCCTAACCGAGCATCATCCTCTGCTAGTCAAATCCCTCACGGTCATCTTCAAATCCATTATTAAGGTAGGTTTTCTCAAGTTATTGTAGCCCAAATGAAAATAACGCAAGATATATGTATAAGCATGGCATGCATACAGTTTTGTTTTCGTTTCTGCAAAATTTTGAAAGAAACGCCCCTGTCACGGGCGCTATTTTACAAGAAACGACCCTCACAAGGTCGTTAATTCAAACGTATACGCCTTTTATACAGGCGTTAATTTCATGAAAATCGCATGTAATTAATGATTGATCCTGTTTAAAATTCAATAAATAGGAGGTATCGATTCTAATAGCTTGCATAACTCTACCTGTGAATTCCTGTTAATTTTATTGTCATGACCATGGCTCCTGCCTTTTTAAAAATTTATATCCTGAAATATTGTAAATTTCTTTAATTCACGACTTGGACAAAGTCGTTTTTCATATTTTAACGTCCCATAACAGGGCGTGAATATTAAAGCTAACGCCCCACGACAGGGCGTAAATTAAAAAGAAACGTCCCTTTCTAGGGCGCGTTCTCTGTAAATTCCTGAAATATATATATACTCTGTAAAATAGAATTAAACAGTAACGCCCCTTTCAAGGGCGTGTTTTATATAAATCCTGAAAATGAATTATATTCTGACAGATATGTAAATAATAAGACGCCTTCTGGTGAAGTCGTCAACTCTTTAATAAACGCCCCTTCCAAGGGCGCGTTTTAGTTAAATTACTGAATTATTAAAAATTCTGCAAAACGGAAAATATGTAAACGCCCTTATCTTAGGCGTTACTTACTTGAGAAACGACTTAGCGTAAGTCGTTATTTTCTGTAAAAATAATTTTTATCCTGATTCTGTTAACCGATGGTTTCATATTATACATATACGTATATATCGGCACTATTCTCCACTCCGTGAGTATAGTCCCACTTTTCACGTTGTTTTATCGATCACACTCAACTCTCATTGACATACAAGCTCTCTATTGGACATTCCGTTCCTTTGGACTAGCGAGTTAGTCATAGAGACCTCCGTAAGACTCCTCGTAGCCTTGGATTCCCTCAAGGCCGACTGAGCTGGTTGTACCCTAAAAACCCATTACACCATTGATGCCATGTCAATCTAAAGAAACATGGTATACCGGCCCTTATGATTATACAAAGAGTATATCATAAGAAATTCTTAATGGGATGATGATATCATGCCATATCATGTCGTTCTTGTAAACCTCAATTCTATGATAAGAAATGAGGGTATCTTACTTTGATATACTGTTCATGTGGACCTCAATTCTATATATAGAATGTCCATATCGATTTGTCATGGTACCTAAGTTAAGGGAACCTAATTCCACCTAGTTTCATCGATAATCGTGATTATACCGTTATTATCGCCAATCTATGTCCTTTGTCATATTTTTGGACTCCATTCTGTCAAAGTTGTCGTACGTGTCTACAAGCTCGATTATTGAAATTCTATGTTGGCTATAAACAAGAGTGGATGTCAAAACACATGATAAATGCCTGCGCATATAGGGCCCGATCTGGTCCTGGGAGGAGCACCCGAAAGTACTTGTACCCATGGGAGTTAAAATGATAAGGTATCTGGCATTATACCGAGTACTTGACTTGCTTGATTGGACATTCCACACACATCTTGTACTTGAATCGTACTTGACTTGACATGAAATGCGTGGCCCGCAAAAGGGTAATTTACTTACTTGATACATGATAGCCAAAGTTCTTGACATGACTTGTTAAACGTACTTGCTTGAATATCTTGAATAAACTTGTTATCTTGTTGAAAGTTCATGATTAAGTTCATCTTATGTCCTTGATATTACATTCTCTCTATCTTGTCGTTTTATGCAAGCATGCATAGCTTTATCGCATTCATGAAAGTGTAATTACTTAAACCCCTTGCTAGTACTTGAGATATAATTTCCTACTGAGCGTTCGCTCATTCCGTTTGTCCCTTTTTACTTTTCAGGTAAGTCCGGCGACGATGGAAGTCAATCGGATGGGAATGGTCATGAGTGAAAGTGCTAGAGCTGCTCAAGTGTCATCTAGTCTTTTCTATAGTTTCTCGAGTCAACTATGTACTTTTCTTTCTATTAAACAAAGTATTGGATTTGTAATAGTCTATTATAAAGGAATAAAGGATTGGGTTATCTTGCTATTTTGCGCATCTCTGTCTTTGTGTCGAATACACGACCACTCTGATTGACATGATTGATATAGACACGTCGCGCACCTCCAGGTATCTTCCGCGCTCGGGGCGTGACAGTCTTTGTGGTATCAGAGCCTAAGGTATTCAATTCCTAGGAAAAACCCAAGTCCAAGGATAAGTTGAACCTTTAAACCAGTGAGATTGGGTAGAACCAAGGGTTAGATTTAACATAGTGTACGAGTCTTTAAAAATGATCACGTACTGATATAGTTATTGTAATTGTAGGATAATGGCTGCCGAACGTGCTCAATGGCGCAACATGCAGCGTACCCTCCAAGGGATGACTCAAGTGCTACAACAGGTAGCACAAGGTGGTGCTCCACGAGCTGGAAGCTTACACCAAGCATTTAAGAACATGAATCCCCCGAAGTTCACGGGATCGACCGATCCGGACGATGCCGAGCATTGGGTTCGGGAAACCGAACGCATATTCCGTGTCATGCAATGCACGGATCAGGACAAAGTTCTATTAGCTACATTCCAGTTAGAGAAAGATGCTAGGTGCTGGTGGGAGTCTATTGAAGCAACCATCGATCCTACTCAAGTAACATGGGAAGAATTTGTGGAATACTTCAATGCTAAATATTTCTCGGACCGAGTCCAAGAAAAGAAGGCTGTAGAATTCGCTGCATTAAAGCAACGATCTTTATCATTAGCAGATTATGAAGCTCAGTTCTCCAGGTTGTCTAGATATGCTAAGCATCTTATTAGCACGGAGAAGATGAAAGCCCGTAGATTTCTTAATGGGCTTAGGCCCCACTACATTACTCAACTGGCGCCTATGGACATCCAAGTTTATTCCGAAATAGTGCGCCGAGCTCAATTACTTGAAGATGCCACGGAACTATCTGATAGGATCCGTGGGAAAGATAAGAAGGAGCAAGTCACAAGTTCGGGTTCTTTCAAACCCAACTTTAAGAAGAGGCCCAATAATGGAGGTTCATCCTCTCAAGATTCCAAGTTCAAGAAATCCAAGCCCTTCTCTATCACCACTACACCTTCTAATACAGTATGCAAGTATTGTGACAAGGCTGGTCACAAGACCGAAGAATGCTGGAGGAAATTAGGAGCTTGTCTCCGTTGTGGAAGCCGTGAACATCGGATTCCCGAGTGTCCATTAATGAATGACCAAGCCGGCGATGGTAAACGCCCGGTGACAAAGAATGCTCGTCTTCATGCAATCCAGGAGACCGAACCTGAAGAAGAAGGCGGATTAGTGGAAGGTACATTAAAAATTTGTTCCAAAAGTGCTTATGTCTTATTTGATACGGGTGCATCGCATTCCTTTATTTCTAAGAAGTTTGCCGACCCGTTACCATTAGAACCGGAATGGATAAAAATAGTTCTAACTACTCCTCTTGGAAGTGAAAATGATATTACTCATCACTATCAAAACTGTGAGGTAATAGTTCAAGGTAGGAATTTACCTATAGATCTCATATGCCTCGATCTAAAGGAGTATGATGTTATACTGGGAGCGGACTGGTTATCCAAATACCAGGCAACGGTTGATTGCCGCAATAGCTGAATTGCTTTCAAAGATTTTCCAGAATTAGTCTTTACTCGCCCCAAGAGTCGGAGTAAATCCCCTCTTATTTCGGCTCTTCGAGCAAGCAAGCTCGTCAGGAAAGGATGTGTATCCTTCCTTGCATTTGTCACAGTTAAGGAAACAAAGGACACTAAGATAGAAGACATTCAGGTAGTGCAAGAATTTTCAGACGTATTTCCGGAAGATTTGCCAGGATTACCCCCTCAAAGAGAAGTGGCCTTCACCATTGACTTAGTCCCTGGTGCTGGTCCTGTTTCAAAGGCACCATATAGAATGTCCCCTGTTGAACTCAAAGAGTTGAAGGAGCAGTTGATGGAACTGATTCGAAAAGGGTTTATTAGACCAAGTACTTCCCCGTGGGGAGCATCAGTCTTATTTGTGAGGAAGAAGGACGGATCCATGAGATTGTGCATCGACTATCGACAGTTAAATCATCTCACTATCAAGAACAAGTATCCACTGCCGAGAATCGATGAGTTATTTGATCAGATTTCAAGATCCAAATATTTTTCCAAAATTGATCTCAGGTCAGGGTATCATCAATTAAGAATCAAGGATGATGATATTCATAAGACTGCATTCAGAAGCAGGTATGGCCATTACGAATTTGTTGTTATGCCTTTTGGACTAACAAATGCCCCTGCTGCCTTTATGCAGTTAATGAATAGCATATTTAGGCCTTATCTAGATCAATTTGTGGTGGTTTTCATTGATGATATATTGATATATTCCAAGACTAAGGAAGAACATGAAAAGCATTTAAGGATCGCATTACAAGTATTGAGGGAAAATCAATTATATGCAAAACTCAGCAAATGCGAATTCTGGCTTGAAGAAGTGGCTTTTCTCGGACATGTCATATCCAAAGACGGTTTATCTGTAGATCCGTCAAAAGTTGAAGCTGTGAGAAACTGGGAAAGACCCACTAATGCAAGCGAGATCAGAAGTTTCTTAGGTCTTGGAGGCTATTATCGGCGATTCATCAAAGATTTCTCTAAGATTGCCGTACCACTTATAAGATTAACTCGCAAGGAGATCCGATATGAATGGAGTGAGGAATGTGAAAGAAGTTTCCAAACTCTCAAGGATCATCTCACTACAGCTCCGGTGTTAGCTCTACCTATAGAAGGAGAGAAATTCGAGGTCTACACAGATGCTTCTGGCATTGGCCTCGGATGTGTCCTAATGCAACTAGGAAAAGTCATAGCATACTCTTCACGTCAACTGAAGAAGCATGAGGAGAATTACCCCGTCCATGACTTAGAACTGGCCGCAGTGGTATTTGCCCTAAAGATATGGAGACACTACTTATATAGAGTGCAGTTTACTGTATACTCCGATCACAAGAGTCTCAAATATTTATTCTCACAAAAGGAGCTAAACATGAGACAAAGACGCTGGCTAGAATATCTCAAGGACTTCGACTTCAATATACAATACCATCCCGGAAAGGGTAATTATGTTGCAGATGCCCTTAGTCGAAAACCGAGAGCAATGATAGCCAATTATATGATACAAGAATGGAGGTTGCTAGAACAATTCTCCAAGCTCAATATAAGCTTGGACAAGGAAGCCAAATTTATCACATTATCTCATGTAAGCATACAGTCAGATTTATTATCTGAGATACAAGCACTTCAGGATGATGATCCTATATTAGTGGAAATCAAAGGCAGATTAGAAGGACAATCTGATTTTCAACTAACTTCTGATGGAAGATTATTATTCAAGGGTAGAACTTGTATACCCGACTGTCCGGAATTAAAGAAGAAGATCTTAGATGAAGCTCACCGATCAAGGTACACTATTCATCCAGGATCAACCAAAATGTACCAAGATGTAAAGAGAAACTTTTGGTGGCCCAACATGAAAAGAGCCATAGCGGACTATGTATCACGCTGTCTCACATGCCAACAAGTCAAGGCGGAACACCAAAAGCCTGCTGGAAAACTACATCCCCTAGATATTCTAAAATGGAAGTGGGAGGATATTGGTATGGATTTCATCATGGGTCTATCTAAATCCAAAGGAGGACATGATGGAATATGGGTTATCATTGACCGATTAACTAAATCGGCACATTTCTTGCCAATAAAAAGCCGATGGTCAATTGATGTGCTAGCTGCACTGTACATCAAGGAAATAGTCAGGATACATGGAATTCCTGTCTCAATCGTGTCTGACAGAGATCCCTGTTTTACTTCTCATTTTTGGAAGGGATTACAACATTCGTTGGGGACAAGACTAAATTTTAGTACAGCTTTTCATCCTCAAACGGATGGTCAGACCGAGAGAACTAATCAAGTTGTTGAGGATATGCTTAGAGCATGCATCATGGACTTTGGAGGGTGCTGGCACGATCATTTGCCACTAGTGGAATTTACATATAATAATAGCTACTAAGCTAGTATCCAAATGGCACCTTTCGAAGCTTTATATGGAAGGAGTTGCCGATCACCCTTATGCTGGAACGAAGTTGGGGAAAAACAACTATTAGGTCCAGACATGGTAAGGGATACAACTGAGAAGATACAAGTAATCAGAGAAAGATTGCAAGTTGCTCAGACGAGATAAAAGGCTTATGCTGATACAAGAAGGAGAGATCTTGAATTCCAAATCGGAGATCATGTATTTCTCAAGATATCGCCTGGACGTGGCATACGAAGATTTGGTGTTAAGGGCAAGCTTACGCCAAGATTCATCGGACCATTCGAGGTACTTGAAAGAGTTGGCGAGGTTGCTTATCGCATCGCGTTGCCTCCTCAATTGTCCGAGGTACATAATGTATTTCACATATCTATGTTGAAGAAGTATGTGCACAATCCATCTCATATTATTGAACATGGAGATCTGGTGATCCAGAAAGATCTCACCTATGAACAGAAGCCTATGAAGATTTTGGATCGAGAAATACGAGCTCTAAGGAATAAGGTTATTCCCATGCTCAAGGTGCAATGGAATAAGAATCCGGAACACGAAGCGACATGGGAGACCGAGGAATCTATGAAGAAACGATTTCCCGAGTTATTCTAAGAGGTATATGTTCTACACTCTCCACGTGTATAATTATATATATTGAATTTGGGGACCAAATTCTTTTTAAGTGGGGGAGGGTGTAGCAACCCTGATAAATGAATATTGAAATAAAATTAAAAACATATATATTACGGAAGTAATACAGATAATAAAACAAAGTACAAATAACGCCTCTTAGTAAGGCGTTAATTTAAAAAGAAACGCCTCTATAAACGGCGTGACTAAAGAAAGGACGCCCACACATGTGGTCGTCAACTCTCACGCGACCAAATAGGTAAGTAAAAGAAACGCCCATATCTTGGGCGTGTTTCAAAAACAAGGAACGCCCTTCTCCAAGACGTTTCTTAATAAACGACCTAAACAAGGTCGTCAATTCAAGAATGGACGCCCTGACCTAAGGCGTTAATTCTATTCGTGAACCGTTCGAACCCAGAACTTATCCAGGGTAAGTGATAAGCATTAGAAAGAGTTCAAACGTGGTAATGACTCTATCATAGAAGTATTACTTCCACACAATCACCAACCCTACTAGGACACCCAAAATCCTATAAAAACTCTCGTTCATCTAAACCCTAAACCTATTTGATTCATTCATCTGCAGAGGTACGTAAGAGGAGCATTCCTTCTTATTTTCCTTAAATCCCTACGTCTGTTACATGAAGAACTAACAGTTCTTCATCTTCTTCTGTTACAGGTTAAGAAGCCCCTACGTTTTGAAGAAGCATAGTTCTTCATCTGGGTAAAAATTATTTACCTTCGTATGATGTTCAGATCACAAAGAAACTGATACAGTTTCTTTATTTTCTTATAGGATAACTGCAGTTCTTCTTCTACAATCAAAGCCATCGTCTTCTTCCATCAACCAATAGCCGTGGTCTTCAGGAGCCTAACCGAGCATCATCCTCTGCTAGTCAAACCCCTCACGGTCATCTTCAAATCCATTATTAAGGTAGGTTTTCTCAAGTTATTGTAGCCCAAATGAAAATAACGCAAGATATATGTATAAGCATGGCATGCATACAGTTTTGTTTTCGTTTCTGTAAAATTTTGAAAGAAACGCCCCTGTCACGGGCGCTATTTTACAAGAAACGACCCTCACAAGGTCGTTAATTCAAACGTATACGCCTTTTATACAGGCGTTAATTTCATGAAAACCGCATGTAATTAATGATTGATCCTGTTTAAAATTCAATAAATAGGAGGTATCGATTCTAATAGCTTGCATAACTCTACATGTGAATTCCTGTTAATTTTATTGTCATGACCATGCCTCCTGCCTTTTTAAAAATTTATATCCTGAAATATTGTAAATTTCTTTAATTCACGACTTGGACAAAGTCGTTTTTCATATTTTAACGCCCCATAACAGGGCGTGAATATTAAAGCTAACGCCCCACGACAGGGCGTAAATTAAAAAGAAACGCCCCTTTCTAGGGCGCGTTCTCTGTAAATTCCTGAAATATATATATACTCTGTAAAATAGAATTAAACAGTAACGCCCCTTTCAAGGGCGTGTTTTATATAAATCCTGAAAATGAATTATATTCTGACAGATATGTAAATAATAAGACGCCTTCTGGTGAAGTCGTCAACTCTTTAATAAACGCCCCTTCCAAGGGCGCGTTTTAGTTAAATTACTGAATTATTGAAAATTCTGCAAAACGGAAAATATGTAAACGCCCTTATCTTAGGCATTACTTACTTGAGAAACGACTTAGCGTAAGTCGTTATTTTCTGTAAAAATGATTTTTATCCTGATTCTGTTAACCGATGGTTTCATATTATACATATACGTATATATCGGCACTATTCTCCACTCCGTGAGTATAGTTCCACTTTTCACGTTGTTTTATCGATCACACTCAACTCTCATTGACATACAAGCTCTCCATTGGACATTCCGTTCCTTTGGACTAGCGAGTTAGTCATAGAGACCTCCGTAAGACTCCTCGTAGCCTTGGATTCCCTCAAGGCCGACTGAGCTGGTTGTACCCTAAAAACCCATTACACCATTGATGCCATGTCAATCTAAAGAAACATGGTATACCGGCCCTTATGATTATACAAAGAGTATATCATAAGAAATTCTTAATGGGATGATGATATCATGCCATATCATGTTGTTCTTGTAAACCTTAATTCTATGATAAGAAATGAGGGTATCTTACTTTGATATACTGTTCATGTGGCCCTCAATTCTATATATAGAATGTCCATATCGATTTGTCATGGTACCTAAGTTAAGGGAACCTAATTCCACCTAGTTTCATCGATAATCGTGATTATACCGTTATTATCGCCAATCTATGTCCTTTGTCATATTTTTGGACTCCATTCTGTCAAAGTTGTCGTACGTGTCTACAAGCTCGATTATTGAAATTCTATGTTAGCTATAAACAAGAGTGGATGTCAAAACACATGATAAATGCCTGAGCATATAGGGCCCGATCTGGTCCTGGGAGGAGCACCCGAAAGTACTTGTGCCCATGGGAGTTAAAATGATAAGGTATCTGGCATTATACCGAGTACTTGACTTGCTTGATTGGACATTCCACACACATCTTGTACTTGAATCGTACTTGACTTGACATGAAATGCGTGGCCCGCAAAAGGGTAATTTACTTGCTTGATACATGATAGCCAAAGTTCTTGACATGATTTGTTAAACGTACTTGCTTGAATATCTTGAATAAACTTGTTATCTTGTTGAAAGTTCATGATTAAGTTCATCTTATGTCCTTGATATTACATTCTCTCTATCTTGTCGTTTTATGCAAGCATGCATAGCTTTATCGCATTCATGAAAGTGTAATTACTTAAACCCCTTGCTAGTACTTGAGATATAATTTCCTACTGAGCGTTCGCTCATTCCGTTTGTCCCTTTTTACTTTTCAGGTAAGTCCGGCGACGATGGAAGTCAATCGGATGGGAATGGTCATGAGTGAAAGTGCTAGAGCTGCTCAAGTGTCATCTAGTCTTTTCTATAGTTTCTCGAGTCAACTATGTATTTTTCTTTCTATTAAACAGAGTATTGGATTTGTAATAGTCTATTATAAAGGAATAAAGGATTGGGTTATCTTGCTATTTTGCGCATCTCTGTCTTTGTGTCGAATACACGACCACTCTGATTGACATGATTGATATAGACACGTCGCGTACCTCCGGGGTATCTTCCGCGCTCGGGGCGTGACAGAGTTGGCAGTAGTTCGGGCCAAGAGGCCCAAGAGGAGAGTGATGAGGAAGAGGAGCCCATAATTGTTAAAGGAAAGAAAAAGCCAGAAGGTGAAGAGCAAAGGGAGGAGCTTGATAAAGGAAAGGGTAAAATTGATGAAAGACCCCAAGATTACATGCCAAAGGTCCCCTTCCCTGATGAACTAAAGTCAACAGCAAACAAAAAGTAGGCAGTTCAGCAAGAAGAATTGTTGGAATTATTTAAATAAGTAAACATCAATATTCCACTTTTGGATGGAATCAAACACGTATCGGCCTATGCAAAATTTCTAAAGGAGCTATGTACACCGAAGAGGGAACCTAAGGCATTAACTCAGAAGATCTGCTTGTCTGCAGATGTGAGTGTTGTTATAAATCTTTTGCCTAAAAATTGAAGGATCCTGGAGCTCCATTAATCTCATGTGACATAGGTGGAGTTACTTTCGATAGAGCATTACAGGATTTAGGAGCCAGTGTGAATCTGTTACCCACCTTCATTTATGAGCAGTTTGATCTTGGAGAGCTCAAGCCAACATCAATAAGCCTTCAATTGACTGATCGATCAGTTAAAACTCCAAGGGATTTGTTAGAGGATGTCATTGTTAAGGTGCATGAATGCTATTTTCCCGTGGATTTCTTAATTTTAGATATGGCCTTGTCTCAAGAATTGAAACATACCCCTATTATTTTGGGACATCCTTTTCTAGCAACTGATAAGGGCAACATCAACTGTGCCACGAGAATGATGGATATTTCTTTTGGAGGTGAGAAAGTTTCTCTAAATGTGTTTAAGGCATCTCAATATCCGGATCAAGAAGAGGAATGCAATGTCATTGATATCTTTGAGGATGTGATTGATGAAAGTCCGGATGACATTGAGGACACCCTAGAGGAGGGTAGCATGCTTCAGGATTCTTCTCTCTCTTCTGCACCCTGGTCTAGGGTAGAGCCACTTCCTGCACTTCAATCTGAACCAATCTTGCCATCTTTGGAACATCCTCCCGCTCTGGAACTCAAGCCTCTCCCGGACTCCCTTAAATATGCATATTTGGGACCTAACCACACTCTACCTGTCATCATTGCCTCCAATCTCACTTCTGCTCAGGAATCCCAACTCTTAACTGTTCTTAAGGAGCATAGGAGGGCAATAGGTTGGTCGGTGGCGGATCTCAAGGGGATCAGTCCGGATGTTTGTATGCACCACATTTACTTAGAGGATAATGCCAAGCCGAGCATGGAGATGCAACGCCGGCTGAATCCTAACATGAAAGAGGTGGTTAAGAAGGAAGTTGTAAAGTGGCTGGATGCCGGGATTATATATCCCATTTCAGATAGCAAATGGGTCAGCCCCACGCAAGTAGTTCCAAAGAAATCAGGGCTGACCGTGATTCAAAATGAGAAGGGTGAAGAGGTGCCAATGAGACTACAAACGGGGTGGAGAGTCTGTATTGATTAAAACGGAATCACAAAATGACGGGCATGGAGAGTTGTAAAGTTTTGTTTAGGGTTGGTATGTAATTCGATGCCACGTTTGTTTCCTGGAAAATTGAAGTCCAGGTGGGATGGTCCATTCATTGTAATCAAAGCTTTTAATCATGGTGCTGTTACAATCTTAAATCCTCAAAATGGTCAAAGTTTCACTGTCAATGGTCAACACTTGAAACCTTACTTGGAAAGTCCTCAGTTAATGTCAAAAGAGTTCATTGCATTACGTGATCTAGAGTAATGAGGAAGCTGCATTGCGTCTGGCTGAAGACGTAAAACTTAGCGCTTCTTGGGAGGTAACACAACGTTTTTAAGAGTTTTTGTAATAATAAATGACTTCTTGGGAGGCAACCCAAGTTTTTATTGTGATTTTGTTTTACAGGTGTGAATAAATGATAAGTTGGGGGGGGGGGAGAGGAGATTGCTTACACCTCTGCCAAGTCGTCAAAAGCCAAACACGTCGAAGTTTACATACATCAGGTTGTCCCGTTCTTTCCTAAAAATATCATGTTTACATTGTTCATTATTCTATATTGTTCATGCCATGGAGGATAATGTCATTTAAGTTGGGGGGGGGGAGGAAAAAATGTTGCATTCTTATACAACCTACTTTTACTCCAAACCAAAAAAAGAAAAAAAAAGAAAAAAAGCCAAAGCTCCAAAAAACAAAACAAAACAAAAAAACAAAAAACAAAAACAAAAACAAAAACAAAAATAAAAACAAAAACCCAACTGAGTTTTTATGCTTCATGCTCTCATGAAAGAAAATCTGGAATGAAAGAGACTATGGAGAGGGATGATGGAGATTATTTTATAATCTAGCTAAGAGAAACTGACTTAAAATCTTCTAAAAGTCCATTAGCACTGACAAAAAGAAAATCACTTACACACAAATGAATCAAGCAGGACAAACCTTCTTTTATTAAAGTGTGGTGTCTGGTAGTTTAAAATGTTCAGTGAAGAAATCTTTTTGGAAAAAGTTACCTCCCAAATCAAGTGTGAAAATCACACCATGAAAAAAAATTCATGGAAAATGCCCTGTATTTTAGTAACCGACCCTGCTTCTCCTAAGGCAAGAGATGGAGTTCGCGTAAAACGGTGAAGAGATGTGCAGCACCATGTGTTTGAAAAAAAAATGAAATAAGACAGAGTGAAAGCTACCATGCTCAATGTTCCAAACTGGAAACTGAAAAGTTAAATGGCACCTATCTGAAATAGCAATATGAGAGACGCAATTGTCTGGTTGTGGATTTAGATTTCATGAGCACGAGTGCTATTGAACTTTAGTTGTATTCTCAATTATGTCTACTAATATCTCATTTTAGGCTAGTACGCTTAAATAATCCAAAATCCTGCTCCTAAGTCAACTCTTTGAAAGATGATCTGGAAATGAGACTTGGATATTATAAACTCTTGGTGGTCCTAAATTTTTCCATTATTTGCATTACTAAGGGACTAGCAATGAGTAAGTTGGGGGATGTGATAAGTGTTCATTTTTACATGTTAATTAATGTTATGACACACTTTTATGAGCTTTAATATGCATCACTATGCATTTATCACACTTAATCACAATCTAGAGTAAAATATTTAGTTTGATAGAATTAAATAAGTTTAATAAATAAATTTACTTATTTTGCAGGCACGAAGAGGACGATAGCAAGAAAGACAAGTTTACACAATAATGGGCCAAAGTCTGTTAAGAAAAAAAAGGAAAAATAATAAAAATAATTAAAAATAGCAGCTGGTTATTCAATATATATATATATATCTTCGTATATAATATATGTATGTATAATATATATATATATATAGATATATATATATATAATGCATGCGGCGGCTGGCGCTCGAACGCGGGAGGCACGGGAGAGAAGGTCGGGCGCGACCACCTCACGCAGGCGGGCGCGGCCAGCAGGGCTCGGGCACGGGCTCGGGCGCGGCCACCTCATGCAGGCGGGCACGATCAGTAGGCATGGGCGAGGATGCGTTGAAGTGGCGCTGGCGTGGAGGCGTGGCCAAGGCGGCAGACGTTGGCTGGTCGGCATGGACGAGGCGCGGTCAACGCGCGTGTCACACGCAGCAGGGCGCGAGTGGCGGGCGATGGGCGCAAAGGTCAGCGGAGGCGGGCTGGCGTCTTTACGCATCGGCACGGTCGATGAGGCCGTCCCATGCTGGCGTGCGAACGCGGGACGTGGCAGGCGCTGAAGCGGTGAGTTGGTAGGCGGGTGGCTTCACGGTTAACACGGAGGCTTCGCATGCGGGCGTGGCCAACACGCGGGCGAACTCCATTCGACGAAAGCGGCCGTGGCTTCAACAAAAGCGGCCTTCATCTTCTTGCAGCGAGAGGCCAACACGCGGCGTGTCTCACGCGAACAGCGACCGCAACACATGGCCTCTTTAATGCAAGCCGGAGACATAACGCAGCGGTGTATTTCTTCAATGTGGGTAGGCCCGTTCACACGCAAGGCCCTATAAAAAGGGCCCCGGATGACAAAAGAGGGGGTTACGTGGGGAGAGTTTTTGGGAGTGCATTTAGGGTTCTATTGTTATTTTGTTAGCTTTGGAGGGTGTGCTTTTTGAGAGTTTTGGAGGGTCTGGTAGATAGTGTCTGGGGTTGGGGTTGTTGTTCTTCCGAGTTCTTCTGAGAGCTTTTTTGGGTTCTTTTTGGGAGTTTGTTTGAGAGTACGGGTGGATAGTTTTGAAGGTTATGTTGTTGTTTTGAAGTGTTTTTTGGATAGTGCATCGGGGTCCTACGAGACAAGAGATGATTTAGGAAGGGGGGGCTTTCTTATGTGTTTTTTTTGTGTGTTGTGCTACATAACAGGGAGCAAGTGAAGGCCTCCTTGTTGTCTGTTGTAATTTTGTGATTCCTTTTTAATCTTTTCAAAATTATTTGTGTCAAATTTTATTTTTGTTCTCCCTTACTCAATCTAGTTCTTTACAAGTTGGTGATTGTGGTGATTCATCATTTTATTTTGATTTGCCTCATTAATTCTTTTAGCCTAAGTTTTTATCAATCCTTCCTTTTGCTTAAATAATTTTAATTTCTCAATTTTAATCTAAAATTTCAATCCAACTCTCACGATTTTCAATCTCAGAAATCTAAGGTTTTCAACTCTAAAATCAAAACTTCCATGTGGATTCGACTCGGTCTCACCACTTAACTATTATATCTAATTTATTGTGGATCGAAAATTTAAATTTGGTAGCGGTCATATTAACGACGTGTGTTTCACGCTATCATTTGCTTTTCAGTTCGCTCTCACTCCATTCCATTACATTCCACTTCATTACATTCCACTTTATTCCATTCCACTCCGTCTCGCTCCCTTACAAAGCAGACGTCAAGGCAGTGCAGCTGTAGACACGCTAAAATTGACATCATTTTGAGCATATCTCCTATCGCGTTGTGATGCCCCAATTTGATCCTCAAATCGACGTATTTGAGTAGTTTTCCTCATTTTTCTTGAATTTCTTATTTTTCCAAGCTTTTCCACATATTTTCCTATTTTTTTAGATTTTTTGACATTTTCTCCATTTTTCTGGGCCTTACATCAATTAATGACCAGCTCCCGGTCGCCGTTTAATGGGTGGCCATCAAAAGGGCGCCCATTCTTGGAATTGGAGCCTAGTGTCTGGGTGCCCATTGTAATTGGCGCCCAGGTGATGGGAGCCCATTCCCCTGTGTCATTTTTGGCCGATTTTTTGACTTTTTAAAATAATGTCAGCCTTCCAATCATCATTTAATGGGCGCCCATTCCCCTGTGTCATTTTTGGTCGATTTTCTGACTTTTTAAAATAATGGCAGCCTCTCAGTCGTCATTTAATGGGCGCCCATGACCTGGACACCTATTCTTGGAATTGGCACCCAGTGTTTGGGCGCCCATTCCAATTGGTGCCCAGGTGATGGGCGCCCATTCCCTACAGATTCTTTTTGGCTGACTTTCCGAAATCTATGAATTAGTGACACTCCGGAAAGACGCCAATTGTTAAATAGCGACCGTTCGGAAGGTTGCCAATTCTTTTCTTCATATTTTGAGCCAAATTCGGATTATTTTTTATTCCACGACTGTTTGGAAGGTCGCCATTTCATAAATGGGCGCGTGTGTGAAAAGTCACCAATTTTCTTACTATATTTTGAGCTTTTAACTCCATCCGAAATTTGTATTAATTTCTATTTAGCGACCATTTCTTGGTCACCAATTCTTTTCAAATTTTGGAAAGTCCTAATCCATCTTGAAATGCCTTGGAATTGGCGACACTTCCGTCTACCGTCCTTTTAAATAGCGACCGTCTGAGTGGTCGCTAATTCTTCTAGAAATTTGAACTCCGACAGAACCTCATTCTCTCTCCGTTTTGAGCCCCCTTTTCCCTTGGGAAAGGATCCTAAGGCTTACTAAGGTTGAAGGGACACATGGCCATGATTTATCTCTTTCCAAATCCAACTTAAACATGTTTTCCTAATTTTCCTTGGATTAAACTCCGAATTTCAGACCTATAAATAGGACCCCTCTCTCTCTTGTGTTAAAGGCATCAACATTAATTCAAGGGGAGGTGATGTCGGACCGGGAGCTCAAGGAGGAGATCTCCCATGCTTAAAGATACATCCCTTGGAGCCTCTTCATCCTTGGAGCGTCCTCCTCCATTGAAGATCTAAAGCCCCAATTGGAGAAAAATCAATAAGCTTTCTCTTTCCTCTTTATTTTTATTATCATAAGTATTGCATGCATCATCTTCTACATCTCCTTTCTTTATTTTACATCTTAACCACGTTGAGATCCTCCCTTAGTGCAACACTTGCACCCTCCTATTTTCATATCATCATACTTTTACCCACTCTTTGCATAAGGGTTTAAGGGCCAACACTCAATAAGGTGTGTTCACTTATATGTTTTCCATGTTTATATTCATAAGAATTTGATGCTACACACTTGGTTTCCAATCCAATTTTTCTTTGTCGGTGTTTGTTGATTTTTGCAAGGGTAATCTCCACAAGAAGAACTCTCTTCATCGGCTGGCCGATAGGAAGAGAATGTGACACTCATAATCTCCCGCTTCTATTAAGGTATTTATATTCACGATCCCTCCTTATTTTTTATTGTCATATCCATTTGAGGCTCGCATGTCTTTGGCGATCACACCTCCATCGTAGCATCCACGCATGCTACCTCCCCTTTCACCCCATTCTTATTCTTCTTAGCATTTGTTTATTTCATATATTTCTTTCTTATTAATCTAAGTGGATTTCTTAGAATCTACAACCCCGTCCAATGATTATCATTCTTCTTCTCCGAGTCTATCGGACTTTCATTCCTCTTCTTCCTCATCTTCGTAGCAATCCAATCATTATTTTTCTATTCCTTCTGTTTCACCCTTTCGGGGTCATCACCCCTTTTCTTGATGTTTTCAAGGCTTTAGTCCGCCTTGATCTCAGCTGATCTCCGTTTATTCTGTATCTGATTCATTGTTATCAGGGTCTCTGTGTCTTAAAGAGGGAGTTCTAGCCCTCGTCTCACTTCCTTTTCATCCTTCTTTGTCCAGTGTGGTGTCCGCCGCTCCTCCGTGTAGAAGAATCTTCAAGTCCTTGTTATCCTCTCCATTCTTTATCCTGTCAAGCAAGGAATACAAAGCTCGTGTTACTCAAAGCTTGATGATCAAGATCGCTTCAGGATGCTATTTCTACGCTATGGATTTGCAAGGTATCTTTGTTTTGTGCAAGAATATGCTACCATTATTATTACTCTTATTGTTATTCCTGTGCATGGTTATAATGCCAGTTCCTCAACATGTTTGAGTGGCTTTAGGAAGTTAGGCCTTGCTTAGTTTAGTCGAAAATAGTTCGCTTCTACAGCATCCTTAGGCTGGTAATAGCTCCGCGCTGGGAGTTCAATTTCTTTCCCCGATCATCGAGGGTGTTCTTTTGAGCATGGGCTTTTCACACACTTCACGACAAGGTATAGCCGATTTCTTTGAGTAACACCATTACTGCTTTGGCCTTACTTTGGGTATGCACAAAGGTCTTTTCTTTTCTCTGCCCGGTCGAGTGCAGTGGCACGAGATTGGTGGATGAGATGACCAACCTAGGCGCTCCCTAATACGAGAGAGGTCTCAAATAGGGGCAGTCTTGACCCTTGAAAAATGAGCTTTCATGCAATATCTAGCCAATAAGGGCTCTCAAAATTAAATAATTCAATGTTCAAAATTATGAAATCGAAAGCATGGCAAGAGTGGCAGTACAGTTCTCCGCGGGACGTCATGAGCCCGGTCGCATGCGTGCCTAATAAATATAGGTCTCAAAATCAAAGACACAAAGCCCCAGCATAACAGACTGTATCTTTCAGGGGTAGTGCCCTGGGAGGAATTCGAATCCTGATGTCTCCCATCATGCATAAAACTTGTCTCCAATTTTTCTTTTACTTCTCCCTCTTAGGCTGGGTTGTATCCCGGGTATGACCTTAGTAGGGGCACCGTTCTTTAGAGGCGGTTGGTTGTGGTAAGTCACCCTCAAATGCACGCTTGCTTAAGGGAAGCATTTAATGAGAGGGGTGGGAACGACGATCCCTGGCCAGTAGTTTGAGCCCGTCTTAGGTGCTACGGATTGATATTTCAAAAAAATTCAAAAAAAATCAAATATTGTCAAAAAATCTAAAAAATAAAATATGCCAAAAATCCAAAAAAAATCATCAAATATTATTCAAAAACAAAAAAATCAAATATTGTTGAAAATAAAAAAAATCAAAAAAATTGTCCAAAATCCAAACATATTTGTCTTTTTGTCTGTTTATTTTGAGGGCAGATATGATCAATTTGTTAAGTGTGCAGTTGCAGGTGTTCAAGTTTCCCTGCTCTTCATCATTTGCTCTGCCTCCTATTCATATCTTCTGATCCGTTCTCTTCTTCTTCAATCCACTCTCTCGATTTGTTCTGAATCTCATGTCCTACTCCGTTATCACTTCACCTCATTTCATCATGTCTCCATGAGAGGGCATTGCCTCACGATTATGAACTTAGTGGTTCTGCTTCATTCTGATCTTGGGCTTTGACTGAAGAGCATATTTGTCATGTCTTTCATCCCGCCGTGCCCTTGTCACATGTGTTTATGTCCCTCCATGTCATCTCACATGTGTTACTATGTCCCTCCGTGTCTATCATCTTTTCATCCCACTATGTTTTCGTCCCACTATGTTGCCATGCCATGTGTTGTTGTTGTCATCCCGCGCATGTGTTGTCCGTATCTCTTGTCCCACGTGGTTGTTATCCCACGTGTCTTTGTCCCACCATGGTCTTGTCCCACAGTGTGTGCTGTCCCTCCGTGTTGTGGTGTTGTCTTGCTCCACTATTATTCTTTAGTCCCGCTCACGCTTATTATTTGTTCATGTGATGTCTTGCATCTGTTGTTCATGTGACTTCATCTTTGTTATGTTATATTTCGTTCATTTGGTGATTATGTCATGTTATGTTATCTTCATGCTTATTTTTGTTGTGTTTGGTCTTATAAATTTGAAAAATCTAAAAAATAGCATTTCGCTTAGCAGGTAAGTCAGGTATAGCTTTCTATCCCTTCTCTTTGTTGCATTACTATATGGTATCTACCTTACTATAGCCTCTTAAGGACCGGTTGGTTGCCCGTGTGTTCTGCGATCTGATGTTCCCCTTTAACAAAAACGATGATGATCTAGGAGCATACAGTTAATCGTTGGATAAGCCGTTAGGTTGAGTCGGGTGGGGGACGATGATTCTATCTTGTACGCCGTGGTTGCAAGAAGACTCTTAACCTGTCTTACTCAGTCTAGCAATATTATTCTTGAATATTTTCTATTTTATTTTTTCTTTACATTCGTTTTGATGATTTCTTTATTTTAGCCTAGGATGCATCATGTTATTTTTGAGCATTCACGTCTCGTGATCTTTCAAGATTTCTCCTAAACAATGGCCAATTGCACTTCAGTTCTCTTGAATAAGAGATTTTCATTCCACTCTGAATTTGAACGATTTCTCTGATCTTGCCGTTTGGTCTGGTTGGTTAACGTGATTCCTGTCTGAATTTTATCTTAGTAGTTTCTCCTTTTCCAGCTTTTCAGTTGTGTTCTTCCGATCCCCTCATTGTCCGTGGATTGTGTCGCCCAATGAGGTTGGTCGTGTTTCCTTTTCGTCCTTAATTAGTCTCTCCAGGCATGTCTCATCTGCGTCATTCGTTCCTTGTGATTAGTTCGACTTTCTCGGGGGAATTCATGTCGCTTGTTGGTTGTAACAGTTATCTTTTGCCTTGATGCCCGCTTTTTAGTTCTCTCCGCTTCATCTCTGCTTCATCTTCGTTTCACATCGCTTTCGCTTTCTATATCGCTCCATCTCCTTTGCATTTCGCCTCCGCGCCGCTTTTGCTCATTCCCTTGCAAAGCGGACATCAAGGAGGGGCATCTGTTGACACCCATTTTTAGTCTACAAGTCGAGTTATTTCTCTTATTCTCCTTTATCATGTCCTGAATTATCCATTATTTTTGAGCCTTCTTTAAGCCTATTTCGAGCCCATTTTTTGGTCATTTCTAAGCCCATTAGGCCTTGGAGCCCTTGGAGGATGTTTTCCTTTAAAAAAAAACAATAATAAAAATAAAAAATAATAACAATAATAAAAATTTTCAAAGTCACGGTCAACTGTTGACCATCATGGTCAACTGTTGATCGCCTCTTCCCCTCTTCTGCCTTGATAGTCCCAAGTGTTCTGGACTCTATTTCTGGGAGTTTTTTTTGGCTCCGGGGCCTTCTTCTAAGGCCTCTATCTTCTAGAATTCTTCACCAAATCGAGTCATGTTTGTTTCTATCTCTTGTCCTTGATATTATCTCGAATTTGATCTATCAAACTCGATTTTTGGTGGTCTCTATCTCCTGAAAACATGGAGGAAACTTCTGGGTTTATACAATTTCTGTACAAGGTAAACTCTATCCGATCAAGCTCTGGGCTCTCCTTTCCACGCGAATATCTTCCAGATTCTTCCACGGAATTGAGTCCCACTTGTTCCTGTCTCTTGTCCTGACTATTATCTCGAGATTGATCCAAAGAACTTGAGTTTTGGTGGGTTATACCTCGTAAAATCATGAGAGAAAGTTTCGGATTTATGCAGTTTCTATATAAATGACCCTATGCGAACTGCGCGACGGGGGCGCGTTTCCAAGCCGACGGCGAAGCCATGCCACATTGTCTTCATCCTTCTTTGATCTTAGCCTGAAGAAGGAAGTATTAGCTTCGCGTCGGTCCTATTTGGTCTTTATTTCATCATCGTTTACCCTCTTTTCTTCGCCCCTACTTTTGGCAAATCATCACAGGCTGCTGGTTTTCTGCTATAACTTCGCGACGGGGGCCTATTCTTCAAGCCGGGGCAAAGTTATGCTACATCCTCTTTGTCTTCCTTTGACCCTATCTTGAAGAGGGGAGTATTAGCTTTGTATTGATTATATTTGGGCGTCCTTTTTTTCATTCTTTTCCTTATTCCCTAGCCCCAACTTTTCAGGTTTCACCATTCTATTCTGCCAATCTGAAACTGAGAATTCTTGCGAAGGGGGCACGTTTGTGTCGCCGGGGCGAAGTCATGGTGTACCTCTGATGATTCTTTTCAAACTCCAGGCTCTTAAGGGAAGTATACTCTTCGTTTCCCCCCATTCTGGGCTCATTATCTCGTCCTCTTCATGCTTATTTTTATCCATGATTTTGCACTTTCACACAGTTTTCATACTTTAAGTCTTTTTTCTGCCTTGTTCGGCACCCTTCATTTTCTTGTGTTTTCCACCCCGTTTTTCACTGATGTCTTCCCCATTTTAAACCCTTCTTTTTGCCCTAGTTTCACCACAATATTCATATCTTTCCATCGCATCCTTTCTTTCCCTTTTTGGTGACTTATTCTGTAAGTTATTCTTCATTCTTTGGGTCCGATTTGTGCACTATTCTTCATTTTCTGCACTATCTGCATTTTTTGCCAAATCTCGAGTGCTATAACTTTCTATCCAGACCTCCTTTTGGCCTGATTCTTATTCCTACTTGTGCACAACATTCAATTCTTCTGTCATCCTTGTTTTCTCCCTGTTTGGACTTCATTTGCCATATTGTTTTCATCATTCTTTGCACCATATTTGCTCAGTTTGCACAGTTTTTCTCATGACCTGCATTTTTGCACCTTGTTTATCTTTGTTAATTATGGCATAATAAATCAATCTCTGCATGTTAGTCTCATCATAATATACACACCTATTATTTTCACCATTCCACAAGGGTTTAAATTCTTCCCCCCATAACTTTACCCTCAATCTTTCATGCTACTTTATGCACTTGGGTAGATTTCTACACTTAGTATTTTCTAATGGGTTTTGCCTCTTGTGTTGTCTTTGTTTCGTAGGAAAGTATGGAAAGTGAGGCCCTTACCTTCTAGTCGGCTGGAAGGCGAGGAGAGGTAATGCACATTGTCCCCGCATCCTTTATATTGAGCGCGGTCATCTTCTCTTTTTCCAAGGTACACAACGCGCACATAGTCTTCTTTCACATTCTTTGGCGTTTTCTTTCCTTGGTGGCGATCACGGCATTGTTCTACATCTTTTATCGCCTTTGCCTTGCTATATGATCATGCTACCATGTTTACATAGTCACATGTTCATGATGTTCACTTGATTGGCACATTATGTTATCACTTATACACATATGCTTGTTCATGTGACGTGTGACGTCACGTTCCATATTTCTACACCCACAGTCTTTTTTGGTGATCACAGTGGGACATCTAGTGCCCATCACTTTCTCCATGCTTTTCTATGATTTTGGTGTGTATATCCATGTTTAGATAGCATTTCATGTTCATATTATTTGCATCCATATTGTTATGTTTGCATATGTTCATTATATCTTGATTTGCTAGATTTAGGCTATAATTTGCATGCACTCCGGTGCACATAGGGCCATGCATTCATATTGTAGTTGCATTCCTACCTTGGTAAGTGATCCTCTCGCCTCCAGATTCCTTGGGGTCGACTAGGTGATCTTATCCGGAACCTCCGTAAGTCTCCGTGAGCCGTGGATTTCCACACGGACGCCGAGCCAGTTGTACCTTTTCCACCCTTAGGTTTGCATTTGCATACGTGTGAGGGAGTTAACCCTAGATCAACCCAAAGTTTGGCCTCTTCCCATAGGGCATCCATATCTTGAGAGAATTATGCTTAATTTAAATCATTAAAAGGCCCACCATGTCACGCCCCGGGCGCGGAAGATACTCAGATATGCGCGATAAGTTTATATCAATCATATCAATCAGAGTAGTAGTGTATTCGACACCAAACCAGAGATGCGCAAAATAGAAAGATAACCCAATCCTTTATTTCATAATGGATAGACTATTACAAATCCAATACTCTATTCAATTAACAAGAAAAGTACATAGTTGACTCAAGAAAAATAGGAAAAAAGACTAGATGACACTTGGAAAAGCTCTAGCTCTTTCACTCTTGACCATTCCCATCCGATTGACTTTCCTCGTCGTCGGAATTACCTGAAAAGTAAGGGACAAACACGGAGTGAGCGAACGCTCAGTAGGAAATTATATCTCAGGAACTAGCAAGGGTTTAAGTAGTTACATCTTTCATGAATGCACTATAGCTATGCATGCTCGCATAAAACGACAAGATAGAAAGAGAATTTATCAAGCAAGACAGCAAGATGAACTAGTCATGAGTTTTCAAGAAAAAGATGACAAGATATTCAAGCAAGTACTTTTTAGCAAGTCACGTCAAGAACTTTGGCTATCATGTATCAAGCAAGCAAGTAATTACCCTTTCTCGGGTCACGCAATTCATGTCAAGTCAAGTACGAGTCAAGTACAAGATTTGTGTGGAATGTCCAATCAAGCTAGTCATGCACTCGGTATAATGCCAGATACCTTATCATTCAACTCCCATGGGCACAAGTACTTTCGGGTGCTCCTCCCAGGACCAGATCGGGCCCTATATGCGCAGGCATTTATCATGTATATTTGACATCCACTCCTGTATATATATATATATATATATATAGCCAATATGAAATTTCAACAATTTATGCTTGTAGACACGTAAGATAACTTTGAGAGAATGGAGTCCAAATATACGACATTGGACATAGACAGGCGATAACAACGGTACAATCACGATGAACGATGAAACAAGGTGGAATTAGGTTCCCTTAACTCGGGTACCATGACAAACAAGTATGGACATTCTTTATATAGAATTGAGGTCCACATGAACAGTATATCAAAGGCAAGATACCCTCATTCTTATTATAGAATTGAGGTCCACAAGAACATCAACAAATGGCATGATATCATCATCCCATTAAAAATTCTCATGATATACTCTTTGCATATCATAAGGGCCGGTATACCATGTTTCTTTAGAGTGACATGGTATTCAATAGTGTAATGGGTTTTCAGGGTACAACCAGCTCAGTCGACCTTGAGGGAATCCAAGGTACGAGGAGTCTTACAGAGGTCTCTATGACTAACTCGCTAGTCCAAAGGAACGGAATGTCTAATGGAGAGCTTGTATGTCAATGAGAGTTGAGGGTGATCGATAAAACATCATGAAACGTGGGACTATACTCACGGAGTGGAGTAATAGTGCCTACATATATATATACATATAGTGAAACCCTCGGATAACAGCAACCGGGAAAAATCAGTAATGCAGAAAGTAGCGACTCTGGTAAAGTCATTTTTCGTAAAATTAACACCTTAATCAGGGGCGTTTATATTAAATTTGACGACATATAAAGAGGTCATCCTTTCCAATATTGCTATTTTACAGGATATTAAAAATCTATAATTTTGTTGAAAACGCGCCTTGGGTAGGGGCGTTACCAGGAAAAAGGCGCCCTAGTCTGGGGCGTTAGTTAAACAAGAGACGACCTGGTCAAGGTCGTGAATTCATAATTTTATAAATTTTGAGGTAATGAATATTTCAGGAACATGGTATATAGTCAGGACCAGAAAAATAGTAGAATTACAAGAAATTGACCATGCATTAATTTAGAATCATGTTTGCATTGATAATTAATTTTTAAACATGCTATTTATTAATTAACAGGAATTAACGTCCGTGTGCAGGGCGTCAAATCTAGAATTGACGACCTGGGCATGGTCGTGTCTTTTAAATTAACGCCCTTGTTAGGGTCGTTTCTTTCAAAAATTTCGTAGAAAATAACCAGAACGCATGAAAACTATATGCATGAACTACCGATGATAATTATCTATAGTTATATGGTAGTTTGGGCTACGTTCCATGAGAAAATCCTACCTTTTTGATGATTAACGTGAAAGATCTGGTGAAGAGACGATGCTCTGTCTGTAGCAGAGCGATCACCGGAAGAAGAAGATGAAGGAGAAGTTGCAGATGATGTACGTGGATGAAGAACCCTCAATTCTTCAATCGATCAGTTTCACTTCTACAGGCAACCTGTAGAGGCAGAATAAAACGAAGGTATTACTCTTCGTAAGAACTAACATAAGGTAAAGAAGGAAGGAGAAGAACTTACCCGTTCTTCAGATGATAGAAGCTTTCAACCTGTAATCAGAAAATAGATGAAGAATCTTTAGTATTCTTCACAAATTCGATAGACAGAGTAAAGAAAAGAACATGTTGTTCTTTACGTACCTTAGAAGAGTCCGAACGCCAAATAGCATTCTCGGTTCAAGCAGTAGGTTATTTATAGGATTTCTAGAATCCTAATAGAGTTAGTGTTTGATTGGAAGCAATACTTCCATATTAGAGTTATTACTACATTCGAACTCTTTCTCATAGTTATCATCTTACCCTGGATAGACTCCTGGGTCGAACGAAACTCAAACTGAATTAGCGACCTAGGTCAGGGCGTCGAATTTAAATTGACGCCATGTCAAGCGTCGTTTCTTGTTGAAACGCGTCCATGCAAGGGACGTTACGCTATCTTGCCCTTTTTATTTATTTTGGTCGTTTGAAATTTGACGTCTTGACGTGTGGGCGTCCTTTCTCAAAACACACCTTAGGTAAGGGCGTTTTCTTGTAAAGTAGCGCCTTTATCTGAGGCGTTATTTCCATCAGGGTTTTAATTATTTTTATTCCAGGCTCTTTCGTTTATTTATTAAATCTTTTAATCTATTTGATTTATTTATTCCTTTTAAATTTATCAGGGTTGCTACACCCTCTCCCACTTAAAAAGAATTTGGTCCCCAAATTCCATATCATATATTTGCATTTGGAGAGTGTAGAGTACGTACCTTCTAAAATAAATCTGGAAATTATTTCCTCATAGATTCCTCGGTCTCCCATGTAGCTTCATGTTCTAACTTCTTATTCCATTGTACTTTTAGCATGGGAATAACCTTATTCCTTAGGGTTCGTACTTCTCGATCTAAGATCTTCATAGACTTCTGCTCATACGTGAAATCTTTCTGGATCACTAGGTCTCCATATTCAATAATATGTGATGGGTCATGTACATACTTCTTCAACATAGATATGTGGAACACATCATGTACTTTGGACAGTTGAGGGGGCAATGCGATGCGATAAGCAACCTCGCCAACTCTTTCTAGTATCTCAAAAGGTCCGATAAATCTTGGTGTAAGCTTGCCTTTAACACCAAATCTTCGTATTCCACGTCCAGGCGATATCTTGAGAAATGCATGATCTCCAATTTGGAATTCGAGATCTCTTCTTCTTGTGTCGGCAATAGCCTTTTGCCTTATCTGAGCTACTTGCAATCTTTCCCTGATTACTCATATCTTCTCAGTTGTATCCCTTACCATGTCTGGACCTAACAGTTGTTTCTCTCCAACTTCATTCCAGCACAAGGGTGATCGGCAACTTCTTCCGTATAAAGCTTCGAAAGGTGCCATTTGTATACTAGCTTGGTAGCTATTATTGTATGCAAATTCGACCAGAGGCAAGTGATCATGCCAGTTTCCATCAAAATCAGTGATGCATGCTCTAAGCATATCTTCAACTACTTGATTTGTTCTCTCGGTCTGACCATCCGTTTGAGGATGAAAGGCTGTACTAAAATTAAGTCTCGTCCCCAACGAATGTTGTAGTCATTTCCAAAAATGAGAAGTAAAACGGGGATCTCTGTCAGACACGATTGAAACAGGAATACCATGTAATCTGACTATTTCCTTGATGTATAGTGCAGCTAAGACATCAACTGACCATCGACTCTTGATTGGCAAGAAATGCGCTGATTTAGTCAATCGGTCAATGATAACCCATATTCCATCATGTTCTCTTTTTGATTTAGATAAACCCATGATGAAATCCATACCAATATCCTCCCACTTCCATTTATGGATATCTAGAGGATGTAGCTTTCCAGCAGGCTTTTGGTGTTCCGCCTTGACTTGTTGGCATGTGAGACAGCGTGATACATAGTCCGCTATTTCTCTTTTCATGTTGGGCCACCAAAAATTTCTTTTCACATCTTGGTACATCTTGGTAGATCCAGGATGAATCGTATACCTTGATCTGTGAGCTTCATCTAAGATCTTCTTTTTCAATTCTGGGCAGTCCGGTATACAAGTTCTATTCTTGAACATTAATCTTCCCTCAGAAGTTAATTGGAAATTCGATTGTCCTTTTAATCTGCCCTTGATTTCTACTAATGTAGGATCATCATCCTGAAGTGCTTGTATCTCAGATAATAAATCTGACTGTATGCTTACATGAGATAATGTGACACATCTAGGGTCCGTGTCCATGCTTATATTGAGTTCAGAGAATTATTCCAGCAATTTCCATTCTTGAATCAGACAATTGGCTAACAGTGCTCTCGGCTTTCGACTAAGGGCATCTGCTACATGATTACCCTTTCCGGGATGATATTGTATATTGAAGTCGAAGTCCTTGAGATATTCCAGCCATCGTCTTTGCCTCATATTTAGTTCCTTCTGTGAGAAAAGATATTTGAGACTCTTGTGATCGGAGTATACAGTAAACTGTACTCCATAAAGATAATGTCTCCATATTTTTAGTGCAAATACTACCGCGGCCAATTCTAAGTCATGGACGGGGTAGTTCTCTTCATGCTTCTTTAATTGACGAGAAGAGTAGGCTATAAACTTCCCTTGTTGCATTAGAACACACCCGAGGCCAATGCCAGAAGCATCAGTGTATACCTCGAACTTTTCTCCTTCAATTGGCAATGCTAAGATAGGAGTTGTAGTAAGATGATCCTTGAGAGTTTGGAAGCTTCTCTCACATTCCTCATCCCATTCATAACGGATCTCCTTGCGAGTTAACCTTGTAAGTGGCACGGCGATTTTAGAGAAATCCTTGATGAATCGCCTGTAATAGCCGGCAAGACCTAAGAAACTTCGGATCTCGCTAGCATTGGTCGGTCTTTCCCAGTTCCTTACAGCTTCAACCTTTGATGGGTCTACAGACAAGCCATCCTTTGATATAACATGTCCGAGAAAAGTCACTTCTTCAAGCCAGAATTCACACTTGCTAAGTTTTGCATATAATTGATTTGTCCTCAATATTTGTAATGCAATCCTCAAATGTTCCTCATGCTCTTCCTTGGTCTTGGAATAAATCAATATATCATCAATACAGACCACCACGAATTGATCCAAATAAGGCCTGAATATACTATTCATTAACTGCATAAAGGCAACAGGGGCATTCGTTAGTCCGAAAGGCATAACAACAAATTCATAATGGCCATACCTGCTTCTGAATGCGGTTTTATGAATATCCTCGTCCTTGATTCTTAGTTGGTGATATCCGGACCTAAGATCAATTTTGGAGAAGTACATGGATCCTGAAATTTGATTAAACAATTCATCGATTCTCGGCAGTGGATACTTGTTCTTGATAGTGAGATGATTCAATTGTCGATAGTCGACGCATAACCTCATGGATCCGTCTTTCTTCTTTACAAATAATACAGGCGCTCCCCACGGGGAAGTACTTGGTCTAATGAATCCTTTCTCAATGAGTTCCATCAATTGCTCCTTTAATTCCTTGAGTTCAGCAGGTGACATCCTATAAGGTGCCTTTGAAATCGGACCAGCACCAGGGACTAAGTCGATGGTGAAAGCCACTTCTCTTTGCGGGGGTAATCCCGGCAAATCTTCCAGAAATACGTCCGGAAATTCTTGTACTATTGGAATGTCTTCTAGCTTAGCTTCCTTAGCTTCTTTAACTGTGACAAAGGTAAGGAAAGATGTACATCCTTTCCTGATGAGCTTGCTAGCTCGGAGAGCTGAAATAAGAGGGGATTTACTCCGACTCTTGGGGCTAGTAAATATTAGTTCTGGAAATTCCTTGAATGTAACCTTACTATTGCGGCAATCAACCGTTGCCTGATACTTGGATAACCAATCAGCCCCTAGTATAACATCATACTCTTTTAGATCTAAACATATGAGATCAATAGGGAGATTTTGACCATGAATCAATACCTCGCAGTTTTAGTAATGATGTGTAATATCAGTCTCATCATCTAGAGGAGTAGACAAAACTAACTTTATCCATTCCGGTTCTAGGGGTAATGGGTCAGCAAACTTCTTAGAAACAATAGAATGCGATGCACCAGTATCAATTAAGACATATGCATTCCTGGAACAAACTTTCAATATACCTTCCACTAAGCCGCCTCCTTCTACTTGCTCGGTCTCCTTGATTGCATGAAGACGAGCATTCTTGGTTACTGGGCGCTTCCTGTCAACGGCTTGGTCGTTAAGTAATGGGCAATCGGGAATCCGATGCTCACGACTCCCACAACGGAGACATGCTCCTAGTTTCCTCCAGCATTCTTCTGCTCTATGACCCGCTTTATCACAATGTTTGCACACTGTATTTGGAGAGGTAGTGGTGATAGAGAAGGGCTTGGTCTTCTTGAACTTTTGGTCTTGTGAGGATGCTCCTCCATTGCTAGGCCTTTTCTTGAAGTTGGGTTTAAAGGAACCCGAACCTGTAACTTGTTCCTTCTTATCCTTACCACGAATCCTATCAGACAGTTCCGTGGCATCTTCTAATAGTTGAGCTCGGCGTACTATCTCTGAGTAGACTTGAATGTCCATCGGCGCCAGTTGAGTAATAGCTTGGGGCCTGAGCCCATTAAGAAACCTCCTAGCTTTCATTTTCTCGGTGCTAACTAGATGCTTAGCGTATCGAGACAATCTAGAGAATTGGGCCTCATACTCAGCCACTGACAAAGATCGTTGCTTTAATGCAGCAAATTCTGCAGCCTTCTTTTCCTGAACTCGGTCCGAGAAATATTTCACGTTGAAGTGTTCAACGAATTCTTCCCACGAAACCTGATCTTGATTTATAGTAGCCTCTATTGATTCCCACCAGCATCTAGCATCCCTTTCTAACTGAAAAGTAGCTAATAAAACTTTATCCTGATCCGTGCATTGCATAACACGGAATATACGTTCTACCTCCCTAATCCAGTGTTCAGCGTCATCTGGATCAGTAGAACCCGTGAACTTGGGTGGGTTCATGTTCTTGAAAGTCTGGTGGAGACTTCCTGCTCGTTGTCCACCTCTTTGTGCTACTTGTTGCAGCACTTGAGTCATGCCTTGAAGGGTACGCTGCATGTTGCGCCATTGAGCACGTTCGACAGCCATTATCCTACAATTACAATAACTAGGTTAATATGTGATTGTATTTAAAGACTCATATACTATGTTAACTTTAACCCTTGGTTCTACCCAATCTCACTGGTTAAAGGTTTGAACATATCCTTGGACTTGAGTTTTCCTAGGAATTGCGTACCCTAGGCTCTGATACCACAAAAACTGTCACGCCCCGAGCGCGGAAGATACTCGGATATGCGCGACGAGTTTATATCAATCATGTCAATCAGAGTAGTAGTGTATTCGACACCAAACCAGAGATGCGCAAAATAGAAAGATAACCCAATCCTTTATTTCATAATGGATAGACTATTACAAATTCAATACTCTATTTAATTAACAAGAAAAGTACATAGTTGACTCAAGAAAAATAGGAAAAAAGACTAGATGACACTTGGAAAAGCTCTAGCTCTTTCACTCTTGACCATTCCCATCCGATTGACTTCCCTCGTCGTCGGAATTACCTGAAAAGTAAGGGACAAACACGGAGTGAGCGAACGCTCAGTAGGAAATTATATCTCAGGAACTAGCAAGGGTTTAAGTAGTTACATCTTTCATGAATGCACTATAGCTATGCATGCTCGCATAAAACGATAAGATAGAAAGAGAATTTATCAAGCAAGACAACAAGATGAACTAGTCATGAGTTTTCAAGAAAAAGATGACAAGATATTCAAGCAAGTACTTTTTAGCAAGTCACGTCAAGAACTTTGGCTATCATGTATCAAGCAAGCAAGTAATTACCCTTTCTCGGGTCACACAATTCATGTCAAGTCAAGTACGAGTCAAGTACAAGATTTGTGTGGAATGTCCAATCAAGCTAGTCATGCACTCGGTATAATGCCAGATACCTTATCATTCAACTCCCATGGACATAAATACTTTCGGGTGCTCCTCCCAGGACTAGATCGGGCCCTATATGCGCAGGCATTTATCATGTATATTTGACATCCACTCTTGTATATATATATATATAGCCAATATGGAATTTCAACAATTTAAGCTTGTAGACACGTAGGATAACTTTGAGAGAATGGAGTCCAAAAATACGACATTGGACATAGATAGGCGATAACAATGGTAGAATCACGATGAATGATGAAACTAGGTGGAATTAGGTTCCCTTAACTCGGGTACCATGACAAATAAGTATGGACATTCTTTATATAGAATTGAGGTCCACATGAACAGTACATCAAAGGCAAGATACCCTCATTCTTATTATAGAATTGAGGTCCACAAGAACATCAACAAATGGCATGATATCATCATCCCATTAAGAATTCTCATGATATACTCTTTGCATATCATAAGTGCTGGTATACCATGTTTCTTTAGAGTGACATGGCATTCAATAGTGTAATGGGTTTTTAGGGTACAACCAGCTCAGTCGACCTTGAGGGAATCCAAGGTACGAGGAGTCTTACGGAGGTCTCTATGACTAACTCGCTAGTCCAAAGGAACGGAATGTCCAATGGAGAGCTTGTATGTCAATGAGAGTTGAGGGTGATCGATAAAACATCATGAAACGTGGGACTATACTCACGGAGTGGAGTAATAGTGCCTACATATATATATACATATAGTGAAACCCTCGGATAACAGCAACCGGGAAAAATCAGTAATGCAGAAAGCAGCGACTCTGGTAAAGTCATTTTTCGTAAAATTAACGCCTTAATCAGGGGCGTTTATATTAAATTTGATGACATATAAAGAGGTCGTCCTTTCCAATATTGCTATTTTACAGGATATTAAAAATCTGTAATTTTGTTGAAAACGCACCTTGGGTAGGGGCGTTACCAGGAAAAAGGCGCCCTAGTCTGGGGCGTTAGTTAAACAAGAGACGACCTGGTCAAGGTCGTGAATTCACAATTTTATAAATTTCGAGGTAATGAATATTTCAGGAACATGGTATATAGTCAGGACCAGAAAAATAGCAGGATTACAAGAAATTGACCATGCATTAATTTAGAATCATGTTTGCATTGATAATTAATTTTTAAACATGCTATTTATTAATTAACAGGAATTAACGTCCGTGTGCAGGGCGTCAAATCTGGAATTGACGACCTGGGCATGGTCGTGTCTTTTAAATTAACGCCCTTGTTAGGGTCGTTTCTTTCAAAAATTCCGTAGAAAATAACCAGAACGCATGAAAACTATATGCATGAACTACCGATGATAATTATCTATAGTTATATGGTAGTTTGGGCTACGTTCCATGAGAAAATCCTACCTTTTTGATGATTAACGTGAAAGATCTGGTGAAGAGATGATGCTCTGTCTGTAGCAGAGCGATCACCGGAAGAAGAAGATGAAGGAGAAGTTGCAGATGATGTACGTGGATGAAGAACCCTCAATTCTTCAATCGATCGGTTTCACTTCTACAGGCAACCTGTAGAGGCAGAATAAAACGAAGGTATTACTCTTCGTAAGAACTAACATAAGGTAAAGAAGGAAGGAGAAGAACTTACCCGTTCTTCAGATGACAGAAGCTTTCAACCTGTAATTAGAAAATAGATGAAGAATCTTTAGTATTCTTCACAAATTCGATAGACAGAGTAAAGAAAAGAACATGTTGTTCTTTACGTACCTTAGAAGAGTCCGAACGCCAAATAGCGTTCTCGGTTCAAGCAGTAGGTTATTTATAGGATTTCTAGAATCCTAATAGAGTTAGTGTTTGATTGGAAGCAATACTTCCATATTAGAGTTATTACTACATTCGAACTCTTTCTCATAGTTATCATCTTACCCTGGATAGACTCCTGGGTCGAACGAAACTCAAACTGAATTAGCGACCTAGGTCAGGGCGTCGAATTTAAATTGACGCCATGTCAAGCGTCGTTTCTTGTTGAAACGCGTCCATGCAAGGGACGTTACGCTATCTTGCCCTTTTTATTTATTTTGGTCGTTTGAAATTTGACGCCTTGACGTGTGGGCGTCCTTTCTCAAAACACGCCTTAGGTAAGGGCGTTTTCTTGTAAAGTAGCGCCTTTATCTGAGGCGTTATTTCCATCAGGGTTTTAATTATTTTTATTCCAGACTCTTTCGTTTATTTATTAAATCTTTTAATCTATTTGATTTATTTATTCCTTTTAAATTTATCAGGGTTGCTACACACCAAAACTTTGGAAAATAAAAATTAACGATCATATCAACTTGTTTGATCTTGGGTGAATCCTCTCACAATTATATTGTTTGTTGGGCTTGCCCAAGCCCATTTGTGGTGTTGTGTGTTGCATTTTTACCTTCATATTGTCATTGGTGGTCCATTATTCTAGGTCGCATTTACATTTGCATAAGTCTGTCTGTCTCCCACCATATCCCCTTAGGTTGCCCCTTAATCTCCGAGCCCTTACTTCCCTCATTATATTTTCCTTGATATTCCTTATATTAAGTCTCCATTTGCCCTCATAGAGCACCACCCTAATCCCTTGTACCCTCCTTCTTCATCTTCCTATTCCCATGTGGATTCCTCTTCCCACGCGGGCCCATCTCCTCGTGGCCCCTCCGATCCGTCGGATGAATGAGCCAAGCTTATGACCCACCTTTCATCTCTTGTCCACCGAATGGACCCAACCCAGGCCCAAAAACTTATTATAAATCACCTTAATGGGCCTCCTTTTCATAGTGGGCCTCATCCACTTAATGGGCCTCCATCCCTTAGTGGGCTTTCTTCTTTTGGGCCCCCTCCTTCTCTTAATGGGACCTCTTACCTTGATGATGGGCCTCATTCTCTTAATGGACCTCATCCTCCTAATGGGTCTCATCCTCTTAATAGGCCTTCTTCTTCTAATGGGCCTTATTCCCTTCAAGATTCTTCTTTTCTTAATGGGCCTTCGTACTTTAATGGGTCTCCACGTTCTACCCATGTTGCTGCTAGCCCGATTGGTCCTCATGCTCATGATCCTTCTAGGCCCGCTTACTCTTCCATTCCTGGAATGGGCCCATATTCTTCTCAGCCCGGATCCTCTCATCTGGCCCATCATGGACCAAATTCACAACCTCATGCTCAAGCTGGCCCATACCATTCTTGATCTCTCCCTATTCCAGAGATGATTTCTCAAGCCCAACGCCAACTTGATGAGCTTCAACGCCGAATTGATCCCAAGTCCTCTTTGAGTGTACCATTCACTTTTCAAAATCTTCGGCTTCGGCCATCTTCGCAAATTCCAGCGTATCGCCATTATGGTGGAGTTGGTGATCTGTATGTGCACTTGAAGGAGTTTCTTTATGAGTCGGCCCAATTTCGACAAGATCAGTGATTGATGACCTATTTATTTGGTCTTTCTCTTGAAGGTTCGGCTCGGGATTGGTTCTTCTCTCTTCCGCAAGAGCAGATTGTGAACTTCCAAGTTGTGCAACAAAAATTTATTCAGCAATATCAAGACCAGGTTGGACCCAAGTTTTCTATGGTGGATCTGGCCCATGAAAAGATGAAGCCCGACGAGGAGTTCTCCACCTTTGCTGACCGCTGGCGTCGCCTTGCCGCGCAAGTCCTGGGGCACATTCTAGAGGGAGAACAGATCAAGATGTTAATATCCAATGCGATGCCCGAGTACCGGTTCATCTTAGCCCTCAATGACATTATCTCCTGGCAACAACTTTATAGCTGAGTCCGCTTCATTCAACAACAAATCCACGATCCCCTTGACCCGGAGTCTTCCCTGCCTTCTACATCTCCATACACATTGCCCTCTACATCTACCTCCACATATCAACCTTCACTCTCCACGAGTCAACCTTCCACTTACATCGCACCCTCCATGAGTCAACCCTCCGCATATCAACCTTCCATGAGTCAACCTTCCGCCTCCGCGTGCCCGCAGGTGTCTCCGCCCGCGTCTTCTCCTCCGATCAAGGAAACACCAAACTCCGAGCAAGTGGATGCCGTCTACATACCTTCCCACTCCACTCCACATTTGTCTCCGCCTAGTCTCTCCACTAGTCACCACGCATCATTGCCTACACAACCTCTGCTTCTGTCTCCGAAACCTTCTCCACCTTCATCCCATATCCCTCCGCATCCACCTTGCCTGAAGCAGGCTCCTTGTTCTCTATTGCCGGAGTGTTTCACTGACAGTTTTGGGGCTTTGATGGCCACTCACGTGTTGCAACTCCCTTCGGTTGTGCTTTGCCGACCTGCAGTCAGGAATATGCTTTAGTTTTATGATTATCATCGTCAGTAGGGGCATTTGGTTAAGGATTGCCTTGAGTTCCGGGAGTTTGTTTACGACCTGGAAGATAAGAAGAGGATTGATTGGGCCGCCATGCATAAGGTTATTCTATATCTCCGCAGCAAGCAGCAGTAGGCGCCGCCTAGGTAGCCGTCTCCATCACTACAAGGCCAGGGGAACCCCTGTGATTCTTCATCTAGTGTCGCACCCACTCCCTTATCTGCTCCGTCATCTACTCCATCACCCGTTCCCTCACCTAGACCATAGCCTACCCTATCGTCTCCACCTATTCCATCACCTACCTCATTACTTTCACCATCTCTAACCCCATCTTCATTGCCTTCACCTACCGAAGCCCTTGCTCAGGCTAGTGCTTCCGCTTCCTCCACTTCTTCCACCACTACTTCCACTACCAACACCGCCCGGCGCGTCGTGTCGATACGCCGACGGTTGGCACCAGGGCTTTCCTCTTCACCCTCCCCATCTTTGACACCTTCTCCACTACACTCATTACCTACGCCATCTCCACCACCCTCACCATCGCCTAAACCTCCATCATCTCCGCCATCACCTTTGCCCGAGCATGAGCAAGCTTCGCCTTCACCTTCGCCTTTACCCCCGCCTACACCTCTACCTTTGCCTTTATCCTCACCCGAGCCTATCATTGCCACATCGCCTTTGCCACCACTCGACACCCTCATTCCCGTTGAAGCCTCCACGCCTTCTGAGCCTTCACCTCCGCCACCTAACCCTATTCCTTTTACTTCTCCATCCGCTTCCACCACATGGAGTGGGTGTGCGCTACATTTGGTGCCCCTTGGGTCTGGTCCCCGGGGAGATAATGAGCCAAGTCAGGACGATTTAGTGCTAGTTTTACATTTCAAGATTGAAGATTTCATCTGTCGTATGCCAATCTGCATCCTGGTCCCAGACTATTTTGGGGATGATGTGCCTGTACTCCCGATGACGGTTGTTAAGAAGGGTTCCCTTGGACTGATGCCAGTTTTTTCAAGAGTGAGACCGATGGCAATCTCATTACTCGCTGGGAAGTTCACCATTGATGTTGTTATTTCCCCTCGCTCTATTGCTGTTCAGTTTACTGGCCAAGAAGGGTTCTCTAACTATATTGTGCTAACTCATATGGCCGCCAAGCAGATTATGAATTCTATATTCAAGGGGCAATTGGCCGTATTCTCAGGATTTTTCAAGGACATTCTGCACTATTTATGCGATCTCCCTCACTTTATTGGTATGCTGGCCACGTCAATACCGCACATTACTCTCCCTCAGCTTCATCCTTATCTACTAGCAAGGGAGTTATGCTTCATGCCGGATTGCCGAGTGGAGTTGCCGAACCTCATGCTTCTAGTGCCAAGTGACAAAACTCCATGGTTTTCTGATGCTCATCAATCTAAGGAGTTCACTGTTCAAGAATGTCCACATATTGTTAGCACTGGATGTCTAGGGGCAACCGCCCCAGTGAGGCTGTATGTTTATGACCGATCCAGGCCGTCTGCCAGGTGGGCCCGTTATTTGAGAAGGTATTTGTTGACACCGATTTTTTGCCTATAAGTTGAGCCATTCCTCTTACCATCATTTATTGATGCCTCGAGTTGTCCATCATTCATTGGGCTATTTTCAGGCATGTCTTTGGGCCCATTTTATGAATACCTCCCTCCCTGGCTAGGTCTGATCTCAGATTCGGGCTTAATGGGCCTTGATTTCACTTGGTTTCAGGGGTAAATAGGCTCGTTTATCCCATTTTATCAATTTCAAAGGTCCAGACTATACACAGTCTAGCGACTGGCCGTTCAGTTATTGGGCAGTCTTCTTTGAACCGTTTACTGATTTATTGGATATTTATTTGATTTTTTGAATTTCCACCGACAAGCCTTTGCACGGTATGAAGATAGCCGTTTACTTCCATTGAGCGGCCTGTCGTTAGACCGTCCAGCTCCCAGAGTCCTAAGCCGGTGAGTTTTTTAGATAATTAATTATTTATCCTATTTTTCAGTATTTATCACCGACACGCTTTAAACGGCCTACCATTGGACCGTTCGATTCATTGAGTGGTCTACCAGTAGACCATTTTATCCTAAAGAGTCCAGCGCCGTGGTGGCCAGTCAGTTCGGTGGATAATTGCATAATTTTCCATTTTTATTTATTTATCACCGACAACATTAGACGGTCCGGCAATGGACCGTGTAATTGACGGAGCGGCCTATCGTGGTACCGTTTACATGTTTAAAATCTATGGATTACCTGGCTTTTTCTCTCTCCATCCGTGGTTAAACCCCTAACTTCCTCCATCCTTTTCTCTGTGGTTTCTCAACCAAATGGGGTGCCGTTTGATTTGAGTGGGATATAAAGGTATTATCTACGAATTTCATTTTGTAATCTCGGATTATTATCCACTGGAAAATCTAATTTCGAGGTTGGACTTTCAAGGGTCTATATATAGAACCCTTAGTCCAAGCTTGAAAAGGGGGAGATCCAACGTCGACGGCGAAGCCCTATCGAAATCTTCAGCGAACCGTAGCCATGGAGGGAGACTTTCTACGTCCTTTCAAGCCTCCGGTTCAAGGGAGTAGTCTTTTGTTTGGTGTCCTAGTCCAATTGTTTAGTTGTCCCTTCATCCATTGCATACTTCTTTTCATCGTCTTTTTCATCCACATTTTGCACTATTTCACATCATTTTCACACCACTCCTATCTTTTTCACGCCCTATAGGGGTTTAAAAACCACCCCCAGCTATCGCCCCTTCCATTCTATTATGTTAATTTTTCATTTTTTTATAGTTACTACACGTTCCAGGGCTAATCTGGGTTTTGTTTTCTTATCCTCTACATTATTTTACAGGTCAGCATCAGCACAACACGAGGCCCATCCCCTCTGGCCGGCCGGAAGGGGTGGAGGATCAAGTCCTACAACTTGGAGTCTGGCGTCTTTGAAAGGCTTTCTTCTGTCCGTTTGCAGATAAGAGCGGTCCCCCAAAGACCGTTCATATCATGTAAGCAGCCGTCTGCGAACCGTGCTATCGCTAGACTCATCTTCGTCCCGCTTCCTTCTTCAGCGCTGTGAGCGGTCTATCGAGTGGCCATCCTATTATTGAGCGATTATAACAGGTCCGTTTACCACTGCAGCGCTACATTTTTTTTGGGCGAGTGCTCTCTCCCTTTCTAAGGTACATAGTACTCTCCAGTACTCGTGTCTTGGTGGCGATCATGATCACACACACACCTCTCCATCTTTCTTCCCTTCATTTTGCTTATCTTTATATTTCGATTTAGAAAAGGAAGGTAAGAGAAAGAAAGAGGGGGGAAAAACATGTCAACACCCCATTTTTTGGCGATCACGGTGGGACACCTAGTGCCCATTGTGCTGTTGTTTTGCTGATCTGTGTTCTGTGCTTTATTAGGGTGTTATTTCTAAGTTGTTTAAGGTTGCTATTTCGTCCACCCCGATTTCTGTCCTCGGACGCGTGCGCGGTTCCCTTATAACAGTTCGGTCATTCCCGCGGTCGAACGACAGACTGTGCAGTCCCATTCTTAGGTGAGCTGCTGTTTCCTTTATGTCACGCTGCTATTGCTTGTGCGGTCTGATTCGGGCCTCTCCTCTATTTCCACGGTCGTCCTATAGACCGTCCCTTTCCATCTCATGAGTGTTTGGTTTTCTGTGAGCCTGTTAGCTTCAGCAGTCCTCGCCAGACCATGCATCAGTTGCCACGGTCTGCCAATAGGCCGTGTTCGTCTCCTGGCTTAGGTACGTTATTCTCCTGGATACACTTGTGGTTCTACTGACTCTCTGCGGTCTGTTTAGGGTCGTTTTACATTTGGCATGGTCTGTCGATAGACTGTCCAGTCTTCTCAGGTACGCATTTATTTCAGTTCACCTTAGTTCTGTATTTTACTATTTTTTTACTACTCCTTGATGTTACACGATCCTGACGGGACCGTCTACTTCCCTGAGCGGTCTCCCATTAGACCGTGTTTTAGTGCTACAGTGCACCCGTGATCATCATTTTGACTATCATTTCATATTATTCCATATTGGTTGGTGCTGTTTTGATCTCCCCTGATTGTCATTTGATTTTGCATAATCATTGTCCTATTTGTTTGATCATTGCTTGTTAGATTTAGGCTAGATTTTGCATGCACTCCGGTGCACATAGGATTCATTCATTATTTCCATACTAGTTGCATTCCTACCTTGGTAGGGGATCCTCTCGTCTCCATATTCCTTGGAGCCGACTAGGTGACCTTACCCAGGACCTCCGTAAGATCCCATGAGCCGTGGATTCCCACACGGACGCCGGGCAGGTTGTACCTTACTACACCAGTCTAGGATTGCATCCGTGAGAGAGAGTCCCCTTTAGAGTCAACCAAGTTTCCCATTCCACCCTTGTTAGGCACCTTTGTGGTTGTGAGAATTGTCATTTTAATTAATTCACTAAGGTTCTAAAAGGGAGAAGTTCTAAAACTTGCCGTGCATCATTTAAACTTGGTTGGTCATTTGATTGCCTCTTCTCTCCTCTCTTTCTGTGTGCATTTGATTAGTTTGGTTGTTTAGAAGTTCATTAGGTTTGTTCTTTTGTGTCAGTGAGTGTTGCATGTGGAGTAACTTCACACCCTCAGGATCTTCTCCTAGGGGCAGATCTCATTTCTTTCCTATTTCAATCCCTTGTTTGATTCCTCACCCACCATGTATTCTTACAATTTCTCCCACTCCCATGAGGACTCGCTCCCTCAGGGACTTTTGGAGGACCCACCTAGGATCACGCACGTGCAGGGAAGAGATGGGACCACCCCTCCTCTCCCGACCGTTATTATTGAGGGTGCTCAACCCTCTCTTTCTGATTACTCTTCTCAGAACTCGGCCAACCAAATCCTTCATATGATGGCCCAGTTAGATCCAACTTAGCTTCACCTCATCCGCCAAGCTTTGCAGGGGCCGGATGCCCCGTCTTCAGTTCCCTCTCATGGCGTGTCTGCTGCCGCCACTTCACCTCCTGTCACTGGGTTAGGGGCCGCCTCTGCTGCACCCATCGATCTCACTCCTATTCATCCTCGAACCCTCCGATTTCTTGGCATGGAGGCGGGCCAAGCCTCTACCTCGGCCCACCAACCTCTTGACAAGGGGAAGACCCAAATCCCCTTGAGTTCTTATTCTGATCCTTATACCACAGTCTCACCAGCGCCGCAGGCCCTTGTGGCCCCGACTGATTTTATTCGTCTTCAACCAGGGGCCGCCCAGTTGGCTCATGCGGATATGGCCCATCCTTGGCCCATTATCCATCTTATGGGCTTCCCCCTTCATCAGTTTACCCATCAGCTCCATATACTGGTTCTGTTCTTCCTGCTTTGTCTCCTCCTTCCCGGAACGGGAACTTCTCGATAAATGGGCTGCCATGCAGCAGCAAATTGACCTCCTCCATAAGCAGGTCGGCCCGCAGTCTCTTGCTGATGTCCCCGTTCCTAACTTCTCGGACATTTACTTCCCTCCCCAGTCGGAGCTCCCCACGTACCGTAAGTATGATGGGAACAACAACCCATTCATTCACATAAGGGAGTTTTTATATGAATCGGCTCAGTTCCAACATGACGATCGCCTCATGGCGTATATCTTCCACCGGTCATTAGACGGGGTCGCGCTAGCTTGGTTCTACACTTTGCCGTTGGAGGAGGCAGAGAGCTTCAAGGTGATCAAAGAGAAGTTCATACAAAGATTTCAAGACCGGGTAGGCCCGGAGTACTCATTCACAGATCTAGTAGTAGAGAAGATGAAGTTTTGCAACTTATGCAGACAGATGGAGGCAGATGGTCTCATGTGTGCCTGTGCAGATCCTGGAAGAAGAAAAAGTGAAATTGTTAATTTCAAATGCTACACCTACGTTCGGAAATATTCTGGCAATGAATGATATATCCAATATGAACCAGTTGTACAGTCGAGCCCGGTTTATACAAACCTAGTTCAAGGACTCCCCTATCCATTCCCTATTTGAGGCCCAGATGTCCAAAACCATAAGAAAATCCCAGGGCCCTGTTACTGAGGGAGTTCAGACTAATGAGCAAGTGCAGACTGTTCAGTTCCCCAACCAGTCCGCTCCACCCCATTTCTAGCAGCCTCCACGCAACCCCCAATTCTCCGCTCCGCCAGCCACCGACCCTCTTTTCCAGCCCCCCAACAGCCACAACAACAACCACCACCACCACAACAGCCTCAGCAGCCACCCCAATACCACAACGTTCCTCCCCCTGCTGGCTATGCACCTACTCGGCCGGGTCCGAAAAGAGCCCATTATCCTCCGCTCCCTGAAACTTTGCCAGACATATTCTCAGCTTTAATGTACACTAGTGACATACAGCTCCCCCCGGAACGTCAGAACTGCAACCCAACCGCCGATCAATCAAGGTATTGTATATATCATCGGTAGCCCGGGCACACTATAGACAAGTGCTTTCAATTCCGTGATATAGTTTATGATTTACATGAAGGGCAAAGGATTGACTGGGCCCAGATGCATAAGTAGATAGAAGACATCAAAGAGAAAAGAAGACAGGCGAGGCCGCAGCAGGCGGCGCCACAGAAGCAGTAATTTCAGCAACCCCAACCTCAACCTCAGCAGTAGCAGCAACCACCTGAACTCGGGATTCACCAAAATCCCATGCCAGACCATCCGCCTGCTCCGCAACAACAGCCGTCGGCACCGACCCAAGTCAATGTTGTTCACCGCCCAACCCCTAATGTTGGGTGGTCTTTTGACGATGAGACTCCCGCTCATCTTCTGGCCTTCCACCATGCATACACCAACCTCCCTGCACCTTCTGTTACTTCCATTCTCCGGCCCACCGCCTTGATCACTGCTCCACCCTCTATTCCCTCCAGGTCACCTATTGCACCCACCGCATTACCCGCCATTCCGCCAATCCTTCCACCATCACCCGCCATACCCTCCTTCGTTACCCCTCCACTCAACTCTTCACCAATCACCACTCCGCCAGGGCCCGTCAGACCAGCCTCCGCCATCATCACCCCCATTTCTATCCCTTCTACTCACCCCACTGGGTCAATCGGGAGTCCATCTGATGCCGTGCCAGCACGAAACTGCGCCCTCCGGAGCGGGCATTTATTTCATAGAAGTTATCCCTCTACTGGTGCACCTACACCCAACCCCCTAATTCCTTCTTTAGCAGTTGAAGCAGAAGAGTCAGACCCCCTACCTAGCACTAGATATGATTTGCTACAGCACTTGGACCGGATGCCGGCCAAGATCTCAGTCCTGGAGTAAATCAAGGGGTCCACACTACACCAAGATGCCCTAAGGGCTTTTCTACAGAAAGTTATGGTTAGCGAGGACGTGGCGGTGGATACTTTGTCGTCAATGTTCGCCACTATCACGAAGGGGCCATCTATTTCCTTTTCTGAGTCGGAGTTAGCACCCCCAGAGGCACGTCAGATGCCACTATGTATTTCAATTTCATTGAACCAAGTGGCCGTTGATTCAACTCTAGTGGACATAGGAGCTTCTATTAATGTTTGTTATGGGGACATCGCTTACCACTTCCCATTTCTCCATGGGTCCCGATGCTCGCCATTGTGTTCATCTCGATTTTTTGAGTCTAGCTATGTAATTTTCACTTCTTTCTGAGTCTTAATCATGTAATTTTCCCTTTTATTGAGTCATGTACCTAAGTTAGTGAGTCATTTATCTAAGTCTAAGTGTCATTAGGTGGCCTAGTGGGTTAATGGGCCCACTTCAATGGGCTTGGCCCATGGGCTCCCCCTACCACCCCTTGGTCTTTTGTCATTAGTCCAAAAGGTGAGGACTTATGTAGAATTGTGGGATTCCTATAAATAGGACCCCAATCCCACCAGTTGAAGCTAATGAAGATTTGATAAAGTTTGCCAAAGTAATTGTGCATCTCTCTCTCTCTCTCTCTTCTTCTCTCTCTCACTAAAAGGGGCGAACCCCTCTCTCTCTATCCCTCTCTCTCTCTCTCCCTTGGGCGCACCTGCCCCTTCACCTCCCTCTCTTGCCACCTCATCTGCCACATCAGCCTCTCACCCCTTCACCTTCTCAAGGCCCTTAACTCCACTTCAATTTCCCCCACTTCCCAAGCAACCCTTCCCATTCCCTATACACCCTTTCACCTTCCCAAGGAAGACTCCCCTATCCTAGGCAACCTTTCCCATCCCCAAGCAACCCCTTCCTATTCCCTAGACTTCCATTAACACCACCATTAACCCAACTCACCAATTCCAAAGGAAGCCCTCCCTATTCCCAAGCTACTTGCGCCCCCATCACTCCACCACCTCCCCCCTTGACCATTTGCACACCCAGCCCATCTCCCTACTAGCTCCGCCCATGACCTTCCACCTCACCACCCCTCCCACCTCCTAAATCACTCCCCTCCACCAAGGCATCCATCTCCCTCACCCCTCCACCAAAGGAACCACCCCTCCACCCTTTTCTCCCTTCTCATTTGCATACAGCTGAATACCAGCAGACTGACAGTCTGTTGAAGCACCGCCCCAGCCTCCATCCCGGATCTCCTGGGGGCGTGGTCTACATCGACGGAAAGCTCCCACAGTCGTCTTCGCAGGCGAGGTGGTTTCGTCTCAATCCGAGGTCGGAGCTGTCCGGGAGAACCATTCTCCCCCGACTGCGCAGGACTCCCTCTGCAGAGCACCTGAACCCGATTAGAAGCTGCACCACGACAAACAGCGGAAGATTCAGGCCAAGAGCCCTTCCACAAAGTTCTTCCTCCTCCAGTCCTCTATCAGAATCAAGAAGTAGAACCGCGTTCGGCATCCGGAGGTCAAAGTTATTGTTTTTCTCCCTCGGCTGCGCGGGTCTGCCTCCCACAGTCTGCAACGACCTGCCTCCACTCTTCTGAGTCCCCCAGTCCTCTCCAACATCAGACAGCTTCCCCGCCAGTTTTTCTGTGAAGAGGGCTCGTCCACGGTTCCAGAAACTCTTGCGGTTTGTGATTCCGAGTCCAGGAGCAGTCGGGACACTCTCTACAAACGGCTGTCAGAAACAGGAAGCTGCCGCGCCCAGATTCTATCTCCCTGATCGAACCTCGTCTCGGGCCCGCAACTGCAACAGAAGAATTCTGAAAAATTCAGAGGCATCCTAGTCCCAGATACGAAGCGTTCCCCACTGGTCTCGCCATCAGAAAAATTTTAGAACGGGATCTACGGCCTCGACATCAACTGTCAGTCAGCCATCACAGAGATCAGGCAGATTCGGCCTCGGCTTCTCCTTTCGCATTTCCGGCGAATCTCCCCTCCCCGCCTGGCCGGCTCACCGCCCCTCCCTGCGTGGAGGTAGTGTTTGCATGTAATTCAATCATCCCCACCCCAAGTCCACCCTCCTGCGAGAGGTGTAGTGAGTGTAACTAATTAAATAGGATTCAAGCTTCACCGGCGCAGTGTGCTGGGAACCCACACTTCCCCGCTCACCCATCGTCTCCGACCGGGGTTGGTTTCTTCAAACCAACCAGGTGAGCTCCTGCCCTTGCTCCCCCCCTTAATATCTGTTTATTTAATATCCGTCAAACTAATTCGCTGGCTAGTGAGAGAGTGCCCGTTCCCAGAGCCACCATCCTGAGTGGTCATCGTGGATAATAGTGAGTGAGTGACCTTGTGCCCCCAAGGCACCCGGCCGCCCTTGATCGTGGGCATCCTACCTTCGGGGGGGAAAACCTTAGTTGCGCTGGCCCTCTACCAGCAAGGGTCCTTCTCCCCCACCTCGACTCGGCATCATCGAGTCACCACGGGTAACGGGTGCGCACGGTGAGACGGCGTCTTCCAAGCTTTCTCGACTTTTGTGAATGCGTTTGCGAATTAAGTCCAAGGGATCATTGTCACTTGCTGCATTCCCGTCAATGTTTCACATCAGTTGGTATCAGGAGCACGTTGCGTGCCTGCAACATCTCTGAAGACATGTTAAGGCCGACACCGACAACAATTGCAACATATGATAACTCTAGGAGAGCTTGCCACGGGGTCGTGACAGTTCAGGCCGAGCTAGGGCCTTTAAAAATGGACGTGGAATTCTATGTGCTGGACATAGACCCAATGTTTAAAGCTCTTCTGGGTCGTCCATGGATTAACAGCTTGAATGCAGTGCCCTCAACCGCCCACCAATGCATCAAGTTCCCATTTCAGGGGCAGGTAGTCAAGGTGAAAAGTATTTCCACGGTCAGACGGTTGATGCTATTACTGACAAAATTTTGCCTACACTATGGCCAAGCAACAAGCCGGTTTTATCAGTAATGGACTTGAACTTTCCATGGGCATATGCATCACGCAAGCCCGCCACTACACCTGTCAATGTCAAAATCAAGTCCAAGATTAGAGATTCTAATGGATGGCACATGATCTTGAAACTAGGCTATCAGCCGGGCATGGGCCTCGGCGCACAGTTACAGGGGCGAACTAAGCCCGTCCCCAAGGGTAGAAAGATGAGCAGGCGAGGCCTTGGCTACCGGGAGTCAGCACTGTCAATACTGGGAGACTCCGGGCCACTGACGTGGGACTACCGTCAGCATTTCGTGAAGGGCCCGTTGCAGCCAGGTACTCTAAAGAAGAAGCTGTCCTGTGTTGATGAGAACCGTGATGTCGCTTGTGCTGTTGCTGACCCACCGCCGCCACTGAAGGGGCTGGTGGACGATATGGAATATTTTTCCAGTTGTTTGGAGAAGATGTTTCATGAGGAAGAAGTTTACCCGAAGAAAGTGGAGATGCAACTAGTGAAGCACTCTCCGGTTGAGCCAATTTACCGGAGGCCGCGGGGGGAGGGGGGCTCATCATTACCTTTTCTTGGCCTCCTTCCCGCTTTGCCTCCCTACTTCAATGATTGGGATTTATTCCCCGTTCGCCACCAATCATGGTCGACCCATTCTTTACGGAAAGGCCACTTGAATTTTTTTTTGTTTCGTGTGCATGTGGGCAGTGCCCACCCATTGATTTGTCCACTATGTGGACCCCCATGACCAATCTTTTCAAAATGTGGTTTTCTTCGTCTGATCCGTTCTTTGATGTTCTCTTCTCATATCTCTTCCCCCTTCAACTTCCTCCTCCTCCCTCCTCCTCTAATCTTTCTTGTTGCGTGATTTCCTCCGATCTCCAAAAAAATGTCAATTTTAAAATAGAGGTTTCAATGGAGGATTACACTATGTTCTGTCCGTCTTCCTGCCAGGGGCACGAGGCCCCTACTTCTTTCCCTGTAGATTTCTTATCTCCTAGGTTAGATGTACAGTGTGCCGAGTCCCCTAGGTTGGTAGAGTCAGTTGGGATAGAATCTAGCTCTAGTGTTGTCAGCCCATCCATGTCTGTGGCGCACCCCGTGATGCGTCATTCTAAATCCATTCCAGATAAGTTTCTTAAGGATCTAGCCCAAAGATGTCATGCCCTCCTCAAATGTCCTGAGTTTGTAGCGACTGCAATCATCCTAGAGGATGATGAGGAAGTAGGCGGGGTGTGGAGCAATGACGGATTGGAGTTTATGAAATCATAGATGAGAAGCACCCTATCGATGATGAGGAAAGCGACGTAGATGACGTTGTCGATCTGTACGCGCAGGGTTTGAAGAGATTCGACGAACCGTCATCGGCAGTGGATGAACCCACAAAAGAAATTAATCTTGGGACTGAAGAGGACCCTAGGCCAATAATCATTTCTGCTAATCTCCCTCCTCAGGTTAAAGATGAGCTAATCAAGGTTTTGAGGGAGTATAGCGATTCTTTTACCTGGTCCTATGAGGACATGCCGGGTCTTGACCCCGCTTTGGTTGAACACAGACTTATCCTTAAACCAGGGGCAACACCCGTCAAACAGAAATCAAGAAGATTCCACCCTCAAATGGCCTTAAGGATAAAGGAAGAAGTTGATAAGTTACACAAGGCCAAGTTTATTAGAGTCGTGTTATATCCACAATGGGTAGCAAATATAGTCTCGGTGATGAAAAAGGATGGAAAGATTTGGATTTGGATTGATTTCAGGGACTTAAATAAGGTATGTCCAAAGGATGATTTCCCGCTTCCTCACATTGACGTGTTGGTGGACAACACGGCTGGGTACGAAGCCCTTTCATTTATGGATGGCTATTCTGGATACAACCAAATCCGTCTTGCTCCCGAGGACCAAGAGAAAACCTCGTTCACCATGCCCTGGGGCACATACTGCTATGTTGTTATGCCATTTGGATTGAAGAATGCAGATGCCACGTATCAGCGGGCAATGATGGCCATCTTCCACGACATGATGCATGTGTATATGGAAGCCTACGTGGATGATATTCTGGTGAAATCGTGGTCCAAGGAAGAACACCCCACCATTTTAGCTAAGGTGTTGCAAAGGGCTAGGGAGTATAAGTTGAAAATGAATCCAAAGAAATGTGTGTTTGGAGTTACATCAGGGAAATTTCTAGGGTTCATAGTTAGCAAACGGGGGATTCAGATCGATTCGAACAAAGCAAAGGCCGTTATGGAAATGCCACCACCTAAGAACATCACAGAACTTAGAGGATTGATTGGGCATTTGTAGTTTATCCGAAGATTCATATCTCAGCATTCGCAAAGATGCCGCCCATTTTATGAATTATTGAAGGCGGAGGCTAAATTTGAATGGAATGAACAATGTCAGAAGGCCTACGAGGATCTTAAGGCTTATCTATCTAATCCCCCATTTCTGCAGCCGCCTGTCCCTGGGAAACCCCTGATATTATACATTTCTGTTATTGATGACTCCCTAGGAGCTGTCCTGGCTCAAGTGGATGACGAAGGAAAGGAAAGGGCAGCATACTATCTCTCTAGATTGTTTAATCCTCCCGAGTCTAAGTATACTGCCATGGAAAAAACCTGCACAGCGTTGGTATGGGTAGCTCAGAAACTCAAGCACTACTTCCTGGCCCATGAAGTTAAGTTGATCTCTAGAATGGACCCGATTTGTTACCTCTTAGAAAAACCCGTCCTTTTTAGCAGATTAGCTCGCTGGCAGAGCTTTTTTTCTCAATTTGATATCACCTTTGTCGTTTGGAAAGCGATCAAGGGATACGCGATTGCTGAACATCTTGCTCACTCTCCTATCCCCTGCACTGATTCAATCCAGGATGAGTTTCCTGACGAGCACCTGGCTGTACTTACTCATCTCCCCTTCTGGTCCTTGCACTTTGACGGTGCTCTCAATTTTTAGAGCCGTGGAATCGGCGCCGTTCTTTTCACTCCGAAAGGAGTAACCATCCTCATCGCTTACTAGCTCTCTTTCCCTGTCACGAATAACATAGCCGAGTATGAGGCTCTCCTTGTCGGACTGAAGCACGCCTACATCATGGGCGCGCGATACCTAAACATCATAGGAGACTCTCAATTGGTGCTGCATCAAGTTCTTTCAACTTACCGCACCCGTGACCCTAAGCTCAAACCTTATCAAGATTTGGTCACGCTCTTAGCTAGGCAGTTCTATAAGCTCATCTATATTCACACTCCTGGTTCTCAGAACATTCTCACTGATGCATTAGCATATCTTGATTCTTCCCTTGCCTTCCCTCTCAGTCGTTCCACTGAGACCATCGTGGTCCAGCGGTTGGACGCTCCTTCCCTCCAGGATCCCTAGTTTGACAACCTTAGGAAATATGTAGAGAAGAAAGCTAAAAGGGAGAATTTGAAGGAAGTATCTTTAACTGAGCTTGAGGAGATTATAGAAGAGGAGGAATTGCCATGGTATCATGAAATAGAGCAGTATACTTCCCAGAGACGGACAATGCCGAGCAGCGCAAGGCCATTAGAAGAGTCACCTCCAGATACACGATTATTGCATGAGAATTGTATAGGTGGGCTCTCAACAGAGTTCTTATGAGATGTTTAGATGACGACGAGGCTTGGAAGGTTGTTGAAGCAGCTCACTCAAGCGAGTGTGGAGGACATGTTAATGGTCAGGCTTTGGCGAAGAAGATTATTAGGCAGGGCTATTACTGGCCAACCCTAGAAGAAGATTGCTCCACCTATGTCCGTTGGTGCGCCCAATGCCAACTCCATGCCGACAAAATCCATGCTCCTTCTTCCTCTCTCCATCCTCTTTCCACTCCTTGGCCATTCTCCATGTGGGCTTTTGATATTGTAGGCCCACTAGGTGATCCGAACTCCCAGGTTAAACAGAAATCTTTCATCTTAACTGCTACCAAGTACTTCACCAAGTGGACGGAAGCTGAAGCCTATGCAGAAATTAAAGCTACCACAGTATGCCGCTTCATCCTCAAGAATATCATTTTGCGGTTTAGAGTGCCGAGCGACATCATCACCGAAAACGGACCTCAGTTCATGTCGCAAGAACTCCAGGACCTCTGTAAGAAATTCAACATTTCATTGCATCATTCATCACCATACTACCCTCAGGGCAACGGCCAAGCCGAGTCCACGAACAAGACCATTCTTAAAATCATTAAGAAAACATGTGAGTCACACAAATTTACTGATTAGGCCGACAAATTGATAGAGGCTCTATGGGCTAATCGTACCTTCGTCCGTACTCCTACAGGGCAAACCCCTTTTGCTCTCACCTATGGGATGGAGGCGGTACTCCCGTATGAGAACTTGATCCCTTCCCTAAGAGTGCAGCTAGAAAAATAACTTAATCTCGACGAGCGTCGAGAGGCGTTGTTAGTCCAACTGGAACTCTTGGATGAGAAGAGGCTTACCAATCACGTCTCTGTTTATCAAAAACGTGTCTCGCGGCATTTTCAAAAGAAGGTTATCGAAAGAAAATTTCAATGGGGTAACATGGTTTCGAAGCGCAAATTTATTAGATCAGCATGTCCTAGGTCCAAGCTGCAACCCAATTGGGAAGGGCCATTTGTAGTTAAAGATGTGTATCCTGGGAACGCGTACCGTCTTGTTAATGCAGAGGGTGAGGAATTAGCTAATCCGTGGAACGGGCTGTATTTAAAATGTTTTTATCCATAGAGTCAATCCAGCAACGGCCCGGTGGTGGGGTGTTCCTCACTTGATCATGAAGGGAGATCCCCGGTTCGACATTCACACACTACACGAACCAGTGGTTGGGTATTCCTTTTTGCGCAACATCGTTTCTCTTTTGGCCATGCTTGGGGGAAAGTGAAAATACTTGTTATTCTCCTATTTCGGTTGAAAATAGGGGCAAGTGGTGAATAAGGGGGCGAGAACAGATCTAGACACCCCGATAAAAAGGAGGTCTCAAATAGGGGCAGTCCGTTATGACATGATTCCGCATTCACAAAAGCAAAAGAAAGAAAATTAAAGAAAGAAGAGGGGGCAAAGTCAAGGCAAAAGCTAAAAGCTCATCCAGAAGCTCGAAGCTGAAAAGTCTAAATGCTCCCGAAAGAATGAAACTAGGCATGGCAAGAGTGACAGTACAGTTTCCCCGCGGGACGTCATGAGCCCGGTCGTATGCATGCCTAGAGCGGATGAAGGTTTGATGATGGACACAAAGCCCCGACGCAACAGACCAAAATTCTTTGAAAAGGGGTTGGTCGTGAGATGAACTTGTGGACATGCGAAATTACACGCCCGTATGTCCCAACTAGTCGAGCATCAACGACAACGTCGACTGAAGAAACTGTGAAGAAGGGAGGGCCATCCGGACTCCCCGAACGCACGCACACTACCGTGAAGCCGTCTCCAGAGTCACGACAGTGAAGAGAAATCAACCACCAAGGCCCCCACAATCCATGGGCCTCAAAGAAAATCAAATGGGTCACAACTCGCGCTCACAACGGGCTCAGAACTGCCCATTTAGCCCTTCAGCAGCACGCCCCTTTGGGGTTTCAGCGGCACGCCCCTGGAGCCCTTCAGTGGCATGCCCCCTGAGGCCTCCAACGGCACGCCCTTCAGCGGCACGCCCTCTGGCCCCTTTAGCGGCACACCCTCAGTGGCCTTCAGTGGCACGCCCCGTTGGCCCTTCAGCGGCACGCCCCTGGAGCCCTTCAGCGGCACGCCCCCTGAGGCCTTCAGCGGCACGCCCCCAACGGCCTTCAGCGGCATGCCCTTTGGGCTCTTCAGCGGCACGCTTGCCGTGTCTTCCAGCGGCACGCCCTTTTGGCCCTCTCAGCGATACGCTTGTTTAGCCAGCCAGCGGCACAACGTTCAAGCATTTCAATGGCACATCCGGCAGACCAAATCTCGTGCTCATACCCTACAGATCTTTGGCGCGCAGTGGGCTGCCCGAGGTGTCGGCCGGAGGTTGGGCCACGCAGGCTACTCCCCTGACATCGAGGACGGGGGAAGTCAAACCCCATCATGACCGGTCGCTTCCCGCTTCCGGCTGCCATGTTCGAACGCTCCCACCGTGTGGGGGTATAAAAGCCCTCCTCTTATGAGGAGCAGAGGAGGAGGAGAAGAAGACGGCCGAAGGGAGATACAGAGAGCAACAACGACGCCGCCCAGAGGAAGAAGAAGAGAGAAGAGAACGAAGAGGGTGGACTCCGGCGTGAGGTTCCCCGACGACCACTGGAAAAAGAGAGTAAGGAAGAGAGGGAGAGAGGGAAAGTGAGCTGTGATGTAGAGGAGGGAGTGGGGGAAGGGCAGGGAGTAGTCACCCTTGTCCGACCCCAACACTCCCCCATTTCCTTCTCTTTCTTTCATTTTTATGATCTTCTCTCCTCCCCTGTCCCTAGTTTCAGCACGAATGTGCTTTGCGGTGTGCGTGGCTGGCCGTGATCAATCCCCTGCGTGAATAAAAATCACCCTTCTTGGGTTTCTTATTGCTTCCGTTGATTTATGCCAATGTGCATGATGTGTTGTCTACTTTCTCTCCTTCTCTGGTGTTTTGGGAGTCTCCACGTCGAAGTTGTTTCCCCATGTGATCCCTGGCCTTACGCTTAGTCTTTAGCCCAAGGGGGGGTTCAATCTTCCAACCTCGCCTGTTTGCCTGAGGGGAGAGCCCCCCTCTTCTTCTCTTCAACACCCAGCCACCAGCACCCTTCCTTGCTCAACCTACCCAGCCCCCAGCGGTACGCCTTGGCTAAGCCCTTCGCCGATACACCTTCAGCAACCCATCGTCGGCACACTCCGTTGGGCTCTCGCCGGCACACCCTATACCATCCTTCGCCGGTACGCTTTTGACGCCCTTCGCCGGCACCCTCCTATTGACTCCTCACCAGTGCACCCATTGGCCTCCCTAGCCCTGCATGCCCCCCGATTAGTTCTAGAGGTTTTTTTTCCCTTTATCCATCGTTGCTTTCGGGTTTTCCGAGGATTCATTAAAGGTGCTGCCGCCTTTGGGCGCCCACCTCCAGTTGACGGGTTCTGCCACTCCCTGTGGGCGCGTTCCCTTTATCTCCCTTACGCTCGGGTCAAGGGGAAATGCTGCCAATTTTTTTGTATAAATGATAATAATGTGTTTAAAAGGCAATAAGAAACAACGAATGAATGGAACGCTCGGCGATAAAACATTCTAACCGAAATAAGGCATTGCGGGTAACATGAGAGAAGTATGATTAAACGACAATGTAATGGATTAAATGCTCAATCTGTAAAAAAAAGGGTTGGGGGAAGAGGGAGAAAAGATTTGTATAAAACTATATAATGATCAAGGAAAAGAAAAAAAGAAAAGCCTTAAAATAAGTAAAGGAGGGGTGGGCCTTCGCCAGCACGCCTATTCCAGCCTTCGCCGGTACACCTTATCAACCCTCCACGGCACACTCCCTCACTTCCTTGAACCCCCAACGGCACGCTCGGCATGCCTTTCCTCGGTACACACCCTCACCTCCTATTACCCGGCGCACCCTTTCTCAGCCGCTCACCCCCTCTCTCTCCCTCGCGCGTTCCCATCGTCTCCCTCTCTCCCTTCACCCTTAGTGCCTTTGTACACCGACCTTCTATTAACCCGACACCCCTTAGCTCGGTTCCTTTGAGCACCGACCTTGACCTAACACTGTGCCTTTGTGCACCGGCCTTGGTCTAGCCCGGTGCGTATGTGCACGGACCTTATTCTCCACGTGCATAGTCCTCGTGACCTGCACTGACTCCGGGCCCCACCTGCACCAACCTCAGCTACCACGGCATCCACTTCAGGCCCCCAACGTGCACCGACCCCTCTACAGCCCAAAGCTGCACCGAATTCAGCCCGCAGGCCGTACAGACTTCGCCCTGTAGGCCGTACAGACTTCGCCCCTCGGGCCGTATAGACCTTGCCCCTCCTACAGCCTAAAGCTCCACCGACTTCAGCCCGCAGGCCGTACAGACTTTGCCCCGCGACCGTACAGACCTTGCCCCTCTACAGCTCAAAGCTGCACCGACTTCAGCCCGCAGGCTGTACAGACTCTGCCCTACGGCCATATAGACCTTGCCCCTCTACAGCCCAAAGCTGCACCTACTTCAGCCCGCAGGCCGTACAGACTTTGCCCCGCGGCCGTACAGACCTTGCCCCTCTACAGCCCAAAGCTGCACCGACTTCAGCCCGCGGGCCGTACAGACCTTGCCCCTCTACAGCCCAAAGCTGCACCGACTTCAGCCTACAGGCCGTACAAACTTTGCCCTGCAGGCCGTACAGACTTTACCCCGTGGGCCGTACAGACCTTGCCCCTCTACAGCCCAAAGCTGCACCAACTTCAGCCGGTAGGCCATACAGACTTTGCCCCGCAGGCCGTACAGACTTTGCCCGAGGCCGTACAGACCATGCCCCTCTACAGCCCACAGGCTGTACAGACTTTGCCCCGCAGGCCGTACAGACTTTGCCCCGCGGCCGTACAGACCTTGCCCTCCTATAGCCTAAAGCTGCACCGACTTCTGCCCGCAGGCCGTACAGACTTTGCCCCGCGGTCGTACAAACCTTGCCCCTCTACAGCCCAAAGCTGCACCGACTTCAACCCGCAGGCCGTACAGACTTTGTCCCGCGGGTCGTACAGACCTTGCCCCTCTACAGCCCAAAGCTGCACCGACTTCAGCCCGCAGGCCGTACAGACTTCGCCCGCAGGCCGTACAGACTTTGCCCCGCGGCCGTATAGACCCTGCCCCTCTACAGCCCGCAGGCCGTACAGACTTTGCCTCGCAGGCCGTACAGACTTTGCCCCGCGGCCGTTCAGACCTTGCCCTTTTACAGCCAAAAGCTGCACCGACTTCAGCCCGCAGGCCGCACAGACTTTGCCCGCAGCCGTACAGACCTTGCCCCTCTACAGCCCAAAGCTGCACCGACTTCAACCCGCAGGCCGTACAGACTTTATCCCGCGGCCGTACAGACCTTGCGCCTCTACAGCCCAAAGTTGCACCGACTTTAGCCCGCATGCCGTACAGACTTTGCCCCTCTACAGCTCAAAGCTGCACCGACTTCAGCCCGCAGGCTGCACCGACCTGCTGTCGGCCCAGACCTGCACCGACCTACCTTCAGCCTTGGCACACCCTGCACTGACCTAGCCCAATCTCTATCCGGCGCACCCTTTGATACCCTCGCCGGCACGCCTTCTGCCGCCCTTGCCCGGCGCACTCTCTATGCCGCCTTCGCCGGCACGCTGCCTACGACCTTCACCGGCACGCTCCTTCAGTCCCCTTTTGGCCCTTCAGCGGTCCACTCCCCCCAGAAGTATGTGTGTAATATATAATATATAATAATAATAATAATAATAGTAATAAATCAATAAAAATTACAATGACTAAGTAAATTTGGATATATATATATATAACAAACAAAAATTATGAAATAATAATAATAATGGTGAGAGAAATTTCTAATAATAATAATAATAAATAGCATGGATAATTCATTTAGGAAAAATACACAAAAGGGAAATAAGCAATAAAAAAGAATGCACGTATATAATTAGGAGCCCAGATAAAAGAAACGATAAAGTCTATATTGCAGTTTGTCTCTCCTGTGACATGGCGCTGAAGGGAATAACAATGCTGCCCCTGCAGGTCGGGCCTGAGTCACGGGGATTGCCTCAACACGGCTACGACCCGACCTCGCCCCGGGCCGACATTCTGATTAGACCGGACCCGTTTCTCAAGATCGGACCCTTTTCGAGCCATTATTAAAATTACCGCGCGCTCGGCAGACATTTGAACCGATTCGCCCCGTCTTTCACCGCGTTTCCGTCACGGACCTCCGTCCGAACATGAAAAAGGCCCACGAGTGACCAACATAACCCGCGGCTCGTATCCTGATGCGGACCAACATAATCTATTCCTGCTTCTTTCTCGCGCAGTTAGTATTAGTCTTTTCGGCCGCAGGGCCCCTAATTTCAGCAATTAATCAAGGGTGTTCTCTCGTATGGGGGTAGTAAATGACGTCGTGGCCTTTATGGCACGACAAGATCTGGTCCCGACACGAACCACACAATCATCTGACGAAGTCAGATCGAGCGCACCGTGGGCTTCCACGGAGCCCGAATAAATTGTCACTCTGGTGACTGGCACGCCCACGCACTTAATAGACGAATCAACCACCCGAATAGACGAACAACATAATGAGCAAACGAAAAGTGCGTCCACAAGTCTGGCACGCCCGGTGGGACCAATCCACCCTTCATCTCTTTGCCGGAATTTGGGGCCCTGCGGCCCCCTTCTTGTGAAACTAATTGCAGTACTTTCGCGAATGCAGGAAAATCGCATCATGGCACCAACTATGACAGTTACTTGCGGCCCTCAGGTCGTCGAGAACCATGTTCAGGGTGGCTATCTCGCGGTCCCCCTCAGCTTCGGGAGCTTCCCTTCCGCGGTGGGCTTCCCCAACTTCTTGGGGGTGGCATTCGTCAACATACTCGACGTGAAAGTGCCTGAGGAGCCCCAGACCAACGCTCCCACCCGAGGGGCCACTGAAGCTGCTGCCGGTCGAGCTGTGGCCGAGGACAACGATGGCGTCCCTACAATGACGCTAGCCTGCAATGTGCACCACTTGCACCAAACTGCCGGCCCGTCCCACTAAGGATCGGCATCTCACCAGAAGAGGCTCCGGAGGAATAATACTGGCGTCGTCTCGGGGCGCTGCATGTCTAACTCTGGGAAATCCATGACCGTCGGGACCCTCCGAGTTCACTTGGACGGGCAGAGGTCCCTGGTGACACCGGACCGCGTCATCCCGACTATCCCAGTCCGGAACTCTTTCTAGGGGTTGGAGAAGCTGAAGGAGAAGGTGACGCCCGCTGTTCTGGCCGCGTCACCAAAGTCTGCACCGACTCACAGACCGGCCAAATTAAAGAAAATCTGGGTCCCCAAGGAGGCCCGGCCCACTGCACCCGCCCAGGCGGGGCCTAGCACTTTCCGCCCGAGGAGGGCCTGAAAAGATGAGAGGGTCGAGGTGATGACCCCGACTTACCAACCAGCACCTGTTATGCCGGTACCGCCCAAGAATGCCCGCCGCCATCGCCGTGGGCGCCGACATAATGCTGCCCGCCCGGCACCCAGGGTTTACTCCCCTCCTGTCACTACCATCTGCACACAACCACCGGTTGCTCTCCCCGACCAGGAGTGGGAAGGGATCGAGCAGGCTGTAAGAAACTACCTCCGGGGCCCAGGTAGTAATCCTTTGGGTCGCCAGCGACTGCTGGGGGCAGTGGCCTCTGCTTTCCAAAAAGAAGCAGCCCGACCCGCACCCAGTGCGGAGTCGAGGAATCGGTCGGAGGAGCCGTGCCAGTCCCCTCTTCGGGAGGAAGCGCCACCCCGACGGTCGGTCTTCGACAGGTTGATATTCCCGAGGAGGTCATCCCGGAGGATGACGAAGAGAAATAGAAACCGGAGAGTCTTCACCTGCAATATGGCAGGAGTTTTTGGTCGGTACGGGGCCCTACCCACCGACCCTGAAGAAGTGGCCAGACTCGCCGCCAGGCTGGGGCCTCTCACTAGAAGGGGAAGAGCGGCAGGCAAAGCGGCACAGACAGGTGCCGAAGAAACCTCTCACGAAGAACCTCCTGCGGCCCTCACGGCCAATGTAGTCACCACCGGCGACACGAGCGGCGGACCCTCCACATCATCCGAGGACGCCCCGACCGAAGAGACAGGGGGCACGCCCAATCTCCCCACAACTGACCCGGTAATGCTGCTCATGATACAACGATTCCAACAAGAAATTGAGTCGCTGAAGAAGCAACTGAATGAGCGGAATGCACAACCCTCGACGTCCGGACAGGCCGAGGTTCTGCTCGGAGCGCCTAGGGGCAACGGGCTGTCTTCAGAAGTAACTCCGCAGCCTGCAACATTCCCAACAACTCTTAGCTCCCCTTGGGGCATGGCCCCGCAGCAAACACAGTACACGGCGTCGGTCCTGCCACAGATCCCGCCTTCCCAAGGGTCCCCTATGGCCCCCCAGGCGACTGTGCTGACCACTCCGAATGCTCAGCCCGCCCATTTCTATCCGAGCCCAGTTGACCCAGCAACAGTCAGCCGCTTGAATAAATGATAGACATGAAATTGGTAGAGAGAGGCGACGGGGATCAGACGCCATTCGACGTCTACCGGGTGCCCTACCTGGCTCATTATGCCATTAAGAAGCTACCGGTTGGCGTCACCAAGCCGCCGAAGTTTGAAAAGTTTAATGGGCAAGGGTCTCCCAGGGAGCACATTGCCTATTATGTGAATGTCATGGGAGACCTGGCCGCTGATGAGGCCTACCTCCTGAAGTTTTTCAGCTCGACACTCACTGGGCTCGTCTTCGAGTGGTACTCCAGTCTGTCACCCAGGTCTGTTGCTGATTGGCCTGACATGCAGAAAAAGTTCAAAGAAAGATTCTACGTTGCTGAACGGGAGGTCACTGTGGCAGAGCTCTATGCCACAAGGTAGAAGAATGATGAGTCGGCTCTCGACAACATCAAAAGATGGAGGAACCTCAGTATGAGGTGCAGGTGCCCCCCGCATCAGAAGGACGCAGTGCAGATCTGCAAACAAAATCTGAAGAAAGAAATCCTGGAAAAGATGATCGGCACTGAGGTCAAGACGTTCGACCGCCTGAATAATATAGTGGCCGAGATCGAGGCATTCCTTGCCCGATATTCTTCCGCCTCGGCTGCATCAAGTCAGAGAGCCAGGCAGGCCGAGAAGAAGCCAGCTCCCCCGGAAGTGCATACACTAGACTTCCAGACCTTCGAAAAGCAGAAGGAAAGAGCCAAAGGGACCGCCAACTCTCCCCCGCCCAGACCTACAGAACGGCGGGAGGGCCCCTCACTCAGGGAGAAGTTGAGAAACAAGCTATATTCCTTCTCCCGAGATAAGTCCCGGCTCCTGTTCGAGTGGGCAACTAGCTACAACAAAATCACGTTGCCAGAACCAAAGAGGCCCGGTGACCTGAAGAAGAAATATGACCCACGCTTCTGCCTATATCACCGGATGCTTGGGCACACTGTTGAAGATTGCTGTTGAGTACGGACTGAATAGATCTAGAGGGGGGTGAATAGATCTAGCCCCTTTTTCGATTTATAAACCAAAGATCGACTAGACCTTAAGCAAACTATGGGTTGCAAAGATAAAACTGATAACTACCGTGACAGCAAGCAATAAGAAGAACACACACCACAAGCAAAACCACAAGACAGGATTTTTAGGTGGTTCAGTCTCTTCCCGAGACTTACGTCCACCCCTTGCTCAATTTGAACAAGGCTTCACTATATGAGAATTTATGATCTCACACAAACACCGCTGTCACACAGCTTGTTCCTGCTGACACACAGCTTGAATCCGCTGCCTCACAGCTTGACACTAGTTGTAAAGATGAGTAGAAAAGATGTAACAAGGCTGAACATGGACTTTTGTAGCAGAGTAATTAAAGAGTTCAGCTTGAGACTCAATCACATAAGTAACAAGGTAAGACTCCCTGTAGGACTTCCAGCAGGATGTCTTCAGCTGCCTTGCTGCTGGAGCTTGCAACGCCTTGAGCCAGATCTTCCTTCTGCAGCACCGACGAGCACTTCTGTCTTCTGCAGCTTTTTGATTGCGGGAGCGCCACTCTTCCTTTTCTGATGCTGATCTTCCTTAGCTTCTTCTCTATATTCCCATATTTTGTTCTCTGTGCATCGTGTAGCCTCTCTTTTCTTTTTGCACCAGTTCATATCAAGCCCGAAGCTGTTTCCCGCGCTTAGTGCAAAACCTGTTCGGTTACTCGCTAAAAACCAGGGAGAAGATTAAATAGAATCTTAAAAAGGTTTGACCGGTTCTTAGCAAGATTCTCTCCTTGAATCCCGTGCGGAATCTTATCCTCTGAACAGCCCAACAACCTGCAACAACAACCTGCAGGTTTCAAGGAACCAAAACTGAATTCGGTTGGATTTCGGTTCTGGACGCTGAACCGCTTGTGGTCGACAACGACCCTATCTCTGGTCGATAATGAGCAGTGTCCAGACGGCTGGTTCTTCAGGCTGATGCTTGTATCGCTCATTGTTGACAATAGCCCTGTCGCTGGTCGACAAGGGGCAATGTCCAGATGGCTGGCAGTTCCGTCTGATGCTCTGTCTGTTCCGTGGTCGACGACGAGCAGGGCTCTGGTCGACAACCAGAGCGCGTATAGAGGAAAAATGACTTGAGCTGTGTTTGGTTTGATTCGTTGGTCGACAATGACTACTTCTCTGGTCGACAAGCAACCTTTGACAACTTCCTCTGATCTGTTGACTTCATTAGTACTTCAGTATACCTGAAATTACTTGAACTATCAGATTTGCATTGAATTAGTTAAACATATCCTTTGTCATCATCAAAACTAAAGGGATGCACAACATTCTCCCCCTTTTTGATGATGACAACCATGAGTCATTGTGACAATTAGGAGATTATTTCAACCAGAAAATGCATTTGATATGCCATTCAGAAACTATCATAACATATATCATTATCACAGATTTCAGCCAGAAAATTCATTTGATATGCCTTTCAAAAGTATCATAACATGACTTACATGAATGACTCAAAAAACAAAGGCAAAGACTTGACATCTAGACACACCTAGACACACAATGACACACAAAGACTCTATCTCCCCCTTTGTCAACAGCAAAAAGAGGAGTATCCAGACATTCACTCCGAGGAGGATGAAGAAGTCTCGGGCTTCACGTTCTCTGCCATCATATCCAGCTTGTCAACTATGTGTGCATAAGAAAGCCTTAGCTTCTGGATCTCTGAGATAGTAGCATGGTGATACTGTTTAGTCTGCTGGTTGGTGAACTCAATGCGTGTACCCATCTCTGCTGACACTTCAGCTAAAGTGCTAACCAGTCTGTTAAACCGAGAGCTAGCATGATCTGAGTGTTCCTTTTGCTTGATGAACCTGGTCTCCATCTGCTGCTCTAGTCTTTGGACTTTCAGCTCCAAGTTCCCGGTTGCAGCATTCATACTTTCTTGAAAGGATTGGAATTGAGTTGTGAGTGAGGTCAGCTGAGATGCTATCTGGAGAAGCACTCCGTGAGACTCAGTATTGGAGGTGGAAGGAGGTGGTGGAGCAGAAGTAGACGGAGCGAAGGTAAAGGGAGCATGGGTAGGTGGAACAGACGTAGATGGAACATGAGTGGCTGCAGTGCCTGGTTGCCATGGCACAATAGCGAGTGAAGGTGGAGGAGGGGTAGCAGTGGTGGTAAAAGTGGGAGTGTGAGTGGGAATCACCTCAGGTGGAGGGGTTGCAGCAGGGCTAACATGAATTGGTGTCTGTGTTGGAGAAGAGGGAGGCAATGGTGCTTTGGATTTACCCTTGGATGGTAGGGTGCGCTGGACATGATCTCCTACCTTCTTATAGCCCAAAAATGTGGTCACGTAATGGAATGAGTATACGTGCCGTTTGGGAATGACAATGCGCGGAGCGTGAGGAATGGGTATAGTGGCTGCTTCCAAAATGGCAGTTATGTGGGCAGCAAATGGAAGAGAGTTCAGGGGATAATGCAAGAGGGTTTTGAAAGTATTCTGCATGAGCTTGGGAAGGCAGATGGGTTGGCGTGTGATGAGGCCATGGAGAAGAAATAGGTGAAGTCGACTTACATGTTCCCTGGCGCCTCCTCTTGGTTGGATTATGGTGGTAAGAAGGTGATGGAGCAATCGATGAAGAGGAGGGAAAGTGTTGGCATTGAGGGATTTTGGAAGGACCTCAGGGACTGGTTGGCCAGTGACCACGGCATATGCAGCTTTGAAATCAAAATCCTCAGGATTGAAGATAGTACCATGCCTGGAAATATTCAGCGCCTTGTGGAGGAGCTTGAAGTCGAGGCTGACGACGACTCCCTGAACTACTGTATAGACCTTGTCATCCACGACTTGCAGATTGTGGTAGAACTCTTGCACAAGCTGTGGGGAATACATAGTATGTGCAGAGACAAACTCTGTCCAGCCTTGGGCGTCCAAAACTTCCACTAGCTCTGGGAACATCTCCATCAGCTTCTGATCGGAGAAATCTACTATTCTTGGTGGCAGGATGGTCCGTGGCTTCAGTGATCCAGAGACTGGATGGACGATGGGCATATCTAAAGTTGCTGGTTTATCCGTTGTCGACCGCCGAGTGGTCGATGGCTGACCCTGCGTGGCCTTCTGCTTGGAGTGCTTGGACGGCGGCGATGATTCGGCAGGAACCTGATCCCTTGCTCGCTTGGACGACCTCTGAGCACGCGACGGATTCATGGTGGAAGGTAGCGAGAGAGTGTGTTGAGGCGAGAGAGAGGGATGCACAAGGGGTCGAAAGGGGACTGGAGATGGAGGACGACCGTGAAGGGTGAAAACGGCGAGGGTGAAAAGAGTAGGGACCCAGTCGGTTCAATTTATAGGGCAGGATATTAGTGAATGAGATCTGGGTCATAGATTCTAGGGTAGTGGAACCAGCGCAATGCTGAAAATGAAGGGCCAGGATTAAATCAGCCGAATTAAATTTGGGGGATTTATTGAAGTGTACATCCGTTCCTTAATGAAGCATTTATGTAACCTCTCCACCCTTATGCAAAGACTACCTTGTAAACTAGTAGAGTGGGCTTAGTGATTCACTTGAATTTGAAAGTATTGCACCAATAAGCTTACGCCCCATATCTAATTTCCTCCACATGACCTCTTAAACTTATAATAGATTTCATGAGATGATTTTAATAGCTGTGCTTGCTGAACAGTGTTTTCAACTTTTCTTTGCATGCCATACCTTTGGTCAACCATTTTCCTCTGCCTTTTAGATAATTTTGAGTGTTTCCTTTTGGAATCATTTTGAAAGCTGTGGTCAGGTTTATCACATGCTTTTCTACACGAGGAGACACGCTTTTTACACGTCAGAAACCTCGGCTACTTAGCATGCCTAACCATTCCACTTTTAACTGGGACACACCTTTGATCCGTGAGGATATACGTTTATCAGATGCCAATATCCCCAGTTACTCAGTATGCCCAGTTTCAATAATTTTTGATAGTAGCAGAGATAGATTGATTCTTCATGACACACATGCCTCTCACTTATTTTTCATCCATTTTTTTTTCTTAAGATGGGAGGCAGTAGTTTCTCAGAATCCAATCCATTGCTCTACCATGAAGGCATAGTTATGGCGTATTCCACGTGCATTCATGCTATATTTTTGGATTTATATTAACTGTTTAGAACAGGCACAGGTAGAGAAACCGACTTACTACTAACAATCATAAGTCTCCAAAATCATGTGACAGAATCATAGTTATGGTTTGAATTTATTGAAGTAGTACAGTCCAAATCCTCATTACTACACTCAACCTCTACTCTTATTGAATACATTGGTGATTTTATAGGAAGATATGGTTAGGTTATTCAATGTTTTATCAAGGAATGAGTTTACACTTTTTCTCCCCCTCAATTTGATAATCCATGCTGAATTAAGAAGTAATGTTGGCCAGGATGAGATAGAAAGACACATGGAATGGGAAGTATGGATGATGGTGAATGAGTGAAGATGAATCTGAGCTCAAACAGTTTAAACAATCCAGAAGATTTCCTACCAGAACTAGTGTTAACCAGGAACCTGTTTAAAGTGGACATTTGCTTCCTTACAGATCCATTGTCGACCATGGAGCTGTCTCTGGTCGACATCTGCGCAGTCACAGACCCTGCCTGATGTTGACATCTGCTTTCTTATAAATCTATTGTCGACTATGGGACTGTCTATTGTCGACTATGGGACTGTCTATTGTCGACCAGTGCCCTGTCTTGGGTCGACCACCAGAGCTAACCAGTAGCATTGCCAGGAATTTGCAGAAAGTTGCTTGAGTAACAGCCGACACCAGAGCTTCCAAACACAATCAGTACCAGAGATCTAACTGACATATCTAATTACAGAAATGACAGAAAGCTATATAGAGAACACATGAATATGAGCATTTCAAGAATTTTCAGGAGATATTCTACATGTTCCCAACTCCCTTCTTAGAGTTGAAAATCTGTCATTGTTAAGGGGTTTAGTGAAAATATCTGCCAATTGTTTTTCAGTTTCTACAAATTGAAGCATGAAATTTCCTTTGGATACCTCATCTCTCAGAAAATGATGACGGATCTCAATGTGTTTTGTCCTAGAATGTTGAATGGGGTTTTTAGACAAGTTAATAGCACTAGTGTTGTCACATAAAATGGGTGCACAGCCAAGATCTACATTGTAGTCTTGGAGTTGATGTTTTATCCACATAACCTATGTACCACAACTCCCTACTGCGACATACTCAGCCTCAACAGTGGAGAGTGCCACAGAGTGCTGCTTCTTAGAAGCCCATGATATTAAACATCCACCTAGGAATTGACAATAACCACTAGTACTCTTCCTATCAATTTTTCAACCAGCATAATCAGCATCCGAATATGAAATCAGATCTAGTTTGCAATATGTAGGATACCACAAACCCAATTCTTGGGTGCCGGTAAGGTATCGAAAGATACGCTTGACAGCTCCTAAATGTGATTCCCTAGGACTAAACTGATATCTAGCACACATGCATACACTGAACTGAATATCTGGCCTTGATGCAGTTAAGTATAGTAGGGATCCGATCATACCTCTGTATTTCTTGGCATCTACCATGTTACCTTTTATATCTGCTTCCAAGGTTGCACTTGTACCCATGGGTGACTCGATTGGCTTGCAGCTTTCCATGCCAAATTTCTTCAACATTTCTTTTATGTACTTGGATTGATTTATGAAATATCCTTCTCTGTATTGTGAGATCTGCAATCCAAGAAAGACTTGTAAATCACCCATTAGACTCATTTCAAACTCATTGGTCATTAAATTTGTAAATTCAGTACACAAGGAGGTTTCAGTAGATCCAAACACAATATCATCCACATAGATTTGTACAATCAGTATATTCTTACCTTGGGTCTTGGAAAATAATGTTTGATCAATTTTACCTCTTGTGTATCCCTTTTTAGTGAGGAAGGAACTCAACCTTTCGTACCAAGCCCGAGAAGCCTGCTTTAATCCATACAAAGCTTTATGCAATTTGAAAACATGATTAGTAAGTTCATCATTTTCAAAACCAGGAGGTTGTTCCACATAGACCTCTTCTTTTATAATGCCATTTAGAAAAGCACTTTTTACATCCATTTGTTGTAATTTGATTCCATGAGATGCTGCAAAGGCTAATAATATCCTGATGGCTTCTAATCTAGCAACTGGAGCATATGATTCTTCAAAATCAACCCCAAATTCCTGGTTGTACCCTTTTGCCACCAGCCGAGCCTTGTTTCTCATTACAACCCCTTCTTCATTCAACTTGTTTTTATATACCCATTTGGTTCCAATTACAGGGTGAGATGTAGGTCTAGGGACAAGTTTCCACACCTGATTTCTTTCAAATTGATTTAGTTCTTCATGCATAGCATTTATCCATGATTCATCTTTTAAGGCTTCCTCTACAGATTTGGGCTCTATTTGGGAGACAAGAGCAAGTTGATCCAGTTCATTAATGGCCTTAATCTGAGATCTAGTCTTCCTAGGATCATGTATTCCACCAATAATGTTATCTAAGGGATGATCTCTAAGAAGTCTCAAGTTTTCAAGATTGTTACCTGAGATGATCTCTCCTTCGGTCTGATTATTAGAATTACCTTGGTTCCTTTCTTGATTCTGTGCTTCTTCATTCTCCATCGGTTCCTCCTTGTCTTTCAGAAATTCTCCATCTTCTTCTTCCTTACTGACCTGTTCATTTTTAATAAGATCATTAACTTCATCAAATGAGATATGAGGGGATTCTTCAACAATTTGATCTTTGGTGTTAAAAACCCTATAGGCTCTTGATCGATCAGAATAGCCCAAGAATATTCCTGAGTCACTCTTTGGTTCAAATTTGTCCAAGACTCTCTTTTCATTGTTATGAATGAAACATCTTGCACCAAAGATTCTAAGATGAGCTAGAGATGGTTTCTTACCTTTGAGCATTTCATATGGAGTTTTTGCACTAGATGGTCTTACCATTGCCCGGTTTACAATGTAGCATGCTGTGTTGACCGCCTCAGCCCAAACCTTCCTTGGAAGATTAGCTTCAAGCAACATGGTTCTAGCCATCTCGACAAGAGTGCGGTTCCTTCTCTCTACAACTCCATTTTGCTCCGGTGTCCTTGGTGAGGAGAATCTGTGGGTTATGCCCTTGTTTCTGCAGAATACATCAAAATCAGAATTTTCAAACTCCCCCCCATGGTCAGATATGATTGTACACACTTTGGACTTACCATCCTGCTTCATTCTTTTGTAAAATTCCTGAAATTCATGAAAAGCATCACTTTTATGTGATAAGAACATTACCCATGTAAATCTGGAAAAATCATCCACTAGAACATAATCATATTTCTTACCACTAAGACTGGCAATTCTTGTTGGGCCAAAAAGGTCCATGTGTACAAGTTCTAGGGGTCTAGATGACTGACTTTCAGTTCTACCTTTGAATGATTTTCTTGTTCGCTTTCCTTGGGTGCATGCTTTACATACTTTGACATTTTGAGCAAACGAAATTTCAGGCAAACCAAGAACCATTTTATTTTTCACAAGTTTGTGCAGCACCCTATAGCTAACATGCCCTAGCCTTCGGTGCCACAACCAGGTCAAGTCCTCCCTCTTGGCGGTTAGGCACAAGTTGGAGTGGGCTGGATCATCCAAGTCTATCATGTAGACATTGTTCACTCTCTCACCCATAAACTTGACTGCATCTGAATTTGGTTCAATAATCTTGCAAGTCTTGGAGTCAAATATTACTTTATGGCCTTTGTCGCATAGTTGACTGATGCTCAATAAATTATATTCCAGTCCATCCACCAGCAAAACATTGTCAATACAGTTTGAAGGTTTCTTACCTATCTTACCTCTTCCGATAATCTTGCCTTTGTTATTTCCTCCAAACGTCACATAACCTCCATCTTTTGAGCTTAGCTGGGAGAACTTGGTCTTGTCTCCTGTCATGTGTCTTGAGCAACCACTATCTAAGTACCACTTGTTGTGCATGGCTGCCAGACATTCCTGCATCAGGAATTACACAGAAACTTTTGGACCCCAATGGTACCCGGGTCCCAGATAGCTTGTGAAATCATGGAACTGCTGTAACAACATCTTGGGAACCCAAATTTTGTTAGAACAGTTTGTCTTTTCGTTTCTTAACTTGTTCAGGTTGTGTTCCTTTTGATTTAATGTTCCTCTATTTTGAGTCCATTTTCTCAAATTCCAATTTCCATTCTGTTTCAGCTGAGAGAAGTTGTGAGTTTTGTTTGTGTGTCTGGTCGACATCTGGTATGTCTGTGGTCGACCAGGGTTTCTCCAGAAGCCAGCACCTGTTCTGGCAGATCCTCTGGTCGACATAGGAGGAGTCTGTTGTCGACCAGCCTGTTTCCAGACACCTTGTTTTACAGGTTTGGGTTTATTAACATGATTTAATGCTCTGTTTGTCTGGTTACTTCTGTGAATTTGACCTTCTCGTCTGATATGGCTGTTGTTTTTAAGCTGATGTAGATTGACCATTTTCCCTTTAGAGTTCCTCTCTTCCAAGGTGACATTAGTCTGTTTAGAGGAACTTTCAGCTATGTCCTTTTGTTTGTTTTGATATAGGTTTATCAAGGGGCCTTTTCCTTTTGTGTCAGCTTTTTCATTTAATGTTTTTAGTTGGAATTCCTTTTTAGCTGTTGGGTTATATCCTAACCCCTCTTTCTAAAAATTTACTTTTATTCCCAACACAGCGTTCAAGTTTTCTTCACCCCTAGTCATTTTTTCCAATGTTTCCTGTTTGTTTTTCAGTTCACTTTGGATTCTTTCTATTTCTTTCAGAAGTTGACTGTTTTCTTCCTTGAGTGAGTTGTTTCTTTCTTGAGTTAGCTTAGTTTCCTGTTCATATTCTTGAGTCTTTAGTTTTAACTCATCAATTGTGTTTTTTAGTATCTCATTTTCTTCTAATAGCTCTTTGACATTTTCTTCATCTATCTTGTGTTGATTCAGCTTATTTTGCAAGGTGGTGATTTCCAATTCTAGTTTAGTTCTGTTAGCAATTAAGTTGCTGTCATTATTGAGCTGATTGACTTTCTTCTTCAACCTTTTGTTTTCCTTTCTTGTTGTTTCATATGTATCAAGTAAGTCTAAATAGGCTTCTTCCCAATCTGAGCTAGAAAAGTCTTGAAACTGGGAGGTTACCTCAAGATCGTTGCTGTCTCCTTCGGCCATTAAACATGTGTTTCCTTCTTCTTCTTCGGAGGTTGTTTCCTCTTCGCTGCTTTCCTCCTCCTCGCTCCATGTGCTTATCATTGCCTTTGGTCTCTTGCCTTCCCACTTGAAGCTTGATTTCTTAGGAGCCTCTGGACATTCAGCCTTCATGTGTCCTGGTTTCCTGTAGTTGTAGCAAACAAGCTTGTTAGATGAAGCTTTGTTTTTGTCAAACTTAAACTAGGATGATTTCCTTACCATGCCCTTAGGATTTTTAAATCCCTTACCTTCCTTCCGCAAGAACCTTCTGAACTTTCTTGTTAGCATGGCTAGCTCGCCAGTTTCCTCACCTGTGCTAGATGAGTTATCAGTGTCAGATAATTCAGAGGTGCCTATTTTAGTCTTCAGGGCGAGCTGCTTCTTTTTCTTGCCCTCATCTTCGTTTCTCTTTAGGTTGACCTCATATGCCCTTAGGGAACCTACCAGTTCATCCACGGTCATAGTTGTGAGGTCTTTTGAGTCCTCAATTACTGTGGCCTTGGTATGCCACATAGGAGTGAGGGACCTTAAGATTTTCATCACAAGCTCCTGCTCTTTGTAGGTCTTCCCTAGACTCTTTAAGCTATTTGTTAGTTGTACTAGTCTGGCATACATCTAAGAAATGTTTTCATCAGTTTTCATTCTAAACATTTCGTATTCTGAGACTAGCATATTTGCTTTGAACTCTCTTACCTCTGAAGTACCTTCATAGATGACCTTGAGTCGATCCCACATCTCCTTGGCTGTTGCACGTTGTGAGACTCTTGAGAACTCCGTGGGGTGAAGCGCACATTGCATCACGTTCATTGCTCCCCAGTTGATGGTTGATTTTCTGACCTGTTCTCTGGTCCAGGTATCCTCGTCGTCGGGCAGATCATAGGGTCCGCGGCTTACCACTCTCCACATCTCATGATCTTGTGCTCTCAAGAACACCTGCATACGATTTTTCCAGTATGAATAATCATTTCCATCATAATATGGTGGTCTAGTTACTGAGTGTCCCTCAGCCATTAGACTTCTAGAGTTCAGTCCGCCAGCTTTCTTCTGGTTGTTAGACCACATTTTTGGAGAACCTACTCTGATACCACGTGTTGAGTACGGACTGAATAGATCTAGAGGGGGGTGAATAGATCTAGCCCCTTTTTCGATTTATAAACCAAAGATCGACTAGACCTTAAGCAAACTATGGGTTGCAAAGATAAAACTGATAACTACCGTGACAGCAAGCAATAAGAAGAACACACACCACAAGCAAAACCACAAGACATGATTTTTAGGTGGTTCAGTCTCTTCCCGAGACTTACGTCCACCCCTTGCTCAATTTGAACAAGGCTTCACTATATGAGAATTTATGATCTCACACAAACACCGCTGTCACACAGCTTGTTCCTGCTGACACACAGCTTGAATCCGCTGCCTCACAGCTTGACACTAGTTGTAAAGATGAGTAGAAAAGATGTAACAAGGCTGAACATGGACTTTTGTGGCAGAGTAATTAAAGAGTTCAGCTTGAGACTCAATCACATAAGTAACAAGGCAAGACTCCCTGTAGGACTTCCAGCAGGATGTCTTCAGCTGCCTTGCTGCTGGAGCTTGCAACGCCTTGAGCCAGATCTTCCTTCTGCAGCACCGACAAGCACTTCTGTCTTCTGCAGCTTTTTGATTGCGGGAGCGCCACTCTTCCTTTTCTGATGCTGATCTTCCTTAGCTTCTTCTCTATATTCCCATATTTTGTTCTCTGTGCATCGTGTAGCCTCTCTTTTCTTTTTGCACCAGTTCATATCAAGCCCGAAGCTGTTTCCCGCGCTTAGTGCAAAACCTGTTCGGTTACTCGCTAAAAACCAGGGAGAAGATTAAATAGAATCTTAAAAAGGTTTGACCGGTTCTTAGCAAGATTCTCTCCTTGAATCCCGTGCGGAATCTTATCCTCTGAACAGCCCAACAACCTGCAACAACAACCTGCAGGTTTCAAGGAACTGAAACTGAATTCGGTTGGATTTCGGTTCTGGACGCTGAACCGCTTGTGGTCGACAACGACCCTGTCTCTGGTCGACAATGAGCAGTGTCCAGACGGCTGGTTCTTCAGGCTGATGCTTGTATCGCTCATTGTTGACAATAGCCCTGTCGCTGGTCGACAAGGGGCAATGTCCAGATGGCTGGCAGTTCCGTCTGATGCTCTGTCTGTTCCGTGGTCGACAACGAGCAGGGCTCTGGTCGACAACCAGAGCGCGTATAGAGGAAAAATGACTTGAGCTGTGTTTGGTTTGATTCGTTGGTCGACAATGACTACTTCTCTGGTCGACAAGCAACCTTTGACAACTTCCTCTGATCTGTTGACTTCATTAGTACTTCAGTATACCTGAAATTACTTGAACTATCAGATTTGCATTGAATTAGTTAAACATATCCTTTGTCATCATCAAAACTAAAGGGATGCACAACAATTGCTACGTCTTTAAAGACGTCATTGAGTCCCTAATCAAGAACGGGGGACTAGATATGAAGGAGCATAAAGTAGACCCTCCACAGCCATATGAGCTGCCCAGCATAACCACCACCGTCAACATGGTGTCGTTATACCAGGAGTTGCCTGAAGAGTGGGCGGAGGCCAGCACCCGCGCCACCTATGAAACTTTTATCATGGCCCGGGCCCAAGACCAAGGGGGCTGGCAGACTATACCTAAAAAGAATAGAAGAAGACGGACCCCTCGACCCACCCCAGAAGTTCATGTGAGGGGTGTGACACCCCGGCCAGCACCGCCTCTGGTGAACCCAGTCTGGCAGGACACGGCCCCTCGACTAGTCATGAGGCGGCTGACTCACAACAAAAAGAGGCACATCCCAATGCGGGTGCACAAGGAGACCAGCCCGGGAGTTGAAAGACTCCAGGCTATCATTGACAGGCTTAAAGAATATGAACAGCGCAAAATCTAGTCCGTGGAGCTAAAAGAATATGTCCCCTGGGAGGAGTTCAAATCACTCGAACTGGCTCCAGGAGCGGAAGCTGAAGCAGAGAAAGAGCCTCCCCTGTGGGGTGAACCTCCCCAAGAGCAGCCACTGGCTACAGCAGGAAAGAAGAAGAAGAAGAGAAGACCCAGGAACAAGAAGAAAAAATAGGTTGTCGTCGCCTGCAACACCCTCTCGGTGCTGTTTGACACTGCCCACTCCCTGGAAGAAAAAGAAGAAGAGCCACCCCTTGAGCCGACAGAGGTAAACCAGGCTGAAGCATCCGCTTCCCAACATGCCACTAGGTCGAGAAGGAACTGGGGGTGCCCTCCTCAGGATAATCTCAACATCATGCTGAGGGGAGAGCAGCCATACCAGGTCCCCGAGCCCAGGGTTCGAGGCACTGAGGTCCCTCCCCCGTCGGGTCTCTATCCCGAAGGAGCCGGGAGTCGAGGCACCACTTCATTCGCCGAATTCCTGTTGGCCGGAGCAGGGAGACAGGCACGCTCTCAAGGGTCTCGTTAGACCAAAGAAGCAAGCAGTCCCCAAGCTCCACCAGCGGTGACCCCTCCTCAGTCAGGGGAGGAATTTGATGGCATCCCGAACCTCGCCGAATTTATGCAAGAAAAGAAGGAGGCCCAGCAGGCCTTGCAGGCTCAACAGGCGGCGATAGAACTGGCAAAGGAGGCGTCCTGTGACCCAGCACCCCAATTCCAAGGTGGGGGCAGGCGTAGCAAGGCTGAAGAGATGAAGCTACTCAAGGTGCGGGCCGCTGACCAAATAGTCAGGCATCTCAAGAAGATCCCGGCCCGATTTACCGTATGGGAGATGTTGTCCTTGGATGAAGAAACGCGGCAAGCCATTATCACCGCACTCCAGATGCCAGCACACCTTGAAGCCTGTCTGGCAGAAATATCACCTGAAGTGGCTGTGGCTTTCACAAAAGATGACATGCTCCTGCCCACCTGCAGTCATAACAGACCCCTCTATATGAAAGGGCAGCTGAATGGCCAACCTATCAACAGGGTCTTGATTGACCCAGGGGCGGCAGTGAATATACTCTCCTACCGGGTGTACCAAAAGCACTACTTTGACGTACACCTGGTTGAGGTCAATAATGTGAAGATTGCTGGTTTTAACCAAAAATGCGAGGTGCCCATGGGGATCGTAGAATTCAACTTGACCTTTGGTGATTTCACCACCAGGGTCCAGTTCCACGTCATCAACTCCAACACCTCCTATAAGGCGCTGCTTGGCCGGCCCTGGTTACACCAGAACAGAGTGGTGCCTTCCACCTTGCACCAATGCATCAAGTACCCTTGCGAGGGGAAGGAAGTCAGAATCTTCGCCGATCTCCACCCGTTCGAGGTGTTCGAGTGTCATTTTTCAGATGCCAATCTGTACTTAGAAAAGGCGAAGCAAGCTCCCCAGGCCGCCCAAGACAGGGGAAAGAAGAAAGTGGGGTCGGGTGGTTGGTTTCCTCCGCCGCCCCCAGGCTATGGGGCTCCCTCACATGTACCATTCATTGCGTAAGAAGGAGGAATATTCAAGGCAGCTCCTATTGCCATCTATCCTATGCCGGGGACACCTCGCCTCGAAGACCTGCTGGAGGATGTCAGAGTCCCGTCGGGGATCATCAAGCCCATAGCAGAAGTGGACTGTCAAGTAGCCGAGTAGCTGAGAATTTTTGAGGTGCCTAACCCTCGGGGGCCACCCACTATCTTCTATGTTGCCGGGGAAAAGCCAGTCAGGGAAGAAAATGATTGCCGATTCCCTGACGAATTGCATGACCCGCACGTCCCCATCGTGGGACTTCCTCACATGACCGACCGGGCAGTCAAAGTGGTCAGAAAGTAAAAGATTCCCCCCTACCAACCCTCCAGTCGGAAGGAAATGTTTGAAAGGATGTGGGACCCACCAAACCTGGATCGGCGGCTGCTGCAAGTTACCAAGCACCCCGGTCTGGGCTTTTCACTAGAAGATTATTACGAAACTGATGTTATATCGGTTTCAACCCTGTCCGGCGAGAGCCCCGCTGAAGCTGCAAACTTGCGGGAAGCCCATCAAGATGAATGTTCTATGCCGTCCACTCAGGAGGCGCAAGACGAAGAAGTGTTCCTTTGGAACCCTCCCCGCCGCCGCTGCATGGGGAAGACTTCCTCCTTCTCTGAGGGATTGAACTCGAAGGATCACATCACCGGGGCACCCCCACCCCGGCATGCTGGCGAAGCAAGGAGCAGTAGCATGGGCCACGCTCTCGATTTTCCTCGATACGACCCCGTCATGTACGCCTTATACCAAAGGCAGCAACGGGAGATCGATATGTTAAAGGCACGGCTGGCAGAGTTAACCTCGCTAGTGACCGACCTGGTCCGGGGCTCTCTCCGCCCGTGGGATGGCAACGTGTCTCGGCCCTGAGACACCAGCCCTGACGCCTCCGTTTGGTCAATGAGGGAAGCAAGAGAGAGGGCGAGCCCTTTAACCGGGCGGCCAGCCAGGCAAGGTCGGACACTCCAAGAGAAGCTGCAGAAGCCCTACTCCTTCTCAAGAGAGAAGACTCGGGGTATCTTTGATTGGGCCTGCCACTATGGCAAAGTCTCCCTCCCGAGGTCCAAGAGGCCGCTGGATGCCCGAAGAAGTGGGGACCCACTGTTCTGTCCCTATCACCAGATACTGGGTCACGCCATTGAAGACTGCTATATCTTCAAGGACATTGCTCAAGACCTCATTGACAGGGATGAGCTGAGAATGGGAGACTATGTGGTAGCCCCGTCGCGCCCCCACGTGACGGGCTACCCCAGAAAAGGAGCCTATACAATATCTATTCAGTGCCAGGCCCCTGAAGATGCAGCTGCCTCGGCCCGCGCCGAGGTTGTCTATGACGAGTACACAGAAGGCCCCGAGGTGACCCTGTGCCTTTCTACGCCAGGGATCCCTGCGGAGCCACCGTCCATGGCCCAGGGGGGATGCGAGGTGAACGCAGCCTCCACATCAAACCACGAGGAACAAGAAGAAGAGGATGGCGTCCTCGAGCTCAAGGACCATGAAGATCAAGGCTTTGTTGATTTGTCGTCAGCCCCACCGGAGATTGAAAATGGCGTCCAGGCCACCATCGACGAACTGGTTGAGATCAACCTCGGCACGAAAAGTGACCCCAAGCCGACCTTTTTGAGTGCTCTTACACCCCTACAGGAGAGGGAACAATATGTGAAGCTACTGCAATAATTCCAGGATTGCTTTGCCTGGAACTACAAAGAGATGTCGGGACTCAGCCCTGAAGTGACTCAGCACACTCTGGCCATTGATCCCAAGATGGAGCCAGTAAAGCAGTCTCCTCGGCGTATGAGGCCGGAATTGATCAACCAGATCTGCAAGGAGGTTGACAAGCTCATAGACGTCGGCTTCGTGGCAGAAAACCAATACACTACTTGGCTGGTTAACATCGTGCCGGTGAAGAAGAAGAACGGGCAGATCAGGATTTGCGTGGATTTCCGCGACCTGAACAAAGCCTGCCCGAAAGATGACTTCCCAGTGCCCATCACCGAAGTAATGATTGACGCGACCACTGGCCACAAGGCCCTATCTTTTATGGACGGATCATCCGGCTACAATCAAATCTAGATAGCTGACCACGATCGGATTCACACGGCCTTCAGGTCGCCCAAGGGGATATTCCACTACAAGTGGATGCCCTTCGACCTCAAGAATGCCGACGCCACGTATCAGCAGGCGATGAGCAAGATATTCGACGAGCTGCTGTATAGCAAAGTCGAATGCTACATTGATGATTTGGTCGTCAAAACCAAGGAAAGGGGCGATCATTTGAATGATCTTAGGGTCATCTTCTAGAGGCTCCGGCAGTACGGGCTGAAGATGAACCCCATGAAGTGCGCCTTTGGCGTTTCCAGCGAGAAGTTCCTCGGCTTCATTGTCCGGCACAGAGGAGTCGAGATTGACCCCTTCAAGATAAAAGCCATCCAGGAACTGCCTCCTCCAAAGAGCCTGGGGGAGCTGAGGTCTCTGCAAGGTCGGTTAGCTGTGGGCATACCGAACCGTATACAAGACCCCAACGGGCTGCTCGCCTTTCTCTCTAGTATACGGCTCGGAGGCAATTGTCCCCATCGAATTGGAGGTACCCTCCCTCAGGGTCACCATCCAGCACAGGCTTGTCCAGGAAGGGCAGACCAACGTCGAGCGAAGACTCGAAGAGCTCTCCAGTTTTGAAGGAAAGCGACTTCAGGCCCAACAGAACATTCAGGTCTACCAGGCCCGAATAGCGCGTGCCTTTGACAAGCTCGTCAAGGAACGCGAATTCAAGAGAGGCAACCTTGTCATGGTCAAGAAAAGAGATGTCATGGCCGCCAACCCTAAGGGTAAGCTGAATGAAAATTGGCTCGAACCTTACGTAGTCTAAAAAGTCTACGAGGGTGGAGCTTATGTAATTGTCAACCACCGCGGGGAGGTTCAATTCCCACCTTATAATGGGAGACACTTGAGGTTGTACCACGCTCCAGCACCCCCATCCAATCAATAAGATAATCCTTCGCCCTATCTTGGGTGAATTTGCATGATTGCTGTCCGAATGACTTGATCGTCATTCACATTCTCAAAAAGGAACAAAAAAAAGAAAAAAAAGAGAAGAAAAAAAGGAGATAAAAAAAAAGAATGGGAGCAGGGAAGAGAAGAAAGAAAAAAAAAGAGAAAAAAAAGAGAGAGAGAAAAAGAGAAAAAAAGGGAGAAAAGGAAAAGAAAAAAAAGGAGAGAAAAAAAGAGGGGAAAAGGAAGAAGAAAGAGAAAAAAAGGAGAGGAAAAGGAAGAAAAAAAAAGAGAGAAAAAGGAAGAAGAAAGAAAAAAAAAGAGAGAAAAAGGAAGAAGAGAAGAGAAAGAAGAAAAAAGAAGAAGAAAAAAAAGGAAATGAAAAAGGGGGGAGACGGCTTCCCCCCCATTTCGAACCATTGCCCCGTATCAGCAGGGATACCAAAAACTAAACAAACTCTTCTCTCCGTCCTCCCCGGGCGGTGGGTATCCCTTTGGCTTGGACCTCCCGTCCAGGCCATTGACTAAACAAACTCTTCTCTCCGTCCTCCCCGGGCGGTGGGTATCCCTTTGGCTTGGACCTCCTGTCTAGGCCATTGACTAAACAAACCCTTCTCTCCGTCTTCTCCGGGCGGTGAATATTCCCTTTGGTTTGGACCTCCCATCCGGGTCGTTGGTTAGGCAAATTTCCTGTCGCCACCCCTCCGAGCGACAAGAGGCCCAATCTCCTCCGCCTAAGGCCAGTGCGCTGTTCCGACACTGGGAGAGATCGGTGGTCCACCCGTTTGGCATGGTGGAGTGGTCCCCTCGTTCTCCCCCTGGGAGGGCGAGCACTCTCCCGTGCCACACACGGATCCCTACTTGGTTCCCCGAGAGCGGACTACCGCAAGGACTTACACTCTACCGGTGTGTGCCGACAAAAAAAATGATAAAGAGGAAGAAGAGAAAGAAAGGAGAGCAGAGGAAGAAGAAAAAGAAAAAAAAGAGAAATCCCCCTAGAGCGAATCCCACGCACACTGAAAGGACACGGGAAATTGTTAATGTCATGTTCCATTCGAAAGGGATTAAATGACATGTGCTTCGGGGCATACCCCTGTGTTACATTTCAAAAAGAATAAAAAAGGAGGGGAGCTAAGGGGTGCCACGCTCAATCGACGCCCATGAAGATGTCTTCAAGAGGGAGGATTCCGACGCAAGGAAAGTTTGTCATGTCACGCAGTCGGCCCCTCCGTTCTTCGAGTTGGGCGAGCTCGGTCTCCACAGACGCCATCTCGGCCTGGGCGATAGCAAGTGCCTCGCCTTCTTTCTCGACTACCTCCTCAGCTCGGGCAAGGTCAGACCTGGCGGTGGCAAGGTAGCCCTCCAGCTTCCCGATTCGGTTCCTGAGGGAGCAAACATCACCCTAGCCTTCCTCCATGGCCTTCCCGTGCTGCTCTTCATCGTCGCGCCGTGCCTCCAGAATTTGCAAATATTCGTCTGCCTAGGCATCGAGAGCAGCGCGCTCGCTGGGAGCTTGAGTCTCGAGGAACTCGTGACGCTTAATATACTTCAGCAGCAATAGAACCCACCGCGACCATTCCTCGGGTGGGCAGCCCAACACTTGCAGTGCCCCGGTCAGCTGCGTCACTATACTCTGCACCTCCTGATATGACAAGGAAAGATCGGCGAAGAGCATCGTCCGTAATGTTACCAACATCTGTCGGACCGGTGCACCTGACGAGGTGTGGCTGACCGAGGGCACGGTCAGAGGGATAAAATCTACAGAGCTGTCCACCTCGGCCCACAAATTAGCGTCCACTGCGACCGAAGAAGATGGAAGAGCAAGAGTTAAGTCTCCTGGCCGGCGTAGCTCGACAGAATACCCCTGGCGGGTCACCGCCAGGGGAATGGATAAGGTACCACCGAATCACTTGGTGTCGCCGACATCTCCCTGGACGGGGATGCAGGTGCCGCTGCTGTAGCCGAAGGAGGGACTTCGAGCAAAGCCGGGCCCGAAGCCATCACCGATAAACCTCTTTCCCGGGCCTGGGATCCTTCCAGGTGTGCGCGAAGTCCCGCGAATATCTTCTTCAAGAGCGGGTCCTCCATTTGGGCCGGAATCCTTGGGAGAGGCGGAAGCGGAACCATTAGCCGGGGCATGCCTCTAGCCTGCACGAGTGCTGCGAGGGTCTCCGCCCCTGGGCCAGGGACCGAAGCTGGCCCCTCCACCGCTATCGGACCAATAATCGGCCTCCGTTTGGCGACAGCCTTACGGGCACAGCCAGGTGTCTTCCCTGGCGTCGGCGTTACCTAACCATGTGGAGCAGAGTTAGCCACCCGCCACCGGTGATGAGTCATGCAGGATCAAAAGGCGGGGAAGAGTCATAAGGCCCACGTACTTACCTCGGCCACCAGGACGATGTTGCCTTCGGGCGCGATCTCCCCCTCCTACAAAGGCTCGCCTGCCGGCCCAGGAGCACTGGAAGCCTCTACGGCCGACTCCTGCTGAAGGGCCCCGAACAAAAGGGCTAGCTTGCCCAGGCCCGCATCGGCTCCCGCCGGGCGGTCGACCGGCGTGGCTGGAGCAGCTCCCTCCACAGCCTCCGGCTCGGTTGGTTCCTGAAAATCAAGGGATGACATGAGGAAAGTCGCTGGATGATCACGAGGGAGGTCCCGTGCGAACAAGCTCACACTTACAGCGGCCTCCTCTATTAGGCTCAGAGAGCTAGCAAGTGAGGGAGCCTTAAAGATTAGCTTGGGAGGCCCAGGTACCTCAGGAGTGCCCCCGCCAAGAGCCACTTCGTCGGAAGAGTAGTCATAATATACCTCTTCACTTGATGAAGACTCGACCGCCACGGGTTCTCCCCTCGCTGGCAAAGGGGCCTCCGCTTCGAGGTCGATGATCGGCGCATCCTCCGGCGGGCTGGGCGAGGGTAGTGCGCCGGACTTCAACCTCTTCCTCTTGTACATGCGCGTTGCCGGGAGATGCAAGCAAGGCCCTGGTGGCCCGATAGTTGCCACATCAACCCCTGCTACATAAAGAAAGGGTGGATCACACCAGAGCCGATGAGGCCTTAAGGATGAAAGAAGGCAATTAGCAGGACAATGGTGGATACCCCCTCCAGCTTCTACATCACGAGACGGCTCAGGGGCCTCCTCGACAGGCGATGGTGCCCTAGAAGTTGTAGCCTCGCTCTCGCTCGGGATCGGTGCAGCTGCCGGCTCCTCCATGCCGACTGAAAAGGAAAAGTGCGCATTTTATGTATGCATGAAAGCCCTACCCCCGGGAGGCAAATAAATCCTAGGGAGTGTCCGCAGTCAACAAGTCTCACCGGCGGGGCGGCTCGGTTCAGCCCGGGTAACCTCGAACTCCTCGAAGGATAGAATGGGAGCCACCAAAGAGACGGTCATCGGAGCCAGGGAGGTCTCGGCCCGCCTTCACTTCGCCACTTGCCGCCCAGCCGCTTTGGCCGCGGCCAACGCTCTCTTAACGGGCGACCTCGCCCGGGATCTCTCCTTGACATGTAGAGGGGGAGTCGGAGTCGGCGCCGGCGCCTCCCCTGCTAAAACCATGGCCTCTCCTACATCGGGAGTGCATGTGGGTGCTTGCCCTTCCACATCAGGGACGGGCGCAGGAGCCGGTTCCTCCACATCAGGAAGGGGCGTGGGTGTAGGCTATTCCACAACAGCTGAGACAAAAGGGGGAAGAGACATTTAGGTGTCGAGGCCTTGCCTCAGAATGGAAATAGACCTTGAAAGGACACTAATGACTGGAAGTTTAACCGGCAGGGTGACTTGGTTCGGTTCGGGCGACTTCAAACTCCTCGAAAGATGGAATTCAGGGCGCCGGAGGAGCAGTTGCCGAAGCCTTAATGACCTTTATTTTTCGCCGCTTCGCGTCCCGCTGCTTGGCCACCTTGGCAGCATCTACCGCCTTCTTCACTGGCAATTTGGCCCGGGATCTCTTTGCTGCCTTGGGCAAGGGGGTTGTGGTCGGGGCCGGTAATGCGGCATCAAAATAGGCCGACTTCTGGACGAGCCGAAGAAAGTTTCGGTACATCGCCATTTGCACGCTGTCGGGGTGGTATATCAGAAACATATATATGATTAGCATCCGATACCCTGCAAAGGTCATAATGATGGTGGAGGAGAACAAAAGGAAGAGGGAAGATCACATACCATGGGGGCCAGTATACAGCCGAAGTGTTATCGGCCAGTAGCTCAGGGACGGCTCCTTTTCCCGACGCGCCGCCTCCCGGACTAGCCAGCGCACGTCCTCGATCTTCTGGCAACGATCAGTGAGGGCAACCAGGTCTGCATGCTTCTTCGACGAGAGGTGGCAGAAAAGATTGAAGTGGTCCATGCCCCACCCGTCGGCACAATAATATGAGACCTGCAGGCGCTTGCCCAGGATGGCGGCCGTCTCATCCTCGATCTTCAGCCCGTTCACCCGGAGAAGGACAAATAGCCATGTGGTATCCTTGTAATTTTCAGGCTTCCTCTCCTCCCGCCTCATGAATGTGCGGTATGGGCAGATCGGGTCCCTCTCCGGACGCCAACTCTTTGCGGGAGTCCCCTCCTCCTCCATGGGCAGTAGATAATTAATAAGCTCCAGGTGGTCGCTCCTGATCCGGTAGAGGTCCCTCAAAGTTTTCTTGAAGTCGTCCTTGGCCACCGGGGGTAGCTCCACCTTTGGTGTCGGCCTCGCTTCCCGAGCCTCCCGGCGAGCGGCCAGATATGCCACCACCTCCTTCTCCTGCCTGTTCTTGAGCCGGAGGAGATGCTCCAGGTCAATATCGAGTACTGGCACCGACTGCTTGCTCAAAAATTTTCTCTCTTCCCTGTCCCAGCAATCGGTCTTGTGCAATCGATAAAAGGCTGTCCGGGCATTCCACCACTTTACGTACTCTGGGGTTACCCGAGGAATACTGCCGGGGGCTGGTACCCTAAAAGCCGCAGAATCTGCCCGATGGAAGAAGTCCCACCAACTTATGGCATGCTCAGCGGTCGAACTCCCCCGGAGGCTTCGTGAAGGCAGGCCGAACTATGCATGATAAATAGGAATATGCTGATCATATCCGAAATTTCGACCGAACCGGAAGGGGTAGTATGGTTCCAGCAGTAAATTATCCCCCTTCCTGAATGGCAGCACGCTCGGGCGAATGGATAACGCCCAGTCCCTGAGTTCGGGTTCCAGCAACGGGCGGACCGCGTTCTCCTGGCTGATTGGGTGGATGTACTTCTCCACCTGATCATCTCTGCATTCCCTCTTATTATTCACCAGAGGGCTAGAATGTGCGGCCAACGTCCAGAAGTGGATGGTGCCGGCCGCGTCCCGCGGAACCGTCGTCAGCCGGCCCCGAATATCATACAGCTGTAGGGAAGTAGAGCCTGGCTCTACGCTGGCGAACTCCAACATCCTCGGCACCAGCCCCCAGTCCTGAAGGGCGCGCGGGGCGAATTCCGGAAACAACGAGTAGACCAAGGCATTGAAGAAATGTAGCGGGCACACATACCGAGCTTGCCTCGGGAATTGATGAGTGCTGAGGTCCCCCAGCGCCTTGTATATCAGGCAAAGAGTGGCCGGGCACAAAGACAGCTTGATTCCCCACGCCAGTTGACAGGCCGGGTAGATGGCGTCCGGTCGAATGACTGTCTCATCCCCGTATGGCATGGCAAATGAGCACAGCCAATATGTCAGGTACGCGGCACAGTGTGTTAACGGGTCAACCCCCATCGGATTGGGGCCACTCCGACGTCCTATGGAAGGGATCTTCACATCAGTCTTGGGCTTGGCGCGCTTCTTGCGAGCAACGGTGGTGCCGATGCATGGAAACTCCTCATACTTCTTCAGCCCATCATAAAAATATTGCAGCCACAGGGTCAGGCGCACCCTCTTCCGGTCCCCACGGGGAGGCTGCCTCCCACCGTGCGCCAGCTGGTACAGTTCCCGGTATACTTTCATGAGATACCGATATGAATAGCCAAGGGAATAATAGCCATCCCCATTAGTTTCATCTTTGATCAGATCTGGGAGGCATACTTCTTCATAGGGCTCCCCGTTAATGGGCAAGCCGCTGAGCTGGCTGAGGCTCCACAAATCAAGTGAAGTCTCGCCTTCCGCCGTATAAAAAGTATTGGTCTCTGCACTGAATACTTCTATCATGCCGCAGCAAAGACCCTTGGAGATGGGATAGCCGTAGCGAGAGGCGTAGACGCTGTGGTAGATGCCAGCCCGGACCAGCAATGGGGCGTAGTTGAACAGCATGTACTCGGTGAATTCTACTGCCCCTTCCCTGAAGGTATGAGCATCCTGGAGCTTCAGCTCCCCGAACCAGCCTAGCGCCAACTCGTACTTGAATCGGACGGCCAGGCAATCCAAGGTGAAGGGCTCCTCCCTGTAGCCCCATTTCAAGGGAGCCAAGAACAAACCAAAGCGAGGCGGCTCGCCTTGCACCCGCCCCGCAGACATGTCCCATTTTGCCGGAGTGAATTGGGGTGCTCGCACCAATCTGTCTTCGGTCGGTAGCACCCCTTCGATCCCCAGGACAAGCTTCCATTCTCGGGCCTCCCCCACCAAATACATTGGGATGCTCCTCGGGACACTGTACAACAAACTATCACGAGCCTGGAAAATCACTTGCTCAACCTCCCGCATAGCTCGTAGCTCCCGCCTCTCTCGGGAGTAGAAGTACTTCAGAAATCGGATGAGATGCTTATCCTTTGGGAAGTCCTTCTGATATTCACCGGTCCGGTCGAAGGTGAAGCGGTTATCAACCCGAGAGAGTCGATGATAGTCCATCGTCTCGACCTTGGAACCCGAGGACTCAGCCAGTGCTGCTATTTCTGTAGGTTCCCTATCTAGGTCTTCTACATTACGCCACGTGACGGCTGGCATCGGAGGCGGAGGAACAGAGTCGGCACTGGCAGCAGCAGGAACAGAGGAACCGCTTGGGGCAGCCATTTGTCTGCAAAATCACAAATAAACAAAGGATCAGAACAAGCCACGGGCAAAGAGAAATGAAAACTATAAAGGGGCTCTACTACAAGTGAAGTGAATAAGACGCTGCCAATTTCTGACAAAATTTTGGTAGAGTTTCCCCTAGGCCAGAGGCATAATGGAAAACACGGGTTCGCGTCCACAAGGAGTGACGGCCCCAACAAAGTCACGGTGGGCCCCGAGGGACAACACTAGAAGTCCTCCGTTCAAAGAAGTCCTGCCTTCTCCCCTTCACTGGCTCACTGCCTAAAGCCCTTCACCGGCACGCCCTCTAGGGCCTTCACCGGCACGCCCCTGGCAGCCCTTCGCCGGCACGCCCTCTAGGGCCTTCACCGGCACACCCCTGGCAGCCCTTTGCCGGCACGCCCTCTAGGGCCTTCACCGGCACGCCCCTGGCAGCCTTTCGCCGGCACACCCTGTGGTGGCCTTCGCCGGCATGCCCTGGGCTGGCTTTCCCCGGCACACCCATGCGGGCCTTCGCCGGTACGCTTATGGGGAGCCCTTCCCCGGCACACCCTGAGGCGGTCTTCCCCGACACGCTCCCTGGCGTCTCCGCCGGCACGCCCTCGCGCCTCCTTCTCCGGTGCACCCTACGAGCTCCTTCCCCGGCACACCCAGTGCCAGCCTAGCGCTCCGCGCCCTTCTACATGGCATAGTCGGAGCCCCCGGCATGCTCCGATAGCCTCCTCCACGGCGTCACTGGCCACACCCCCGCTGCCCTCCATGGCCCCCGGAGAAGAAGAAGATGAACAAAAAAAAGAGAGGGAGGAAGAGAAGAGGAAGGAGGAGAAAGAGGAAGCGAGGGACGAAGGAGGCTAGCCCCCCCGGCTCTCCGAAGCAGAGAAGAAGAGAGGAAGGAGAGAAGAGAAGAGAGGATGAGAGAAGAAGAAGAGAGAAGAGAAGGGGGGGGGGGCCTCCACGGCGGCGCCCTCACCACGACGATGACGACGAGGGCAGTGGTGACGGCGGCGCTCGACGGATGAAGAAGAGGAAGAAGAGGGGAGAAAGGGGGGGCTTCGCCCGCTCAGTCACCGAAGAGAGAGAAAGAGAGAGGGAAGAGGAAGGGTTTGAAAGGGGGGTGGCCCGTTCGAGCCACCCCGCCTCTTTATATACGGGGCAAGCGAAATAAAAAAGGAAAGAAAAGAAAAAGGAGAAAAAGAGGGAAAAAACAAAAAAAGGAAAAGAAAAGGAAGGGAAAAAAAGAGAAGAAAAAAAAAGAGGAAAGAATTCTGACAAAGATAATAATAATAATAAAAAAATATACTATATAAATATAAATATATAGATATACATATATACGTACATATGCGCACGTACATGCGGAGGTGTACGTAAATAATGTACGATGATAGACGCCTCCGTGGGTATGTCCCGTACGCACGCCCCTAGGTGTCGACCAGCATCCGCACAAGCAAAGACGGCTCTATCCTTGCACTGGCATTAGTTCCTTGCCAACGAATAAGCCCTTTTCTGGCACAAGGCTTCATGCCCTAGCCACCTTCCATCATACAAAATCGCCATTGCAGGCCTTACGCCTGAATCGGCAGAGTCTTTATCCTTGCGCTGGCATTAGTCCCTTGCCAACGAACAAGTCCCTTTCCGGTGCAAGGCTTCGTGCCCTCGCCACCCGCTCTCACACAATATTGCCATTACGGACCTTACGTCCGAATCGGCAGAAAAAAATTCCCCGTTGCGTTGGCATTGTCTTCTTACCAACGAATAAACCCTATCTTTCGGCGCAAGGCTTTAGGCCCTAGCCAACAATTATATATTATCCGCTCCTCAAAAAAAAGAGAAAAGAAAAAAAAGAAAGAGAGCAAGGGGTTTAAAATAGAGATGCCCCGCCGGACTTGCCCCTACTCAGGGACAAGGGCAAAAATGGCAACAACCCAGCTATGGCGAAAACCCGAAGAGGGCGCTACAGGTAAAATCGGGTACCCCGCCACGTGAAAACCCGAGAGGGCGCGTGGGCAAGAGCAAGAGGGGGCAGGTGCCAGTGAAAACCCGAAAGGGCACTTGTACCGGTAATGTGGTTAAAAAAAGGGAAGGGAGAAAAGAGAAGAAGAGACCAACATATCACGTCAGTCCCCGACACCCCGTCGGCACTGACGAAGAGACAAAGAGACCAACAAACCATGTCAGCTCCCGACACCCCGTCGACACTAACGAAGAGACAAAGAGACCAACACACTACGCCAGTCCCCGACACCCCGTCGGCACTGACGAAGAGACAAGGAGACCAACAGGTATGTCAGTTCCCGGTACCCCGTCGGCACTGACGAAGAGACAAATAGACCAACAAACCAGGTCAGCTCCCGACACCCCATCGGCGCTGACAAAGGGATAAAGAGACCAACAAACCAGGTCAGCTCCCGGCACCCCATCGGCACTGACGAAGAGCCAAAGAGACCAACATACTACGCCAGTCCCCGACGCCTCGTCAGCACTGACGAAGAGACAAAGAAACCAACATACCACGTCAGTTCCCGGCACCCTGTCGACAGTGATGAAGAGAAGAAGAGACCAACAAACCACGTCAGTTCCCGGCACCCTGTCGGCACTGATGAAGAGAAGAAGAGACCCACAAACCACGTCAGTTCCCGGCACCATGTCGGCACGGATGAGGAGAAGAAAAGACAAATAAACTACGTCAGTTCCCGACACCCCGTCGGCACTGATGAAGAGACAAAGAGACCAACGTGCTACGTCAGTCCCCGACACCCCGTCAGCACTGATGAAGAGAAGAAGAGATAAATAAGCCACGTCAGCTCTCGACGCCCCGTCGGCACCAACGAAGGGAAGAAGAGACCAGTACACCCGCGGGCACCGCCCGACTCATCCTTCACCCACGCTACCCGTGGGTGGGGGGCATTTGTGGACATGCAAAATTGCACGCCCGTATGTCCCAACTAGTCGAGCATCAACGACAACGTCAACTGAAGAAATTATGAAGAAGGGAGAGCCATCCGGACTCCCCGAACGCACACACACTACCGTGAAGCCATCTCCGGAGTCACGACAGTGAAGAGAAATTAACCACCAAGGGCCCCACAATCCATGGGCCTCGAAGAAAATCAAATGGGTCACAACTCGCGCTCACAACGGGCTCAGAACTGCCCATTTAGCTCTTCAGCGGCACGCCCCTTTGGGGCTTCAGCGGGACGCCCTTGGAGCCCTTCAGCGGCACGCCCCTTTGGGGCTTCAGTGGCACGCCCCTGGAGCCCTTCAGCGGCACACCCCCTGAGGCCTCCAGCGGCACGCCCTTCAACGGCACGCCCTCTGGCCCCTTCAGCGGCATGCCCTCAGTGGCCTTCAGCGGCACACCCTGTTGGCCCTTCAGCGGCACACCCCTGGAGCCCTTCAGCGGCACGCCCCCTGAGGCCTTCAGCGGCACGCCCTTCAGCGGCACACCCTCAGTGGCCTTCAGCGGCACGCCCTCAGTGGCCTTCAGCGGCACACCCCGTTGGCCCTTCGACGGCACGCCCCCAATGCCCTTCAGCGGCACGCCCTTTGGGCTCTTCAGCGGCATGCTTGCCGTGTCTTCCAGCGGCACGCCCTTTTGGCCCTCTCAGCGACACACTTGTTTAGCCCGCCAGCGGCACAACGTTCAGGCATTTCAACAGCACGTCCGGCAGACCAAATCTCGTGCCCATACCCTACAGATCTTTGGCGTGCAGTGGGCTATCCGAGGTGTCGGCCGGAGGTTGGGCCACGCAGGCTACTCCCCTGACATCGAGGACGGGGGAAGTCAAACCCCATCATGACCGGTCGCTTCCCGCTTACGGCTGCCGTGTTCGAACGCTCCCATCGTGTGGGGGTATAAAAGCCCTCCTCTTCCGAGGAGCAGCGGAGGAGGAGAAGAAGACGGCCGAAGGGAGATACAGAGAGCAACAACGACGCCGCCCAGAGGAAGAAGAAGAGAGAAGAGAACGAAGAGGGTGGACTCCGGCGTGAGGTTCCTCGACGACCACTGGGAAAAAGAGAGTAAGGAAGAGAGGGAGAGAGGGAAAGTGAGCTGTGATGTAGAGGAGGGAGTGGGGGAAGGGCAGGAAGTAGTCACCCTTGTCCGACCCCAACACTCCCCTGTTTCCTTCTCTTTCTTTCATTTTTATGATCTTCTCTCCTCCCCTGTCCCTAGTTTCAGCACGAATGTGCTTTGCGGTGTACGTGGCCGGCCGTGATCAATCCCCTGCGTGAATAAAAATCACCCTTCTTGGGTTTCTTGTTGCTTCCGTTGATTTATGACAATGTGCATGGTGTGTTATCTACTTTCTCTCCTTCTCCGGTGTTTTAGGAGTCTCCACGTCGATGTTGTTTCCCCGTGTGATCCCTGGCCTTACGCTTAGTCTTTGGCCCAAGGGGGGGTTCAATCTTCCAACCTCGCCCGTTTGCCTGAGGGGAGAGCCCCCCCTCTTCTTCTCTTCAACACCCAGCCACTAGCGCCCTTCCTTGCTCAACCTCCCCATCCCCCAGTGGTACGCCTTGGCTAAGCCCTTCGCTGATACACCTTCAGCAACCCTTCACCGGCACACTCTGTTGGGCTCACGCCGGCACACCCTATACCATCCTTCGCCGGTACGCTTTTGACGCCCTTCGCCGGCACGCTCCTATTGACTCCTCACCGGTGCACCCATTGGCCTCCCTAGCCCTGCATGCCCCCCGATTAGTTCTAGAGGTTTTTTTTCCCTTTATCCATCGTTGCTTTCAGGTTTTCCGAGGATTCATTAAAGGTGCTGCCGCCTTTGGGCGTCCACCTCCAGTTGACGGGTTCCGCCACTCCCTGTGGGCGCGTTCCCTTTATCTCCCTTACGCTCGGGTCAAGGGGAGATGCTGCCAAATTTTTTGTAGAAATGATAATAATGTGTTTAAAAGGCAATAAGAAACAACGAACGAATGGAATGCTCGGCGATAAAACATTCTAACCGAAATAAGGCACTGCGGGCAACGTGAGAGAAATCTGATTAAACGACAATGTAATGGATTAAGTGCTCGATCTGTAAAAAAAAGGGTTGGGGGAAGAGGGAGAAAAGATTTGTATAAAACTATATAAAGATCAAGGAAAAGAAGAAAAGAAAAGCCTTAAAATAAGTAAAGGAGGGGTGGGCCTTCGCCGGCACGCCTATTCCATCCTTCGCCGGTACACCTTATCAACCCTCCACGGCACACTCCCTCACTTCCTTGAACCCCCAGCGGCACGCTCGGCATGCCTTTCTTCGGTACACACCCTCACCCCCTCTTACCCGGCGCACCCTTTCTCAGCCGCTCACCCCCTCTCTCTCCCTCGCGCGTTCCCATCGTCTCCCTCTCTCCCTTCACCCTTGGTGCCTTTGTACACCGACCTTCTATTAACCCGACACCCCTTAGCTCGGTGCCTTTGAGCACCGACCTTGACCTAACCCTGTGCCTTTGTGCACCGGCCTTGGCCTAGCTCGGTGCATATGTGCATGGACCTTATTCTCCACGTGCATAGTCCTTGTGACCTGCACTGACTCCGGGCCCCAGCTGCACCGACCTCAGCTACCACGGCATCCACTTCCAGCCCCCAACGTGCACCGACCCCTCTGCAGCCGAAAGCTGCACCGACTTCAGCCCGCAGGACGTATAGACTTTGCCATGCAGGCCGTACAGACTTCGCCCCACGGGCCGTACAGACCTTGCCCCTCCTATAGCCTAAAGCTGCACCGACTTCAGCCCGCAGGCCGTACAGACTTTGCCCCGCGGCCGTATAGACCTTGCCCCTCTATAGCCCAAAGCTGCACCGACTTCAGCCCGCAGGCCGTACAGACTCTGCTCCGCGGCCATACAGACCTTGCCCCTCTACAGCCCAAAGCTGCACCGACTTCAGCCCGCAGGCCGTACAGACTTTGCCCCGCGGCCGTACAAACCTTGCCCCTCTACAGCCCAAAGCTGCACCGACTTCAGCCCGCGGTCCGTACAGACCTTGCCCCTCTACAGCCCAAAGCTGCACCGACTTCAACCCGCAGGCCGTACAGACTTTGCCCTGTAGACCGTACAGACTTTGCCCCGCGGGCCGTACAGACCTTGCCCCTCTACAGTCCAAAGCTGCACCGACTTCAGCCCGCAGGACATACAGACTTCGCCCCGCAAGCCGTACAGACTTTGCCTGCGGCCGTACAGACCCTGCCCCTCTACAACCCGCAGGCCGTATAGACTTTACCCCGCAGGCCGTACAGACTTTGCCCCGCGGCCGTACAGACCTTGCCCTCCTATAGCCTAAAGCTGCACCGACTTTAGCCCGCAGGCCGTACAGACTTTGCCCCGCGGCCGTACAGACCTTGCCCCTCTATAGCCCAAAGCTGCACCGACTTCAACCCGCAGGCCGTACAGACTTTGCCCCGCGGGCCGTACAGACCTTGCCCCTCTACAGCCCAAAGTTGCACCGACTTCAGCCCGCAGGCCGTACAGACTTCGCCCCGCAGGCCGTATAGACTTTGCCCCGTGGCCGTACCGACCCTGCCCCTCTACAGCCCGCAGGCCGTACAGACTTTGCCCCGCAGGCCGTACAGACTTTGCCCCGCGGCCGTATAGACCTTACCCTCCTACAGCCTAAAGCTGCACCGACTTCAGCCCGCAGGCCGTATAGACTTTACCCCGCGGCCGTACAGACCTTGCCCCTCTACAGCCCAAAGCTGCACCGAATTCAACCCGTAGGCCGTACATACTTTTCCCCGCGGCCGTACAGACCTTGCCCCTCTATAGCCCAAAGTTGCACCGACTTCAGCCCGCATGCCGTACAGACTTTGCCCCTCTACAACTCAAAGCTGCACCGACTTCAGCCAGCAGGCTGCACCGACCTGCTGCCGGCCCAGACCTACACCGACCTACCTTCAGCCTTGGCACACCCTGCACCGACCTAGCCCAATCTCTATCCGGCGCACCCTTTGATACCCTCGCCGGCACGCCTTCAGCCACACTTGCCCGACGCACTCTCTATGCCGCCTTCGCTGGCACGCTGCCTACGACCTTCACCGGCACGCTCCTTCAGTCCCCTTTTGGCCCTTCAGCGGTCCACTCCCCCCCAGAAGTATGTGTGTAATATATAATATATAACAATAATAATAATAGTAATAAATCAATAAAAATTACGATGACTAAATAAATTTGGATATATATATATATATATAAAACAAACAAAAATTGTGAAATAATAATTATAATGGTGAGAGAAATTTCTAATAATAATAATAATAAACAGCATGGATAAATCATTCAGGAAAAATACACAAAAGGGAAATAAGCAATAAAAAAGAATGCACGTATATAATTAGGAGCCCAGATAAAAGAAACGATAAAGTCTATATTGCAGCCTGTCTCTCCTGTGACATGGCGCTGAAGGGAATAACAATGCTGCCCCTGCAGGTCGGGCCTGAGTCACGGGGATTGCCTCAACACAGCCATGACCCGACCTCGCCCCGGGCCGACATTCTGATTAGACCGGACCCGTTTCTCAAGACTGGACCCTTTTCGAGCCATTATTAAAATTACCACGCGCTCGACAGACATTTGTACGGATTCGCCCCGTCTTCCATCGCGTTTCCGTCACGGACCTCCGTCCAAACATGAAAAAGGCCCACGAGTGACCAACATAACCCGCGGCTCGTATCCTGATGCGGACCAACATAATCTATTCCTGCTTCTTTCTCGCGCTGTTAGTATTAGTCCTTTCGGCCGTAGGGCCCCTAATTTTGACAATTAATCAAGGGTGTTCTCTCGTATGGGGGATGTAAATGACGTCGTGACCTTTATGGCACGACGGGATCCGGTCCCGACACGAACCACACAATCGTCTGACGAAGTCAGATCGAGCGCACCATGGGCTTCCACAGAGCCCGAATAAATTGTCACTCCGGTGACTGGCACGCCCACGCACTTGATAGACGAATCAACCACTCGAATAGACGAACAGCATAATGAGCGAACGAAAATTGCATCCACAGAACTCAAGCCCAAAAAACCTCTATACCTATTGCCGGCTTTCCTATTAAATTCTCTCTTTTATTTTCCAAGGACTGGACCGTACCCCGGGTATGGCCTCGGCAGAGGCACCGTTGAGCAGAAGTGGACCCCGGCCTTGGGTGGTTACCCATGACGCACGTTGTATTTGGGAAACCCCTAATGAGATATGAAGGTATCCCGTCGCCGGGTTTGAGCTGACCCCAAAATCCAAAAAATCAAATATTTCAAAATCTAAAAAATCAAATATTTCAAAATCCAAAAAAAATCAAATATTTCAAAATCCAAAAAATCAAATACTCCAATATCTAAAAAAATCAAATATTTCAAAATATAAAAAATCAAATATTTCAAAATCTAAAAAAAAATCAAATATTTCAAAATCCAAAAAAAATCAAATATCCTCGAAACCACAAAAATATTTTCATCATCATGATTTGCATTTATGGCATGCATTGCATTCATTGTTCCTTTGTGTTATTTGCCTATTTGATAAGGCTTACCCCCTTGACCAAGATTCAAGAATTGGCCATTTCCTAACTTGCTACAGGCAAGGGGTTAAGCCTAAAATAGATTTAATATGTTTCCTGGTTTATATGTGTGCAGGGGTAGGTTGAAGATAAGATTCAACATTTTTTCATCCATGCACGGTCCTCTGGCGACCGTTTTAATCCCTCCAACGTTTAACGTCAGACCGTTCCAGCCTTCACACGGCCTTGTCTAGACCACTTCAAATCACTAACACCTTCAAGAATCCAGGGTCTCTATTAGACCGTTTACAAATCAGAACATTGTAGGTTTGACCGTTCTACTCTGACCACGGTCCGTCGATAGACCGTCCTACTCTCCAAAGGTCCTTGTTCTTAACCCTGCGGTTGGCCTGATATGCGGCCCAGGTCAGGCTGTTCAAAATCCATGGAGTGGTTGGACTCCAACCGTTTATGTAACGGAGCGATCTGGTATAGGCCGTGTTCATCCTGAGAACCTATTTCAAACTCATTCAATCACATGCAAAAAAGGCCAAACTCAAATCAAGCTAATCATCAATTTTATTCATTAAAATGTAAATATTTCCAAACATGAGTCTCTATATCAACATCATGAAAACTCAAAATCGCTCAATCCTCAGACGGGCATCCCCGCGAGGCCTAATCTCTCTCCGCTCTCTTACATATGCCTGGTAAGCCTCCTGGAGCTCTGTCACCTCCGCCGGTAGGGTGACCACCCTACTAACCTCCCACATGATCAGGGCGCTCCTGACCGCCTGCTCATCCTCCTCTGACCAGAACCTCCTCACCTGTAGTGCGGGAAGATGGGGTAGCGCTGGAAGTGTAGTCTGGGGTAGCCCAATGTGAAGGAAGCACTGATACGGGCTATACATTGCCAAAGCGGTGTCGCCCACGAGCCTCAAGTCCAAACCAGGCCTCTTGCGAAGCCTGAGAGTAGTGCCACGGAGGAAGGGAGGGCGCATCACGAACCGATCTAGGGGAAAGGTGTTGATGTAGAGGCACCACTCGTCCCTAGTATTCTTGTCTGCCATCCTACACTCCACATGTTGTGAGAACCTGAAAGAACCACCAATAAAGAATAATGGATGGCTCCCAAAGATCCAGCTAACTGAGGGGACATCTTCCCTAGGCATGAACTTCATCCTAATTCCCATCCAACACTCTAGGAGAATCATAGAGCCGAACAATGGACCTCCGAGGGCAGCTGAGCTAAGACCCTTATATAAATAGGCAAGGACGGCTTGAGAGATGGATAGACCCTGCCACAGACCACTGATGGTGCTAAGAATGGGGACATCTAAGACATGGCCGATAGAGGGGAAGAGTATGGCGCCACACAAACAAATGGAAGCGGCCTTAGCTATGGCCTCATTCCACCCACACTTATTCTTACAATGTGCTATCACCCACTGGCTAAGAGGTAGTAGATGGATCTGGTGTGGGCTCACTATGGTGTGAATGTCCTTGGTGCTAGGTATGAACTCTCCTAAGATAAGGGCAGGATCCACAGGGGCAACAGTGTGACATACTAAATCCTCCTCACCCATCTTGGACCTAGGAAAAGACATGTAGGTCTCTGCCTCCTCCAAAAGGATAGTGGCCTCAAAAGATGGGAAGATGAAAGTGCGGGTCTGAGGGTGCCATATCTCTACCAAGGCCGAAATGCTATGCTAATCTAGGGAAAGCTTGGGGTAGTTCTTGGCTAGCACTAGGAGAGAGTGAAGGTGCCAGAACCTAAGGATTGATGTCACAGATATGGGCAGCTCGCGGATCAAGGGAGCCATCCACTTCAAGGTGGAGTATCGTCTTGGGCCAGGGAGAAGCTGGAATGAAGAGAAGAAGAAGAGAAAAGAGAGGAAGAGCCTATAAGCTTTTTGAAGGAAATGACGTGAAATTGAATGAAATTGAATGAAGCAACATTAACTTACCTCACTCATAGGGCTAGAGCTCAAATGCCCCGGGATCGTGGTCAACTATGGTGGCACGCCGTGTTCCTTTCTAGCCGGCCTTGGACCTTAGTAAGCCACCTCGCCCATTGAGTTCCCTTCAAAGGCCCTCTTCATGCTGATTTGAGGAAGATTGAGAAGGATTTTAAGGTTTGAAAGAGGGTTGATGTGTGAAGGATGAATTTGGAGTCCCCTCTTACTTATAGGCCTTGATTAGAGGCCTAAACCCACTAGAAGTGAGGTAGGATAGGCCTAGATCGGGTTAAGATAGAGTTTGGGCTAGTTTGGAACACCCACTCTCGGGTTAGGACTCTCCAAGAGAGTCCCGATCGGACTCTCAGGGCGCCTGTATACGCGGTCTATCGATAGACCACTTTGTCCATAGAACGGCCTCATACAGACTGTTCAGTAACCTTCTACACACTTCGGATCCTGGTGTTTGCACAGTCGTGAAGAGATCGTTCTACTGAACACACGGTCATAGTGGAACCATTCTATCCTTTGGGCAGATAATAGTGGATCGTTTAGACGCATCTGTGGGTTCTAGCGGAGTGGCTTTCAACAGTCTAAAGCTAGGCCGTGTGAGTCTTGGTGCGGTCCTTTGGATGACCGTTTAGAAACCTGAAGCCTCTTTTTGTCCTCTTTGCACCAATGATCACTCGCTCGTGTCCGTCTCTCTCTCCCACTCGCTCGTGCCGTCTCTCTCTCTCACTCACTCGTGCCGTCTCTCTCTCTCACTCACTCGTCTCATCTCTCTCTCTCTCTCACTCGTGCCCATCTCTCTCTCCCACTCGCTCATGCCGTCTCTCTCTCTCTCACTCACTCGTGTCGTCTCTCTCTCTCTCGCTCGCTCGTGTCGTCTCTCTCTCCCACTCGCTTGTGTCATCTCTCTCTCTCTCACTCGCTCGTGTCGTCTCTCTCTCTCTCACTCGCTCGTGTCGTCTCTCTCTCCCGCTCACTTGTGTCGGGTTAGGAGTCATTGTTAGTTAGTTAGGATCAAGCATTTGCATTTATTCACACATTCATCCATAAACAATAGAAAAATCACAAACATGTCATATCACTATCATATCCACATGTACAAAGTCACAGCTACATCATGCCGGTCCCTCTCCCTCCTGCCTGTCACTGTCCCCTACCCCCTCGTGCCACTTCGATGGTGGGGCCACCGTAGAGCTCACCTCCTCTCGAGGTCGTCGGCACCGCTCCTCCTCCTCATTCCTTCGGCGACCAGAGGAACCCGTAAAATAACTCATGTAGGAGCTACCGTGTGTGCCGCTTGGGACACCGCTGCGCTCTGGCCTCCGGGTCATCTTCTCAAATGCCCGAACCTCGCATCTCAGCTCAGCTGCCTCTAACCGAGGCCGCTCTGACTCTGCGCGAGCCCGCTCCGCCTCGGCTCGGTAAAGGTCCGCCTCCGCCGCCCGGGCTCGAAGAAGCTCCGTATCCACTGTCCCGGCGCGAGATCGCTCCATCTCTGCATAGAGGCATGAAGCCTCTGCTACCTCTGCACGTAGAGCTGCGGCCTTAGCACGGAAATGCTCCATGTCCTCCCGCAGTCGGGTGGCCTCGCCCAGTGATGCGGTCAGCTCAGTCGTCTGCATATGCATGCATCATGGTCAGTCAATTACATTTCATAAACATAATCAACTAGGAAGGCGTAGTGTACTTACCCTCTCGGCGAGAGCCGCCTTGGCCGCCTCTGCCCGTGCGACCATCCTCGCAAACTTGGCGTCCCGCTCGGCTCGGTCCACAGCAGTCTGAGAAGAGGAAGAGTGTGCGTCCGCTCCCTAGCACTGGGTTCCCTCGGCTCACTGCATTGTAGAAATCCAGGGTTAGTCAAGCTCATGTCATAATCATAATCAAGTGCATAAGTAAATTTAAGAGTTAGGGTTACGGAAACTCTCCAGAAGGCTCAGGGCCTGACGGGCCTCGTCTCGCTCCTGGATCGTCGAGTGAAGGAGTCCCTGCAACTCCGCGATCCTCCCCTCAGGGTCAATCTACATTTAAAAAGTCCAAGCATCAGTGCATAATCATATAGAAAGCATATAGAAAGGATTAAAGTTTAGAAGTCGTACCGGTCGGCGGGCACCACGGAACACCTGGTCCTTGTAGTGCCAGGCGTAGGCCGTGTAGTAGGCCTCCTCGCTCTCCGCCCGGGCGGACACCACCCACCCGAGCGTTGTCCAGTCAGTGATCTGCTCCGCAGCTCGCATCGTCCAATCCACCACCGTGGCAAGTCCTCGGGGGTGTCGCCCGACCCGCTCCTCCGGCTTTTCTGGTGCCGAAAACTCTACCACTGGCTGATGGACACCGATCATCCTCATCACCAGTCGGAAGTGGAGCGGCTCCACCACGTTCATGTAGTGCAGCCACACGTCTCGGCCTGAGTAGGCGAGGGCCGCAACTACCCACGGCTGACCCTCGTGCCCCCCACTCGCGTAAGGTGTCCACCGAACCTTTCAAATAGGAAAGTCACATTTGCATCATAAGCATATAAGTTGCATTTAATGAAAGAGTTTGAGTTTAGATTCATACTGAGGTGAAGGGTAGTGTGTCTAGGTCATCCTGGATCTCCCGGACTTGTCTCCGGAGGGTCCCTGTCTCTCATGGAGCCGTCCACCGTTGGGCGATGGGCAGCCACTCCGGGTGAGTCTCCTCGCCTCTCCCTAGCCCACGTAGGTGCACGTAGGCCCACACCTACATTGCTTCTCACCAAATGTCAGCATATAGCATTTATAAGGAGTCATATAGCAAACTGCATAATCAGTTTAAGGGTTGAGTCGTACCTGGAGTAAGGGAGAGAAGCCCCCTAGCATCGTCCGCCGGCTGGTGGAGCTGAGGGTGTCAAACAAAAATGCGAGGACCGCTGCTCCCCATGCGTAGTGTTAGGGTGCTAGGCCTGGATACAGAGGAGGGGTGAATGTATCCTGCTACGAAATATGCCCAATTTAAAAACTAGGATGCTAAGCAAGTTCCGGAGTTAAGCTAATACGATTAGACAAAATAACAAGCAGGTGGAGCGAACCTATCCAAGCATCCAGCAGAAGCAAATCAAGCAATCTGATGAACCAGTTGAAAATCCTTTTAAACAAAAGAGCAAATATGTAACTGGCCCCCAAACAATCAACTAGCGGAAGCAGCACAAATGAGAATAAGAAATCTCAAGACAATCTGAGAAGGATGGTAGGAGATATGGAAGAACACACTACAAGCAAACCACTGCTCAAAGATTTTAAGGTGGTTCGGTCCTCCAGACCTACATCCACCCCTCACTCCCAACCGGAGTGAGGCTTCACTAGCAAACGCTAGAACCAAGCAGACTCAGTTTGTAAACAGTTGCTGCCACACAGCTTGACTAGGGGAACAGCCTCCCCTCTTCCTCCTAACCGGAGGGACACCCAAGTGACTCCCAGCCACTTGGAAACTAGAGGTCGCAGACCTCTCTTCCTCCAGACCAGGAGGGACACCTAGACTTGCAACCACAAGCCCAGAACCGGAGGACTAGCCTCCCTTCCTCTAACCAGAGGGAACCCACAAGTGACAACATGTCACTTGCAACCCAGAGATTAGATCTCCCTTCTCCTGAACCAACAGGAGGAACCCGATCCCCAACAGGGCAATCGGAAGAACAAGATAACCAGATGAAAATGGAAAAACAAAAACACGAAATGAAAATAACTTCAGCAAACAGAAAGCTGAAAAATGAAATGCACAATGTGGCTCTCAACGGAGCTGACTGGCCTGGATCTGATCCACGGTCCAGTGAAGATAGATTTTCAAGCAGCTTCTTCCTTCTTCTCCACGAGCTCTCTCACTCACACTCTATCTCTCTTTCTTTCTCTTCTGCTCTCTTCTGCACTTCTTCTTCTTCACTCTTTCTTCTCTCTTCACACGAGCACTATCTCTCTCTCTTTTTCTTTTTCTGCTTTCACTCTCACTCTCTTCTCTGCTCTCTTCTTTTCTTTCTTTTCTTCTTTTTCTGGATCGAAGGGCTTTCTACTCTTCCGGCTTTCTGCTTCGATCTTTCTTCTTCTGTGGAAGAAGGCTCATATATATAGCAGCAGCAGCAGCATCACCCCCGACGTATGACCTCCACATTTCCAGCCCTAAGTATTCGGACCACGTGGCAGTCTCTCAGCCAGCTTCATTTCAGCCTCGGATCACGTGCTGCCCAGTCACTGGGGAATATTTCCTCGGACCACCTTCTTCTTCTCCTGCAAGGAATTAACACGATTAACACTCAGGGCCACAATAACTAAAACTGCATGAGGTATATGAAAGCAATACAAGATGCACTGTACTGAGAATGACACGAGATACACAAGATTACTTCAGTACGAAATAAATAGAGAATGACACGAGGTCAGATGAAAACAGCACGAGGTAAAAAAGAGAACAACATGAGATACACAATTAACACAACAACGAAGATGACACGAAGTCAGATGAAGACAGCATGAGTTGAGAAGAAGATAACACAGAGTGAAGCAATAGAAAGACACGCGATCAGAAGAGACCTGGACGAGGTTAGAACGAAACAACACGAACTAACAAACGGCAACAAAAGATGACACGAAGTGAAACAACACTTGAAAACATAAGAAAAAACAACTCGAGCACTAAATAGCTCGAATGAACGACTCGAAGATGAGGCGACACGGGCTGACCACGACATGAAGACAAATAACAGAAACCGTCACGAGTTGAAGACAACACGAAGATGAAAACAGAAACCGACACGAGTTGAAAATAACACGAAGACGAAACACAGGAATTGACACGGAGTGTGGTCAAGGCGAGAAGGACACGAAGTCTAAAGAGAAAAATAGCACGAAGACAAAAGAGTGACACGGCTATCACGACACGTGATGAAGCAGTGACACTAGTAAAAAAATGACTCGAGGAACAACAGTAAGTGACATGAAATTAAACAAGCAGACATAAAAGATGACACGAGATGAGGTCACAAAGTGACAAAGACACGAGGTCTCGAAAACACGACACGAAGACATGAGATAGACACGTCTTCAACAACACGTGATGAAACGGTGGAAGCAGAAGAACAACTCGAGGAGCTACAGTAATTGACACGAAGACACAAGAGCAAACATAGAGGACTGACTCGAGATGAGCAACTAAGTGCTAACGACACGAGGTTCATACAGAAGCAACTCGAAGTTCATCAGAACAATTCGATCTGCTTCAGAGGAATCAGCACGAAGTCAATCAGCACACAACTTAAAGTAACACGAGGTACGAAAGGATGACTCGGCGTGTTGAAAACACAAACAGTACTAAAACTAAAACGACACGAGATAAGGAAGAAATAACACGGACATAAACACAAGAATAACACGAAGTATGATAGAAACAGTACGGACATACAATGTACTACCTCATAACAGATTTCCTGTTAATCAATATGCATCAGACGACTGTGTATGGACTTGAAGACCCTTAGCCAATGTATAGACTTCAAATAGAGACCAATGTGTAGACTTCACGTGAAAGCCCAATGTGCAGACATGTCGAATGGCTCAGCAATGTATAGACTTAGCCTAAGATGCTTAAGACGCTGAGAGAGACGGTGAAGTCTGTAGAGACTTGCTGTAACAGTCCGATGTACAGACTTTGTCTTAGACTCTAAATGAGACTGACAGTGTATACACTTAGCCAATGCAATGCACTGTATGGACTTCCAAGAGACGCTCAATGTACAGACTTACTGCCAATCAATGTATAGACTCTGTAAATGCATATGAATGCTTTATGCAACAGATAAGACAATCTGAACTTCAATTGCAATGACTCACAGTGTAAGCAGATAAACTGACGGAGCATATGAAAGACTGAATGAACATTTGAAAGATAGACTGAATATAAGAATGACTGAATGAAACCAAGGTGACTCACAGTGATTAACTCACATTAAAACCAATCATCACAAACCCCTAAAGCCAATCATCAAAATCACAAGCCACAGGGGCCAGGGGCACAACAATCTCCCCCTTTTTGATGATGGCAACAATACACAGTGAGTCATTCTGATGATACAGTACATTCTTATGAAAGTCATTCTGATGACTCAAACTATTCTCCCCCTTTGACTTCATCAAAAAGAAAATAGTTTGAGAAATTATAGCATGTATAAAAAAAATTAGACAATTTCTCCCCCTTGCAAGAACATGATTCTCCTCCTTTAAGAGTTTCAACAATAGCATGAGGTAGAGATGATCAAAAGGAATCTGCATGCACTGATTGAATGATATTCTCCCTCTTTAGCAAACTATCTCCCCCTTTGGTATAACCAAAATAAACCATGGGAAGGGTTAAATGCAAAAATGCAGATGCAACAAGAAATGCAATACTCCCCCTAAGTATATGAATGCAAGGTCACAAATGATATGACTATGATTTAGTATGACAAGGAGTGCTCCCCTTGAATAGATGCCAATTGATATGAAATTGATGCAAGACATGGAATCTCCCCCTCAATAAGTGGAATCTTATGAGATGAATGAGAAGGAGACCACAGGGGCAAACAAGGAGAAGTTCAGGTCATTGAGCCAAGGACATGAGCAGAAGAAATTCAGTTAACAGATTTTTCAAGGATGCTCCAAACACAAGAAATTCAGCCATATTTTCAAAGAGATATCAATTTCATAAATCTAAAGCATAAGTTTTCAAAATCTTCTATCATAAGGGCTTATGAATGACATTTATTGAACATCATGGTTTAAACATGATGTATGCAGAGTTTATCAATAAAATTCTGTATTGATATCTAAAACCATATTTTAATAAAAATGAACCAAGCCCTCATATTTATCTTGATTATCCTTCCTGTGTCTTACACAATCAAATCTATTGACTTCTTTCAGAATTACATGCACTAGTATTGAAGTCAAGCAATTATGAAGTCATTTGATTTTGTCTAGGGTTGTAGAAATTTGATTTTAGCATCAATATGCAGATATGGAGATATGTTCAACAATTTTTCATGCTACAAATTTTACGAGCAGTCTAGTTCAGTGCACACATTGTAACTAGGGGATATACCTTGATTAGAGGCCAATATCCCTAAACACTTAGTGTGACTAACTGTCATGCTATATATATGAACAGAGATAGCATTTACACATCATGACACACTCGAAATCATTTCTGGATGAGTGAGTTGTATTTCTCAGTGTGCATGCCATTGCTCTGCCTAATTTTTAATGAATTTTATTTTACAGAGTTAACTAAGGCACCTCATGACACAGTCCTTCGGACATGTGTTTCTCAGTGACCAATGTCATTGCTCTGACAGATATTACCCTTTAGACATTTCATAAAAATTCATTTGCTTCAGATCAATAATAGTTTCATGTACTTAATCAGTTGAAGTCATGTATTCAAAAGTACAGATTTCAGAAGATTTCAAGACACAGCATGAAACAGATGGTTAATGTTTATTAAACATGCTTCAGATATGTTTAAGAGATTTTAAAGTCAAACCTTGAGTACATTAAACTTAAACCACCTGAGTTATTTCATATATTCATAAAAACGTATAATAGAAGATTTCTAGTTCAAGATGTTTCAGATTTATGATCGAGATAGCCCATTGAAATCTTCATGAAGGACAGAAATAATTCTGATATCAAATGATACCAATTGTATACCAATTTTGAAGCTCAGTGTTTTCAAATTATGATCACGGTTTGGTCAAATAGAATCAATGAAAGGGATATGCACACAAGGCAAGATGTCAGGAGGTCAGGCAAGTTCCAGGATGTTCAAAGTTAACATGCAATGAACTCTGACATAAATATATGCACATGACTACCTTCATGTAATGTATTGACTCCTCCTGACACTATGCATTCAATTACCCTTTTTGGTATTTTCAATGCAGTAAAGTGCAATGCAATTAACTACATGCATGCAAGGACTCAACACTGAATGCTATGCAATATAACACAGTCCTACATGCATTGAACAACTTCATTGACAGTCATGCAAATGATGTATGTAGACATTTGACACATGCATTGACTATATACATTAAAGAACCGTTTAGCTTAGTGCAAAATGCAGTGCATCTAGCATCTTGTTCATTTAGTGCAAACAACAGCATGAGAAGAGCAACAAATATATTCAGAATTGAATTCAGTGAAGAGATCATCAAAATTCAGACAAGCAGATCAACATGAAATTCACATTTTTTTTCATACTCACAAATTCAGATAATGAATTTAAAACAGATTTCAGAACTAACCTGAATTGAGTCCTGGGGTTTTCTTTTTGAGTGCCTTGGTTAACCCCTTTTATTTCTCCTTCCAAGGCACACCTGCAGCAAGTCAATCAATTTGATCTTGCAGGAACCCAAGTTGCCTTGGGTCCTGTATAAGCCCTAACAGGTGTTCTAAACAATTTCTTAGCAGTATTATCATCATGATCCATCAGGTAGCAGTTATCCATGAGATGACCAAGTTTTCCACAATCTCTACATGATGTAGCAAACCTTGAATTCTTTTTGTGGACATTATTATCATCATGGAATCTATGTGAATTTGTATGAAAATTTTTGTTACTTGCATGAGGTTTTGATTTAGCATTGCCTGCCCACAAGCATTCAGAAGCTCGGTGGCCAGGTTTTTCACATTCAAAACATACAAGAATCTTTTCTGTAAAAATAGGTTCATTTCTGCCAAGAAAATTTCTATTTTCAGGGAATTTATCAAATTTGGAATTAAGATGTTTTCCCTGAGCATACCAGCAGTCCTTGACTGCATGCCCACACTTGCCACATTCAGAACACCTTAGGTGCTTACCTCTTGGACCATTATATCCCCATGAAGTCCTAAACCAACACTCAACAGCTTTATGACCACGTTTGTTACAGTTATAACAAATGATGTGTTGGTTTGAAGCATATATGTTTCTTTTGAGGTGATGATGAACAGAAGACCTAGCATGCATTTTATCATCTTGTTTCATGATGAAACAGGCATCCAGGAAATGACCATGCCTACCACAGTAATGACAAGATGTATCAGACTTCCTAGTAGCATGATTTCTACCAAATGAATTTCTCGAATGCAATGTTTCACTTGCATGCCCATCTTCAGTCAATAATCTGTAATCATCCATTACATGGCCTACCTTGCCACAATAATGGCATGAAACACTCTTATCAGATGCATACGGATAATTAATTGAGCTATGAGTGGTATGCATTGAGTCATCAGATGCAGTATGGGTAGCAGATTTAAAGACACAAGTAGGGACATGTTTATCCTTGTTTTTATTACCATTTTTGCTCATTTGTTTACCCTTGTTCACAACTTTTATTTGTTCTTCATTTTTCTGGGCCTTGAATTGGAAAACAGATGATGTAGATGTTTTAGGAGGCCCAGAGCAGCTTGCAATGTCAGAGCTGCGAGCAAGAGTAGTGTACAACTTTTTCTTAACAGATTTTTCAATTTGGGATTTGCATCCTTGCTCTCCACTCGATTTAGTGGCGTTATCACACAAAGGAACATTCATTTTCTCTTTTCCCTTGATAGATTTAGACATGGAACGAACAAGTTTACTTATTTCAGATTGGAGAGAGCAAATTTTGAGTTCTGAATTAGTCATGTCTTCCTCACATGTGATAATTTGTCTCTGCATGACATCATTCAAATTTTTAACTATTTCTAGTTCCTGTTTCAGTTTCAATCCATTCTCAAATTGAATTTCCTTATCAGCAGATTTTCCTTTTTCAAATGACAACCATTTTTCAGAAAAGATAGTATTAAGAACCATTAGCCTTTTATTTTGATCTTTTAGATGAGAGTTTTCTTCAATCAACTTGTTTTCAAATTCTTCTTTCAATTTCAATTCAGTTTTTAGATTTTTATTTTCAGCCTTTAGACTTGTGATTTCAGCATTTTTCTCTTTTCTTAATTTTCTCTTTCCTGATTTGACTCTTTCATATTTATCTAGAAGATGCTCATGCATGGCAACTATCTCATCATGGCTAATATCCTCGGTCTCAGAGATTACCTGGGATGAGGACTGATCTGATTGATCACTCCTTCTTGCCATGAGACATTCTTCTTCCTGTTCCACGTGTGTTGTAGTCACTCTATCAAACATTTCCTTTGCAGTGCTACAATCTGAGAAGGAGGAAAAATCATCAGAACCGATTGCAGCCTTCATTAAATTTAGAGCTCTCACATTATCATCATTTTTTAACTTGTGAACATGAGTCCACTTGGACTTATCCTTAGGAAGTTCATGTGGACTGTGAGAGATAACCTTCCACAATTATGGATTAATAGAGTTAACATGCTTGTGCATACGATATAGCCAGAATTTAATATTTGAACCACTGAATAGTGGAGGATGACCCATGACATCACAACAGATTAATGCAACAAGAATATTGATGCACTAAAAATAAATTAGCACCGAAAACCAGAGATCGAATCTGCAGGTCGTTGGACCTTGTATGCAGACACAGGCTCTGATACCAAGTGTTAGGGTGCTAGGCCCGGATACAGAGGGGGGGCGGTTGAATGTATCCTGCTACGAAATATGCCCAATTTAAAAACTAGGATGCTAAGCAAGTTTCGGAGTTAAGCTAATACGATTGGACAAAATAACAAGCAGGTGGAGCGAACCTATCCAAGCATCCAGCAGAAGCAAATCAAGCAATCTGATGAACCAATTGAAAATCCTTTTAAACAAAAGAGCAAATATGTAACTGGCCCCCAAACAATCAACTAGCGGAAGCAGCACAAATGAGAATAAGAAATCTCAAGACAATCTGAGAAGGATGGTAGGAGATATGGAAGAACACACTACAAGCAAACCACTGCTCAAAGATTTTAAGGTGGTTCGATCCTCCAGACCTACATCCACCCCTCACTCCCAATCGGAGTGAGGCTTCACTAGCAAACGCTAGAACCAAGCAGACTCAGTCTGCAAACAGTTGCTGCCACACAGCTTGACTAGGGGAACAGCCTCCCCTCTTCCTCCCAACCGGAGGGACACCCAAGTGACTCCCAGCCACTTGGAAACTAGAGGTCGCAGACCTCTCTTCCTCCAGACCAGGAGGGACACCTGGACTTGCAACCACAAGCCCAGAACCGGAGGACTAGCCTCCCTTCCTCTAACCAGAGGGAACCCACAAGTGACAACCTGTCACTTGCAACCCGGAGATTAGATCTCCCTTCTCCTGAACCAACAGGAGAAACCCGATCCCCAACAGGGCAATCAGAAGAACAAGATAACCAGATGAAAATGGAAAAATAAAAACACGAAATGAAAATAACTTCAGCAAATAGAAAGCTGAAAAATGAAATGCACAATGTGGCTCTCAACGGAGCTGACTGGCCTGGATCTGATCCACGGTCCAGTGAAGATAGATTTTCAAGCAGCTTCTTCCTTCTTCTCCACGAGCTCTCTCGCTCACTCTCTATCTCTCTTTCTTTCTCTTCTGCCCTCTTCTGCACTTCTTCTCTCTTCTGCACTTCTTCTTCTTCACTCTTTCTTCTCTCTTCACACGAGCACTATCTCTCTCTCTTTTTCTTTTTCTGCTTTCACTCTCACTCTCTTCTCTGCTCTCTTCTTCTCTTTCTTTTCTTCTTTTTCTGGATCGAAGGGCTTTCTACTCTTCCGGCTTTCTGTTTCGATCTTTCTTCTTCTGTGGAAGAAGGCTCATATATATAGCAGCAGCAGCAGCATCACCCCTGACGTGTGACCTCCACATTTCCAGCCCTAAGTATTCGGACCACGTGGCAGTCTCTCAGCCAGCTTCATTTCAGCCTCGGATCACGTGCTGCCCAGTCACTGGGGAATATTTCCTCGGACCACCTTCTTCTTCTCCTGCAAGGAATTAACACGATTAACACTTAGGGCCACAATAACTAAAACTGCATGAGGTATATGAAAGCAATACAAGATGCACTGTACTGAGAATGACACGAGATACACAAGATTACTTCAGTACGAAATAAATGGAGAATGACACGAGGTCAGATGAAAACAGCACGAGGTAAAAAAGAGAACAACACGAGATACACAATTAACACAACAACGAAGACGACACGAAGTCAGATGAAGACAGCATGAGGTGAGAAGAAGATAACACAGAGTGAAGCAATAGAAAGACACGCGATCAGAAGAGACATGGACGAGGTTAGAACGAAACAACACGAACTAACAAACGGCAACAAAAGATGACACGAAGTGAAACAACACTTGAAAACATAAGAAAAAACAACTCGAGCACAAAATAGCTCGAATGAACGACTCGAAGACGAGGCGACACGGGCTGACCACGACACGAAGACAAATAACAGAAACCGTCACGAGTTGAAGACAACACGAAGATGAAAATAGAAATCGACACGAGTTGAAAACAACACGAAGACGAAACACAGGAATTGACACGGAGTGTGGTCAAGGCGAGAAGGACACGAAGTCTAAAGAGAAAAATAGCACGAAGACAGAAGAGTGACACGGCTATCACGACACGTGATGAAGCAGTGACACTAGTAAAAAAATGACTCGAGGAACAACAGTAAGTGACACGAAATTAAACAAGCAGACATAAAAGATGACACGAGATGAGGTCACAAAGTGACAAAGACACGAGGTCTCGAAAACACGACACGAAGACATGAGATAGACACGTCTTCAACAACACGTGATGAAACGGTGGAAGCAGAAGAACAACTCGAGGAGCTACAGTAATTGACACGAAGACACAAGAGCAAACATAGAGGACTGACTCGAGATGAGCAACTAAGTGCTAACGACACGAGGTTCATACAGAAGCAACTCGAAGTTCATCAGAACAATTCAATCTGCTTCAGAGGAATCATCACGAAGTCAATCAGCACATAACTTAAAGTAACACGAGGTACGAAAGGATGACTCGGCGTGTTGAAAACACAAACAGTACTAAAACTAAAACGACACGAGGTAAGAAAGAAATAACACGGACATAAACACAAGAATAACACGAAGTATGACAGAAACAGTACGGACATACAATGTACTACCTCATAACAGATTTCCTGTTAATCAATATGCATCAGACGACTGTGTATGGACTTGAAGACCCTTAGCCAATGTATAGACTTCAAATAGAGACCAATGTGTAGACTTCACGTGAAAGCCCAATGTGCATACATGTCGAATGGCTCAGCAATGTATAGACTTAGCCTAAGATGCTTAAGACGCTGAGAGAGACGGTGAAGTCTGTAGAGACTTGCTGTAACAGTCCGATGTACAGACTTTGTCTTAGACTCTAAATGAGACTGACAGTGTATACACTTAGCCAATGCAATGCACTGTATGGACTTCCAAGAGACGCTCAATGTATAGACTTACTGCCAATCAATGTATAGACTCTGTAAATGCATATGAATGCTTTATGCAGCAGATAAGACAATCTGAACTTCAATTGCAATGACTCACAGTGTAAGCAGATAAACTGACGGAGCATATGAAAGACTGAATGAACATTTGAAAGACAGACTGAATATAAGAATGACTGAATGAAACCAAGGTGACTCACAGTGATTAACTCACATTAAAACCAATCATCACAAACCCCTAAAGCCAATCATCAAAACCACAAGCCACAGGGGCCAGGGGCACAACACGTAGTCCCCGACGTGTCCCAAGTCCTCGAGCAGTGGAAGGAACCGGTAGCTGATGACATCGGCCCTCGTCGTGAACTGTAGGCGCCCAAAAAATAACATCAGGAACCTCCTCAGGACTCGGTCAGCCTCGGGTCCCGCCTCGGCTGCTACTCTGGGTCGAACCTGGTCCACTAGCCTCTGCAAGTGCTCCTCGGGCAGCTCCCCAGTCGCTATCCCCTCTCTTCTCAGTCCAAGGCTCTCCTGTAGCCTCGCCCTCGGCAACGTCGTGGACTGCCGCTCCGGGTGCAGTAGCTCTAGTCCTAGCAGCTCTTGGGCCATCTCCCTGTTGTCAGGGTATGCCCTCCCGCTGACCAGAGACCCATGCAAGGGCAGACCTGTGATGCACGCAACGTCCTCAAGCGTGGGTACCATGTGGCCCCATGGGAAGAGTAACGTACGGCTCACTGGGTCCCAGTGGTCGTGCAGAGCGTAGAGGAGTGGTGTGTCAAACCGGCTGACCTCTATGCTCAGGAACTCAGTGTAGCCCATGGTCGTGAGCCTCTCCCGCTGAAAGTTTGGCAGTGCAAGGTACACTGCTCGGACCTGCAGCCAGGAGATCCGAGTCTTGCATTTTCCCTACATACATTTAGGATAATTGCATTTCATTTTAGGATCTTGCATTTCATTAATTAAATAAGTCACTCTGCTCACTGAACGGTCATCTATGGGCCGTTTCCCCTTTCAACGGTTGGCTTCCAACCGTTCCAATAAGCCCCTTTCAGAGGTCCGCGGCCATCTGTGGACCGCTTTGATTTATAAACGGCCCTGTGTGGACCGTTCTACTATATGGTGCCCACCCTCATAACGGACCATTTCTAGCCGTCCAATACGTCCACGGTCCCCATCTCTCCGCTTCACTCCCCTTTCATTCCGCTAGTCATTTGGAGTTACACGACCTATCATCCAACCGTGCGGTTATCCACGGTCTGGTGGAGACCGTTCTGTTCCCAGGATTTTCATATTCAAAACGGACCAATGTGAGCTGTCCTAGATGTCCAGGGTCTGGTGGAGACCATTCTGATCTCAGCTTTTCATATTCTAAATGGACCTAATAAGGCCCTCCTACCCTTCCACGGTCCAATCCAGACCGTGCTAAATCCCATATCCCCGTTGGTTCAGTTCACTTGGAACAGCTACCCATGGGCCGTGTTATGGTTGAACGGTTCTATATGAGCCGTGTAGTTTTGTTGAGCGGTCACTGTTAAACCGCGCTATGCTCGTCATCCCCGACGGCATTCAAGCCCCTCCCTGCCGGCGGTGAGGGCCCGTTGGGCCTCCCAACCGGCCCTAAAGGGGTCTCAAGCCCCTCATCTACCCTATTAGTCTACATGCATGGATTGAAAACGGAAATGGGGGAGGGTTTTAGGCGGCCTACCTCGGACGTCTTCGGTGTTATGTCCACCGCCGTCGTGGGCGCCGTCGGTGGCTCCTCAGCATCTTCTTCCAAGGCAACGACCGCACCGGCCTCTTCCCTCGCCGTGGGCGGCGGAGACGCTTCTTCCTCGGCCGCGGGCGGTGGTGCGGCGTCCTCCTCCGCGGTGGCCGCTGCTGGTGATACTCGGTCTCCTTCACCAGCCATGAGATGAAGAAGGCGCTTCGAAAATTGATGCTTGAAGCGCATAGAAGACTATGGAGATGAGGGGGAGAGAGTAGAATGAGAGGAAAGAGTGGAGAATGTGGGAGAGGTGGTAGAACGTGGGGGGTGGCTCCTCCGTCAGTTACGGTGGGGAGGGAGGAGGAGGAAGAGGAAGTGTTTTTTTTTAAACCGCCAGTGATCACACGGTCTACATTACGACCGTTTAATCTCTAACGGTGCGCTTCCTCGAACGGCCGTAGAATGGCCGTGCAGTTCATTGAACGGCCTCATAATGGGCCGTGTGGTTTCACGATCACATTCAAATTAGCAAGGCTTGAACGGCCACATGGGGACCGTCTACATTCTGGAGCGGTCTGTTGCTAGACCGTTCATGAATTTACTTTGCTGCATTATGTGATTAAGTGACTAATCTTTTTTTGGCTTGAATGATTATTTCATGATGTTATATTGCAAACCTTGTTCATGAATTCTTTGCAGCTTTACTCCAACTTGCCTTCCGCTACCGTCAGGTAAGTCAGGTAAGTATTTCGATCCCCTCTATCCCTTATTGCATTACTATATGGTATTATGCTATATTATCTCGAGAACCAGTTGGTTATCTATGTGTTCCAGGATCTGATGTTCCCCTATAACAAAAATGATGATGATCCAGATTCGCGTGTTTAATCATCGGATAGGCCGTTTGGTTGGGAGAATTAGGGGATGACGGTTCTATCCTGCATGCCGTGGTTGCGGATAGTGTCTTGACCCTGATTTATCCAGTCTAGCAATATTATTCTCGAGTATTTTCTATTTTGTGGCTTTATTTGCATTCGATTTAGTGATTTCTTTTATTTTAGCCCAGCATGCATCATACGCATCCTTTGAGCATTCATGAGCCATGATTTGTCTGAAAGTGTCTCATTTGTGATGGATGATTGTGCGTTCATGATTTCAAGTAAGAGGACCTATTCCACTCAGAGTTGGAAGGTTTTCACTAGTCTGTTCACCTGGTTTGATTGACTGAAGGTCCCTGTCTGGAGTTTTTAGTCCGTTTCTTTACTTTTTTGTTGCTTGCTCTGGTCCCCTCATTGGTCCGAGGGATTGTGTCCCCCATGAGGTTGATCGTGTTTTATCCTTTTCGTTTAGTTAGTTTATCTAGAATGGCGCCGTTTTGGTCCGATCATTCCTTGTGTTTGGTTCGGAGTTTTTCGGAAGATTCTTATCGCTTGTTGGCGATAGAAACGGGTGTCTTTTGCTTTAACGCCCGCTTTTCAGTCCGCTTCGCTTCATTTTCGCTTCATCTCTATGTTCCATTTTGCTTTCGCTTCACCTCCGCTCGCTCCCCTGTAAAGAGGACGTTAAGGAGGGACATCTGTTGACACCCATTTTTTACCTATGAGTTGAGCCATTCCTCTTACCATCATTTATTGATGCCTCGAGTTGTCCATCATTCATTGGGCTATTTTTAGGCATGTCTTTGGGCCCATTTATGAATACCTCCCTCCCTGGCTAGGTCTGATCTCAGATTCGGGCTTAATGGGCCTTGATTTCGCTTAGTTTCAGGGGTAAATAGGCTCATTTATCCCATTTTATCAATTTCAAATGTCCAGACTATACACGATCTAGCGACTGGCCGTTCAGTTATTGGGCAGTCTTCTTTGAACCGTTTACTGATTTATTGGATATTTATTTGATTTTTTAAATTTCCACCGACAAGCCTTTGCACGGTTTGAAGATAGCCGTTTACTTTCATTGAGCGGCCCATCGTTAGACCGTCCAGCTCCCAAAGTCCTAAGCCGGTGAGTTTTTCAGACAATTAATTATTTATCCTATTTTTCAGTATTTATCACCGACACGCTTTAAACGGCCTACCATTGGACCGTTCTATTCATTGAGTGGTCTACCAGTAGACCGTTTTATCCTAAAGAGTCCAGCGCCGTGGTGGCCGGTCAGTTCGGTGGATAATTGCATAATTTTCCATTTTTATTTATTTATCATCGACAGTAGTGGACGGTCCGGCAGTGGACCGTGTAATTGACGGAGCGGCCTATCGTGCGACCGTTTACATGTTCGAAATCTGTGGATTACCTGGCTTTTTCTCTCTCCATCCGTGGTTAAACCCCTAACTTCCTCCATCCATTTCTCTGTGGTTTCTCAACCAAATGGGGTGCCGTTTGATTTGAGTGAGATATAAAGGTATTATCTACGAATTTCATTTTGTAATCTCGGATTATTATCCACTGGAAAATCTAATTTCGAGGTTGGACTTTCAAGGGTCTATATATAGAACCCTTAGTCCAAGCTTGAAAGGGGGGAGATCCAACGTCGACGGCAAAGCCCTGTCGAAATCTTGAGTGAACCATAGCCAGGGAGGGAGGCTTTCTACATCCTTTCAAGCCTCCGGTTCAAGGGAAGAGTCTTTTGTTTGGTGTCCTAGTCCAATTGTTTAGTTGTCCCTTCATCTATTGCATACTTCTTTTCATCATCTTTTTCATCCACGTTTTGCACTATTTCACATCATTTTCACGCCCTATAGGGGTTTTAAAACCACCCCCAGGTATCGCCCCTTCCATGCTATTATGTTAATTTTCCATTTTTTTATAGTTACTACACGTTCGAGGGCTAATCTGGGTTTTATTTTCTTGCCCTCTACATTGTTTTACAGGTCAGCATCACCACAACACGAGGCCCATCCCCTCTGGCCGGCCGGAAGGGGTGGAGGATCAAGTCCTACAACTTGGAGTCTGGCGTCTTTGAAAGGCTTTCTTCCATCCGTCTGCAGATAAGAGCGGTCCCCCAAAGACCGTTCATATCCTGTAAGCGGCCGTCTGCGAACTGTGTTGTCGCCAGACTCATCTTTGTCCCGCTTCCTTCTTCAGCGCTGTGAGCGGTCTATCGAGTGGTCATCCTATTATTGAGCAGTTCTAACAGGACCGTTTACTACTGCAGCGTTGCATTTTTTTTTTGGGCGAGTGCTTTCTCCCTTTCCAAGGTACGTAGTACTCTCCGGTACTCGTGTCTTGGTGGCGATCACAATCACACACACACCTCTCCATCTTTCTTCCCTTCATTTTGCTTGTCTTTATATTTCGATTTAGAAAAGGAAGGTATGAGAAAGAAAGAGGGGGGAAAAACATGTCAACAGTATTGCAAGACAAGAGGCCCAAGGGTCCGAGTCCATGCCAGGAGGGCCCATTTTCAAGGAATCTCTGCTAAGAAGAGGTGGCGGCATAAGTTTAGGGGCCATCAGTGGTGCACTCAGGGGTCCACGTCTCCTTCTTCTCCTTTTCACTCATCATTTTTTTTGCTCGATTCCCACCCCTGGGTGGTGTATCTTCCCTCTTCTAACTTTGTCTCTACCATTCTCTCCTCTCCTCCCAGGTTCGTGAACCCCCGCTTTTCATCTTCTCGTTCGGGGCCTCCGGGTTTTCCACATTCTCGTTACTCTAGGCCTCGGCCTATGCCCCCTCATCATCCCAATCCTGGGACATCTTCTGATTCTTCTCCTCCAATATCTCCGGGTTCTTATTTTCCTTCCCCGACCTTGTCGGGTGATTCTGGTTCTCCTTCCCTGACCCTATCGGGTGTCTATGATTTTCCTTCGCCGACTCTGTTGGGTGGTCCTCATTCTCTTTCCCCAACCTTGTCAGTTATCTATGGTTCTTCTTCCCCGACCCTGTCGAGTGATTCTAATTCTCATTCCCCAACCACGTCTGATGATTATCATTATTCTTCTCCGACTCTATCAGACGTTCATTCCTCTTCTTCCTTATCTTTGCAGCAATCCAATCATTATTTTTCTATTCCTTCTGTTTCACCCTTTCGGGGTCATCACCCTTTTTCTTGATGTTTTCAAGGCTTTAGTCCGCCTTGATCTCAACTGATCTCCATTTATTCTGTAACTGATTCCTTGTTATCAGGGTCCATGTGCCTTAACGAGGGAGTTCTAGCCCTCGTCTCACTTCCTTTTCATCCTTCTTCGTCCAGTGTGGTGTCCGCCGCTCCTCCATGTAGAGAAATCTTCAAGTTCTTGTTATCCTCTCCATTCTTTGTCATGTCAAGCAAGGAATATAAGACTCGTGCTGCTCAAAGCTTGATGATCAAGATCGCTTCAGGATGCTACTTCCACGCTATGGATTTGCAAGGTATATTTGTTTTGTGCAAGAATATGCTATCATTATTATTACTCTTATTGTTATTCCTGCGCATGGTTATAATGCTAGTTCCTCAACATGTTTGAGTGGCTTTAGGAAGTTAGGCCATGCTTAGTTTAGTCGAAAAGGTTCTGCTTCTGCAGCATCCTTAGGCTAGTAATAGCTCCGCGTTGGGAGTCCAGTTTCTTTCCCCGATCGTCGAGGGTGTTCTTTTGAGCATGGGCTTTTCACAGACTTCACAGTAAGCTATAGCCGATTCCTCTGAGTAATATCGTTGCTACTTTGGCCATACTTTGGGTATGCACAAAGGTCTTTTCTTTTCTCTGCTCGATCGAGTGCAGGGGCAAGAGATTGATGGATGAGATGACCAACGTAGGCGCTCCCTAATACGAGAGTGGTCTCAAATAGGGGCAGTCTTGACCCTTGAAAAATGAGCTTTCATGCAATATCTAGCCAATAAGGGCTCTTAAAATTAAATAATTCAATGTTCAAAATTATGAAATCAAAGGCATGGCAAGAGTGACAATACAGTTCCCCGCGGGATGTCATGAGCCCGGTCGCATGCATGCCTAATAAATATGGGTCTCAAAATCAAAGACACAAAGTCCCGACGCAATAGACTGTATCTTTGAGGGGTAGTGCCCTAGGAAGAATTTGAATCCTGATGTCTCCCATCCTGCATAAAGGTTGTCTCCAATTTTTCTTCTGCTTCTCCCTCTTAGGTTGGGTTATATCCCGTGTATGGCCTTAGTAGGGGCACCGTTCTTTAGAGGCGGTTGGTTGTAGTAAACCACCCTCAAATACACGCCCTGCTTAAGGGAAGCATTTAATGGGAAGGGTAGGAACGAAGATCCCTAGCCAGTAGTTTGTGCCCATCTTAGGTGCAGCGGATTGATATTTCAAAAAAATTAAAAAAAATCAAATATTGTCAAAAAATCCAAAAAATCAAATTAAAAAAAATACAAAAAATTAAACATTGTCAAAAAATCCAAAAAATCAGATATGCTAAAAATCCAAAAAAAATCATCAAATATTGTTCAAAAACCAAAAAAATCAAATATTGTTGAAAATCTAAAAAAATCAGAAAAAATTGTCAAAAATCCAAACATATTTGTCTTTTTGTTTCTTTCTGTCTGTTTATTTTGAGGGCAGATATGATCAGAGTGTACAGGTTGCAGGTGTTCAAGTTTCCTTACTCTTCATCATTTGCTCTACCTCCTGTTCATATCTTCTGATCTGTTCTCTTCTTTTTTAATCCACTCTCTCGATCTGTTATGAAGCTCATGTGCTGCTCAGCTATCACTTTGCCTCATGTCATCATGTCTCCATGAGAGGGCATTGCCTCACGATTATGAACTTGGTGGTTCTACTTCATTCTGATCTTGGGCTTTGATTGAAGAGCATAATTGTCATGTCTTTCGTCCCGGCGTGTCCTTGTCACACGTGTTTATGTCCCTCCATGTCATTTCACACGTGTTGTTATGTCCCTCCGTGTCTGTCATGTTTTCGTCCCACTGTGTCGCCATGCCATGTGTTGTTGTTGTCATCCCACACATATGTTGTCCGTATCTCTTGTCCCCCGTGGTTGTTATCCCATGTGTCTTTGTCCCACCATGGTCTTGTCCCATCGCATGTGGTATCCATCCGTGTTGTGATGTTGTCTTGCCCCACCGTTGTTCTTTGGTCCCGCTCACGCTTATTGTTTGTTCAAGTGATGTCTTGCATCTGTTGTTCATGTGACTTCATCTTTATTATGTTATATTTCGTTCATTTGGTGATTATGTCGTGTTATGTTATCTTCATGCTTATTTTTGTTATGTTTGGTCCTATAAATTTGAAAAATCTAAAAAATACCATTTCGCTTGGCAGGTAAGTCAGGTATGACTTTCTATCCCTTCTCTTTGTTGCATTACTATATGGTATCTACCTTACTATAGCCTCTTAAGGATAGGCTGGTTATCCGTGTGTTCTGGGATCTGATGTTCCCCTTTAACAAAAAGGATGATGATCTAGGAGCATACGGTAATCGATTGCCTTGAGTTCCGAGAGTTTGTTTACGACTTGGAAGATAATAAGCGGATTGATTGAGCCGCCATGCATAAGGTTATTCTACATCTCCATAGCAAGCAGCAGCAGGCGCCGCCCAGGCACCCATCTCCATCACTACAAGGCCAGGGGCACCCCTGTGATTCTTCATCTAGTGTCGCACCCGCTCCCTTATCTGCTCCGTCATCTACTCCATCACCCATTCCCTCACCTAGACCATCACCTACCCTATCGTCTCCACCTATTCCATCACTTACCTCATTACTTTCACCATCTCCTACCCCGTCTTCATTGCCTTCACCTACCCAAGCCCTTGCTCAGGCTAGTGCTTCTGGTTCCTCCACTTCTTCCACCACTACTTCCACTACCAACGCCGCCCGACGTGTCGTGTCGATACGCCGACGGTGGGCGCCACAGCTTTCCTCTTCACCCTCCCCATCTCTAACACCACCTCCACTACCCTCATTACCTACGCCATCTCCACCACCCTCACCATCGCCTAAACCTCCATCATCTCTGCCATCACCTTTGCCCAAGCTTGAGCAAGCTTCTCCTTCACCTTCGCCTTTACCCCCGCCTACACCTCCACCTTCGCCTTTATCCTCACCCGAGCCTATCATTGCCATATCGTCTTTGCCACCACTCGGCACCCTCATTCCCATTGAAGCCTCCATGCCTTCTAAGCCTTCACCTCCGCCACCTAACCCTATTCCTTTTACTTCTCCATCCACTTCCACCCCACGGAGCGGGTGTGGGCTACCTTTGGTGCCCCTTGGGTCTAGTCCCCAGGGAGATAGTGAGCCATGTCAGGACGATTCAGTGCCAGTTTATTTGATCTTAGATAGTGGGTCCAAGCCATTGGGTGGTATTGATCGTCGTGGTGGGACAGATGGGTTGGCCTTGTCCGAGAGATAGGTGCCAACCCGAGTGGTTTCGTCGGTATTGGGTTCCTGTCGACACAAAGATTCAGGTTTATCTGGCTTAGACGAAAGGTCTAGGCCAAGATCTTCGGCTAGGACCTAAAGAGGCCATAGACGTTGAGTTAGGTGGTTCGTCGACGCTGGGATTGCAACGACACAAGGAGTTCGGATTTCTCCGACCTTGACGAAGGGTCAAGGTCGGATCGCTTGGCTGAGACCCCGGAAAGGTCTTAGGCGTCGAGTTGGGAACACTAAGGAACCGTTTCTTTCTTCTTTTCTTTTATTCTCTCCTTTTATTTCTTTTTCTTATTTTTTTCTTCTTTCTCTTTTTTTTGGTAATATCACAGTGGGACTGGATGTAAATATATAGCAGTATCGTTGACATTGGGTTCATGCCAATGCAAAGGGATTGGGCTTACCCGGCTTAGACGGAAGGTCTAGGTTGTACTTCTCGATTAAGACCTCGAAAGGCCATGGGCGCCGAGTTACATGTGTTCATCGATGCTGGGATTGCACTGACACAAGGATTGCTGGTTTCTTTGACTTAGACGAAAGGTCTAGGTTGAATCCCTCAGCTGAGACCCCGGAAGGCCTTAGGCGCCGAGTTAAGGTGGTTCATCGATATTGGGATCGCACCGACGCAAGGGTTTCAGGTTTCTTTGACTTAGACGAAAGGCCTAGGTCGGATCGCCTCAGTTGAGACCCTGGAAAGGCCTTAGGCGCCAATTTAAGGTGGTTCGTTGATGCTGGGGTCGTACCGACGTGAGGATTTTGAGTTTCTACAACTTAAACAAAAGGTCTAGGTTAGATCCCTCGGCTAAGAGCCCAGAAGGCCTTAGGCGCCGAGTTAAGGTGTTTCATCAATGTTGGGATCACACCGTCGCAAGGGTTTTGGGCTTCGTTGACTTAGACGAAAGGTCTAGGTCGTATACCCTCGGTTGAGACCCCAGAAGGGCCTTAGGCGCCGAGTTAAGGGTGTTCGTTGATGCTGGGGGCATACCGACGCAAGGATTTTGGGCTTCTCCGACTTAAACAAAAGGCCTAGGTCAGATCCCTCGGCTGAGACCTCGGAAAGCCTTAGGCGCCGAGTTAAGGTGGTTCATCGTTACTGGGATCGCATCGACGCAAGGGTTTCTAGTTTCTCTAACTTAGATGAAAGGTCTAGGTTGGATCCCTTGGCTGAGACCCCGGAAAGCCTTAGGCGCCGAGTTAAGGTGGTTCATCGATGTTGGGATCGCAGCGACGCAAGGATTTCGGGTTTCTCCGATTTAAATAAAAGGTCTCGGTCGGATCCCTTGGCTAAGACCCTGGAAGGCCTTAGGCACCGAGTTAAGGTGGTTCGTTGATGCTGGGATCGCACCGACGCAAGGGTTTTGGGTTTCTCGACTTAGACGAAAGGTCTAGGTCGGATCGCCTCGGCTGAGACCTCGGAAAGGCCTTAGGCGCCGAGTTAAGGTGGTTCATCGATGCTAGGGTCATACCGACGCAAGGATTTCTAGTTTCTTCGACTTATACGAAAGGTCTAGGTCGGATCGCCTCAGCTGAGACCCCGGAAAGGCCTTAGGCGCCGAGTTAAGGTGGTTCGTCGATGCTAGGGTCATACCGACGCAAGGATTTTGGGCTTCTCCGACTTAAATGAAAGGTCTAGGTTGGATCCCATGGCTAAGACCCCGGAAGGCCTTAGGCGCCGAGTTAAGGTGGTTCGTTGATGCTGGGATCGCACTGACACAAGGATTTCATGCTTCTCCGACTTAAAAGAAAGGTCTAGGTCAGATACCTTGGCTAAGACCCTGGAAGGCCTAAGGCGTCGAGTTAAGGTGGTTCATCGATGCTGGGGTCATACCGATGCAAGGGTTTCAGGTTTCTTCGACTTAGATGAAAGGTCTAGGTTAGATCGCCTCGACTGAGACCCCAAAAAGACCTTAGGTGTTGAGTTAAGGTGGTTTGTCGATGCTGGGGTCGTACCGACACAAGGATTTCAGGTTTCTCTGACTTAGACGAAAGGTCTAGGTCAGATCGCCTCGGCTGAGACCCCAGAAAGGCCTTAGGCGCCGTGTTAAGGTGGTTCATCGGTGCTGGGATTGCACCAACGCAAGAAATTCAAGTTTCTCTGACTTAGACAAAATGTCTAGGTCGGATCACTCGGTTGAGACCCTGGAATGGCCTTAGGCACCGAGTTAAGTTTTTTGGTGATTTATGTAAAGAGTTCCAAGACACCATCTTATTCATTGTGGGGTATTGGTTTCGGTTGATCACCGAACTGAGGGAGCGACGCATGGTATAGCTTCAGGTGTTTCCCATTGAGGGGTAGAAATTAAACTTCCCCTCAGTGGTTGACGATGACATATGCACCGCCTTCATAAACTTTCTGGACCACATAAGGTCCCATCAAATTTTCATTCAGTTTGCCTTTAGGATTGGCCGCCATGACTTCTCTTCGCTTGACTATGACTAGGTCTCCTTTCTTGAATTCTCGCTCTTTGACGAGCTTATTGAAGGCCTGTATGTTCTGCTGGACCCTGAGTCGCTGTCCTTCCAGATCGGAGAGTTCCTCCAGTCTTCTTTCTATATTGGTTTGACCATCTCTGATCAATTCGTGCTGGATTGCCACTCGCACTGAGAGTACCTCCAGCTCTATCGGGACGACTACTTCCGAGCCGTACACCAGGGAGAAAGGAGAGCAACATGTCAGGGTCTTAAACACGGTGCGGTACGCCCACAGTGCTTCATACATTCTGTCTTCCCAATCCTTCTTGCTAGAACTGACCGTCTTGGCAAGAAGTGTGCATAGTGTTTTGTTGAAGGCTTCCGCTAACCCATTTGCCTGTGGGTTGTAGGGAGTGGACGTCCTCCAATCAATTTTGAATTTATCGGCCAATTTGTAGACCTTTTGGTTTCGAAAGTGGCTTCCATTGTCAGAGACAGTTCGATCGGGCATGCCGAATCGTAATATAATGTTTCGATGGACAAATCTGACTACGATCTCTCCCGTCACTTCTCTTAGAGTCACAGCCTCTACCCAGCCGGAAAAGTAATTTGTCGCTGATAGAATGTATTTGCATCTCGATGAAGACGCGGGTAGTGGGCCCACAACATCAGTGCCCTATTGAGCAAAAGGCCAACTGTGGGCCGTTGGGTGCAAATGTGTTGGGGGTCTTCTTGGGATCGCGACATGCTGCTGGCATTTATGACATGACTTGGCATACCTACAACAGTCATCGAACATAGTTGGCCAGTAATATCCCAGCTTCTTGATTTCGATCTTCTTTTTTGGCCCAGCTTGGTGGGTGCCAGTTGATCCGTCATGAACTTCCTTCATGACCGTCCACGCCTCCTCCATGGATATACATCAAAGGAGGACCCTTCTTCTGGCATCTTCCATAGTTCAAAACAAGGTTCCGTTTCTGACTTCATAAGAATCTTTCATTCTGATCAATATGATCTTCTCTTCCCTTTGCTTGGGCAATTCTTGGTGTTTAAACCATTGCATCAGGGGTTTCCTCCAGTCAGGGGAGGTGATTGCTTCTGCTATTACAGCTTCACATTCTTCTTCCTCACCGGGCTCCTCTATCATGCTAGGAACCTGGCACCTGTTTATAACTGTTATATTAAGGTATTCAACCGACGGGACTGCCAGCGAGCTGGCTAGCTTTGCCAGGGCATCTGCCTGAGCATTTTGACTTCTGCCGACATGGCCCATTTCGATGAAGTAGAATCGCCCCATGAGCTTCTTTGCCTTGGCATAATAAGGGAGTAGTCTGGGCTTCCGGACATTGAATTCTCCTTGTATCTACTTGATAATCAACATTGAATCACCGAACACCTGCATCATTTGAATCTCCATATGGAGAGCAATCTAAAGGCCGATGATCAAGGCTTCATATTCTACTTCTTTGTTCATGCACGGTTTATTGATCGAGCATGACGTATGCAACACTTCTCCTTCTGGGGATTTGAGGACGATGCCTGCTCCGGCTCTTATCCTCACATGCCCTGATTGGGATGTTTCAGTTCTGGATGCTCCGTCAAAGTATAATTGCCATATGGCTTGAGAGACTTGGTCCACTTCTAATGTTTCTTCTTCTGGAAGCTCCATGATTAGAGGAGAATTCTCGGGCATGGGATGTGCTGCAAAGAAATCTGCTATTGCCTGGCCTTTAATGGCCTTTTGCGGCACATATGTGATATCAAATTCCATCAGAATGACGGCCCATTTTCCCAATCGCCCTTTCAGTGTTGGTTGGGACAAGAGATATTTGACCGGATCGGCCCTTGATATCAGCTGTATTTCATGCGAGAGCATGTAATGCCTTATCTTCTTGACTATAAAGACCAGGGCAAGGCAAACTTTCTCGATCGAGGTATATTTGCTTTTGCCCTGACCAGTCTTCAACTGAGGTAATAAAGCGCTTGCTCCTTCCCCTCGTCGTTGTTGGGCTAGCATTGCCCCCAACGAATATTTTGTGGCGGCTATGTAGAGAATAAACTGCCGCCCCTTGACTGGTGCCCCCAGCACTGGTGGGGTCTTCAAGTACTCCTTCAGTTGGTCAAAAGCCTTTTGACATTCTTGATTCTAGCCGAACGGCATGTCTTTCATCATCAACTTATGGAATGGCTGACATCGCCCAGACATGTTGGAGATGAACCTGCGGATATAGGCTAATTGGCCCTACAGAGACCACTGTTCTGTTAAGCTCTTCGGTGGCGGCATCTCCTGAATGGCCTTTATCTTGGAGGGGTCTATTTCAATAGCCCGATATCAGATGATGAAGCCCAGAAATTTCCCACTGGAAACGTTGAAGGTGCACTTCAATGGATTCATCTTCAGCTCATATTGCTAGAGCCTTTGGAATATCACCTTGAGGTCATTCAAGTGGTCTTCTTTCTTCTTGGTCTTGACGACTAGATCATCGATGTAGCATTCGACTTTATCATAAAGCAGCTCATCGAATATCCTTGTCATCGCCCTTTGGCAAGTGGCGCCGACATTCTTGAGGCCGAAAGGCATCCTTTTATAGTGGCATATCCCTCTGGGAGATCGAAAGGCCATATGAATTCTATCATGTTCGACTATCCATATCTGGTTATATCTAGATGACCCGTCCATGAAGGATAGAGCTTCGTGGCCAGTGGTGGCATCAATCATGACTTTAGTGATGGGCACTGGGAAGTCATCTTTCGGGCATGCTTTATTCAGGTCTCGGAAGTCGACGCATATCCGGATCTGGCCATTCTTCTTCTTGGCGGGCACAATATTGGCTAGCCAAGTGGTGCATTGGTTTTCTGCTACGAAGTTGACGTCTATGAGCTTGTCGACTTCCTTGTACACCTGGCTTATCAATTATGGCCTCATCTGCCGGGGTGACTGCTTCACTGGTTCAGCCTCGGGGTTAATGGCCAATATATGTTGAGCAATTTTAGGGCTGAGGCCTGGCATTTCTTTATAGTTCCAAGGAAAACAGTCTTGGAACTCTTGGAGGAGCTGTATGTATCACTTTATTTCTTCCGGGGGAAGAAGGGCGTTGAGGAATGTTTGCCTGGGCTCATCTTTTGTGCTGAGGTTTACTTCGATCAGCTCATCGACGGTGGCCTGGCTGCCATCTTCTATTTTTGGGGGAGCCGGCTGCAGATCGATGAAGCCTTCATCATCTTCTTGGACTTCGAGGACATCATGGGTGTCTTCTTGTCTTGTCCCGTTTAGCGGTGGAGCTTTGCCAGCTTCTTTCCATGGCTCTTCAATCGATGCCGATGCAAGCAATACAATTTTCGGGCGGCTTGGATGCTGGCCCGTGGGTAGATCACTCCTAGGGAGTTCTTCAGCTTTTTACCCCCGTGGAGCATTATCAGAAGTCGTGCCGACCTCTGCTTCAATAAATTCCCGACGTTTACGGGGGACATCGGCCTTCGGCCGTTCACGCATCATTGTATGGGTCTTCGGGGTATCCCCTAGCATAGAGAGTTGCAGGGCTTCCTCACTCTCTTCCTGATAATCATTGTAGACAGCTTCTACAGGGCCCTCACCCCTGGGGGTGAAGAGGGAAATCACATTTGCTTCATGGCATCTTTGATTGGTCGAGCAGGTGACCCCCATTGTTAGGGGAGCGACGCCACACGCCTTCCCTTTTGAGGCAGATATCTGCCGCTCAAGTGGCTATTTCTTGATTTGAGGCTTGTTTTGCTTGGCCTCTGATGCATCTTCGGGGGTCCGATAATGGACCGAGGCCATGTGGACTCCGCTTTCATAACTGCCCGCTTCACGAGGGCATGGTGGATTCACTTCATATTCCCCTATGTTTAGTTTGCCCTTCTCGATCAGACCTTGAGTAATGTCCTTGAAGACATAACAATCTTCGATAGGGTGGCCCAGCACCCGATGATAGGGATAGAATTGAGGGTCATCACTTCTTCTGGCATCCTCCGACCTCTTGGGCTCTAGGAGAGTAACCTTGCCGTAGTGGCAAGCCCATTCAAAGATCCCCCAAGTTTTACTCCTCGGGAAGGGATAAGGTTTCTGCATTCTCTCCCGTAAAGTGGGGACTCGTTCCGCCCGTCGGCTAGTTGAAGGACCGACTACTCCCTTAGCCTTCCTCCTTGAGTGCAGGAAAGCGCTAAGGTTGGTGCTCGGGGATCGATTCTCCCATTCCGCTGTGGTTACAGGGTAGTGCCCTAGGTTTGTGGATCTGTCCTGCCGGAGGTGGATGCCCCCAATTTGATCAGACAGCAATTTGGTCATTTTGGCCAACTGTGCCTTCAATATCTTGATCTCCTACTATTTCTTTTAGCATACTGCGAACATAACAGGGTCGTATTGGGAGAAGTCTGGAGCGTGGCTCGGGTCGCTATCTTCTGTTCCGACGTCGGGCGGAGATGGCGGTAGCCCGTCATCACGACCACCTGGGACCGTCCCTATATCCCTGCATGGAGGTGGGTTCCATAGGAACACTTCATCTTGGATTTCGTCGGCCGGAGGCACATGTTGTTCCTGGCTTTCGGCTTCTTGTATATTTGGATCTTCTGGGGGATAATCACCAGTTGGAGCCGAGATTGATATCACGTTCGCTTCATAGAATTCTTCTATTGAGAAACCCAAGCCTGGGTGCTGGGTAATCTTCAGAAGTTATTTATCCAAGTTGGGTGGGTACCATAACTTTTTGAACATTTGGTTTCAGCTGGTGACTTAGAAGAAGGGGACCTGCTACCTCCTGGCCATCTTCACTACTTTGCCGGATATGTCCGGAAGTCCCATGATCGGGTCAATCGGGTCGCAAGTTTCTTCGGGGAGTTTGCAGTCATCATCCCCTTTCACCGACTGTTCACTAGCCGTATAGAATATTGTGGGTTGACCCTCAGAATTGGGCACCTCCAAAATCTTCAGGAATTCGACTGTCTGACAGTCTGCATTTGTGAGGGGATTCACGATCCTTGGAGGGACCTTCATGTGCCCCGACAAATCCCTGAGCTTCGGCACCTCTGGCTCAAGGTAAATATCGGATGGGATCGCTCAAACCACCCCTTCGACTTCAGAAATGTGAGATACCTCCGGTGGAGCCACATAGCTGGGCGGAGGCAGAGGGAACCAGTCTTCATCCTCTGCTATCTTCTTCCCCTTGCTTTGAGCTTGCTAGGGAATCTGCTTCGGCTTCTCCACATAGAGTGATGCATCCAACAGATGGCATTCAAACACCTCGAAGGGGTGTAAGTCAGCAAATATTCTTTCTTCATTGCCATCCCGGGAGTACTTGATGCACTGGGGCAAAGTATAAGACACAACCCGATTTTGATGCAGCCAGGGGCGGCCCAACAATGCTTTGTACGAAGTATCAGAGTTAATAACATGGAACTGCACCTTAGTGGTGAAGTCTCCCAGTGAAAGTTTGAACTCCGCTATGCCCATTGGGACTTCAAATTTCTGGTTAAACCCAGCTATCTTCATGTCCCTAACCTCGATCAGGTGTACGTTGAAGTAATATTTCTGGTAGACCCGATAGGGGAGGATGTTTACTGCTGCCCCAGGGTCAACCAGGATTCTGTTTATCGGCTGGCCATTCAACTATCCCCTCATATACAAGGGTCTATTATGGCTGGCCGAAGGCAAGAGCATATCCTCTTCAGTGAAGGTGATAGCCGTCCCCGAATGCATCTCGGCGAAGCAACTCTCGTAGTGTGCTGGAGTTTGCAAGGCTGCAATGACAGCCAGCCAGGTTTCTTCATCTACGGAGAGTATCTCCCAGACGCTGAACCTTGCCAAGATCCTTTTTAGTTGTTTCATTATTATTTTGCCAACCTTGACATTGGCCAGCTTAGCTTCTTCGGCCTTGCCGTGCTTTGGTGTCGGAGGAGTCGGCGGAGAATATAGTTTATCTTTGTCTTTGGGGGTGGCCCGGTCCCGACATTCTTGGTCGGCTGGTTCTTTTACTTGGATGGGCTCAACCGTAGAGGGAGTGCCCTCAGTATCTTTGTCTTCCGGGGATGGCGCATTTAAGGCCGAGGCGGAAGTACTTTCAGAATTTACACAAAATTTTATATAAGGTATTTTGGAATTTACAGAAAATATTCAACTGTGAGTACACTCTCCATAAAATCCCGAGCTATTCTTCTCTCCAAAAGATGCTTTACAGAAAATATTCTCTGCTTTCCAGCTGGACCAATCACAAAATGCTAAAAGAATATTTATCCGAAATGTCTCCTGCCTTGGGAGAGAAGAATAGCTTGATGCCGCTCCTATAAAAGAAGGACCGAAGACCCTGAAGGAAGAACCCCCGGCGACTTTGCTTCCCCCCGCTGGTGCTATTCGAAGCTTCCTTGAGGCACTTTCCAGGGTGGTTCTGCTGTGTTCCTGTGCACAGAGAGAAGAGAGAAAGAGAGGGAGAGAAGGCGCTTGTAGATTATGGGAAATCCACTAAAAATAAATAAAAAAATGTAATGCAATAAGAATGGGAAAAAGGAGAGAAACAGGGGCATGCGTGGATGCAAGAGGGAAAGGTGATCGCCAGAGGGGTTACCTCAAAAGATGTGCGGGGGAGATTATGGGAGGACTTTCTTCTCTTCCGATCGGCCGGCCGATGAAGAGAGTCTTCTTTGATTACCCTTGCAAGAAATACAAACACCAATAAAAATAATGGAATTAGAACTAGAGTGTGTAGTATCAAATCCCAAGTGAATATAAATACATGAATATATGGAATGTGACACACCTTGTTGGCATTTTGGCTTAAACCCCTGTGAGAAGGGTGGTGATAAAATGATGAATGAATGAAAGATGTGCAAGTGTTGCACGGTGGAGCCTCAACGTGGTTGAGATGTGGAGATAATAAAAAATGATGATGCATGCATGCACGAACTAATGCAGTAAAAGAAATAGAAAAGAGAGGAGGTAAGGAAAGAAAGGCCTGAGGTTATTCTCCATTAGTTGAAACTTCAACGTGAATGTTCAGGAGGAAGTCCCCGATCAGATGAAGCTTTATGCGTAGGGGCTTCTTCCTCCCTGAGCAACAAGTTGGGCAGCACCTCCCCCTGTGATCGGAATTGGCCTCTTCTGCAGAGAGCGGCCACATGGTATAAATAAGGGGAGATATGCGTGGGTTTAGAATCCGGGAAAGGTTGGAAAATCACCCAGGGAAATGGGTGAACCATGGGAAAGTCACAGGAAACATTACCCGGATTGAAACGGCCCGTAAAATGAGGAAAGAAAGAGCTGCGGGCGAGTTTTGGAAATCTCAGGAAAATGGCGTTGGGCACCCTGACGTTATTTAAATTAGCGTCCAACATAACAGACGTTAATTCCAAGCCATTTTTAGAAAGATTAAGAATTTCTAAATTTAAAGAATAAATAGCGTCTGGTACACCGGATGCAAATTCAAATTTCCCAAATTTGGGTGGATTGAGAATATCTCCGAAACATGGCAAGGAAATTAGCGTCTGCAGATGTTATTAAGAAACAGAGGCTATGGAAGTTGACGCTAATTCTTGATCTATTTTAGGAATGCTGAATATTACCAAAAAAATGCCAAGAAAATAGCCTCCCGATGGGAAGACGCTTATTCTTGATTTCCATAATTTAGTAAAATAACATTTCAAAATAGCACCCATATTTGTAGGCACCAATTCTTAATTTTCAGAGATAATAAAAAAATAGCGTCCTTCAATAACGGCACATATCATGAATTTTAAAATTTTTGGTAATTGTCAGAATAGGAAATAGCGTCCACTTTCTCAGCCGCTTATTAAATGGCGTCCAGGGTATCCGGCGCCAATTCTTTGAAGCTCAGAAAAATAGAGAAAAATCCCAGAAATTTTCAGAAAAATATGGAAAAATATGAAAAACGCCAGAAAAATACAGAAAAGTGGAAAATCAAAGTAAAATTTAGAAAATCACTCAAATGAGATAATTTGAAGGTCAAATTAAGGTATTATAAGATAATATGACAGGTACTCACAGTAACGTCAATTTTGGCGTGTCTACAGTGCTGTCTATAGAGAGGGAGAGGAGTCAATGCTCCGCCCTCCCCCTTTTCTTTCTTTTCTTTCCTCTGCTGTGTATTTTATGTTCCTTATTTTCTTTTCCCTTTTGTTAGCCGCCCAGATGAGCTAGCTCTGGGATGATGATGTACTTCTTTTATACAATGTAATGGATGAAAGAAATCACCCCTTTGGCGCTTGAGCATAGATATCTTTTGTGTAGATTCCCTTCGATCCCAGTCCCTATGATCATACCGTGGTTCCGCCGTTCATGTTTATTGTCTTCCCTTCTTAGCATAGGTCGATGCCTGAACACGGGGACAACCTCAGTTTAGAATCCACTCAACGGCAATGGGCTGGATTTCTGAACCTGAGCTCCCACTAGCCAGATGAGATTCCTTAATTGAACCTCATTTTAGCTTCTGGGGCGTTGGGTTATTTGCAGTATAATACTCCAGCCCTCATGGCAAGCTCACGCCCCTTGGGCAATATTAATCATATAGATTCCTTCCCCAATGCTCCTGGACAGGTCCATATCGCTTGCCTTGATTCCCAATTCTCTTGTGTATTCAGTGTGCATGATGTCTACGTATTCAATATATCTATATTCTTCTCCTGCTACTCAGTGCACCAAGTGTGCGTGGAAATGACCATGTTCCTCCTCACCCAAGTTCATGGGTTGTGGGGACTCTGGTTCAGTTCCAAATTTGTGGTAATCTGCGCTTCTGTTGCTTTCCCTTTCATTCAGGCTTTGCCCATTAAGAGGCTGATGTTTGATGTGTTTTGAATTACCCTGGCTTCCATGTAAGCTGCATGCATGCTCTACGTTGTTTGCATGAATGCCCGGTTGAATGCTGCTCGAAGGGTTCTCAGGTTCGCATGCGTACAGTAAGCTTTCTCCCTGTGCACCGCACTTTTGGATATTTAAGTTCCCAATCCTCATGGGCTTATATCCTACATGAACTCCATTTCTGTCCCAATCATACATCCCACAATTCGCAGCATACTGATGCTCTGAATGTGGGGTCTTCTTGCCTCCGTATAAGGCATAGGATCGCTCGTGCCCCAAGTGTGGCCTGTGGTGTCACGCCCCGAGCTATGAATACAACGGAAGAATTCTCAGGAAACATGAACAACTGACATGGTAAGCCTCTTGCAAGCAAGAAAATCAGAGCGCAAGACAATCATACATAATAAGATTGCACAATAATTGATCCAAAATCCCACTTTATTCATAACAATAATCAAAATGTACATGAGACCTTGACTTATGACATCCTTACATCATTTGACTCAAGAAAATAGGAAATTACAATATGACTCAACTAGACACTAGATAACTAGGCTTCTCTCATTCCAATAGACCATCAATCGCTCTCAGGCCTGCTACTTGCATAATCCGAATCTGATTCACTAGTATTTCCTGAAAAGATGAGAAAATAGGTATGAGCACACATGCCCAGTAGGTATCTTTGTATCAACATGAAGGCATATGTTTAACTGATTAACATTTTTGCTCTAAGTAACAGTAATGCAATAGAACACACGGTATAAACCAAAGTAACAAGAGACAAGGAAAATAGAGATATGATCTGTGAGAATAATATTATGATTGGTCGAGATTTTAAGTTTGGCCTTTCAAGAATAAGAATGTATGATCATATAACTAGAAAGTACTTACACAACCTTGTAAAGGCTATGCACTAGAAAGTCATTAATAAGTATGTAATTTCCATAATAAGTCTCGTGGATTTCATTTATTTATAAAAGAAAGTACTCCCGACGTAATGCGACACTAGTATCATCGTACCACATGGTTTATATAGCACGTTTCCAACAATTAGTCGAGGGGACTAGCATGGAGCCCTTGGACATAATCCGTGCCCGATCCTGCATCTTCATGTTATAAATCCAGGTACTTTTACGAGATATAACAATAAAGTGTGGCCAATAATGCAACAAGTTCAATAATAGTTTCATGATAACAATATCAAGGTAAGAATGCTTCAATTAAGAACATGAGATTTCAAGGATGATTTAAATAGAGATTATGCTACGGTGACATTCCGACAGCATAACGATACATTCAATTAAGTTCCATAACTTATCAATGACTTTTTGAATAAGGTGTTAGGTTCTAGACCACCATTAGATCATAGGAAAAGAACCCTTCGGTCAAACCCCGGGTTAAGAAAATTGATAGAACCTTGCGGTCATTTACTGAACCGTTTCATGAAGAAGACGGTCAATATATAAACCGCTTGACAGGAACGTTGCGGTCAAGTCCAGACTATTTTTAGGAACTTGGTGATCAAGAAAGGGCTGCTTCCAGAGAAAGATAGTCATAGTCAGGCCGCAACTAACTATGTCAACCAGAATGAAGGGAAAGTCGACATTTGAAGAATTCTGGAACAATAGCGGTCTCAGGATGGCTATTTCATGACAAAGACGATCTGATTAGAACCGTTAAGTAACTGTAATGGTCTCCTATTGGGCCGTAATTAACTAGATTACATAAAGTAAAACACCAGTCATGTGAGTGCTTTCTAGACAATTTGGCTTTAAGGGTACAACCAGCTTGGCGTCCTAGTGGGAATCTCAGGCTCACGGAGACTTACAGAGGCCTTGAAACATAATCCCCTAATCCGATAGAAGGAATATCCGGCGGAGAGGTTCATGAGTCCAAGAGATGTGTCTATAAGTGCAACGTGTATCTAATGGTCACATACCGGAGCATACGCCATATACTTAGGAAAATGACTTAAGAGATGAGAGTGAAACGGTGAAACATATAGAGAAAAACCATGATATTAACACCTCATAAATCATGTCCATATCATAGAAAATCATGTAATTACAAAATTATAACATTTGGCATGAAATTACATAATAATGAAAATCAAGGTTCTAAGACATGGTCATGCTGAAACAGGGTGTTTAACATAATTTTTGTGAAAAATAACATAATTATAGGGTTTCTAATATGTAAAATTCAACTAGGCTTGGATTGGTTCACATAACCAAATAGCGGTCAGGGTTTGGCCGCATAGTATCCCAGACGGTCTTGCGATAGACTGCAAGAAAGGTATATAGACGGTCACCTATTAGACCACTAGGGTTCCTTGCGGTCCCGTTAAGGCCGCCTTCTGTCTGGAGACAGAAGCTATAAAACAGTAAAATAAAATGCTAACCTAGGTCATGTTATGCATGGAAAACGATGTAACCACGTAACTAAGATGTGTAAGATGGTAATTAGGCTATGAACATGCATAGATTGTGAGAAATAAATAAGGAATTTTTATTTTTATCTCATTAGGGCTAGGTGTATGCATGGAATATGATCTTACTGCGTAGTCTCAATAAAACATAAAATATGCCACGTACCATGTAAAAAAATGACTGGAAATTGAGGAATTTTACTCCTAACATCAAGTTCAAGCCATTCATGAGATAACCTACCTCTGGACAGAGCTCTAAACTTCGAATTTGGGGCTGGAAGTTGACCCCAGTTTCTGCTTGTTCTGAGCCAAACCAGCAACTTTGTGGCCTTCTAACTTATGATCCTCTTCACCTAATACCACGAAATTTGGAGGGTAGAAATAGATTACTAAGGTGAACAATTAAGTGTAAAGAACCAACTTCCAATTATCTCGTTTAGGGCTTCTAATTTGCTGATCAATCTAGGTCTGTTGCACAGGTTCTTAGTTTGCTTACACCGAGCCAGCGACTTTGCAAGCTTCTATCTTCCTGATGGCTTGATTTCCTAAGGTGAAATTTTGAGGGCAGTTAGACCTTACTATTATGAAAAAAATATTCTAAGGAACCTACCTGAAATAATGCTTTCTTACCTTAGTTCCACGAGAGCCAAAAGTAAGGGTCGCACATGTGAAACTTGAGATCTATTTATAGGGTTAGCTAGGGTTTTGGAGGTTAGAACGAACCTAGAGTCCTAATAAGGACTTGTAATCGACCCAATTGCATTCTAGACTCTTCTAACTAAGGGATATCATCGATCCTAGGCGATTTGGATGCCAAAGATCCAAGCTTTTCACGTTTCTCTGTTGTTCATGATCAGACGGATAGTAGCGGTCATTTGGAGACCGTTTTATTCCTCAGGCGGTCCCTCGATAGACCGTTGTTATCTCTTGGCGCCGAATTTGAACTATTTCAAACTCTTTTGATATTATCTCCCATTATTAGCCTATTTATCCCTTTAAAAATCTAAAAAATAGCTAAATGATGCTTCTAGAATATGGACTAGGCCTTTTTAGGTTATGTGGCCTATTTAAATGGGCCTAGTCCATTAATTAGTATAGGGCCTTTTTAATTTAGTTAATAATTCCTTAATTCATTTAATAACCCATTAAGCTTGGATTAAGTCTATTTAACTCTAAAAAATGTCAGAAAATTCCAAAATACCTTATATAAAATTTTGGGGTATTACACCCTCCCTCACTTAAGAGAATTTAGTCCCCAAATTCAAAACATGGATTTTATGGAGAGTGTACTCATAGTTGAATAGCTCGGGAAATCTCCTGCGCATGGCTTCTTCCGTCTCCCATGTTGCGTTGTGATCCAAACATTTATTCCATCGAACCTTGATCATAGGAATAGTTTTATTACGAAGTTGAGGTACTTCTCGTTCAATTATTTTGATCGGCTATTGCTCGTACGCCAAATCTTTTTGAATCTCTAGATTATCATAAGTGATGACGTGGAATGGACCATAGACATATTTCTTTAACATAGAGACATTGAATACATCATGAACTCCAGTCAGCTATGGAGGTAATGCTAGACGATACGCCACTTCTCCCACTCTTTCAAGAATTTCAAAAGGGCCAATGAATCTTGGTGTAAGCTTGGCTTTAATACCAAACCTACGAATACTACGACTAGGGGAAATCTTGAGAAATACATGATCTCCCACCTGAAATTTCAGGTCTCGCCTTCGGTTATCAGCATAGTACTTTTGCCTGTCTTGGGCCCTCTTAAGTCTTTCTCTTATCACTTTCACCCTATCGGTTGTATCTCGAACAAGATCAGGACCTAGAATTTATCTTTCACTGACCTCGTCTCAGCATATAGGAGTACGACAACTTCTTCCATATAATGCCTCAAACGGTGCCATTTGAATGTTAGCTTGGTAGCTATTATTGTAGGCAAATTCCACTAAAGGTAAATGGTCGTGCCAGCTTCCACCGAAGTCTATAACACATGCTCTTAGCATATCTTCCACCACTTGATTGGTCCTTTCAGTTTGCCCATCACTTTGTGGATGAAACATAGTGCTAAAATTCAATCGGGTCCCTAAAGAGTATTGTAGCCCCTTCCAGAATTATAAAGTAAATCGAGGGTCTCGATCAGAAATAATGGTGATAGAGACACCATGTAATTTAACAATCTCCTTTATATATAAAGCAGCCAAGATATCTACAGACCATCGACTTTCAATTGGTAGAAAATGAGCCGATTTTGTTAAACGGTCTATGATCACCCATATCCCATCATGTCCACCTCTTGATTTAGGCAGTCCCATGATAAAACCTATCCCTATACTTTCTCATTTCCATTCTGGAATCTCCAAGGGATGTAGTTTTCCAGCAGGCTTTTGGTGTTCTGCCTTAATTTATTGACAAGTGAGGCAACATGACACATAGTCTGCTACTTCTCTCTTCATATTGGGCCACCAATAATTCCTTTTAAGATCTTGATACATCTTGGTAGCTCTAGGATGAACAATATACTTAGATTTATGAGCTTCTTCTAAGATCATCCTCTTAGTATCAGCATGATCCGGAATATAAATACGTCCTCGAAACAATAACCTTCCATCATTTTCAATAAAGAAATCAGGTCATTGTTCCATATTAGCCTTAATCTCTAATAATGCATGATTATTTTCTTGTAACTTGACTAAATCTTCAATCAATGTAGGTTGAGTCCAGATATTGGCTATAAAGCAATCTTCTTTCTTCACATCAACATCTAAATTCAACTGAGCAAATTTAGAAATAAGATTAGTCATAACTTCCAGAAAACTCGATAGCTTCCCCACTGGTTTTCTACTGAGTGCATCAGCTACAATATTCGCCTTGCCTGGATGATATTGAATATCGAAATCAAAGTCCTTGAGATACTCCAACCATCGCCTTTGCCTCATGTTCAACTCCTTTTGAGAAAAGAGGTATTTCAGGCTCTTGTGATATGAATATACAATAAATCTCTCCCCATAAAGATAATGACGCCAAATCTTCAAGGCGAATATGACGACAGCCAGCTCCAGGTCATGAACAAGATAACTCTCCTCATGCCACTTTAATTGTCTTGAAGCATAGCAAATCACCTTGCCATTTTACATGAGTACGCACCCTAGGCCAATGCCGGATGCATCGGTATAAACTTCAAATCCGCCACCTTCAACGAGCAATGCCAATACAGGTGCCGTGGTGAGATGTTCCTTAAGAGGCAAGAAATTTTCTTCACATTTCTTTGTCCACCCGAAAAGATTTTCCTTCCTAGTGAATCTTGTTAAGGGAGCGGCGATCTTTGAGAAATCTTTGATAAATCGCCCATAGTAACCAGCCAAGTCAATGAAACTCCGAACTTCAGATACGGTATTTGGTCGGCTCCAGTTCTTAACAGCGTCCACCTTAGAAGGATCCACTGCGATACCTTCTTTAGAAATGATGTGGCCAAGGAAAGAGACCTCCTTAAGCCAAAACTCACATTTATTCAACTTAGCATAGAGTTGATGTTCCTGTAAGGTTCGCAACACAACCCTAAGATGTTCCTCATGTCCCCCCTTCGTTTTAGAATAGATAAGGATATCATCAATGAACACGAGCACGAATTGATCAAGATATGGTCAGAACACATTGTTCATTAGTTGCATGAATGCAATAGGTGCATTAGTTAATCCAAACAGCATAACCACAAATTCATAATGTCCGCACCGACTATGGAAAGTAGTCTTGCAAATATCTTCCTCCTTGATCCTCAGCTGATGATAGCCCGACATGAGGTCAATCTTGGAGAAGTACTCCGCGCCAGAAAGTTGGTCAAATAGCTCATCAATACGCGATAGTGGATATTTATTTTTGATGGTAAGTTGATTCAACTGCCGGTAGTCAATGCATAACCTGAGGGAACCGTCCTTCTTCTTGACAAATAAGACCGGCGCACCCCAAGGGGATGTGCTAGGTTGAATGAAACCTTTTTCCAGCAGCTCTTGAAGTTGCTTCTTTAATTCCTTCAACTCCGTGGGGGACATCCTGTAAGGAGATATTGACACAGGTGCTGCTCCAGGTGTGAGTTCAATGGTGAAGTTAACCTCCCTTTCGGGTGGTAAACCAGGCAACTCAGAAGGAAAAATGTCAGGAAACTCCTTAACTACGAGGATTTCGTTTATCTGAACTTCCTTAGACTCAGTAACTACTACGGAGGTAATAAAAGTTTCACATCCCTACGAAATGAGTTTGCAAGCATGAAGAGATGAAATAATAATAGGATGCTTTCGATATTTGATACGAAGAAAGGAAAATCGTGAAAGACCTAGTTTTCGAAAAGAGATTATCCTATTTCGACAATTTATATAGGCGTCGTGGTCTACAAGCCAATCAACTCCTAATATGGCATCATAGCCTTTCATATCAAGGCATACGAGATTAGCGGGAAGATTATGGCCTTGTATAGTGACTTCACTATTTGGGAAATAGGTTTTCAATTCCGTTCCCGACCCTAAAGGGGTAACTATGGTTAAATCTAATGATAAGGAAACATGTGAAATAGGCAATGTTTTTGCAAAGGAACTAGCAATAAAGGAGTGAGTAGCACCTGTATCAAATAATACTAAAGCAGGATGGGAACAAATATGAATTGTACCTTTAATGAGTTCCCCTTCTTTGGTTGGTTCCTCATCCAGAACGGCATTCAATCTAGCTTGCCGCTTTTGTCCACCCTTGTTCCTTGTAGATTGTTGCTCCTTCATGAGGGGACAGTTAGGCACACGGTGCTCCTGACTTCCACATTGTAGGCATGCACCCAAGCGCTTCCAACATTCTTCAGCCGAATGATCGAATTTCTCGCAGAAAGAGCAAGCCGCCATGACTTGCTTATCTTCTTCTTTAACCTTCTTGTTCCGGCGATCATCCTTGCCGTTCCCATTCCGGGATCTCTTCTTGTTATCCCGAGAGTTGTAAGTGATGCTGTACTTTTCCTCTTTTCTTCCTCGCCGATCAGACTTTCGGCTTGGCTCTGTAGGCATGCCAAAATTGATACTATGTTGAGTAAATTTCATGTCACGACGTAATACTCCAAAGTGGACTTCATTACTGGCTCAATATAAGACTTTTTTTATTTTTTTGGTTTTTTTTCTGTAAGTAGCAACTTTCTCCTGGGCGTCATTTAAATGAACGACCGTTTGGAGTGTTGTTATTTTAAAGATGAGACGACCGCTTGTGCGGGTGCCATTTCCTAGTTTTTTGATTTCCATTGGAATTTAAATTCAAAGAATCAACGCTTTTTTGAGCGGGTGCTCATTAATGAACGCCTTTTTAAGCAGGCGCTGTTTCTTATTTTTGAAATATGGAAAGTCCGTTATTTATATAATTTATCCAGGAATTGACGACCGTTGCTCGGTCGCCCCTTTGAATTGATGACAGTCTCCAGGTCACCATTTTCATTCCGTGTCCATGGCGTCTGCAACTTCCTCTGTATGGCGTTCCTTCTCCATTTTGGTTCCAGTTCTTCCGAGGAAGGATATCCACGTCCAGGGATTATTTTTCTTATTTTAATCCCATTAGAATAATATTTTTAACCCTATAAATACCCCTCCTGTCTAATACAACAGATTCTTCGATCCCTCTGCTGAGGTGAACACAGAGAGCCATGCAAAAGAGAGTTCGTGCTTTATTTTCTAACATTTGCAGGTGAACGTGTTGCAAAAGAGAACATTATTTTCTTTCTCTTCTTCCTGTGTTAGCTGCTCCCACGGCTGGGACTCTCTCTCTCTCGGCGCTTTCTCTGTCTACTGCAGGGGCTTAGAAGGGCCAGCCTTTACATCCTTCCCACGTTTTTCTCTATTTAGTTTATTTTGTTTTTGTCTGCACATCTGTTCTCTAGCCACCTTGCTAGAGAATTCCTTTGGCATCATATATCATCATATTTGCCTAATTGCATTCATATTTCTCCCACCTTTTGCTCCTTCTTAAGGGGTTTAAAACAAACACACAAGGTATGTTCATGCCCTTATTGCATAGTTTGATTTCCATAGAGCATTGATACTACACACACTTTTGGCTAATCCAATCTTTTTATCTTTGCTTGTCTTTCTTTCAAGGGTAATCAAGATAAGAACCCCCTTCATCGGCCAGCCGGTAGAAGGCGGAAGTTGAACCCACATCCACACCCCACTTGCAAGGTACTTTTCGTGATCAAATTCTTCTTTTGAGGTAACCCCTCTGGTGATCACAGTCCTAGAATAGCATCACATGCTCCCTCCCCCATCTTGTCTTTTATCATCTTTATCATCATCATCTACATCTTTATTTTAACATTAATTTTTCTTTCTTTTTAAATGTCTATGTGACACGTTCACATGCTCCTCCCCTTTGCCTTTGAGTTTATTGACCTTCTCCAAGGTCTGTTCACACAAGTGTGCCCGTTGGAGCATCTCTGCGTAGGTCCAAATATTTTGTGGGCCAAGTTGCTGAATGAAGATGGGTTGCAGCCTGTCCATGAAGCGATTGGCCTTTAGAAGATCAGTGCTCACTAAATGTTGAGCATATGGTGCCAAGCGGGAAAATTGTAGTTCATATTCTGCTACCGTCATCATGCCTTGACATAGAGATGCGAATTCCGCCGCCTTCCTCTCCTTGACATGTTCGGAGAAGTATTTGGCTCGGAAGAGAGTGAGAAATCCCTCCTAAGTGTGTGGAGCATTCGGAGGTGGTGCCGGAACAGACTTCTATCAAGTTCGTGCATCTTTGTTGAGTTAGAACGTGGCAAGATGAATCTTTTCTTGACTGGTGCATTGCATGACGTCAAATATCCGGTTCATCTCGTCGATCCAGTTCTCTGCTTCATCTGTGTTAAAAGATCTAGAGAACCGTGGGGGATTTAAACTTCAAAAATTGCTGTGCAAGCGACCCGCGCCAGCCCTTGCACTATCTTGGGCCACGGTTTGTAGGGCTTGGGTAAGACCTGCAACAATTTACTGCATCTCGTTCCAGTTCACACGATGAACCATCGAGTATCAAGGTACTTGAGAAAGTGGACATTTAGTTATTTTTTTAGGATCGGGAAGATTTACCCTAAGATAATTTCTATATAACTATCTCACCCCGGGTTCTACCCAATTCTCTTGTGGGTTGGGAATTTCTTTCCTTGTTTCATAGGCAGGGGTCCTTAAACTTGAACTTAACCTATGACATGACATCTTTTCGTAGGAATAAGTAAGTCCTTAGACTTAGGCTCTGATACCACTTTAACTGTCACCTCCCGAGCTATGAATACAACGGAAGAATTCTCAGGAAACGTGAACAACCGACATGGTAAGCCTCTTGCAAGCAAGAAAATCAGAGCGCAAGACAATCATACATAATAAGATTGCACAATAATTGATCCAAAATCTCACTTTATTCATAACAATAATCAAAATGTACATGAGACCTTGACTTATGACATCCTTACATCATTTGACTCAAGAAAATAGAAAATTACAATATGACTCGACTAGACACTAGATAACTAGGCTTCTCTCATTCCAATAGACCATCAATCGCTCTCAGACCTGCTACTTGCATAATCCGAATCTGATTCACTAGTATTTCTTGAAAAGATGAGAAAATAGGTATGAGCACACATGCCCAGTAGGTATCTTTGTATCAACATGAAAGTGTATGTTTAACTGATTAACATTTTTGCTCTAAGTAACAGTAATGCAATAGAACACACGGTATAAACCAAAGTAACAAGAGACTAGAACGATAGAGATATGATCTATGAGAACAAGATTATGATTGGTCAAGATTTCAAGTTTGGCATTTCAAGAACAAGAATGTATGAGCATGTAACTAGAAAGTACTTACACAACTTTGTAAAGGCTATGCACTAGAAAGTCATTAACAAGTATGTGATTTCCATAATAAGCATCGTAGATTTCACTTATTTATATAAGAAAGTACTCCCGACGCAATGCGACGCCAGTATCATCGTACCCCATGGTTTATATAGCACGTTTCCAACAATTAGTCGAGGGGACTAGCATGGAGCCCTTGGACACAATCCGTGCCCGATCTTGCATCTTCAAGTTATAAATCCAGGTACTTTCACGAGATATAACAATAAAGTGTGGCCAATAATGTAACAGGTTCAATGATAGTTTCATGATAACAATATCAAGGTAAGAATGCTTCAATTAAGAACATGAGATTTCAAGGATGATTTAAATAGACATTATGCTACGGTGGCATTCTGACAGCATAGCGATACATTCATTAAGTTCCATTTATCAATGACTTTTTGAATAAGGTGTTAGGCTCTAGACCACCATTAGATCATAGGAACACCAACCCTTGGGTCAAACCCCGGGTTAAGAACATGATAGAACTTTGCAGTCATTTACTGGACCATTTCATGAAGAAGACGGTCAATATATAAATCGCTTGACAGAAACGTTGCGGTCAAGTCCAGACCGTTTTCAGGAACTTGGCGGTCAAGAAAGGGCCGCTTCCAGAGAAAGATGGTCACAGCCAGGCCGCAACTGACTATGTCAGCCAGAATGAATGGTAAGTCGACACTTGAAGAATTCTGGAACAATAGCGATCTCAGAATGGCTGTTTCATGACAAAGACGGTCTGATTAGAACCGTTAAGTAACCGTAACGTACAGTCTCCTATTGGGCCGCAATTAACCAGAGTACAGAATGTAAAACACCAGTCATGTGAGTGCTTTCTAGACAATTTGGCTTTAAGGGTACAACCAGCTCGGCATCCTAGTGGGAATCCCAGGCTCACAGAGACTTACAGAGGCCTTGAAACATAATCCCCTAGTCCGACAGAAGGAATATCCGGCGGAGATGTTCATAAGTCCAAGAGATGTGTCTATAAGTGCAATGTGTATCTAATGGTCGCATACCAGAGCATACGCCATATACTTAGGAAAACGACTCAAGAGATGAGAGTGAAACGGTTAAACATACGGATAAAAATCATGATATTAACACCTCATAAATCATGTCTATATCATAGGAAATCATTTAATTATAAAATTATAACATTTGGCATGAAATTACATAATAATGAAAAATAAGGTTCTAAGACATGCTCATGCTGAAATAGGGTGTTTAACATAATTTCTTGTGAAAAATAACATAATGATAGGGTTTCTAATATGCAAAATTCAACTAGGCTCGGATTTGTTCACAGAACTAAATAGCGGTCAGGGTTTGATCACATAGTATCCCAGACGGTCTTGCAATAGATCGCAGGAAAGGTATATAGACGGTCACCTATTAGACCGCTAGGGTTCCTTGTGGTCCCGTTAAGGCCGCCTTCTGTCTGGAGATAGAGCTATAAAATAGTAAAATAAAATGCTAACCTAGGTCATGTTATGTATGGAAAACAATGTAACCACATAACTAAGATATGTAAGAAGGTGATTAGGCTATGAACATGCATAGGTTGTGAGAAATAAATAAGAAAATTTTACTTTTATCTCATTAGGGCTAGGTGTATGCATGGAATATGAACTTACTGCACAGTCTCAATAAAACATAAAATACACCACGTACCATGCATGAAAATGACTAGAAATTAAGGACTTTTACTGCTAACATCAAGTTTAAGCCATTCATGAGATAACCTACCTCTGGACAGAGCTCTAAACTTCGAATTTAGGGTTAAAAGTTGACCCTAGTTTCTGCTCGTTCTGAGTCGAACCAGCAACTTCGTGGCCTTCTTACTTCTGATCCTCTTCACCTAATACCCTAAAATTTGGAGGGTAGAAAGAGATTACTAAGGTGAACAATTAAGTCTAAAGAACCAACTTCCAATTACCTCGTTTAGGGCTTCTAATTTGCTGATCAATCTGGGTCCATTGCACAGGTTCCTGGTTTGCTTGCACCGAACCAACGACTTTGCAAGCTTCTATCTTCCTTATGGTTTGATCTCCTAAGATGAAAATTTGAGGACAGTTAGACCTTATTATTATGAAAAAAATATTCTAAGGAACCTACCTAAAATAATGCTTCCTTACCTTAGTTCCATGCGAGCCAAAAGTAAGGGTCGCACATGTGAAACTTGAGATCTATTTATAGGGTTAGCTAGGGTTTTAAAGGTTAGAATGAACCTAGAGTCCTAATTAGGACTTGTAATCGACCCAATTGCATTGATCCTAGCGATTTGGATGCCAAAGATCCAAGCTTTTCACATTTCTCTGTTGTTCATGATCAGACGGATAGTAGCAGTCATTTGGAGACCGTTTTATTCCTCAGGCGGTCCCTCGATAGACCGTTGTTATCTCTTGGCGTCGAATTTGAACTATTTCAAACTATTTTGATATTATCTCCCATTATTAGCCTATTTATCCCTTTAAAAATCTAAAAAATAGCTAAATGATGCTTCTAGAATATGGACTAGGCCTTTTTAGGTTATGTGGCCTATTTAAATGGGCCTGGTCCATTAATTAGTATAGGGCCTTTTTAATTTAGTTAATAATTCCTTAATTCATTTAATAACCCATTAAGCTTGGATTAATTCTATTTAACTCTAAAAAATGTCAGAAAATTCCAAAATACCTTATATAAAATTTTGGGGTATTACATGTGGCCTTATGTCATTGAGCAATAACGTATCGCCATTGATTCCACCGAATGTTTTTTACGCTGCTGGACCTGTCTTTAGGGGTGGGATACATTACGGCCTACCATCGATCTGAATTCTATTCAACCACCCTCAAAATCCTCAGAGATATGTTGCCTCGTAGCATGTTCCCTGAAGGACTCTTCGCTAAAGGGTTTGAGATTGACGGCTCCCACGGCCAACAACCATACGATGCACAATACAGTTAGAATGGGATAATCCTGGGGTCAGCATGATTCTCTTCGTAGGCTAGCCCTCAGAGTTTTCTCTACCCAATTATGGGATATAGAGCTGTCAGTCTTGACTTGCTCTGGCTTTGGAGCCATCCCAGGATTTCTTGGTGGATATGCTCCTATTTTCTACCTCCAAAACCCGAGTGCAGGGGAGGTGTTGCCGAAATTTTCTCAAAATTATGGACTTAACAAAAATTGAACCAATGACAAGAATATGAATAGACTAAAGCATAATGTCTGCATGAACAATTCTCTGTTGAAGACATGGACAAATGAAGACTAATGCTTCACTGGCAGTAATAATGAAAAAGAATTAATAAAAATAATGACGAAGCTAAAATGATGAAAAGAATAAAAGAAAGAATGAAATAATGTTGATGGCAATTAGCAAATTAATAAAAAAAATAACATAACTACATAATCATGCAGTAATCTACAATTTCCCTGCATCTGTAGTATTGCACAATCATGTAGCAACCTACGTTTTTGTATTCATGCATAATCATGTAGCAAATCTGCACTTTTGCATCTATAACATGACATAGTCATGTTGAAATTTGCATTTCTGCACTCCTAACATTGTATAATCATATAGTCAATATGCATTCCTCTTGCATTCATGTCTGCATGTCTTCAAAAGGCAAGGACCAGTTGAGGTCTGCCTTGAGAGGAGTCAACTCCTTTCTATCTGAGTTCTGCCCGCCTATTCACCCTTGTGATCCCTCGCTCGTCGCCGCTACATCTATTTGTCACCCTTGCGGTGCCATTTGTCACCATTAAGCGGCATTTTTCACCCTTAACCTGCATTTTTCACCGTTATCGGGGGTTACCGTTTCACCTTATCAAGTTGCCACTGCGTCGACTCCAAACTACTTTGGAGTCGACTCCATCCTCTTCGTTCTTCACGATTCCAATGGCAACTCCATGTTTCTTCACTCAAGCCGTCGCGATTCTACCCATTTGTCACCCTTAGGTGCTATTTGTCACCGTTAGGTGACATTTGTCACCCTTGAAGTCTTATTTTTCACCGCTATCAATGGGCTTTGTCTTGCTTTGCCAAGCCATCACTGAGTTGACTCCAAGACCGTATAGAGTCAACTCGTCTTCCTCCAAATTCTCTTTTCTCCCACTTGTTAGCTCTCTTGAGCTATTTATCACCACTAAAAGCCATTTATCACCCTTAGGCGATATTTCCCACCACTATTGAAGGCTAGCTTTCCTTGTTAAACCACTACGGAGTCGACTCCCCTTCTTCCAATTATCCGCTTCTTCTATTTTTCAGCCCTACTGGGCTATTTGTTAGTGCTAAAAGCCATTTGTCACCCCAATAGCGTATTTGTCACCACTAAAGGCCCCTCTTGTCATCGCAGCCGTCGCCTTTGGCCCCTTGTTGCCACTGTCATCTATCTGCCATCCTTAGAAGAAAGGAACAAAAAGAAAAGATAATCAAAGGAACAAGTCAAATAAAAGAGGTTAGAATAACGCGGGTAAAGCTAACAAACAATAATTGGTGGAAGAGCAGGAGGCGGAGGCGTTGACTTGGGTCAACCTTCGCATGTTTGAAGAAATAAACGAAGAAGAAAGGAGCAGCGGCATATAAAAAAATGGAGAATACGTAATAACAATAAACAAATAAATTATAACAATAATACATGCAAATAAATGATAAATAAGATAATAAAGCGCCGATGGTATAAACCATTGATAAAATCTGATAATGCACAAAAAGGATAATAATAATAATAAAAAATGTCAAAAAATGAAATAAATAATAACAATAAGTGAACGCACAATAAAACAAAAAATGCTAAAATGCTAAAGGCTCTCACCTCTCTTGGACCCTATGCATGGGGATATTGAAAAGGCCTTCATGGGTCATACTTGAACCTCGAGACCGTCCCACCATGGTCAAAGCTTGACCCCGCTCTGGGCCGATAGCCCGTTGTGTTTTAATTGAATTTCCATTGGGATCTACTCCCGAATATCAAACTTGCCTGGCAGACATATTTGCAATTTGGGACTCGTCCGGATATGAATTGGTCAATTAATGGCCGACTTTGTTCAATTATTTAACCCTCAATAGGGGCTGTTTTATTGAAGTTTGGAACTCTCATTCCTTTCTTTAATCAATATCAATTTAAGGCCCAAGGGTACTTTCTCATGGCATTTAATCAAAGGTCTTCCCCTCTCCGAGGGGATGTAATTAACGTCGTGACCTTTATGACACGGCGGGTTCTTAGTCCCGACCCGACACTAACAATCGTCTGGTTGGTTAGACCCGTGGCTTCAGACCACCCCAGTCTTGAAGCTCGAATAAATGTCACTTCGGTGGCTGGCACACCTACGTAATAAATCAATAAATCAAATAAATATGAAGAGAATAAATCCTCATTCCCATAGCAGCGCTACACTTTCTTTTATTCTTTAACTTTCTCTTCTTCTTCTTTCCTTTCACAGCTGATGGCTGCTCTTGAGGAGGTTTGTCACACCCCGAACCGATAGCAGTGGAACGTGTTTGCTTGCTCGGAACGTGGCAGTTAAACAGTCGAGTCGATCAGAGCAAAATATAATTTGACACATATAATTGATCAAGATAGAATTTTATTTCAAATACTAGTTTATCACAAACTGGACCCATTAAAAGAAAAGACTCAATAACTGAAAATTACAATGAGACACTCTAACTAGACTTGATATGAACATAATAATAAAGACCATGAGGTTCATCTAGGTTGTCGAAGTACTCTCACTCTTGCCCTTACCCATCTTGTGTGGTCTCGTCATCACTAAGGTCATTACCTGAAAAATATTGAAGAATACAGGGTGAGCGAACGCTCAGTAGGACTTAATATCTCATGCTCCAAGCAAACTTTAAGTGAATTACAATTTAATCATGCTCATGCTGGTCATGCAAGATACAGAAATCAAGTACTAAAATGGTACGAGCTAGAACATTAAATCGAAGACAACTAAAAATCATAAAGACGAGTAGGCAAGATGATAGATATATTCATGAAGTGTAGAGACAATGATAACAAGAGAGTATAGTAAGAACTTTCATGACAGAATATCAAGTACTTCTCATAATGAGAAAATAATAACAATCTTCCCTTTATGACGAGCATTGTCATGAGGGCAGTTAATGACACTAGTGCAATATTCTATTTATGACGGTGATATCACAAGAGCTTTCATGTAACTAGCACTATGAAGGATTGGCCTTACGTTAAGGGGTCCTCACGAATATATGATTGCCCCTCATGGATTAGCACTAGGTAGACTTTGGTCACACACTTAGGAGTTCTCACGAGTTTATGATCACCCCTAAATGCCGTTAACCGAGTTGGTGAATGCCAACACCCGATCATCATAATACCGGTATATGTTTAGACTTTGCCTCGCCCGTAGGATCAGATCAGGACTCCATAACATTAGCATTTAAATGTCATTTAATTGGGACCCATAGCCCCTGACATTTGACTAGACTAATTCCACTTTAATGGCCAAGAATTCCAAGGATCAAGCATGTACGAACAATATGGTAGATTTCATTGAACAGAGATTCGAGATAGATGTCACACAAAACCGAGATAATGCGAGAAACTTGGGAAATTGGCATCTACTGCGGGAGTCGCAGATTAGAGTTAGTGTCCATAGCAATGGACACTTATTCTAGAATTAAGATTCAAGGTACAAAGAAATAGCGTCCTACATCACGGGCGCTATTCATGAATAGCGTCCACTATACTGGACGCAAATTCCAGAAAGTAACATTTTCTCAAAAATGCCAGAAACAGCACTATTTGAGGGTCAGATCATCATGTTTTCTTCAGAGAGACATGACTGTAAAACTGTGTAATGGGTTTTTAGGGTACAACCTGCTCGGCTGCCTTGAGGGAATCCAAGACTAGCGTAGACTTACAGAGGTCTCTATGATGAAATCACAAGTCCGAAGGAACGGAATGTCCAGCGGAGGGTTCAATCATCACGGAGAGTTAAGGGTGAACGATATAAATAAAAAACGGGGATCTCATCCACGGAATGGGACGAGAGTGCCAAGCGATGCCCCACGGTGGAGGTTGAAAACGCAGGAAACAGTCGATTAAGAAAACAGCGTCCTGCCTGGAGTGTGCTATATCAAATAGCGTCTACTATGAAAGGCGCAATTTACATTTCTATTTTTCATTTAATACAAATGGCATCCTTCCAGGGAGGCGCTCATTAGTTCATTTCGTTTTATCTAGAATTGTTAAATTTATATTCCCAGTATATGGCGTCCAGGTAGGTGGACGTTAATTTCTCATGTTTTGAAATAAACAAAAATTTACGTCTATCTTTAAAGGCGTCATTTCCTTTTTGATAAGTTTAGACAAGAACATCCCTTTAAAAGGACACGTGTTATTTAATAAAATTTTTAAAAATAAAATACATGATAATTAGAAGAAAAATTTAAGGATTCCAAATATATAATTTTTATAATTTTATGTTGCATAATTTAGTAGATGTGGATTTTCAATCATATAATTTACAAGTTATATATATATATATAAATATATATAAATATCAAAAGAAAATGGCGGTAGTGGCGGTGAACGCTATTTAATCAAATGCATGTTACTGTTCATTTCATGGATGAACAGTGACACTTTTTATTTATTAAGATTTTATAGAAATTAATTACATGATAAATAAGAGAAAAATCTAAGAATCTTAACCCTTAAATATCACAATTTTATTGCGTCAAGATAAAAATATAAAAATCGACAAAGTTGTACGGGTGTTAACCACATGAACAGTAACCTGTTTTAAATACTAATATTTTTCTGAAACTAAATACATGAAAATTAAGGGAAAATTATGTGAGTTTCAAAAATATATATATCTAAAATCTTCTATGTATGATTAGATGGTTATAAAATTTCAATCATGTGTTAATCTTCGTAAACGGTGCAACATAACTAATCAAAATGCTACGTGGCTCATGAAGGGATCAGACTAAATAACTTTTCTAATTGTTTGGCTTGGGGAGATTGCCTACCTTGGGTGAACAGTGAAGTCTTGTAGTGGTACGAAGTAAAAAGGTGCTCTGTTTTGCAACCGTGGAGCAGAGGAAGAAGAAGAGCTTTTTTCCCTGTTGCTTGGACGTAACAGGAGGCAAGGTGAAGGAGAAGAAGAAGAGTCTTGGCCGCTCCTTGTTATCCACAGCAATCGGATGAAGAGGAAGAAGGCACCCTTCACGTAGCAATAGGAAGGAGAGGATGGCGGCAGCGGCAATAGCATCAACACGATGCTTTGCTTGCTGGTGGGATGCTTTTATAGGGAGGATAAGTCTTAAGGGGGGGTCGATGCTACAAGGGAAAGGTTTTAAATCTCCCTTCCAATACTGTAAACTCCATTGCCATATACACCGTCGCTTTCTCTGTTTTATTTTCTGAAACTCTAAAGCTTGCAATGCATGCAAGGGTAATAAGGGTTGGTTGGGTGTTGGCCGCACACGTGGGTTTTGGTCATGACATTTTGAGTTTAAATGGTTTACAGGTATTGGGCCCACGTGGCTTTAGGTTGGCTCCATGTGAGTGTTGGGCTTTGATAGTGTGGGTATTGAAAATAGCCCAATCTTTAAATGTGCATGGTTTAAGAGTCTCGGGTGAGTTTATGAGTTTGGGTTTACAATGGCTCAACCCATTATGTGGGTTGGCTTCTATAACAGTTATGCACTTGGGTGAAAGCTCATTAAGGCTTTATACATTTATTTATATATTTATAGGTGTACGCTGTATGTTTAGCCCATTAGTTCAGGATTATTAATGTTTATATTTATTCTTTATTTTAAACCCAAATTGTTTTTTTAATTCCCATTAGTTATATTCATTAGAATTATAAATGGTTTTATCTAAATTAATTGACAGAACTATATATATATAGATCTTATTTCTTTTATTTATTTATCTTCCTTATTAACTCTACTTTGTTGTTTCAGGTATTAGAGTCGGGTTCGATGCTATGGAAGTCTTTATACATACGTATGTGTATAAATATATTTTTGGAATGAGATCCCTTCTAAATACCTGAATCGTATTATTATTATTATTATTATTATTATTATTTTCAATTTAAACCATAAAAAGGATATATTAAATTTCTATTTGAAGGTCATTTATTTATATTTTTATTTGTGCCCATTTATTACCGTTTAGGCTAAATAACTAGTATCGCTTTTCTTTTATCAAAATTTTTTAATTCTTATAATTTTCTATGACTAATAATCATGATTATTTTCATGTATTCTCTATTTAGATTTTTGGGGTGCTACACCCTCCCCCTCTTAAAAGAATTTGGTCCCCAAATTCACATGATTTTCTTTCCAAAATTAGTGGGGTAAAATTACTTTATCCAAAACACGTATTCTAGCTAAGGTCACCGTATTCAATTCATGTAATCTTGGAGGAGATAGGGTTATAGAGTTACCTTCTGATGTCTGCGGTGTTTCTTCATTTAAGAGTGGACAATGGGCGATCTTATGATCTTGGCTTCCACAACGGATGCACTTTCCGAGTTTATACCAACACTCGTCCGGATTGTGCCTTCCCTTCTTGGAATGCTCGCATTTCCTTTTGGCCGGAACAATTTTTCGATCATTATTCCGGGGTTTCTTATTTTCATAGAATTTGTTGCCTCCGTTACCTCTCTTCTTGTCGTTTACGTTTTCTTTATTCTTGGATCAATTTGGTAAGTCCTTCTTGACGACCTTTCCTTTGATTCTTTCCATCATATCCATAGCATCTTCCAAGAGTTGAGCTTTTCTAACTATCTCCGGATATGTTTGAATTTCTAGTGGAGCTAGTTGAGGTATAAGTTCACCTTCAAGTCATTCATAAATCTCTTTGCTCTCATTTTCTCCATGCAACCCAAGTGTGGTGCATATCGGGCTAGTCTAAAAAATTTCCCTTCATACTCTGCTACGGATAGACTACGTTGTTTCAATGCCACAAATTTCATAGTCTTCTTCTCGCGGATTCTTTCCAAGAAATACTTCCCGTTCAAGTGTTCTAAAAACTCATCCCAAGAAACTTGATCGTTAGGCAAAATGACTTCCACTGATCCCCACCATACATTGATACCTCTTTTTTTTCGATCCTCCTATCTCAAGATTCCCCATCTCTCAAGTAAAAATATTTTTGAACATTTGGTTAGGTAGAGTTTTTTGAGCCCTTCATTTTGGTATATAGATTGCGCGATTCCGATGTATATATTTCGAGAACGGAAGTTTTAAAGATTTTAAGACTATTACGTAACGAAATAACGACCGCTATATATATATATATATATATATATAATATGTGTAATTTTTATTCATATCTTTAAAAATATATATATACTAAACTATGTAAAATAAAATTAAAATATATATATTCTTGGAATCCTTAGATTTTTCTCTTAATTATCATAATTTAGTTCCGACAATTTTCTTTTATTTGAAAAATATTACTATTCATCATGATCAAATTAAAAATTACATATCATGTTTAAATTCTAGAAAATCCATATCTTATGATAAAAATAGGTAAAAATTACCATAAATATATAGTCGTGGTCCTTGTAAATTTCCCTTAATTACCTTGTAATTAGTTCAAAAAAATAGAGTATCTGTCCTTTTAAAGAGATGCTATTTTCTAAATTATTAGATTAAATAGAAATTAAGATATGAATTGACACCTACTTGCATAGACGTGATTTATTATGCTTTTCTCGAGATTTGATCTGTACCGTGGATCATATTGGCACTACATCTTAGTCCGTAGACGCAGTCCCATGTTTCACATTGGTTTCCCGATACACCCTCAACTCTCGGTGACATACGAGACCTCCGTTGGACATTCTGTTCCTTCGGATTGACAAGATAGTCATTGGGACCTCCTTAAGTCTACGCTAGCCTTGGATTCCCTCAAGGCAGCCGAGCTGGTTGTACCTAATCACCTAGATTTCAGAATGTCATTGTTTTCATATGGTTTATTGATATATCATCCTTACTACAAGTTCTGTCATTGAACTCTATGTTTCATGTAATCTATCTTAATGTTCTTACATGCTTGATCCTTGAAATTATTGGCCATTAATATGGAATTAGTCTAGACTAAATGTCAGGGGCTATGGGTCCCAATAAAATGATATTTTAAATGCTATGGGTCATGATCTGACCCTCATTGGGCGAGACAAAGTCCAAACGTTACCGGTATACGATGATCGGGTGCTGGCATTCACCACCTATAGTCGTCTATAACTTATTTCCATGAGGGGCGGTCATATCTTCGTGATTTTCCCCTTAGCGCATTGGCCAATCCTATATAGTGCTAGGTGTGTAAACGTTCTCGTGATAGTGATGATCGGGAGTAATTGCCATCATAGTACATAATCCTATGTAGTGCTAGATGTGCAAAAGCTCACGTGATAGTGATGATCAGGAGCAATTGCCATCATAGTACACCCTTTCACAACTTATTGTTCATCATGATAAGATCTTGAATTACCTTATTAGAGGGGCTATCATATTATCATGACTTCCCCTTAGTGTCTTGGCAAACTCTATATAGTGCTGGTAGAAGTGATTGTTCTACTTCTATATTGTTTAAAATTCATCATGAATGTTCTTGAAATATCTTATTGAAAGTACTTGTTATCTCGTCATGAAAGTTCTTGATATATTCTTTCATCAATCTACTTGTTCGTATATCCCTGGAAAGTGTCCATCATCTTGTCTATTCTTATAGTTCTTGAATTTATCTCGTGCCGTTATAGTTCTCGATTATGATACTTTGCATGACCTACATGAGCATATTAAATTATAATTGACTTAAAGCTAGCTTGGAGCTTGAGATATTAAGTCCTACTGAGCGTTCGCTCACCCTGCGTTTTTCAATATTTTTCAGGTAACAACCTTAGTGACGGCGAGACCGAACATGATGGGTATGGGCAAGAGTGAAGAGAACTCTGACATCTAGATGAACCGTCTAGTCTGGTTGTCTTGCGTCTTATGTCTCATTGTAATTTTCCTTTATTGAGTCTTTTCTTTTATTAGATCCAAATTGTAATGAACTTATATTTGAAAGTAAATTTGTTATTTTGTCCAAATTGTGTTTTATGGAATGGCTATGTTCTGATCGACTCGACTGTTTAACTACCACGTTCCGAGCAAACGACATGTTCCACTGCTATTGGTTCGGAGCGTGACAGAAGGTGGTATCAGAGCCTAGGTTTTCTAAATCCTTAGGTCATCCAGTCCAAGTTATAGATCGAGTTGTCCTTGTCAATTACCCTATAGGATCCCGTGAGATTTGGGTAGAGCTATGGGTTAAATAATAAAATATGTTACATCCGCGTTAGATAAATACCAAGAGATATGATTAATCATTTATTTAAAACTTGTTTTGTAGGTTAAGAGATGGCCGCCGAGAGAGCCCAATGGAGGGAAATGCAATGTACGGTTCAAGGATTAACACAAGCTTTACAATAAGTCGCACAAGGCAGAGCACAACATGGAGCTGGAGATCTGCATCAGAAATTTCAAAAGATGAATCCCCCAAAGTTTAGTGGGTCTACCGACCCGGATGAAGCGAAGAACTGGGTGCAAGAAATAGAAAGAATATTTAGGGTCATGCAATGCACCGACGAAGAAAAGGTATTACTAGGAACCTATCAACTAGAGAAGGATGCTCGGGTCTGGTGGGGATCCGTAGAAGCAATCTTACCTAACGAGCAAGTCACATGGGACGAATTCTTGGAACACTTTAACGAGAAATATTTCTCAGAACGGATACGTGAGAAGAAGGCTATAAAGTTTGCAGTTTTAAAACAGTGTAGTCTCTCGGTAGCGGAATATGAAGCGAAGTTTTCTAGATTAGCCCGATATACACCACACCTAGTCTGCACGGAAAAGATGAGGGCAAAACGATTTATGAACGGCTTAAAGGTGGAGCTTATTCCTCAATTAGCTCCATTGGAAATCGAAACATATACTGAGATGGTTAGAAAAGCACAACTCTTGGAGGATGCCATGGATATGATGGAGCGAGTCAAAGGAAAGATCGCCAAAAAAGAGCAAGCAAATGGATCCAAGAACAAGGAAACCGTGAATGATAAGAAGAGGTCCAATGGAGGTAACGGTTTCCGTAAGAATATGAAACTTTGGAATGATGATCAACAAATTGTTATGGCTAAAGAGAAGTGCGAGCATTGCAAGAAAGGGAGGCACAATTCGGATGAGTGTTGGTACAAACTCGGGAAGTGTGTCCGTTGTGGAAGTGGAGATCACAGAATTGCCCATTGTCCACTCTTAAAGAAGAAGCGTCGCAAGCATTGAAGGGTAACTCTATAAACCTATAATTTGCGGAACTTAGTACTTAGCATGTTGAATGATCTAGCTAAAATACATGTTTTGGATATGGCGATCTTACCTCACTAATTTTGGAAGAAAATCATGTAAATTTGGGGACCAAATTCTTTTAAGTGGGGGAGGGTGTAGCACCCCAAAAATTTATAAAGAATAATATTGATAACTGCTATAAAACAAATATGGAAAATAAGAATATTAATAATGAATAATGGGTTTACTTAATGAATTAAGAAGGAATAAAATTCCCTCCAAAAGGGATTACAAGCCCAACTAAAGAGCTAGAGTTTAATGGGCCTCAATGGAGATACGAATAAATAATTGAGTAAAAGTTATATGATCGAACTCGACTATGATAACCAAGATAACCTTGGAAATTAAAAGGATAAGTAAATAACTAAAAGATATTTGGAAATAGAGTCTATATGTATATATATAGTAGTTAAAACCTATTGTAACTTTAAATAAAGGTTTAATGCTTAAATCATGTAAATCCATAAGTGAAGTAAAAGCCAACCTAAGAAAAACTATGATTAATGGGTTATTATGTGGACATACGTAGTAGATGGGCATTAATACAAAAAAAGAATCCTAGGTGTTAAGTGGATATCCACGTTATAGGGCCATTAGCTGAGATAATGGGCCAATCCTAAAGTACCAAGTCTAAACTAATGGGCTTTAAAGAATATATATATATCTCTATATATATAAAGTTCTATTGAATAATTTAGTTAAAGCTTATATAACAAATGGGCTAAAACACCCACACATAAATAGATATAGCCATGAAATCTTAAAGCCCATATATATAATCCTTATAGTTAAATGGGCTTAAAACCTTGATATAAACATATATATATATATACTAATGGGCTAAACACACGCATATATACATAAGAACCTTAATGAGCTTTCACCCATGTGCATATAGAAAGGCCAACCAACCCACTTACGTTCGGTCAAATCGAGGCTTGCAGGGTTGTAGTTCAGGGTTTATGTTTAAACATAGCAGGCGTCGTATGTTTTGGAAGGCGGTTGAGGTTTTGACATGTGCGGTGATTAGCAAGAACAAGACGTGGAAGCATTGCTTCCAATGGAACTCTAACCTCATTAGGACTCTTCTTTCTCTACAAATAACCCCCTCCATCGAGCGAGCAAGGGCTTGCTGCTGTCTTTTTGTGCGTAAGGACCCTGCGTGGGTCGACCTCTTTTCTTTCCTCTGCTACTGCATCAGTGCTACCGTGGGAGGACCGTGGCTTCTCCTTCCTCCATCTTTCCCCGATCACGTGGGCATCTGTGTTGCTTCTGCCGTTGCAGCGTTGTTGCTACCACTGTATGCTATCGTTGTTGCTGTAGTAAAGAGAAGAAGGCAAGGTTTCTTCTTCCTCTACCATTGAACTGCTGCTGCTGCTTCTGCTGCTGCTGTTGTGTTCACGAGAAGGAAGGAGCCAAAGCTTCTTCGTCGACCCTGCTTCTTCATCCTCTGCTAAACGATCAAAGGTAGGCAATCTCCCGAGCCAAACTATTAAGCGATTAAACCTTGCATGATCTCGTTAGTTCTGCCTCAATATTAAGCATTACCTACATGATTTTACATTGTTTTGGTTTAACACTATAGCAGTCAGTTATGGAGTTTTCACCTTAACAGCCTATTCATGGGCGTCGGGGCGTCCTTTGGTCATGAAATTTTATGGGCGTGTTATTAGGATAGTGACAGAGGTAGTGGGGTTGATACCTCTTTTTTTCGATCCTCCTATCTCAAGATCCCCCATCTCTCTAAGTAAAAATATTTTTGAACATCTGGTTAGGTAGAGTTTTTTGAGCCCTTCATTTTGATATATAGATTACGTGATTCCGATGTGTATATCTCGAGAATGAAAGTTTTAAAGATTTTTAGATTATTACTCAACGAAATAACGACCGCTCTTTAATATATATATATATATGTTTATATATATATATAATATGTGTAACTTTTATTCGTATCTTTAAAAATCTATAACTACTAAACTATGAAAAATAAAATTATAATATATATATTTTTGGAATCCTTAGATTTTTCTCTTAATTATCATATATTTAGTTCCGATAATTTTCTTTTATTTGAAAAATATTGCTATTCATCATGATCAAATTAAAAATTACATATCATGTTTAAATTCTAGAAAATCCATATCTTATGATAAAAAAGGTAAAAATTATCATAAATATATAGTCGCGATCCTTGTAAATTTCCCTTAAATACCTTGTAACTAGTTCAAAAAAAAATAGAGTATCCATCATTTTAAAGAGATGGTATTTTCTAAATTATTAGATTAAATAGAAATTAAGATATGAATTGACACCTACTTGCATGGACGCGATTTATTCTGCTTTTCTCAAGATTTGATATGTACCGTGGATCATATTGTCATTACGTCTCAGTCCGTAGACGTAGTCCCATATTTCACGTTGGTTTCCCGATACACCCTCAACTCTCGGTGACATACGAGCCCTCCGTTGGACATTCCGTTCCTTCGGACTGGCAAGTTAGTCATTGGGACCTCCGTAAGTTTATGCTAGCCTTAGATTCTCGCAAGGCAACCCAGCTGGTTGTATCTAATCACCTAGATTTCTAAAATGTAATGGTTTTCATATGGTTTATTGATATATCATCCTTACTACAAGTTCTGTCATTGAACTCTATGTTTCATGCAATCTATCTTAATGTTCTTACATACTTGATCCTTGAAATTCTTGGCCATTAATATGGAATTAGTCTAGACTAAATGTCAAGGGTTATGGGTCCCAATAAAATGACATTTTAAATGTTACGGGTCCTGATCTGACCCTCATTGGGCGAGGCAAAGTCCAAACGTTACCGGTATACGATGATCGGGTGCTGGCATTCACCACTTATAGTCGTCTATAACTTATTTTCATGAGGGGCGGTCATATCTTCGTGATTTTTCCCTTAGCGCATTGGCCAATCCTATATAGTGTTAGGTGTGCAAATGCTCTCGTGATAGTGATGATCGAGAGTAATTGCCATCATAGTACACAATCCTATGTAGTGCTAGATGTGCAAAAGCTCACGTGATAGTGATGATCGGGAGCAATTGCCATCATAGTACACCCTTTCACAACTTATTGTTCATCATGATAAGATCTTGAATTACCTTATTAGAGGGGCTATCATATTATCGTGACTTCCCCTTAGTGTCTTGGCAAACTCTATATAGTGCTGTAATGGGGTTAGAGTTCCATTGGAAGCAATGCTTCCACGTCTTGTTCTTGCTAATCACCGCACCTGTCAAAACCTTAACCGCCTTCCAAAACATATACCGCCTGCTGTGTTTAAACATAAACCCTAAACTATAACCCTGCAAGCCTCGATTTGACCGAACGTAAGTGGGTTGGTTGGCCTTTCTGTATGCACATGGGTGAAAGCTCATTAAGGTTCTTATGTATATATGCGTGTGTTTAGCCCATTAGTATATATATAGGTTTATATCAAGGTTTTAAGCCCATTTAACTATAAGGATTATATATATGGGCTTTAAGGTTTCATGGCTATATCTATTTATGTGTGGGTGTTTTAGCCCATTTGTTATATAAGCTTTAACTAAATTATTCAATAGAACTTTATATATATAGAGAGAGATATATATTCTTTAAAGCCCATTAGTTTAGACTTGGTACTTTAGGATTGACCCATTATCTCAGCTAATGGCCCTATAACGTGGATATCCACTTAACACCTAGGATTCTTTTTTTGTATTAATGCCCATCTACTATGTATGTCCACATAATAACCCATTAATCATAGTTTTTCTTAGATTGGCTTTTACTTCACTTATGGATTTACATGATTTAAGCATTAAACCTTTATTTAAAGTTACAATAGGTTTTAACTACTATATATATACATATAGACTCTATTTCCATATATCTTTTAGTTATTTACTTATCCTTTTAATTTCCAAGGTTATCTTGGGTATCAGAGTCGGGTTCGATCATATAACTTTTAGTCAATTATTTATTCGTATCTCCATTGAGGCCTATTAAACTCTAGCTTTTTAGTTGGGCTTGTAATCCCTTTTGAAGGGAATTTTATTCATTCTTAATTAATTAAGTAAACCCATTATTTATTATTAATATTCTTATTTTCCATATTTATTTTATGGTAGTTATCAATATTTATTCTTTATAAATTTTGGGGTGCTACAAGGTTCATCCCATATTCCGGGCTCTTCCGCTTCAACTTTGGCTTTTTTGTCTAGTCCCAGGGATTCAAAATGCTCCCAAGGGACGTATTCCTTTGGTTGCACCAGCTAAATTTTGGGTTGTTCATAGTCTTCCAACCCATCAATGATCGCCTGTAGTCGCCTGACTGCCGGGCTGACTTGTGTGAGCATTCGCAGTAGGAGCGACTTCTTCTTATTGTCAGTTGGCCTTCGGAGGACCAGCTGAGGAATGGTTTCATACTAGGCCGGGGTTACAACCGGCGGTGGTAGCTGAGGTGTGACACCATGAATTCAGACTCCCGGGGTAGGGCGGGATGTTGGCTTTCTTCTTGTCTTCTTCGGCACCATCTGCCAATTTCGCCGGTCCTTTGTAGGGGCTAGAACAAATGCCTCGTAGGTGTGCTTTGTACATGCATCCGATATCTCCTCAGGCAATTGTTGATATATAGATATCATATTAATGGTTACACCCATCACTGGCATCTCGTGCGTGCGAGGTGGGTCCACCTTGTGTTCGCCCATTTGGAGCTCTCCCTTCTTAATCATGCCTTCAATGATCTCTTTGAACACATAACAATCTTCGAGGGTGTGCCCGAGCATCTGATGATACGGGCAAAATCTGGGATCATCTTACCTCTTGACATCGCTGGGTCTCTTTGGCTCCGGAAGAGTGATTTTGTTGTATTTGGTGGCCCATTCAAAGATGACCCGAGTCTTCTCCTTCGGTAAGGAATAAAGCCTCTTCATTCTGGATCGTAGGGAGGCAATTTCTTGCTGCTCAGCCAGCTTAGCAGGGGGAGTATTGGCTACTCCTTTATCTTTGTACTTCTGCTACTCGAAGTCCTTGAAGTCGATAATGTTGACTTCTTTAGGCACGGGCCGCTTATCAGATGACTTCATCTTTTGGGATGAGGTGGCTGGTGTGGAAGAGTATATGGAGAGGTATGCCTCGATTTTCACCACCACATTATTTAAATGGTCAAATGACCTGATCTCCATCCCAATCATCTTCTTAAGAACTTCGCGCTTCAGATTCTGCTTGCAGGTTTGGACTACATCTTCTTGGTGTGGTGGACGCCTGCACCTCATGCTGAGGTTCTGGCATCTTTTGATGTATTCCAGAGCAGTTTCATCATTCTTCTGCCTGGTTGCATAGAGTTCAGCCACGGTGACCTCCCTTTTGGTGACGTGGAACCACTCCCCGAACTTCCTTTGCATATTCGGCCAGTCGTTGACAGACCCCGTCGGCAAGTTTGAGTACCATTCGAAGGCGATCCCTGTGAGCGAGGACCCAAATAACTTCAGTAGGTACAATTCATTGGTCGCCAGATCGCCCATCATATTGATGTAATAGGCTATGTGTTCCTTCGATGAACCTTGGCCATTAAATTTGTCAAACTTCGACGGCTTACTGACGCTGGGAGGTAATCTCTTTGCCGCATGATGGACAGGGTAGGGCACCTTGTACTCATCAAACGAGGAATATTCTTCATTACCCCGATCGACCAGCTTCATTTCGACTATTTGTTCGATCATCAGCTTATTTGCCACCACCGGGTCTATCGGTTCCGGGTAGAAATGAGCTGGCTACATCTGTGGGGTTGCCAACACCGCTGCTTGGGGCATCGTGGCGGTGCCTTGGTGTTGAGGAGTCAGAGGCGATATTGGGGCCATGCCCCCAGTATAGTTGAGATTCAGTTGAGAAGCCGTCATCTAGGGCGAGCCCTTAAATTCATCAGCACCTCACCGGGATGTTTCTGGAGGGGCTTCGACCTGCTTCGAGGCAGAAGCATGCATGGTCAATTCGCCCACTTGCCTCTTCAGAGCCTCAATCTCCTATCTGTAGGCTTGTAGCAGCATCATCATTGTCGGATCGGGGGCAGATGGGCTAGGAGCTTGACTTCCCCCTTCCATAGGAGTATCTAGAAGAGGTGGCCTTTCTTCTTCATCTTCAGTAGTAATTACATTCGTCGTCATGATGACTGCACTTGTGCTTGTTCCACCAACAAGGGCTTGCATTGCCTCGGCTACGTCTCTTCTTCTTCTGGTGATGGGACTCGTCCTGTTAGCAAGCCTGGCCACCTCTTCTTGGTCTTCGGGGAGGGCCCCGTAATGACCAGCCACTCCGGCCATATTGCAGGCATAAACCCGCATCTTCTTGTTTCTTAAGGTCACTTTCCTGGTTGACTATCTAGGGAAAGTTAACCTATCAAATACCGAGATTCTCGACGTGGCTTCTTCACAGAGGGGTGGCCCATAGCATCTCGACTCCGCATCTTCAATGTCTCCCAGGTTAATATGTTGCCCCCGATTTCTTTTGGCATCATTCACGGCTTCTAGAAGCCACTGTGTACCCAAGAGGGTATTTCCAAGGCCATGAAGGTACCCCCTTATGGCCTGGGTAATGTCATTCTACCCTCTAGTGGGGCAGGCCATTGGTGGTGACATCCGTGCTTGTGCAGGCGGCTTGTAGGCGAAGCGCCTCTGCTCGTACTTTCTATCGTATCTTCTTTCATTTGAATAAATATTCGCCTGCCGGCCATGAGCACAGAAGGCTGGTCTTTGAGCCGCTCAAGCTGGCGCCTCGGTCTTTCGTTCTTCAACTTCTTTTCCCTTCTCGAGCCTGTCGCTCTTGACGGGCTCTGGCTAGGTTGGGGATAGGGCCCGCCGCTTGGGCACCTAGACTTGTTTGAATCTGGTCGGCTTTGGGGCCGTCCCTCCCTTCATCTTGGACTTAGGGTGGTCTTCACGCTCCCGAGCCAGTGCTTAAAAATGGTTATGCACTGGCACAATCGGTATTACCGTATCCGGGCGGGATCATGGCCTGGCGGCCATTCAGGTACACTCGGACTCCTCCGATCATGACGGATTTTCCCGAGAGGGAAAGCTTGCCTTGCAGTGTATCGACAGTCTTCTTAGCCGCCCTCCTGGTAGCTGGAGTATGCTTCTTCCTTGCATTAATGTGGTGGACGAAGCAGCCCACCGCCTTCATTTCTTCAAGTGTCGCCTCCACGGAGGCGACAAGCTCGACCTCCTAGATCTCCAAGAGGTCCACGAACATGACCCCCAAGAAGTTGGTGAACCCAACTACCAGGGGGAAATCGCCGAATTGAATCGGTACTGTCAGATAGCCATGGTCCGCATGGCTCGCCACCACCATCGGGCCGAAAGTGATCGCCATTGGTTTCTTCAGAAATTAATCCCTCTTGCAATTTCAAATTACAGAAGTTAGAGTCTTGGAAAAGGCCGTCGGGCCCCTAATCCTGGAGAAGAGATGAGAGGAGGTTTCAATCCCACCGGGCGTGCCAACTTGTTGGACGCACTAAATGTTCGGGTGGTTTATCGTCTTATCTTTTATTGGTTTATCAGTTTATCAGTTTATCAAGTGCGAAGGCGTGCCAGTCATATATGTGACAATGTGTTCGGGCTTCGAGACTAGAGTGGTCCGAGGCCCGAGGTGCGCTCCGTCTGACTAACCAGATGATTGTGGGTATCGGGTCAGGACCGAAGACCCGACGTGCCATAAAGGTCACGACATTAATTACATCCCATCGGAGAGAGAAAAACCTCTGATTAATCACCAAGAAAAGGGGCCAAATGGCCTAAAGATCAATTTTCATTAAGGAATGAAAGTCATATTGAAATTATTAAAATCCCCTACATTAGGGTGCAAGACGGGATTCAAAAATCATGTTGGTCTCGCATCGACCATTTCATGTTCGGAAGGGAGTCCGGATTAAGAACATCCCAAGCATACATACAATACTGGGACAAATATATGCCGGGGTCTGGCAAATTCGATATCTCAAGAAATGAGGAATTACGGTTATATCCCGACTAAACGGTAAAAACATCGTAGGATATTGGCCCGATGCCAAGTTAGGCCACGAGCACGAGAGGATGGCCAAGCTTATCTTGCGAGGGCAACTTTGATATTTCCCCACGCACGGGGTCAAAGGGGGAGAGCTCCTGCACAAATCGCCACTAATTTTAAGTTCATTTCCATTATTATATTGTTTTCGTGGCATTTCTTTCATTATCGTGTTACTTCTCTTTTCCCCTACTTCTTTCTCTTTCTCTTTTGTATTAGATCAAGAAAATAGCGCCTGCTGAATAGGCATTTAATTAAGTTAGCGCCTTGGGCCTAGACGCAAATTGTAAGTTTTCTTTCTTTCTTTCCTTTTCTTTGTTTCTTTTAACACGTTTTAACAAAATGGCACCTACTGAGTGGGCGTTTAATTTAATTAGCACCTCGGGCATGGGCGCATATTCTTTTATTAGTTCAGGGGATTAGTGCCTCTGTAAAAATGTGTTTAATTCAATTAGCACCCTTGTCCTGGGCACAGATTCCTTTATTATCATAAATACTTCATTTTTTCTCTCTTTCCTTCTTTTTTATCAGGGGGTTAGCGGCTGTTTACACGGCCGTTCATTCTAGATAGTTTTCAGCTTCTAAGCCAATTTTGTTTAGAGAAATAGCACCTCCTTCGGATGCCATTCATTAATTAACGACTGTTCAATGGATGTTAATTACAAATTATTCTTAAACTGAAAATTGACGCCTTTCTAGGAGGCCGTTAATTAATTGGCGGCCGTTCACTTGGTCGCTGATTATTTGAATCGGTGGCATCTGGGGTGGACGCCCATTCTCTTAACGACATAACCTCTCAAACAGAGGCCCATCCGTGAGTTCAAGCTTTTCATTTTATCACCTTTGGCTTGTTTCAACAGGTTTTAGGTTCGTTTAAGTATCTTTTCTTTGAGAATCATTTTTTTACAAGGGCATTCCTCGGTACGAGGCTGAGTTTAAGACTCACGCATGGTGAGGGTTTCCACCCAAACATAATCCGAGCTTCTCCACACACCATTTGATATACCCAAGGTGCCATGCAAGCATGTGATGAAGTGTTCATTTTCATGCATATTATGCATTAGTTCAATTTCTTTGCATTCAATGGTTTGGTTCATAAAGTTCTTAAGCTTAGTTCAATTTGTCATATTGTCATCATCTTCGTGGCGAAAATTTGGCAGCACCTCCCCAATACCCGGAGCGTCGGGGGGTGTAAATAGGGGACGCACGTACGGAGAAACTTGGATATGGCCCCCAAAGAAATAGGGATGCGCACGGAAGCGACAACACCCATCACCCATTTTGGGCTCAAAGATCCTGAGGGCTAGCCTTCAAAGGACCCCGCCGACCCATGGGTCGCCACAAACTCGTCGTCGAGATGTGGACTTTGAGCTATCGCCGTGTACAACCTTTAATATCCACTCGTCGAAGGGAAGTCACCAGGGGTCCACGTTAAGAAGTAACGAGCCCCCGGGGTTCCATGAGTGATTAGGAACCCGAATGAGCGATTAGGAACTCGAACCAGAATTTGCAAGAAAGTTTATCAATTTGGGATTAAATCCCATGTTCTTCACCCCTTTAGAACCATGGCCATCGGATTGGTCCAAGTTCTAAAGTGGGGTTTTGAGAAGGGAAAGATTGAGGATCATTCCAAAGGGTGAGAAGAGGTAAAACTTCACACATCGCCAGTGGTTGGCAACCTCGGAGCCATATCCATGGTTCGGATAAGCCCCGGGCCGGTGGCCATCGGGATAAAAGTCGCATCGTCACACGAATACCATGTAGGAATTCGGAAGGGAAATCAACCTATTTATCGGAAAAGGGACAAGGCAGCAGACCCAGTGGGTGTATCGCGTATATCTATATATCTATATATATATAGGTATACATATACATAGATACGTAGACAGGGATGAGGAGGCCCGGGAGAAGGAAGAAGAAGAGGATCAGGGTGTAAACCTTATTTTCACTCGAACAAGAGAGCTACATCGGGGGATACATGAACATAGGGAAGGAAGAGAGGAAGAAAATACATCAAACGAAAGAGAACGGGGGGGGGGGACTCCCTCTCCCTCACCTTTCTCTTCTCTCTTACTCTCTCTTCTCCTTCACAGGAACACGGGCTTTGAGGGGCTTCAGGGAGGTCTCCAACGGGCCAACCAGCTATCTCTCCAGAATTCCCCCAACCAATTTTCTGGCTCCAGAGGGAGGCCTTTTATAGGGGGCAAGACCCCTTGTGTTCGGAGGGAAAGCCCCCCTGCTGCATTTTCTTTTTTTTCTTTTCTTATGCTGCTGCCGCTGTCGTTGCTACCGTGTCGTCTACTGCCGTCATCGATGTCGCCGTCGCAGCTGCTACAGTGCGTAGGGGAGACACACATACACACACGTTGGGGAACACACCCCGAACTGAATACTTCACACGGAGACACAACTCCGTCCACACACACGTAGGGCAATGCCTACACAACCACACGGGAGAAAACTCCCAACCACACACGCGTATATACTCCGCACAAATCGACTCACATATGACAACACACACACTCGGAGACCCCTTTCTCCGAACACCCACACAAAGTATCCTCTCAAATGTTTATGAAGCAATGACAAATATATGCTAAGACCCTCCACACAAATTATATAGATGAAACTGGAAAGTTGCATCAAGTAAAAGGCTCCCCCTTCTTCAACAAAATATGATTCTCCTTGGCTCTTGACGGATGATCATGATTTAGACATAATCATCTTCCTCTCCTTAAGGCATTCCTCTTTTCATTCTTCCATTTTCTTCTTCACCTGAAAGAATAGATAGACGGAATAATAAGCCCAAACTTTGAGCTAATCTCTAACAAGAATATGAAAATGAATGGTTTAGAGATCCCCCTCTTCTTCACCTATACGAAAGAATATATGAGTATTAGAAATGTTGTATCACAAAAATCACAGCTCATGTATATATTGTAAGAGAGAATGGATAGAAGACACATGATGCCAAGTTCAATGAGATAATGTTTATAGCAAATGTCTAGAACAGAACTAAGAGCAGCTGGAGAACTAAAAGCAAATGGATTTTTCAGTGGATAGAGCTCCCCCTTTTTGTTTCATCGAATAGGCTTAAGCTTCTCTGCAGGATGAAGAACGTTCTTGAAGGAAGATGATCGATTCTTACATGGATAGGGCTTGTATCTTATTTTTCCACGCAGCTTCCAGTAGATGGTTGTTTGGAGACTTGAAACCTCCTTCTTCCCTTCACATACAAGCTTAGAACAACGTGGAAGAAGCCATGGAGCTGCTACCTTCGACCTGCACTCACAAGGGTTAGAAAACACCCAAATTTCAGATCCAGCTTCTTGTTCCTTAGGGTTTGCAACCCAAGAGATGTATATATGTGTTTGGACGGTCAAGAGATAGCCCTGGGACAAGATCCACAATTCATGGAGTGATTTGTGGAAGTTGGACTCGGATTGGAAGACTTTAGGAGCAAGAAAACGGCGGTCAAAAATCACGGCTGGAGGTCGAATCGGAAAGGGTCGACCCCAGGGTCGACCCTCGGGCAAACAGAAGCCAAACAGAAGTAATATTTGGTTATGGGTTACAGGGGTCGACCCCGGGGTCGACCCTCATTTTTCCAGAACCCAACCAGAACCACATTTGGTTCTGGGTTACAGGGGTCGACCCTAGGGTCGACCCCTTTCAGCAGGGTTCAAAAATAGTTCTGTTTTGAACAAAACTTTAGAGGGTCGACCCGATGGGTCGACCCCTTCTTATTTGGGTCTGAAAAAGAGCTAAAACCTCCATCAAATCAATGGGAAATAATTGATTAAATGTTATCAAAATCCCATGAAGATCAACCATGATTTTTCATCCTAAAAAAACATGATAAAGCAAGATGTTAGATCAAGATCAAAATATATGGGTCATGCATTAACATATGAAGCTAGTTTTGAGACCGAGACCTAAATGACATGAAATATGATTACGAAATCATTAGCATGAGGCATATGAGAATCTCCATGAAAGATCTGTATGAAAGCACTAGAGAACCCAATTTTCCAACTCAAGATTATAAGAGTATCACCATGGATTCCAATATAAAATTTTACCATCGCATGATGAACAAATTTGGAATCAAGGCACGTAAAACAATATTGAGTCACATTTCATTTGATCAATCTCCAAGCTCATCAAATCACACATCATTCCCTTGGGGCAAGCAATGATATTTGCATCTCAATCATTACCAAAGTACACATGCATGACATGAGGCTCAGTATGACATTTATCCAAGTATGTTTTTCACAGAGGCTTTCTCATTAAATACAAAGCAATCTCACCAAGTGTAGAGACAATGTATATGCAATGTTTGTGCTAACCTCAAAGCACGTATGAGCCTTATAGAATCACAATGCATCCACATGATGATATCCTAATAGAAACAGTTTGTAATCATTTTCACAAGCATTTCATACTTCATAGCTAGAGGATAAGTCAAGCAACAAAGACATGAATAATCATTCACGCATAAGGACAAGCAACAAAGGCATTTTGTAATCATCAAAATCACATACACAATAATCTCCCCCATTTTGATGATGACAAAATATTATGCTATAATGCTATAATGCTCTCTCCCCCTTTGACATAATCAGAAATGGGGAGCAGGACGGGGAATCCAGAATGGCAAGAACCTATGGACACTGGGATTATGAAGAGAACCAATATGCATAATATGCATAAACTAATTACAAAACTGTTTGATACCAATTGTTGAAATTGAAAATGCAAATGTGGACAATATGGTCATGTAGAATGCAAGATGACAAAACGATATGCAAATGCTCACGAGTTGCAGCAATTGGAAATGGTGTATGGCATGACAATAATGAGCAAGCAAACAAGCACTCAAACACCCATAGAAAGGTATTGACTCATGCAAGTCCTGATGAGTTAAGCAGATAAGATTACATGCAAAGCTCTCCCTTAGACAATGACACATTAGATGATTGGCTTTGATTTTCAAATTTTTAGTTTTCTTGTGAAATGCATGAAACATGATGTATGAAAATGATGAGACATGAAATGCATATAATGTAATCAAGCAGATATCTATAGATACATGCAACATAACTCCTTCACAAGAAGTGATACCAATTGATTTACAGTGAGGGGATAGGTGTAGGAAAAATATAAGTGAGTCATTAAGTTCAGAATGCTCATGATTACACCTAGAGGATTGTGCAGATAAATAAGAGAAGACGTACAGCAGGTCAAGTAATTAATCAAATTTTCAAAATACATATCAAATCAAATTACCATGTGCAAGTGAGTAACATGAGAATGAAGTTTAGCTATATGGATAACCGGATTTTCAATTAAACACAATAGTAACGGCACAGACTGCATTTCAATCTAGAGAACAACGTATTGGAGGCTTCTCTCTTCCTCATCAAATTATCATCAATAATTTTCACACTGACAATCTGAATTTTTCTAAGAAGGATCAGGTTCAAATAATTCCTTCTTACGCGAGGAGACACATGGAGCTCATGCCAGAATCTCCAGTTACTCAGAATACTGAACATTGTCACCTCATTTGAACATAGATACTTTAGTCAACACTTTTCAGAAATGAACCACATCACGTCTCAGGTGACATGTGTCCAGTTTACTCAGTGAGACTTAGCATTGCTCTGCCTTTCATTTCAACTATTTTTTTTTTGTATGTGGAGGCAGGCAGCTTTTTCCTCAATTGTCTCTTATCATCCATGCAGTAAGTTGAATTACTTTAGAGTGTTGAAATGAAATTCCTATATCCTTATGAATAACACTCAATTTCACATTAAAGTGCATGAAGTGTACGAATTTGATTTAACATGTATGGAGAAAATTTAACTTAGAACATGATAGTGTAGCTCCCCCTATGTAAATGCAATAAGTATGAAATGCTCCCCCTGAGAGTTTGATATGAAGCACACTTGTTAAGACTCAGATGCAACATTATTTAACAATAGAGTGTTTGGTCTTAGAAGATTCAAAGGAAGGGGTTGAATAGCATATAATAACATGCAAGCATACAGTGGAGATATACATATGTAATGCAAAATGAAAAGATATGCAATTTCAGTTCTTGAATTGTTGGCCCCAAAGATATGAGACCAATTATTGGAAGTATTCATTTTGGCATTTATGCAACATGAAATGTTCAAAATGATGCATTTCAAAATATGCACTATATGTATGCTGAAAATGCCAACTATGCAACAAGACACACGATGAGCTTCATCTTCCAAAAGCACTATGTGAATGATATGCAGAGAATGATATGTAAATATGCAATGTGATGCAAGATTTTAGATTTCACATGACACTCTATATGCACCTGATGCAAGTAATGTATGACACGCATTACCAATTATTAAAATGTGAGGACATAATTTTATTCTGAAAAGAGAATTCAGAAAATTCATTCAAAGCATCAAAATCATCACATGTGAACTTTTCTTGAAAACAGTTGTGCTTTTATCTAGAAAGATGAGTGGCACATTGGTAAAGACCATGGAACATTGATCAACTTCAGTCCTCAAGATGTTCAGCCACAAAAATAATATCATCATGCTGAGAGAATAGAAAAACGTCATTTTCAAAATTTTTAGCATGCAAAACTCCCCCATAATCAATGCATGATTTCAGAAAATTCATTTAAGTTGGATGCTATATGCATAGATAATTCATAGTACCGGGCAGAGGCATATTCTCACGCATGGTGATAGCTTTCAGACAGACTTGACATGTCCTTCCACATGTCACCATTTTATATACCATGTAATCATTTAAATGATGATCAGAAACAAATGTATTCTCATTTGACATCGGGGGTTTAGCAAAAGGCATTCAATGGCTACACTCTCATATATACTGCTCAGATGTTTCAATATCATTCAGCCAAGCATTCATTATCCACATTGTCAAAAGCAACCAAGGGGTATTCAAAACTTCAAAATCACTGTCTGCCAAGTTATGGCATTAACATCAAGACCAAAGAGCTTCAAACAAACACTTTACTTTCTCACATTTGTCTTGAGTTACCTTTATTAATATCCTCAAATTCTTCGCTTTATTTCGCTTGTTGTCATCTTTATCAACAAGCTCCTTTCTTTCTCTCCATGATTTCAAAGGTTGATGGTCATAATCAAACCTGCACTGTAAAGAGCTCAATTCGTGTCAATATTAAGTCAATACATATTGAAGAAACTAACTTCAAGGCTTTTCATCACATATGACTCTCTCTCTCTCTCAACAAGACAATCTCCTATGAGCTGCAAGAATGAATGATGAGTTTCAGCTTTCAATACAAGTGATTCACTCAAGCTGACATGAGTTCAAAGTTCACTTCAGAGATTACAAGTTTAGTCCAACAGTGTAAAGAGTCCAGACTAAACACATGAAGAACCAAGTCTAAGCACATGTGTAGACAAGGTTGATGCACATAAAACACATAAGACTGTCTCTTGACACCTGCATATTAGAGACTTTAAATTCCAGCAGTATGAACTGAGAATTCACACAATCAATATGCACAAACATGAACAACCAACTTACAAATCAGTGTGAAATCAAGGACAAGCCTATGTTAACCAAGGCATCACACCTGAACTGGCCAAGTCGACTTAAGGCCTTCCTCTTGGCCTCAAGGCAATCATGTAACAAAGTTCTCATTTGGTTGTTTTGGGTACCCAAACCTTCTTGGGTCCCGGATGGTTAGTTGCACCTCTAGTGGGTGCCTTTCACAATTTTTGGGCATACATATCATCAAAATGTATTAAGGAGCAATCATGCATGGTATACCCAAATTCACCATAATAATGATAATGACCAAAAGACTTCAGATTTTTCTTGTAAGAATGAGCATGGAATTTTTGTGGGTTTGAAGAGATGTTCTCATTTTTCAAACTAGAGCAATTGTTCATCCTGTGACCGAACCTTCCACAATGAGAACAGTTCAATGGAGCAAATCTTTCAAATGGTCTTCTTGCATGAACATAAGAGTTATCAAAAGTTCTTTTTGTGTTCAAAAACTTTCTTGACTTTCTGAAGCCATTCATTTTCTTGCATACTTCTAGATCTTCAGATTTCATCAAAAGATAATCATGCATCATATGACCAAGTTCACCACAATAAAAACATGAGATTTTCTTTGTGGATGCATGTGTGTGTGCAACATGATTTTTAATGGCATTCATCGTGACACCAACAACATTTTTAGCCTTTTGATACAAGTTTTGTTTCTTTTTCAGACTTTCATTTGATCTCTTTGTTGTTTGAGGAACAGATTGATTTGGAGACCCATTTGATGTGCTGGCTATGTTTGTATGGACAAATGATGTATAGACTTTATTTTCAAAATTCTTTTTGTTCACAGGATTATAGCCCATCCCCTCTCTTTGGAAATTCACCTTAGTCCCCAATATCTTGTTCAGATTTTCTTTCCCATTCACAAACTTAGACAAAGAAGCATTCAGATCAAGAATTTCATTTTCAAGTGATGAAATATGTAATTCATAGGAAATGATCTCATTATCACAAGAAATGACTTTTTCATTCAATTGGGCATTGATGGCTTTGTAGCTCTCCATCATTTGTTCTAGCACATGTATCTTTTCACAATCATCAACAACCAAACTTTTCCCTTTTTCAAAAGCAAGTAATTTTTTAGACATGGTTGTGTTTAGATGTTTCAATTTTTTATTTTCAGATTTTAACAAAACATTTTCTTTTTCAAGAAACTTCATGCTGCCTTCAACCAGAGATGTTTGAATCAATATAGCACTGTTTTCCTTTTTAAGTTCTTCATTTTCATTTGCAAGTTTATCATTCACAATCAATTCATTGCAAATATCCTGATCAATTGAGTTTGATTCCATTTTATTTCTTAGATCTTTTTCAGTTTTGTCCAATTGATCAATTATGTTCTTGAGGGCAACATTTTTATTTCTCAAACAAGCAATGGTTTTTTTGTGACATTCAACATCATGCTCTAAAAGTTCATTGAAGTTAACGAGCTCAGAACATTTATCACAAGAACCATTTTCATGGACCAAGTTTTCAGATTTCTTTTTCAATTTTCTATTTTCTGACTTGACTTTCTTATATTATTTTTTCAACTCATCATAAGCTTCAACAAGATCATCAAGAGTAAATTCTTCAGAATCAGAATCTACCTCTTCTACATTTTCGTCACTTTGTTGATCAGCATCATCCGCCATGAGACATTTCAACCTGTCCTTCTCTTGAGCTTTAATCAACTAGTCCATAAGCTCCTTCGCCGTCCTACAAGAAGATACAAATGGATACTTGTTAGTACTTATAGAAGCTTTCAATAAACTCAAGGCAGTAACATTATCGTGATGCATCATTTTATCCTGATTAGACCACTTGGTCTCATCTAGAGGTAATATGTGTGGATCATGATAAATCAATTTCCAAAGACTAGGATTAATAGAATTGATCACCATACAAAGTTTGCCTAGCCATGAATCAAAATCCGAACCAGTGAAGATTGGCAAACAATTCATTGAGACAAGTTCAACAGAAAAATTCATGATTGTAGAATGCACTGGGATCACTCTGTAGATCGCAAGATCTAGGGACAACAGAGCCTCGCTCTGATACCAATTGTTGGGTCCCGTAGTCTAGGAACACGGATCTAGAGGGGGGGTGAATAGATCCTTTTACTAAAAACTATGTCCAATTAAAAACACAGCTAGCACACAACAGAATATACAAGATTGAGTAATTTAATCTAAATAGGTTTAAACTATATTCACTAAATCTCACCAAGCTCACACGATTGCACAAACAGATAGGATAGAGAACACACAATCACAAGAATCCAACCACAAGACACGAGGATTTTTAAGGTGGTTCGGGACCACGACGGGCTCCTTACGTCCACCCCTCACCAAATCGGTGAGGCTTTACTACACGCTACAAAAGTAGCAACACGGGGACGAACCCCAACAACACACACGCTGCTTTCGCAGCAAACCACACATGAGGCCTTGCCTCAAACTGCTGCCACAGCAGCACGCACACACATACACACACACACACACACACACGTTGGGAACACACCCCGAACTGAATACTTCACACGGAGACACAACTCCGTCGACACACACGTAGGGCAATGCCTACACAACCACACGGGAGAAAACTCCCAACCACACACGCGGATATACTCCGCACAAATCGACTCACATATGACAACACACACACTCGGAGACCCCTTTCTCCGAACACCCACACAAAGTATTCTCTCAAATGTTTATGAAGCAATGACAAATATATGCTAAGACCCTCCACACAAATTATATAGATGAAAACTGAAAAGTTGCATCAAGTAAAAGGCTCCCCCTTCTTCAACAAAATCTAATTCTCCTTGGCTCTTGACGGATGATCATGATTTAGACATCATCTTCTTCCTCTCCTTAAGACATTCCTCTTTTCCTTCTTCCATTTTCTTCTTCACTTGAAAGAATAGATAGACGGAATAATAAGCCCAAACTTTGAGCTAATCTCTAACAAGAATATGAAAATGAATGGTTTAGAGATCCCCCTCTTCTTCACCTATACGAAAGAATATATGAGTATTAGAAATGTTGTATCGCAAAAATCACAGCTCATGTATATATTGTAAGAGAGAATGGATAGAAGACACATGATGCCAAGTTCAAGGAGATAATGTTTATAGCAAATGTCTAGAACAGAACTAAGAGCAGCTGGAGAACTAAAAGCAAATGGATTTTTCAGTGGATAGAGCTCCCCCTTTTTGTTTCATCGAATAGGCTTAAGCTTCTCTGCAGGATGAAGAATGTTCTTGAAGGAAGATGATCGATTCTTGCATGGACATGGCTTGTATCTTGTTTTTTCATGCAACTTCCAGTAGATGGTTGTTTGGAGACTTGAAACCTCCTTCTTCCCTTCACATACAAGCTTAGAACAACGTGAAAGAAGCCATGAAGCTGCTACCTTCGACCTGCACTCACAAGGGTTAGAAAACACCCAAATTTCAGATCCAGCTTCTTGTTCCTTAGGGTTTGTAGCCCAAGAGATGTATATATGTGTTTGGATGGTCAAGAGACAGCCCTGGGACAAGATCCACAAGTCATGGAGTGATTTGTGGAAGTTGGACTCGGATTGGAAGACGTTAGAAGCAAGAAAACGGCGGTCAAAAATCACGACTGGAGGTCGAATCGGAAAGGGTCGACCCCAGGGTCGACCCTCGGGCAAACAGAAGCCAAACAAAAGTAATATTTGGTTGTGGGTTACAGGGGTCGACCCTATTTGGTTCTGGGTTACAGGGGTCGACCCCAGGGTCGACCCCGGGGTCGACCCTCGTGTTTCCAGAACCCAACCAGAACCACATTTGGTTCTGGGTTATAGGGGTCGACCCCTTTCAGCAGGGTTCAAAAATAGTTCTGTTTTGAACAGAACTTTAGAGGGTCGACCCGATGGGTCGACCCCTTCTTGTTTGGGTCTGAAAAAGAGCTAAAACCTCCATCAAATCAATGGAAAACAATTGATTAAATGTTACCAAAATCCCATGAAGATCAACCATGGTTTTTCATCCTGAAAAACATGATAAAGCAAGAGGTTAGATCAAGATCAAAATATATGGGTCATGCATTAACATTGAAGCTAGTTTTGAGACCGAGACCTAAATGACATGAAATATGATTACGAAATCATTAGCATGAGGCATATGAGAATCCCCATGAAAGATCTGTATGAAAGCACTAGAGAACCCAATTTTCCAACTCAAGATTATAAGAGTATCACCATGGATTCAAATATAAATTTTTACCATTGCATGATGAACAAATTTGTAATCAAGGCACGTAAAATAATATTGAGTCACATTCCATTTGATCAATCTCCAAGCTCATCAAACCACACATCATTCCCTTGGGGGCAAGCAATGATATTTGCATCTCAATCATTACCAAAGTACACATGCATGACATGAGGCTCAGTATGACATTTATCCAAGTATGTTTTTCACAGAGGCTTTCTCATTAAATACAAAGTAATCTCACCAAGTGTAGAGACAATGTATATGCAATGTTTGTGCTAACCTCAAAGCACGTATGAGCCTTATAGAATCACAATGCATCTACATGATGATATCCCAATAGAAACAGTTTGTAATCATTTTCACAAGTATTTCATACTTCATAGCTAGAGGATAAGTCAAGCAACAAAGACATGAATAACCATTCACACACAAGGGCAAGCAACAAAGGCATTTTGTAATCATCAAAATCACATACACAACAACTTGCGTGGCCCGAAATGGACAAGTACTTGCTTGATTGAAATAGCCAAATTCTATTGACACGTACTTGATATTACATGCTTGAACATTGGTTTTTACTTTCCTAGAAAAGAATTGTGCAAACACTTGATAGTACCTTATTGATACCTTGAAATCATGCTATGTTCTTCTCTAAAAGTTCTTGATATCTTGCTCGTCCATCATACATAGCTATGCCTGCATTGCACGTAACATGTAATTACTTAAAGCATTGTTAGTTCTTGAGATATAATTCCTACTGAGCGTTCGCTCATCGTGTTTCATTCCAACATTTTTCAGGTAACTCGGATAGCAACAACCATGTGGATGGGAATGAGACCGAGTGAAAAGTGCTAGAGCCACCGATCATCGAACTATTATCTAGTCGCGTCTTTTGCTTTCTTGAGTCCTTGCCTTTGTACTTCTAGTTATGTTGGTCTAGTTGGTCAGAATATGTTAAGGCTTGTAGCTTTGTGATTTAATTTGGGTCATTATCATGGTTAATTGGATCAATGTCACCTTGGAATATTGGTATTATTTTGGAAATTTAAGTCTTGTTATTATATTATCATGTCTTTTGCGCACTCTATTTTTATGTCAAAAATCTTATTGCTCTGATTGACATAATCGATATAAACTCGTCACGCACCCTGGGTTACTTCCGCGCGGGGGGCGTGACAGTTTCCGTGGCATTAGAGCATAGGATTTCAAATTCCAAGGAAACCCAAGTCCAAGGATAGGTTTACACCTTATACCCGCTGCGATGGGTAGAACCATGGGTTAAGTCTTATGTTGACGTCCAAAACTATAATTTGAAGCATGAAACTAATTTGATCAAAAATTTCTCGTAGGATTATGGCCGCTGAAAGAGCACAATGGCACGAGATGCAGCGCATAGTGCAAGGTCTAGCTCAGGCGCTACAACAGGTGGCGCAGGGTGGAGCCAATCGCGGTGCTAGTGATCTCCATAAAAGATACCACAACATGAACCCACCAAGGTTCACGGGCTCGTCTGACCTCGAGGTTGCTGAGAACTGGTCGAAGGAAATCGAAAGAATTTTTCGTGTAATGCAATGCACGGATGAAGAAAAGGTTTTGCTTGCTACTTTCCAACTAGAGCGGGATGCTCGATGTTTGTGGGAATCCGTAGAAGTAACTTTTCCAGGTGACTATGTCACATGGGCTGAATTTGTTAAACATTACAGCAACAAGTACTTTTCCGACCGCATTTAGGAGAAAAAGGCCGTAGAATTTGCCGCGCTAAAACAACGGACCCTAACAATGGCCGAGTATGAGGACCAGTTCTTAAGATTGTCCAGGTATGCACCCCACTTGGTGTGTACTAAAAAGATGAAGGCAAGAAGCTTCCTCAACGGGCTTCGGCCCCAATACATTACCCAACTGGCACCGATGGACATCCAAGTCTATTCGGAAATGGTCCGACGGGCACAGTTGCTCGAGGACGCCACTGAATTATCGGATAAGATCTGAGGAAGGGGCAAGAAGGAGCAAGTCACTAGTCCCGAAAACTTCAAACCATTATTTAACAAGAAGCGGTTCTACATTGGAGGGGAGTCCTCCAAAGAAAAGAAATTTAAGAAAAATGATAAGCCATTCTCTATCACCGTACCTTCTAAGGAAGTTTGCAAGCACTGTGGCAAGGCCTGCCACAAGGCCGAGGAATGCTGGAGGAGACTTCGAGCTTGTCTCCGATGTGGGAGCTAAGAACATCGAATCCCTGATTGCCCATTTTTGTATGAGCAAACCACTAAAGATGAGAAGCGTCCAGCAAAGAAACAAGGCCGTCTACAAGCTCTCCAAGAGACAGAACTGACGGAAGGTGGAATTGTGGTAGGTACACTAACTATTTGTTCTAAGACTGCTAAAGTTTTATTTGATACCGGCGCAACTCATTCATTTGTTTCTAAGAAATTTGCTGCTTCATTTTCTAAGTAACCCGAAGGGTTAGACTTAGTCATATCTACACCTCTCGGGAATGAGTCCGATATCACATATCAATACCCAGATTGTAAGGTGATGGTTAAAGGAAACGATCTACCTGCCGACCTGATATGCCTAGATATGAAGGGGTATGATGTCATACTAGGTGCCGACTGGCTATCCACACACCAAGCAACTGTAGATTGCCGAAATGGCAAGATAACTTTTGTGGATTACCCAGAACTGGTTTACATTATCCATCGGAATAGATCACCTCTTACATCAGCTCTCCGAGCTAGCAAACTTATAAGTAAAGGATGTGTGGCTTTCATAGCATTTGTGACTGCCACGGAAGCTGAGGAGTCCAAACTTGAAGACATCCGTGTAGTTCAAGATTTTCCTGACATTTTTCCAGAAGAATTGCCCGACTTACCTCCGGAGAGGGAAGTGTCGTTCACAATCGATGTAGCAACCCTGATAAATGAATATTTGAAGTGAATTAAAATATATATACTACAGAAGTAATACAGATAATAAGAAGAGGGTTAAATAGATGAAATAAAATAAGATACAAATAACGCCTCTTAGTAAGGCGTTAATTTAAAAAGAAACGCCTCTATCTACGGCGTGACTAAAGAAAGGACGCCCTCACCTGACAGCGTCAAATTCCAAACGCCAAAAAGGGCAAGGCCAAGAAACGCCCTTTACTTGGGCGTATTTTAAAACAAGGAACGCCCTTATACAAGGCGCTTCTTAAGAAACGACCTGCACCAGGTCGTCAATTCAAGAATTGACGCCCTGATCGAAGTCGTTAATTCCATTTGTGAACCGTTCGAACCCAGAGCTTATCCAGGGAAGGATTTACCTAATCCAGTAAGTGTCTACTAGGGTAAGGACTCTATTAGGGATATATTACCCGCAAACAAACACTACTTTTGTTAGGATTCCAAAATCCTATAAATAAGCTGCTCGATCCAAACCCTAAACCTATTTGATCGACTGCTGCTGTTACGGTAAGAACTGAACGTTCTTATTTTCTTCTGTTTCTCTTCCTTATGAACGTAGTAGGAGAAGAATTAATATTCTTCGTTGCTTCTCTTCTTACAGGTTAAGAAGCCCTACGTTCTGAAGAAAGCAGAGCTCTTCTTCCGGGTAAAAGTTCTTCCTCTTTCTTTTTTTCCCTTGCCTTTAGGTTACGTAGGTAAAGAAGATCTATGTCTTCTCATCCTTTACAGGTAGCCGTGGCAAAATCGTCATGAAGAACGAAGGTTCTTCATCCACGTACATCATCAGTAGCGGTTTATTGATCTTCAGAGGGCTCCGTTCTAAACAGAGCATCGTTCCATTAAAACCTTCACGTTTCATCAAAAGGTAGGATTTTCTCAAGTCACTGTAGCCCAAACTAAATTGATATAGTACAATAATCATCATGCATATACATGGTTTGGTTTACTATAGTTTCTAAACGATTTTCTGTTAATTTCTTGAAAGAAACGTCCTTAGCAAGGGCGTGATTATGAAATACACGCCCCAGACTAGGGCGCTATTTTACAAGTCACGACCCTGCCAAGGTCGTCAATTTTAGATTTGACGCCCTGTACACAGGCGTTAATTCCATTTAATGATTAATCACCCATATTAAGAATTGATTACCTATGAAATCATGATTCTACAATAATGCATGATCATATGTCTTCAAACCTGTTAATTTTATTGTCATGACCATACATTCGTTCTCCATGAATTCTATTATCCTGAAATTATTACTGCCCATGAAAAATCATGGTATTTCTTGAATTCACGACCTAGACTAGGTCGTCTTTCACTGGACTAACGCCCGATGCTAGGGCGTGAATTAAAAAGTAACGCCCCTTCATAGGGCGCGTTTCTGTTAAATTCCCGAACAATATATTCTGTAAAAATAAGTATGTAATGATTAACGCCCCTGCCAAGGGCGCGTTTTTGATAATTTCTGAAAATAAATATGTTCTGAAGAATATTGTAAATAAAAAGACGCCTGCTACTGTAGTCGTCTCATTACAAAGAAACGCCCCTGTCCAGGGCGCGTTTTATATAAATTTCTGAATTATTGAAAATTCTGCCAAAATGGAAATATATGTAAACGCCCTTCTGTTAGGCGTTAATTACTTGAGAAACGACTTGACCTAAGTCGTTATTTTCTGTAAACTGATTTTTATCCTGATTATGTTAACCGATGGTTTCATATTATACATATACGTATATATCGGCACTATTCTCCACTCCGTGAGTATAGTCCCACTTTTCACGTTGTTTTATCGATCACACTCAACTCTCATTGACATACAAGCTCTCCATTGGACATTCCGTTCCTTTGGACTAGCGAGTTAGTCATAGAGACCTCCGTAAGACTCCTCGTACCTTGGATTCCCTCAAAGTCGACTGAGCTGGTTGTACCCTAAAAACCCATTACACCATTGATGCCATGTCACTCTAAAGAAACATGGGATACCGGCCCTTATGATTATACAAAGAGTGTATCATAAGAAATTCTTAATGGGATGATGATATCATGCCATATCATGTCATTCTTGTAAACCTCAATTCTATGATAGGAATGAGGGTATCTTACCTTTGATATACTGTTCATGTGGACCTCAATTCTATATAAAGAATGTCCATACTGATTTGTCATGGTACCCAAGTTAAGGGAACCATATTCTACCTAGATTTTTATCGATATCGTGATTGTACCATTATTATCGCCATTCTATGTCCTTTGTCATATTTTGGACTCTATTCTATCAAAGTTGTCATACGTGTCTACAAGCTTGATTATTGAAATTCTACGTTGGCTATAAACAAGAGTGGATGTCAAAACACATGATAAATGCCTGCGCATATAGGGCCCGATCTGGTCCTAGGAGGAGCACCCGAAAGTACTTGTGCCCATGGGAGTTAAAATGATAAGGTATCTGGCATTATACCGAGTACTTGACTTGCTTGATTGGACATTCCACACACATCTTGTACTTGAATCGTACTTGACTTGACATGAATTGCGTGGCCCGAAAAAGGGTAATTTACTTGCTTGATACATGATAGCCAAAGTTCTTGACATGACTTGTTAAATGTACTTGCTTGAATATCTCAAATGTCTTGATTATCTTATTGAAAGTTCATGATTTGTTCATCTTATTTCCTTGATATTACATTTTTTCTATCTTGTCGTTTTATGCGAGCATGCATAGCTTTATTGCATTCATGAAAGATGTAATTACTTAAACCCCTTGCTAGTACTTGAGATATAATTTCCTACTGAGCGTTCGCTCATTCCGTTTGTCCCTTTTTACTTTTCAGGTAAGTCCGACGACGATGGAAGTCAATCGGATGGGAATGGTCAAGAGTGAAAGAGCTAGAGCTTGTCCAAGTGTCATCTAGTCTTTTTCCTATTTTCTTGAGTCAACTATGTACTTTTCTTTTTATTAAACAGAGTATTGGATTTGTAATAGCCTATTAATAATTAAAGATTGGGTTATCTTGCTATTTTGCGCATCTCTGTCTTTGTGTCGAATACACGACCACTCTGATTGACATGATTGATATAAACTCGTCGCGCATCTCCGGGTATCTTCCGCGCTCGGGGCGTGACAGTTTTTGTGGTATCAGAGCCTAAGGTATTCAATTCCTAGGAAAAACCCAAGTCCAAGGATAAGTTGAACGTTTAACCAAGTGAGATTGGGTAGAACCAAGGGTTAAGAGTCAATAAGTCTTTTAATAAGATCACAGTGGTATAATACTAATATAGTTATGGTAATTGTAGGATAATGGCTGCCGAACGTGCTCAATGGCGCAACATGCAGCGTACCCTCCAAGGGATGACTCAAGTGCTACAACAGGTAGCACAAGGTGGTACTCCACGAGCTGGAAACTTACACCAAGCCTTTAAGAACATGAATCCCCCGAAGTTCATAGGATCGACCGATCCGGACGATGCCGAGCATTGGGTTCGGGAGACTGAACGTATATTCCGTGTTATGCAATGCACGGATCAGGACAAAGTTCTATTAGCTACATTCTAGTTAGAGAAAGATGCTAGATGCTGGTGGGAGTCTATTGAAGCAACCATCGACCCTACTCAAGTAACATGGGAAGAATTTGTGGAATACTTCAATGCTAAATATTTCTCGGACCGAGTCCAAGAAAAGAAGGCTGCAGAATTCGCTGCATTAAAGCAACGATCTTTATCATTAGCAGATTATGAAGCTCAGTTCTCCAGGTTGTCTAGATATGCTAAGCATCTTATTAGCACGGAGAAGATGAAAGCCCGTAGATTTCTTAATGGGCTTAGGCCCCACTATATTACTCAACTGGCGCCGATGGACATCCAAGTTTATTCTGAAATAGTGCGCCGAGCTCAATTACTTGAAGATGCCACGGAACTATCTGATAGGATCCGTGGAAAAGACAAGAAGGAGCAAGTCACAGGTTCGGGTTCTTTTAAACCCAACTTTAAGAAGAGGCCTAGTAATGGAGGTCCTTCCTCTCAAGATCAAAAATTCAAGAAGACCAAGCCCTTCTCTATCACCACTACACCATCAAACGTAGTGTGTAAGCATTGTGACAAGGCTGGTCACAAGACCGAAGAATGCTGGAGGAAATTAAGAGCTTGTCTCCGTTGTGGGAGTCGCGAACATCGGATTCCCGATTGTCCGTTAATGAATGACCAAGCCGGTGACGGTAAACGCCCGGTGACGAAGAATGCTCGTCTTCATGCAATCCAGGAGACCGAATAAGAAGAAGAAGGCGGATTAGTGGAAGGTACATTGAAAATTTGTTCCAAAAGTGCTTATGTCTTATTTGATACGGGTGCATCGCATTCCTTTATTTCTAAGAAGTTTGCCGACCCGTTACCGTTAGAACCAGAATGGATAAAAATAGTTCTAACTACTCCTCTTGGAAGCGAAAATGATATTACTCATCACTACCAAAACTGTGAGGTAATGATTCAAGGTAGGAATTTACCTATAGATCTCATATGCCTCCATCTAAAGGAGTATGATGTTATACTGGGAGCGGACTGGTTATCCAAATACCAGGCAACGGTTGATTGCCACAATAGCCAAATTGCTTTCAAAGATTTTCCAGAGTTAGTCTTTACTCGCCCCAAGAGTCGGAACAAATCCCCTCTTATTTCGGCTCTTCGAGTAAGCAAGCTCGTCAGGAAAGGATGTGTATCCTTCCTTGCTTTTGTCACTGTTAAAGAAGCTAAGGAAACCAAGATAGAAGACATTCAGGTAGTGCAAGAATTTTCAGATGTATTTCTGGAAGATTTGCCGGGATTACCCCCTCAAAGAGAAGTGGCCTTCACCATTGACTTAGTCCCTGGTGCTGGTCCAGTTTCAAAGGCACCCTATAGAATGTCCCCTGTGGAACTCAAAGAGTTGAAGGAGCAGTTGATGGAACTAATTCGAAAAGGGTTTATTAGACCAAGTACTTCCCCGTGGGGAGCACCAGTCTTATTTGTGAAGAAGAAGGACGGATCCATGAGATTGTGCATCGACTATCGACAGTTGAATCATCTCACTATCAAGAACAAGTATCCACTGCCGAGAATCGATGAGTTATTTGATCAGATTTCAGGATCCAAATATTTTTCCAAGATTAATCTCAGGTCGGGATATCATCAATTAAGAATCAAGGATGATGACATTCATAAGACTGCATTCAGAAGCAGGTATGGCCATTACGAATTTGTTGTTATGCCTTTTGGACTAACAAATGCCCCTGCTGCCTTTATGCAGTTAATGAATAGCATATTCAGGCATTATCTAGATCAATTTGTGGTGGTTTTCATTGATGATATATTGATATATTCCAAAACTAAGGAAGAACATGAGGAGCATTTAAGGATCGCATTGCAAGTATTGAGGGAAAATCAATTATATGCAAAGCTCAGCAAATGTGAATTCTGGCTTGAAGAAGTGACTTTCCTCGGACATGTGATATCCAAGGATGGTCTATCTGTTGATCCATCAAAGGTTGAAGCTGTTAGAAACTGGGGAAGACCAACCAATGCTAGCGAGATCAGAAGTTTCTTAGGTCTTGCAGGCTATTATCGGCGATTCATCAAAGATTTCTCTAAGATCGCCGTACCACTTACAAGATTAACTCGTAAGGAGATCCGATATGAATGGAGTGAGGAATGTGAAAGAAGTTTCCAAACTCTCAAGGATCATCTCACTATAGCTCCGGTGTTAGCTCTACCAATAGAAGGAGAGAAATTCAAGATTTACACTGATGCTTCTGGCATTGGCCTCGGATGTGTCCTAATGCAACAAGAAAAGGTCATAGCATACTCTTCACGTCAACTGAAGAAGCATGAGGAGAATTACCCCGTCCATGACTTAGAACTGGCCGCGGTGGTATTTGCCCTAAAGATATGGAGACACTACTTATATGGAGTGCAGTTTACTGTATACTCCGATCACAAAAGTCTCAAATATCTATTTTCACAAAAGGAGCTAAACATGAGACAAAGACGCTGGCTAGAATATCTCAAGGACTTCGACTTCAATATACAATACCATCCCGGAAAGGGTAATTATGTTGCTGATGCCCTTAGTCGAAAGCCGAGAGCAATGATAGCCAATTGTATGATACAAGAATGGAGGTTGCTAGAACAATTCTCCGAGCTCAATATAAGCTTGGACAAGGAAGCCAAATTTGTCACATTATCTCATGTAAGCATACAGTCAGATTTATTATCTGAGATACAAGCGCTTCAGGATGATGATCCTATATTAGTGGAAATCAAAGGCAGATTAGAAGGACAATCTGATTTTCAACTAACTTCTGATGGAAGATTACTATTCAAAGGTAGAACTTGTATACCCGACTGTCCGGAATTAAAGAAGAAGATCTTAGATGAAGCACACCGATCAAGGTACACTATTCATCCAGGATCAACCAAAATGTACCAAGATGTAAAGAGGAACTTTTGGTGGCCTAATATGAAAAGAGAAATAGCGGACTATGTATCACGCTGTCTCACATGCCAACAAGTCAAGGCGGAACACCAAAAGCCTGCTGGTAAACTTCATCCTCTAGATATTCCTAAGTGGAAGTGGGAGGACATTGGTATGGATTTCATTATGGGTTTATCCAAATCAAAAGGAGGACATGATGGAATATGGGTTATTATTGACCGTTTAACTAAATCGGCGCATTTCTTGCCAATAAAGAGCCGATGGTCAATTGATGTACTAGCTGCACTATACATCAAGGAAATAGTCAGGTTACATGGAATTCCTATCTCAATCGTGTCTGACAGAGATCCCCGTTTCACTTCTCATTTTTGGAAGGGATTACAACATTCGTTGGGAACAAGGCTTAACTTTAGTACTGCTTTTCACCCACAAACGGATGGTCAGACCGAGAGAGCTAATCAAGTTGTTGAAGATATGTTAAGAGCTTGCATCATTGACTTTGGTGGAAGCTGGCATGAACATTTGCCACTAGTGGAATTTGCATATAATAATAGCTACCAAGCTAGTATCCAAATGGCACCTTTCGAAGCTTTATATGGAAGGAGTTGCCGATCACCCTTATGCTGGAACGAAGTTGGAGAGAAACAACTGTTAGGTCCAGACATGGTAAGGGATATAACTGAAAAGATACAAGTAATCAGAGAAAGATTGCAAGTTGCTCAGACCAGGCAAAAGGCTTATGCTGACACAAGAAGAAGAGATCTTGAATTCCAGGTTGGAGATCATGTATTTCTTAAAATATCGCCTGGACGTGGCATACGAAGATTTGGTGTTAAGGGCAAGCTTACGCCAAGATTCATCGGACCATTTGAGGTACTCGAAAGAGTTGGCGAGGTTGCTTATCGCATCTCGTTGCCTCCTCAATTGTCCGACGTGCATAATGTGTTTCACATATCTATGTTGAAGAAGTATGTGCACGATCCATCTCATATTATTGAACATGGAGATCTGGTGATCCAGAAAGATCTCACCTATGAACAGAAGCCTATGAAGATCTTAGATCGAGAAATACGAGCTCTAAGGAATAAAATTATTCCCATGCTCAAGGTACAATGGAATAAGAATCCTGAACACGAAGCGACATGGGAGACCGAGGAATCTATGAAGAAACGATTTCCCGAGTTATTCTAAGAGGTATATGTTCTACACTCTCCACATGTATATTTATATATATATATTGAATTTGGGGACCAAATTCTTTTTAAGTGGGGGAGGGTGTAGCAACCCTGATAAATGAATATTTGAAATGAATTAAAATATATATACTACAGAAGTAATACAGATAATAAGAAGAGGGTTAAATAGATGAAATAAAACAAGATACAAATAACGCCTCTTAGTAAGGCGTTAATTTAAAAAGAAACGCCTCTATCTACGGCGTGACTAAAGAAAGGACGCCCTCACCTGACGGCGTCAAATTCCAAACGCCAAAAAGGGCAAGGCCAAGAAACGCCCTTTACTTGGGCGTGTTTTAAAACAAGGAACGCCCTTATACAAGGCGCTTCTTAAGAAACGACCTGCACCAGGTCGTCAATTCAAGAATCGACGCCCTGATCGAAGTTGTTAATTCCATTTGTGAACCGTTCGAACCCAGAGCTTATCCAGGGAAGGATTTACCTAATCCAGTAAGTGTCTACTAGGGTAAGGACTCTATTAGGAATATATTACCCGCAAACAAACACTACTTTTGTTAGGATTCCAAAATCCTATAAATAAGCTGCTCGATCCAAACCCTAAACCTATTTGATCGACTGCTGCTGTTACGGTAAGAACTGAACGTTCTTATTTTCTTCTGTTTCTCTTCCTTATGAACGTAGTAGGAGAAGAATTAATATTCTTCGTTGCTTCTCTTCTTACAGGTTAAGAAGCCCTACGTTCTGAAGAAAGCAGAGCTCTTCTTCCGGGTAAAAGTTCTTCCTCTTTCTTTTTTTCCCTTGCCTTTAGGTTACATAGGTAAAGAAGATCTATCTCTTCTCATCCTTTACAGGTAGCCGTGGCAAAATCGTCCTGAAGAACGAAGGTTCTTCATCCACGTACATCATCAGTAGCGGTTTATTGATCTTCAGAGGGCTCCGTTCTAAACAGAGCATCGTTCCATTAAAACCTTCACGTTTCATCAAAAGGTAGGATTTTCTCAAGTCACTGTAGCCCAAACTAAATTGATATAGTACAATAATCATCATGCATATACATGGTTTGGTTTACTATAGTTTCTGAACGATTTTCTGTTAATTTCTTGAAAGAAACGTCCTTAGCAAGGGCGTGATTATGAAATACACGCCCCAGACTAGGGCGCTATTTTACAAGTCACGACCCTGCCAAGGTCGTCAATTTTAGATTTGACGCCCTGTACACAGGCGTTAATTCCATTTAATGATTAATCACCCATATTAAGAATTGATTATCTATGAAATCATGATTCTACAATAATGCATGATCATATGTCTTCAAACCTGTTAATTTTATTGTCATGACCATACATTCGTTCTCCATGAATTCTATTATCCTGAAATTATTACTGCCCATGAAAAATCATGGTATTTCTTGAATTCATGACCTAGACTAGGTCGTCTTTCACTGGACTAACGCCCGATGCTAGGGCGTGAATTAAAAAGTAACGCCCCTTCATAGGGCGCGTTTCTGTTAAATTCCCGAACAATATATTCTGTAAAAATAAGTATGTAATGATTAACGCCCCTGCCAAGGGCGCGTTTTTGATAATTTCTGAAAATAAATATGTTCTGAAGAATATTGTAAATAAAAAGACGCCTGCTACTGTAGTCGTCTCATTGCAAAGAAACGCCCCTGTCCAGGGTGCGTTGTATATAAATTTCTGAATTATTGAAAATTCTGCCAAAATAGAAATATATGTAAACGCCCTTCTGTTAGGCGTTAATTACTTGAGAAACGACTTGACCTAAGTCGTTATTTTCTGTAAACTGATTTTTATCCTGATTATGTTAACCGATGGTTTCATATTATACATATACATATATATCGGCACTATTCTCCACTCCGTGAGTATAGTCCCACTTTTCACGTTGTTTTATCGATCACACTCAACTCTCATTGACATACAAGCTCTCTATTGGACATTCCGTTCCTTTGGACTAGCGAGTTAGTCATAGAGACCTCCGTAAGACTCCTCATACCTTGGATTCCCTCAAGGTCGACTGAGCTGGTTGTACCCTAAAAACCCATTACACCATTGATGCCATGTCACTCTAAAGAAACATGGGATACCGGCCCTTATGATTATACAAAGAGTGTATCATAAGAAATTCTTAATGGGATGATGATATCATGCCATATCATGTCATTCTTGTAAACCTCAATTCTATGATAGGAATGAGGGTATCTTACCTTTGATATACTGTTCATGTGGACCTCAATTCTATATAAAGAATGTCCATACTGATTTGTCATGGTACCCAAGTTAAGGGAACCATATTCTACCTAGATTTTTATCGATATCATGATTGTACCGTTATTATCGCCATTCTATGTCCTTTGTCATATTTTGGACTCTATTCTATCAAAGTTATCATACGTGTCTACAAGCTTGATTATTGAAATTCTACGTTGGCTATAAACAAGAGTGGATGTCAAAACACATGATAAATGCCTGCGCATATAGGGCCCGATCTGGTCCTGGGAGGAGCACCCGAAAGTACTTGTGCCCATGGGAGTTAAAATGATAAAGTATCTGGCATTATACCGAGTACTTGACTTGCTTGATTGGACATTCCACACACATCTTGTACTTGAATCGTACTTGACTTGACATGAATTGCGTGGTCCGAAAAAGGGTAATTTACTTGCTTGATACATGATAGCCAAAGTTCTTGACATGACTTGTTAAATGTACTTGCTTGAATATCTCAAATGTCTTGATTATCTTATTGAAAGTTCATGATTTGTTCATCTTATTTCCTTGATATTACATTCTTTCTATCTTGTCGTTTTATGCGAGCATGCATAGCTTTATTGCATTCATGAAAGATGTAATTACTTAAACCCCTTGCTAGTACTTGAGATATAATTTCCTACTGAGCGTTCGCTCATTCCGTTTGTCCCTTTTACTTTTCAGGTAAGTCCGACGACGATGGAAGTCAATCGGATGGGAATGGTCAAGAGTGAAAGAGCTAGAGCTTGTCCAAGTGTCATCTAGTCTTTTTCCTATTTTCTTGAGTCAACTATGTACTTTTCTTTTTATTAAACATAGTATTGGATTTGTAATAGCCTATTAATAATTAAAGATTGGGTTATCTTGCTATTTTGCGCATCTCTGTCTTTGTGTCGAATACACGACCACTCTGATTGACATGATTGATATAAACTCGTCGCGCATCTCCGGGTATCTTCCGCGCTCGGGACGTGACAATCGACCTTGTCCCTGGTGCTAGTTCTATTTCCAAGGCACCTTACAGAATGTCCCCCGCTGAGCTGAAGGAGCTAAAAGAGCAGCTAATGGAGTTATTGGAAAAGGGTTTCATCAGGCCAAGTACTTCCCCATGGGGAGCGCCCATGCTATTTGTCAAGAAAAAAGATGGATCAATGAGACTCTACATCGACTATCGATAGTTGAACCACCTTACAATCAAGAACAAGTGCATGCTGCCGAGGATTGATGAGCTGTTCGATAAATTATATGGAGCTAACTACTTCTCGAAGATTGATCTCTGGTCTGGTTACCACCAACTGAGGATTAAGGAAGAAGACATTCATAAAACTGTATTCTGAAGCAGGTATGGACATTATGAATTTACTGTTATGGCTTTCGGACTAACAATTGCCCCTGCAGCTTTTATGCAGTTAATGAATAGCACCTTTAGGCTACATCTAGATCAATTCATTGTGATTTTTATTGATGATATCTTAATTTATTCAAAGTCTGAAGAAGACCATGAAGAACACTTGAGGATAACATTACAGATATTAAGGGAGAATCAACTCTATGCCAAATTCAGTAAGTGCGAATTTTGGCTAGAAGAAGTATCCTTCTTGGGCCATATAATCTCGAAGAATAGAATTTCCGTGGACCCATCAAAGGTTGAAGCCGTGAAGAACTTGGGACGACCAAAAAATAGAACGGAGATTCGAAGTTTCTTGGGGCTAGCTAGTTACTACCGGCGTTTCATCAAAGACTTCTCAAAAATTGCTGTTCCTCTCACCAGGTTGACTTGCAAGGAAATGCCTTATGAGTGGAATGAAGACTGTGAGAAAAATTTTCAAGCTTTGAAGGATCTCTTGACCATTGCTCTAGTCTTATCATTATCAATTGAAGGAGAGAAGTACGAGGTATATACCGATGCTTATGGTATTGGCCTCGGGTGTGTCTTGATGCAAAATGGAAGGGTCATCGCATACTCTTCCCTATAATTAAAGAAGCACGAAGAGAACTACCCAGTGCATGATTTAGAGCTAGCAGCGGTAATATTTACCTTAAAGATCTAGAGACACTATCTCTACGGAGAAAAATTCACAGTATACTCCGATCGCAAAAGCCTCAAATATCTATTTTCCCAAAAGGAACTAAACATGAGGCAACGACATTGGCTTGAATACCTCAAGGATTTTGACTTCACAATCCAATACCATCCTGGTAAGGGTAACTCCATAGTAGATGCCCTCAGTCGAAAGCCCATAGCAATACTGGCCAACTGTATGATTCAAGAATGGAAGCTACTGGAGAAATTCTCAGAACTCAATGTATGCATGGATAACCAGAACGGGTGTATCACTCTATCCCATATGAGTCTACATCCGGATTTGCTACCTGAAATTAAGAAGCTACAAGAAGAAGATCCAGCACTAGTAGAGATAAGGGACAAGCTAGATGAGAAACTCAACTTCAAGCTGTCACCCGATGGCAGAATGCTATTCCATGAACGAACATGTGTACCGGACTGTCCTGAGTTGAAAAAGAAGGTTCTTGAAGAAGCTCATTGATCAAGGTACACAATTCACCTTGGAGCAACAAAGATGTACCAAGATTTGAAGAGAACTTTCTGGTGTCCTAATATGAAACGGGAGGTGGCAGACTTTGTATCTCGCTGCCTGACGTGCCAACAAGTGAAGGCGGAATACCAGAAACCCGCCGAAAAATTACACCCGCTAGATATTCCCAAGTGGAAGTGGGAAGATATCGGCATGGACTTATCATGGGCTTGCCTAAGTCTAGGGGTGGACATGATGGAATTTGGGTAATCATCGACCGTCTAACTAAATCGGCTCATTTCTTGTCTATCAAAAGTCGATGGTCAGTTGATATCCTTGCTGCTATATATACCAAGGAGATCGTTAGATTATATGGAGTTCCTGTGTCTATCGTATCTGACCGAGACCCGCGCTTCACTTCCCATTTCTGGAAAGGTCTACAACACTCTGTGGGGATGAAACTCAACTTTAGCACTACTTTCCATCCCCAGACGGATGATCAGATCGAGAGGACAAACTAAGTTGTTGAAGATATGTTAAGGGCATATATTATAGATTTCGGCAGTAGCTGGCATGACCACTTACCCCTGGCCGAATTTGCTTATAACAATAGCTATCAAGCCAGTATCGAAATGGCACCTTTCTAGGCACTTTATGGCAGGAGTTGCCGATCTCCAATATGCTGGGATGAAGTCGGTGAAAAATAAATTCTAGGCCCATATATGGTAAGAGATACAACCGAGAAGATACACCTCATTCGAGAAAGACTCAAGATAGCACAATCCAGACAGAAGTCATATGCTGACAATAGAAGAAGAGATCTGGAGTTCCAAGCTAGAGACCATATTTTTCTCAAGGTATCTCCCGGCAGAGGTATTAAAAGATTCGGTGCTAAGGGAAAGCTTACACCAAGGCTTATTGGTCCATTCGAGGTGTTGGAAAGAGTGGGCGAGGTGGCTTACTGCATTGCCTTGCCTCCACAACTATCAGAAGTGCACAATACATTCCATATTTCTATGCTGAAGAAGTATATGCACGATCCTTTCCACATCATCGACCACAATGACTTAGTGATACAAAAGGACCTTACCTACGAGCAAAAGCCGATGAAGATCCTCGACCGAGAAGTCCGAGTTTTGAGGAACAAGACGATCCCTATGGTGAAAATCTAATGGAATCGATGCTTAGAACAAGAAGCTACATGGGAAACCGAGGAGTCTATGAGAAGGAGATTTTCAGAGCTATTCTTGTCTGTAAGTACTCCGCACCCTCCATGTCTCTGTATATGCAGTTGAATTTGGAGACCAAATTCTTTTAAGTGAGGGAGGGTGTGGCACCCCAGATAAAAATAATAGAGAAATTGACTTTTTTCTAAATAAATAACTCTATATGAAGGTCAAATAAAAAGAAATATCATAGTCCTATACTTGATGAGGGTCACTATAAATATACACAAAATTTTAGAGGCCCAACATCACTTAAAGACCAACACATTGATAACACGTATAGGGGTTTACCTTTTTCCAAATAAAAGGGAATGGGCGCCCCTTACCAGGGCGCCAATTCCATTGACTGGGTCAACCCAGGTAATGGGCGCCCCTCCACATGGGCGCCAATTGCCCTTTTGACTGGTAAAAGCAGTGAATGGGCGCCCTCCTACAAAGGTGCCATTTCCCTTAATAAATGCCCTCTTGCGAGGGCGCAGATTAATGGGCGCCCCTCTCTTGGGTGCCAATTCCTAACAGAGAAAAGTGATGTTCTTCCAGCTGTTCGTCTAGAAGGGTTTGCAACATGAACAGCAAGCTTTCGCTGGCAATGGACCCTTTCCCCTATAATTATCTCCCTCCATCGAACGAACAATAAGTTACTGCCGACATCCTGCTGCCGTTTTCGTCTCCACTTGCAGAAGAGAAGGATCTTCCTAATTTTCTTCAGGAGAAGAAGACGTGAACGTGAAGGGCATCTTCTTCCTACGTTCTACTTCCTGCTGCTGAAGCTTTGCTGAAGAGAACATGAAGGGCTTGGCTTTCTTATTCTTTCTTCTACTATTATCTATACCTCGTTATTCACGCCAAAAAGGTAGGTGTTCTCAAGATTTAGCTTAACTCGTAGCTAAAATAGGGCAACAAGGATGAGTACCACTAGTATAAATCCATTTTTCCATATAGCCTGTTACATATAGTCTGTTACATGGATTTTATGGAAACCAAAGCATGTTTGTAAATGGCGCCCAAGAGGCTGCCATCAATTAAAGGGCGACTAGCATTTGGGCGCCCATTCTTGAATGGGCGACCCAGTGAAGGGTGCCCATTCCAATTCCCTTTTTCTTGTAATTAATAAACATTGTGTTTACAAAATTAATATTTATGAAATAAAACCCTATATTCTTGCATGAGTATGATTTTAGAATCCTGATATTTTTCTCTGTCTATCCATGTCTTCACTTCCTGATTCTATGAACGTTAGAAATTGTGAATAGTGTTTTATGTCTTAGAACATACCAGCCCGATGCGTAGCATCACACAGCAATGGGCGCCCATGCCTTGGGCGCCAATTCCTTAAATAATGACCCTCTGCAGAGTCACCAATTAAATGATGACTCTGTGAGGGGGCGCCAATTAGTTTGAGACAAAAAAAATGAAAATTAGAATATTAAGTAATGGGCGCCCCTATAAGAGGGCGCCATTTAGTAAAATAATGGCACCCTCATGGGCGCCATTTCATCAAATAATGGCACCCACCTGGGCGCCAATTCCTGAAGGGATGACCCCTGCCTCACAGAGGATTGGGTGCCTCTATGGACAGGCACCATTTTATAAATTAATGGCACCTGTCTGGGCGCCATTTCATCAATAAATGGCACCTGTCTGGGCACCATTTTCCTGAGTGACAGATTTCCAGATTTTCTCGAGCTTCTGTCTAACCCACACCACGGGTTCTAGGTGATGTTATCTCAGTCTGCAGATGCAGTCCCACATTTTTGGCATTTCTCGTACACCCCACAACTCCCGGTGATGATTAAAACCCTTGATCGCCTTGAATGCCATGTCCAAGGAAACATGGTAGCATAGCCGTCACAGTGTGTTGTTTGGCATATGAGCTTGTTATTCCCTGTACTTCTAGAATGAACGCCCCTCAGTAAGGGCAAAATTCCTGATATAAATGGCTGCCAGATGGCTGCCAATTATGTAATCTATGGCATCCCTAGAGGCACCAAGTCCACCCAGATTTTCGCTATATCGTGCGTATTATGTGTTTAGTCACAGTTCATCCTTACATGAAAATTAGTTCTTGAACTCTCTTCCATGAAATCCACCTTATGTTCCTACAATGGATAAATCCCTTTGGAATTCTATATTGGCTATAAACTAGAGTGAATGTCGAAAGAAATACATGCTCAATGCTGGCGTTAATGGGGCCCGATCTGGTCTTGGGAGGTGCACCCGAAAGTACTTGTGCCTATGGGAGATATATTGATCATGGTGTTAGCATTGCACCGAAGTGCATGACTTGCTTGATATAAGGCATTCCACTCTCTCTCATGACAATACTTGACATTACTTGTGTGCTTGACTTGACTTGCGTGGCCCGGAATGGGCAAGTACTTGCTTGATTGAAATAGCCAAATTCTAGTGACACGTACTTGATATTACATGCTTGAACATTGGTTATTACTTTCCTGAAAAGGAATTGTGCAAACACTTGATAGTACCTTATTGATACCTTGAAATCATGCTATGTTATTCTCTAAAAGTTCTTGATATCTTGCTCGTCCATCATACATAGCTATGCCTGCATTGCACGTAACATGTAATTACTTAAAGCATTGCTAGTTCTTGAGATATAATTCCTACTGAGCGTTCGCTCATCGAGTTTCATTCCAACATTTTTCAGGTAACTCAGATAGCAACAACCATGTGGATGGGAATGAGACCGAGTGAAAAGTGCTAGAGCCACCGATCATCGAACTATTATCTAGCCGCCTCTTTTGCTTTCTTGAGTCCTTGCCTTTGTACTTCCAGTTATGTTAGTCTAGTTGGTCAGAATATGTTAAGGCTTGTAGCTTTATGATTTAATTTGGGTCATTATCATGGTTAATTGGATCAATGCCACCTTGGAATATTGGTATTATTTTGGAAATTTAAGTGTTGTTATTATATTACCTTGTCTTTTGCACACTCTTTCTTTATGTCAAAAATCTTATTGCTTTGATTGACATAATCTATATAAACTCGTCGCACACCCTGGGTTACTTCTACACTCGGGGCGTGACAGTTTCCGTGATATCAGAGCATAGGATTTCAAATTCCTAGGAAACCCAAGTCCAAGGATAGGTTTACACCTTATACCCGGTAAGATAGGTAGAACCATGAGTTAAATCTTATGTTGACATCCAAAACTATAATTTGAAACATGAAACTAATTTGATCAAAAATTTCTTGTAGGATTATGGCTGCTGAAAGAGCATAATGGTGCGAGATGTAGCGCATAGTGAAAGGTCTAACTCAGGCGCTACAACAGTGGCACAGGCTGGAGCCATTTGCGGTGCTAGTGATCTCCATAGGGGATTCCGCAACATGACCCCACTAAGTTGAGCCATTTTCTTATTCTCTTTGCTAATGTCTGAATTGGTCATTGATTGAGCAATTCCCTGGCCTATTGTGAGCTCTTTCAACTCATTTTCAGCCCTTGAACTCAATTTCCATGCCCTGAAAGTCAAATTGATGATCCGATCAATCAGTATGACCGCGGCTTGGGTTATGACCGTGTCCATAAGATCCGATTAGACCCTAGACCGCATTCATAAAAGTCAAACCCTATAAAAACCCCCACACCATTTCTCTCTACTCATTCTCCCCCTCTCTCCCCTGTTTCTCTCCTCCCTCTCCTCCATTCTCCGGGCGACCGACGGAGAGCGTGGAGGGCGAGAAGGCTGGGCGACGGTGGTGGCGAGGACGGGAGCGAGGATTAGGCGGTGCAGTGTGACATGATTCATTCCCGAAGGTGGGAAACCAGTCACTGGGAATTCAAAGATTTCATGTGGCTCCGGCGTTTTCGATGTAGTAAAGCTTTGTGAAAGGTAGAGGGATGGATTCCGGCCCTTCCTATGTCATTTCCCCGTGGTTTCATGCTGTGATGAGGCTGAGAGAGGGATTATTTCAAGTTTTGGGAAAAAACCATGCTCGGGGTTGTGAGATGGATTTTGATTGATCTGAGTGTTAATTTATAGTTAGAATTTGGTTTTTCAGTGGTATGGATGTCAAGGAGTGTTTCCCCTATAATTCCCCCTCGTTTAGAGGCAAGTGGGGTGCGGATTGGCACCCTCGAAGGGGGTTCTATCTGAAATTACCTAACAGAGGGGGGCCACATTGATGGCCGCCAAGGTTTTCTGGGCGGCCAAAGGCCTGGCCACCCAAGTCTAGTGGGCGGCCACCTTTATGGCCACCGAGCCGATGTTGCCCAAGTGGGCGGCCAACATAATGGCCGCCCAGAGGTAAAGCCCAGTTGGCAGGTAGAGAGTTGGCTGCCCAGCACTGGAGGGTAGCCAGCTTTCTGGCTACCCAGGGATGGTGCCCTAGTGGGCGGCCAAAGAGTTGGCCACCTAGCCCTGGTGGGCAGCCAATAGGTTGGCTGCCCAGTTACATGTATCCCAGACACCACCATCGATCTAATTTTGTGTTTCCGAGTGTCCGTGGCTGATGTGGTTCCGCAGAGGGTATGCTCGCGTTATTCTATGCACCTGCGTAATTCTTTGTATTCACGGAGGGTCATTCCCACGTGAATGGGTATATCGGCGGAGGGTTACCGCGTGAGTTGAGTGGGCCGGCAATAGTTGGTTTCTATCATCTGGCCTAGTGCTGTGTTGTACTGTAGTTTGGGTGCGTACGTGAGTACTCCGATTGTTTCCAGTGACTACCTGGTTTAAAGTTATCTCGAAGTAGTACCCCGCTAGCGTAGCTTACTGGGTGTCTTGCACATACCAACTACATGTCCAGGGGTAGTAGCTTGCTGAGTGTAGGGCATCTACCGACCATGAGGTTGAGGGCTTTCCCGTGAGATGGTTTTGGATGGTTACCGTGGGACCCCCTCTTCTATTGCGACCTTAGTCTGGGTCGGGGGGAAAATCGGCTATAGGACCTTAGACGCTAGGTAGTCCATCTGTGTGTGCATACGTGGTTGGGGGCTTCAGACCCATATTGGTGAGTACGACCCCAAGTAGTCTTAGTGTTGTCATGTGTCTCTGCCACACTCCTAGAGGGGAGGTGGACCAGGCTCGAGACCCATGTTTCTCTACCGTGCTCCTAGAGGGGAGGTGGACCAGGGCGCTACAACAGGTGGTGCAGGCTGGAGCAGTTCGTGGTACTAGTCATCTCCATAGGGGATTCCGCAACATGAACCCACCAAAGTTCATGGGCTCGTCTGACCCCGAGGTTGCTGAGAATTGGTTGAAAGAAATCGAAAGAATTTTCCGTGTAATGCAATGCACGGATGAAGAAAAGGTTTTGCTGGCTACTTTCCAACTAGAGCGGGATGCTCGATGTTGGTGGGAATCCGTAGAAGCAACTTTGCCAGGTGACTATGTCACATTGGTTAAATTTGTTAAACATTACAACAACAAGTACTTTTTCGACCGCATTTAGGAGAAAAAGGCCGCAGAATTTGCCGCGCTAAAACAACGGACCCTGACAATGGCCGAGTATGAGGCCCAGTTCTCAAGACTGTCCAGGTATGCACCCCACTTGGTGTGTACTAAAAAGATGAAGGCAAGAAGGTTCCTCAACGGGCTTCGACCCCAATACATTACCCAATTGGCACCGATGGACATCCAAGTCTATTCGGAAATGGTCCGACGGGCACAGTTGCTCGAGGACGCCACTGAATTATCGGATAAGATCCAAGGAAGGGGCAAGAAGGAGCAAGTCACTAGTCCCAGAAACTTCAAACCATTATTTAACATGTAATTACTTAAAGCTTTGCTAGTTCTTGAGATATAATTTCTACTGAGCGTTCGCTCATCGAGTTTCATTCCTACATTTTTCAGGTAACTCGGATAGCAACAACCAGGTGAATGGGAATGACACCGAGTGAAAAGTGCTAGAGCCACTGATCATCGAACTGTTATCTAGTTGCATCTTTCGCTTTCTTGAGTCCTTGCCTTTGTACTTCAAGTTATGTTGGTCTAGTTGGTCAGAATATTTTAGGGCTTGTAGCTTTATGATTTAATTTGGGTCATTATCATGGTTAATTGGATCAATGTCACCTTGGAATATTAGTATTATTTTGGAAATTTAAGTCTTGTTATTACATTACCTTGTCTTTTGTGCACTTTGTCTTTATGTCAAAAATCTTATTTCTCTGATTGACATAATCTATATAAACTCATCGCGCACCTCGGGTTACTTCCGCGCTCGGGGCATGACAAGCCACGTAGGTGAGCAGGAGTTTGGCGGCATGGGAGCGCCGCTGGCTTCACGTGAAAACATGGGATCGTAAATGCTGCAGTACCCGAACCTGTGAAAATGGCTCCCACAGGGTAGGCCGTGGTTTCTTCAATTGGCGTCCGGGTAGACAGGCGCTGATTCCTTGGCTTGTATATTTCAACAATTTAAGAATATCGCCAAGAATTGGCGTCCCTGCCGAAGGGCGCTCCTTGATGAAATTGCGTCAGTCTAATGGGGCGCCCATTCTTTGGGTTACAAAAATCCAAAATTTTAGAAAATCTAGTAATGCCAAGAATTGGCGTCATTGTGAGAGGGTGATCATTTAAGAAATGGCATCCATGTGGACGGGCACTCATTTGGTGAGTCGATGTACCCGGGCATTGAGTCGACTTGATGGAATTGGCGGCCAGACACTGGGCGCTAATTCTTCGGGTGTTCATTTGTCAGCTCTGTAGAGCTATTTGTCACCCTTATCGGTCATTTTTCACCCTTATCCGTTATTTTCACCCTTATCAGCCGTGAATCTATGTCTTCACGAAAGGCACCATTTCTTCGGGTGAATTCTCGTATAAATGGCGTCCATGCAGGAGACGTCAATTGCGGAATTAGCCCCCACTGTGTTGATCATTGATTCTTCTGATCAAAATCCTCCCAAGATTTTATATATGTCATGTTTGTCACCAAAAGTCGCCAAAGAAGAAAGCGCACATCGACTAGGATCAAGAATGCGAGCAGGCCTTCGAGGACCTCAAAAGGTACCTTTCATCACCACCGATTCTCTCCAAACCTCTCCCTGACGAGCAGCTACTCCTCTTTCTGTCTGTTACGCCAAGCACACTCAGTGCTATTCTCACTAGAGAAGACGAGAGGGGCATGAAGCTGGTCTATTATGCAAGCAAAGCTCTCCAAGTGCCAGAGTTTCTATATTCATAGATCGAGAAGTTTGTGTTGGCTCTAGTCATGGCCGCACGCATGCTGTGACCGTATTTCCTCTTCCATGTGATCGTGGTCCCAACTGAGCAACCCCTGCATCAGGTTCTCTGGAACCCTGACGTCTCGGGGAGACTGGTGAAGTGTGCCATAGAGTTAGGAGAGTTCGACATCAAATTCTGCCCGAGGATCACCATCAAGGCCCAAGCCTGGGCCGACTTCATCGTCGAATGCACACTTCCTGACAAGGTAGGAGCCGTGCATTGGGTTGAGACCTACGGTGTGGTAGGTGAATTACCAGACCAAGAAGGGGGTTTATGTCCTACATTCTATGCGTTTGGGTTTTATCTCACCCTATTTTCTAGATTCAGCCAACCGAGTTGGAGACTTTTTGATGGCAGCTGCCATAATTTTTCTCGCTTCAGTTATGTGGGCTGATCAGAGTTGTGCCATAGAAGCGTAGTGGGCCCATAACCCATGGGTTCCATTATCAGAAATGTGGCAGGGAGTGGAGGATATCCCTGTGGTAAGTGGTGTTTTGAAAATTTTTTGATTAATTGGTGAGGGTTGCCCTCGGTGTGAGACTATTTTGTCCGTGAGGGTTGTGTCAATTGTCATGCCATTGTCTGAGGTATTGTATTGTGTTGCACTGATAGAGATGAGGATTAGATAACCCAACTGTGAGAGTTGCTGGATGAGGACTATGTTCGCACTAGTCTTCTCCATGAAGAGCACTGTATGGCTTATATAGTGGAGCAGGTTAGATTGTGGGAAATTAGGTTAGTGTGGATGGAGAGTGAGAATTCACTACCCAGAATTGATGAATTGTTTGACCGACTCTGGTCGAAGTTGGTGTTCTCAAGGTTGGTTTGAGATTGAAGAGGTATGAGTGTGGAGGAAGTAGCTTTTGGGTCCCGGTAGAGATGTTGTGAGTAGTTGGTGATACCATTTAGCCTAACTAGCGCCCCGACAATTTCACAGATTGGTGCGCTAGATTTTCGACTGTGATGGTACGTAGGGACCTAGTCAAGATGAAGGTAGTAATTTTTTGAAAGAGGACTAGATCATGGCAGAGCTCAAGAATTTTTGGGGTTTAATGTGGATTGTGGCGCCGTTTGTAGACACCCATTTTTGACCCACAAGTTGAGCCATTTTCTTATTCTCTTTGCTAATGTCCGAATTGGTCATTGATTGAGCAATTCCCTGGCCCATTGTGAGCTCTTTCAACTCGTTTTTGTCCCTTGAACTCAATTTTCGTTCCCTGAAAGTCAAATTGATGATCCGATTAATCAGTATGACTGCGGCTTGGGTTATGACCGTGTCCATAAGATCCGATTAGACCCTAGACCGCGTTCATAAAAGTCAAACCCTATAAAACCCCCACCCCATTTCTCTCTTCTCATTCTCCCCCTCTCTCCCCTGTTTCGCTACTCCCTCTCCTCCATTCTCCGGGCAACTGATAGAGAGCGTGGAGGGCGAGAAGGCTGGGCGACGGCGGTGGCGAGGACGGGAGTGAGGATTGGGCGGTGCAGTGTGACACGATTCATTCCCGAAGGTGGGAAACCAATCGCTGGGAATTCAACGATTTCATGTGGCTCCGGCGTTTTCGACGTAGTAAAGCTTTGTGAAAGGTAGGGGGATGGATTCTGGCCCTTCCTATGTCATTTCCCCGTGGTTTCATGCCGTGATGAGGCTGAGAGAGGGATTATTTCATGTTTTGGGAAAAAACCATGCTCGGGGTTGTGAGATGGATTTCGATTTATCTGAGTGTTAATTTATAGTTAGAATTTGGTTTTTCAGTTGTATGGATGTCAAGGAGTGTTTCCCCTATAATTCCCCCTCGTTTAGAGGCAAGTGGGGTGTGGATTGGCACCCTCGAAGGGGGTTCTATATGAAATTACCTAACAGAGGGGGGCCACATTGATGGCCGCCAAGGTTTTCTGGGTGGCCAAAGGCCTGGCCCCCCAAGTCTAGTGGGCGGCCACCTTTATGGCCACCCAGTAGATGTTGCCCAAGTGGGCGGCCAACACAATGGCCGCCCAGAGGTAGAGCCCAGTTGGCAGGCAGAGAGTTGGCTGCCCAGCACTGGATGGTAGCAAGCTTTCTGGCTACCCAGGGATGGTGCCCTAGTGGGCGGCCAAAGAGTTGGCCACCCAGCCCTGGTGGGCAGCCAATAGGTTGGCCGCCCAGTTACCTGTATCCCAGACACCACCATCAATCTGGTTTTGTGTTTCCGAGTGTCCATGGCTGATGTGGTTCCGTGGAGGGTATGCTCGTGTGATTCTATGCACCTGCGTAATTCTTTGTATTCACGGAGGGTCATTCCTGCGTGAATAGGTAAATCGGCGGAGGGTTACCGCGTGAGTCGAGTGGGCCGGCAATAGCTGGTTTCTGTCATTCGGCCTAGTGCCATGTTGCACTGTAGTTTGGGTGCGTACGTGAGTACTTCAATGGTTTCCAGTGACTATGTGGTTTAGAGTTATCTCGGAGTAGTACCCCGCTAGCGTAGCTTACTGGGTGTCTTTCACATACCAACTGCATGTCTAAGGGTAGTAGCTTGCTGAGTGCAGGGCATCTACCGACCATGAGGTTGAGGGCTTTCCCGTGAGATGGTTTTGGATGGTCACTGTGGGACCCCCTCTTCTGTTGTGACCTTAGTCTGGGTCTGGGGGAAAATCGACTATAGGACATTAGATGCTGGGCAGTCTATCTATGTGTGCATACGTGGTTGGGGGCTTCAGACCCATATTGGTGAGTATGACCCCAGCTAGTCTTAGTGTTGTCATGTGTCTCTGCCACACTCCTAGAGGGGAGGTGGACCAGGCTCGAGACCCATGTTTCTCCGCCGTGCTCCTAGAGGGGAGGTGGACCAGGGCGCTACACAGGTAGCGCAGGCTGGAGCCGTTCGCGGTGCTAGTCATCTCCATAGGGGATTCCGCAACATGAACCCACCAAGGTTCATGGGCTCGTCTAACCCCGAGGTTGCTGAGAACTGGATGAAGGAAATCGAAAGAATTTTTCATGTAATGCAATGCACGGATGAAGAAAAGGTTTTGCTGGCTACTTTCCAACTAGAGCAGGACGGTCGGATTTGGTGGGAATCCGTAGAAGCAACTTTGCCAGGTGACTAAGTCACATGGGTTGAATTTGTTAAACATTACAACAACAAGTACTTTTCTGACCGCATTCAGGAGAAAAAGGCCGCAGAATTTGCCGCGCTAAAACAACGGACCCTGACAATGGCCGAGTATGAGGCCCAGTTCTCAAGACTGTCCAGGTGTGCACCCCACTTGGTGTGTACTAAAAAGATGAAGGCAAGAAGGTTCCTCAACGGGCTTCGGTCCCAATACATTACCCAACTAGCACCGATGGACATCCAAGTCTATTCAAAAATGGTCCGACGGGCACAGTTGCTCGAGGATGCCACTGAATTATAAGATAAGATCCAAGGAAGGGGCAAGAAGGAGCAAGTCACTAGTCCCGAAAACTTCAAACCATTATTTAACATGTAATTACTTAAAGCTTTGCTAGTTCTTGAGATATAATTCCTACTGAGCGTTCGCTCATCGAGTTTCATTCCTACATTTTTCAGGTAACTCGGATAGCAACAACCATGTGGATGGGAATGAGACCGAGTGAAAAGTGCTAGAGCCACCGATCATCGAACTGTTATCTAGTCGCATCTTTCACTTTCTTGAGTCCTTGCCTTTGTACTTCTAGTTATGTTGGTCTAGTTGGTCAGAATATGTTAAGGCTTGTAGCTTTATGATTTAATTTGGGTCATTATCATGGTTAATTGGATCAATGTCACCTTGGAATATTAGTATTATTTTGGAAATTTAAGTCTTGTTATTACATTACCTTATCTTTTACGCACTTTGTCTTTATGTGAAAAATCTTATTTCTCTGATTGACATAATCTATATAAACTCATCGCGCACCCCGGGTTACTTCCGCGCTCGGGGCGTGACAAGCCACGTAGGTGAGCAGGAGTTCGGCGGCATGGGAGCGCCGTTGGCTTCATGTGAAAACATGGGATCGTAAATGCTATAGTACCCGAACCTGTGAAAATGGCTCCCACAGGGTAGGCCGCGGTTTCTTCAATTGGCGTCCGGGTACACGGGCGCTGATTCCTTGGCTTGTATATTTCAGCAATTTAAGAATATCGCCAAGAATTGGCGTCCCTACTGAAGGGCGCTCATTGATGAAATCACGTCCGTTTAAGGGGGCGCCCATTCTTTGGGTTACAAAAATCCAAAATTTCAGAAAATCCAGTAATGCCAAGAATTGGCGTCATTGGGAGAGTGTGATCATTTAAGAAATGGCGTCCATGTGGAGGGGCGTTCATTTGGTGAGTCGATGTACCCGGGCATTGAGTCAACTTGATGGAATTGGCGGCCAGACACCGGGCGCTAATTCTTCGGGTGTTCATTTGTCAGCTCTGTAGAGCAATTTGTCACCCTTATCGGTCATTTTTCACCCTTATCAGCTATTTTCACCCTTATCAGCCATGAATCTACGTCTTCATGAAAGGCGCCATTTCTTCGGGTGAATTCTCGTATAAATGGCGTCCGTGCAGGAGACGTCAATTGAGGAATTTGTGCCCACTGTGTTGATCGTTGATTCTTCAGATCAAAATCCTCACAAGATTTTATATATGTCATGTTTGTCGCCAAAAGTCACCAAAGAAGAAAGGGCACATAGACTGGGATCAAGAATGCATGCAGGCCTTCGAGGACCTCAAAAGGTACCTTTCATCACCACCGATTCTCTCCAAACCTCTCCCTGACGAGCAGCTACTCCTCTTTCTGTCTGTTACGCCAAGCACACTCAGTGCTATTCTCACCAGAGAAGACGAGAGGGGCATGAAGCTGGTCTATTATGCAAGCAAAGCTCTCCAAGTGCCAGAGTTTCTATATTCATAGATCGAGAAGTTTGTGTTGGCTCTAGTCATGGCCGCACGCATGCTGTGACCGTATTTCCTCTTCCATGTGATCGTGGTCCCAACTGACCAACCCCTGCATCAGGTTCTCTGGAACCCTGACGTCTCGGGGAGACTGGTGGAGTGTGCCATAGAGTTAGGAGAGTTCGACATCAAATTCTGCCCGAGGATCTCCATCAAGGCCCAAGCCTTGGCCGACTTCATCGCCGAATGCACACTTCTTGACAAGGTAGGAGCCGTGCATTGGGTTGAGACCTACGGTGTGGTAGGTGAATTACCAGACCAATAAGGGGGTTTATGTCCTACATTCTATGCGTTTGGGTTTTATCTCACCCTATTTTCTAGATTCAGCCAACCGAGTTGGAGATTTTTTGATGGCAGCTGCCATAATTTTTCTCGCTTCAGTTATGTGGGCTGATCAGAGTTGTGCCACAGAAGCGTATTGGGCCCATAACCCATGGGTTCCATTATCAGAAATGTGGCAGGGAGTGGAGGATATCCCTGTGGTAAGTGGTGTTTTGAAAATTTTTTGATTAATTGGTGAGGGTTGCCCTCGGTGTGAGACTATTTTGTCTGTGAGGGTTGTGTCAGTTGTCATGCCATTGTCTGAGGTATTGTATTGTGTTGCACTAATAGAGATGAGGATTAGATAACCCAACTGTGAGAGTTGTTGGATGAGGACTATGTTCGCACTAGTCTTCTCCATGAAGAGCACTGTATGGCTTATATAGTGGAGCAGGTTAGATTGTGGGAAATTAGGTTAGTGTGCATGGAGAGTGAGAATTCACTACCCAGAATTGATGAACTATTTGACTGACTCTGGTCGAAGTTGGTGTTCTCGAGGTTGGTTTGAGATTGAAGAGGTATGAGTGTGGAGGAAGTAGCTTTTGGGTCCCGGTAGAGATGTTGTGAGTAGTTGGTGATACCATTTAGCCTAACTAGCGCCCCGACAATTTCACAGATTGGTGCGCTAGATTTTCGACTGTGATGGTACGTAGGGACCTAGTCAAGATGAAGGTAGTAATTTTTTGAAAGAGGACTAGATCATGTCAGAGCTCAAGAATTTTTGGGGTTTAATGTGGATTGCGGCGCCGTTTGTAGACACCCATTTTTGACCCACAAGTTGAGCCATTTTCTTATTCTCTTTGCTAATGTCTGAATTGGTCATTGATTGAGCAATTCCCTGGCCCATTGTGAGCTCTTTCAACTCGTTTTTATCCCTTGAACTCAATTTTCGTTCCCTGAAAGTCAAATTGATGATCCGATGAATCAGTATGACCGCGGCTTGGGTTATGACCGTGTCCATAAGATCCGATTAGACCCTAGACCGTGTTCTTAAAAGTCAAACCCTATAAAACCCCCCACCACATTTCTCTCTTCTCATTCTCCCCCTCTCTCCCCTGTTTCTCTACTCCCTCTCCTTCATTCTCCGGGCAACCGACGGAGAGCGTGGAGGGCGAGAAGGCTGGGCGACGGCGGTGGCGAGGACGGGAGCGAGGATTGGGCGGTGTAGTGTGACACGATTCATTCCCGAAGGTGGGAAAGCAGTCGCCGGGAATTCAACGATTTCATGTGGCTCCGACGTTTTCAACGTAGTAAAGCTTCGTGAAAGGTAGGGGGATGGATTCCGGCCCTTCCTATGTCATTTCCCCGTGGTTTCATGCCGTGATGAGGCTGAGAGAGGGATTATTTCATGTTTTGGGAAAAAACCATGCTCGGGGTTGTGAGATGGATTTCGATTGATCTGAGTGTTAATGTATAGTTAGAATCTGGTTTTTCAGTGGTATGGATGTCAAGGAGTGTTTCCCCTATAATTCCCCCTCGTTTAGAGGCAAGTGGGGTGCGGATTGGCACCCTTGAAGGGGGTTCTGTCTGGAATTACCCAACAGAGGGGGGCCACATTGATGGCCGCCAAGGTTTTCTGGGCGGCCAAAGGCCTGGCCGCCCAAGTCTAGAGGGCGGCCACCTTTATGGCCACCCAACCAATGTTGCCCAAGTGGGCGGCCAGCACAATGGCTGCCCAGGGATGGTGCCCTAGTGGGCGGCCAAAGAGTTGGCCACCCAACCCTGGTGGGCAGCCAATAGGTTGGCCGCCCAGTTACCTGTATCCCAGACACCACCATCGATCTGATTTTGTGTTTCCGAGTGTCCGTGGCTAATGTGGTTCCGCGGAGGGTATGCTCGCGTGATTCTATGCACCTACGTAATTTTTTGTATTCGCGGAGGGTCATTCCCGCGTGAATGGGTATATCAGCGGAGGGTTAACGCGTGAGTTGAGTGGGCCGGCAATAGCTGGTTTCTGTCATCTGGCCTAGTGCCGTGTTGTACTGTAGTTCGGGTGCGTATGTGAGTAATCCGATGGTTTCCAGTGACTACGTGGTTTAGAGTTATCTCGGAGTAGTACCCCGCTAGCGTAGCTTACTGGGTGTCTTGCACATACCAACTGCATGTCCAAGGGTAGTAGCTTGCTGAGTGCAGGGCATCTACCGACCATGAGGTTGAGGGCTTTCTAGTGAGATGGTTTTGGATGGTTACCGTGGAACCCCCTCTTCTGTTGTGACCTTAGTCTGGGTCTGGGGGAAAATAGGCTATAGGACCTTAGACGCTGGGCAATCCATCTGTGTGTGCATACGTGGTTGGGGGCTTCAGACCCATATTGGTGAGTATGACCCTAGCTAGTCTTAGTGTTGTCATGTGTCTCTGCCACACTCCTAGAGGGGAGGTGGACTAGGCTCGAGACCCATGTTTCTCCGCCGCGCTCCTAGAGGGGAGGTGGACCAGGTGTAAGATAGGTGGTATGGTATAAGACATCTTTGGATGCATTCGACAAAGTTCCTCTATTGCACTCCTAGAGGGAGGTGGACCAGGCGTGAGACGATAGGCGTGGTGCAAGATGTCAGTGAACGCATCCGGCCGGTTGGTAGCGTGTGGGTTCTCTGATCACCCGTGGTTTTAGTTTTCCGAACAGCGAGGTCGTGGTTCTCCCGATGGTGGAGGTTGTGCTTTCCAAACTAAGTGATCATGGCTGTAGTTTCCCAAACAGGGGTGGTTGAGGTTTACCTGTTGATTATAGAGATTGCATCATCGTGATTCAGCGTGACCGACAGGCGACTGTGTGATGATGTTCTAGGTAGCCTTGTGTTTTATGTTCCACCCACCACTTGTTGCCCTTATTTCTTATTATTGTGGCATTATGGTGGGGATCCATGGTGTTGTGTGTGTTATTTTTTTGATCACAAAACTTTATACTTGAGTTCTCCTTTTAATGTTATATGTTAGATATTCATTGCTACAAACCTGCTTAAACTCTATCCAATCTGTAATGCTTGTACGGGATGGTGATTTGATATGAGATGAATTCATTGCTCTCAATCCTCATAGTCTATAGATGTGTGTAAGGTATGAAATACGGCATGAATGATTTCATATGGGTGTTGGAGTTGAATTAGATAAAATCAACATGAATGATTTAGTTCATGCTAATTGAATTATTGAGTTCCCATGCTATTGTATATGCCTTGGATGCTTGGAAGATACAAGGATCATCAAAAGCAAAAGCTTGTAAAGCAAGTATTTATGGTAATTAACATTTCTTGGTGTAATGTGCATTTTGATGGTTGTGAAGTTGTGTTCATTGAAGTATTTGTGAGTAAAGAATTTAAATGAGTGAGTCATGTATATAACTCCAAGAGTGAAGTTTTGAATGAGCTTTCAAAATTGAGATCTTCTATTAGAGTGAAGTTTTGAATGAGCTTTCAAGATTGAGATCTTCTATTAAATTTGTGAGTCATGTATATAACTCCAAGGGTGGTTGTGAATAGAAGTTCAACATATGTTTTAGTGAGTTCATTCAATCGTTTTTCAATAAATAGGTTTAATGTGTTATCCTTGATGCATAAGTTTTGATTCTCATGCAAATCAATTATTTTATCTTGTTTTTCAGCATGGAGATTCATGGTTGATGCTTAGATGTCTAACGAATGCATGGATATATCATTTGGACTTCAAATATAGTCAATCATTTGAGCAAACCCTGAAAGGGTCGACCCCCTCCTAAAAGGGTCGACCCCTGTTATGTTTCCAGGGGCCAGGCAGAAAACTCTGCCAAAAGGTGTCAACACCCCTCCAGAAAGGTGTCGACACCTATTCAAGTTCTTGGCAAACTAGAACAGAAAACCAAAAGGTCGACCCCCCTCCCAGAATGGGTCGACCCCCTCTGTGTTAGCCCACTACACGTGAATTTTGTGGGCCTCCGAAACCCACTCGTGTGACCTCCATTTGGGTTGATATTTCACCCTAATGCCCCTAGGTTTTTGATAGACTTGTGAGAGACTTTTTGGAGGGTTCTAGAAAGGGTAAATGTGTCTTGTGGTCCCTTAAAACACCCTAAAACCCTTAGTTGCGAAAGCACCAAAATTGCATAAAAGAGAATTGAAGAGGGGCGGCCATTGTGGTGGAGAGGAGAGTGTTCTTATTTCTTAACCCATTTTCCTCTCTAGCAGGTCCGATCAGAGCATAGATTTCAATGTCTTCATCATATCTCAAGCTTGCAAAGTCAGATTCGTGGCCGAATCTTCAAGGAGAAGCACCGGCGGCTCCAACCTGCTCGATATCTACTTCCCTCCGACCCAAGCTTCAATGGATAATTGTCAATCGGCCTTCGGAGATCAAGGGGATAAACTCTACATCTTTCATTTGTTTGTTTGTGATGTTCTTCATAGTACATATGTTATTCTGATCATATCGTGTATATCCTCTTACATTCCTGAACTCAGAAATATGTGTGTGGTTTATCGCCTGTGTGCGATCGTATGTGTGTGTGGTGCTGCACTTGTGCACTATGTTGTCGTCGATCTGAGTCTGTGAGCTGTGCAGCAGGATCGTGTTGGAGACTTCATCTCCATGTGTGGTTGAAGAATTTTCTCCGTGTGCTTCATTATGAAGCGAGTGAATCCTCATCGGTTTGGTGAGGGGTGGACGTAGGCTGACTGGTTGTCCGGCCGAACCACCTAAAAATCATCGTGCATTGTGGTGTGTGATTGCTCGCTAATTTCTATTAGCTTCATCATGTGGGCTCGGCGAGATTGAGAGAATTGATTTCATTCTAGTTTCGTTCAATTGTCATAATCTTCAAAATTAAGTTCATCCTAGTTTAGCCGAATTTCCATAGTTGTTTTAATTCTACGAATTTAGTTTACATTTTCACAAAATGATTGGGGACAATTCAACCCCCCCTTCTTGTCTGTTCACCTTCTGGGCCAACAATTGGTATCAGATCGAGGTCTTTGAATTTTATTCAATCTCACAGTTGTAGAGAAAAGATCTTTAGGCGATGGATAGTAAGGGAATGCTTCCTGAGGGACATTCTATACATTGGCCCCCATTTTTTGATGCACGAATTATCCCTACTCGAAAAATCGAATGTATGTCTTTCTTCGTGCTCAAGAATATGATGTCAGGAGAGTCATAAATCGTAGTCCATAGGAACTGCCTGAGAATGAGGATGCTTGGACATAGGAAGAAATTAGGAAATATGCTGCAAATTTTGAAGCTATGAATATAATTCAATGTTCTATTCATCTTGTTGAGTATTCATGCATATCCATTGTTAGTTTGCGCATGAAATGTGGAACAAGCCGAAGTTGATGTATGAAGGCACTTCAGAAGTCAAAGAAATAGAGGCAGATTTATTGGTTCGCGAATATGAGCTCTTCATGGTGAAGCCGTATGAGACCATCTCAGAGATGTTTGCTAGGCTTATGGAAATTACCAATGCATTGAAAGCTCTTGGCAAGGAATATATGAATCAAGAACTTGTGAGGAAGGTCCTTCGATCTCTGTCATCTCAGTGGCACACGAAGACAACTGTAATTGAAGATTCCAAAGATCTCAGTACCTTGACACTCGATGAGTTGATAGGTTCTTTGATGACTTACGAGATTAACATCAAGAGGAGCGAGGAAGGTCAAAATAAGAAGAAATCAACTGCATTTAAGGCTAACACACAGTCATCTGAGGAAAGTGATGAAGGGCAAGTCTTTTATGGATCTAATCACATGAAGAGCTAGAAAGTTTTTCAGGAAGGTTAAAAAGGATGGCACACCTTTTAGAAAATTTCAAAGGAAAGAATTGGGCAAGAAAGGTGAAGCAAACAAGAGAGAAGAAATCAGATGCTATGAATGTAAGAAAAATGGCCACATGAGAAATGACTGTCCAGATCTTTAGAAGAAATTGAAGAAGGGAAAAGCTAAAAGGCCAAAGGCGATGAAGGCTACATGGAGCGACAAGGATGCAAGTGAGTCCAAGTCCGAGGAGGAGGATGAACTAGACGAGCTGATCCAAAATCTTTGTCTAATGACAAATGAGGAGAACGACATCGAGGTAAACTCTGATAACGAAAACCTTACTTGTGAACAATGGCAACTTGCATATGCTAGCTTATATAAAAAGTACAAGAGGGTTAAGTCTGAAAACAAAGACTTGAAAAAGAAAATCCATGATTTTGTCTATTCTAGAAATTCATGTGACAAGTGTAGTTCTATTGAGATAGAACTTAAAAAAATCAAAGATGAAAATGAAATCTTGCTATCAAAAATAACCTTGCATGAAGATGAGATTGCTTGCTTAGAAATTGAAAAATAAGATGCATACAACAAAGTGGGCAACTTGAATGACGAAAAAGAAAAATTGAAGAAAAAAATTGAGGAAACAAATCAGAAATTGATCAAGAGTGAGAAAGCCAAGGAAGAAGCCGAAAACACAATTGAAAGTCTACTTATAGAATTGAAGAAATCAAAGGAAGATCAGGAAAATCTGAACAATGTTTTAGGAACAAAAGGAAAATTTTTTTGAATACAAAATAAAATCATCATGTGTGCAAGATCATTCTTCAAAACACTCAAATGATAAAGCACAAAAAATTCATGGTTCTTGTTCATATTCAGTTAATACCATCTCAAATGCAAATAGCAAGAGTATTTATGGAAAAAGGAGAGCTACTTATTTTTATTGTGGTAAAGTAGGCCACACAATGTACACATGCAATCTGATGAAATTTGATGATGATCAATTTGAAATGGATTTCAAGAACTATTTTGTTGGTACTCAGAGTGTATATAGGAGGAATCATTTTAGGAGAAACAGAGTTACCTCCTTTTATTGTGGAATGATGGTCATTCAATATATGTCTGTGATTCAATGAAGGCTGATGATGAATGGTTTGCTAGAAAGGTTGAAAATCATTTTCTTCATGCTGGAACTAACTCCAAGGGACCCAAGAAAGCTTGGGTACCCAAACATATTGGATGAGATTTCCTGATTGCAGGGATGCCTTGAGGCCAGGAAGAATGTTGATAAATAATGGTCTCTCAAGGCAAAGGTAAGGGAGCTTAAGTTTTAAATTCTTCTGTTAAACACTTCAGGTATACACTGGTTTATGCTCCATCTACTTGATTCAATAAGATTGATGCACATGTGAGGATTTAGGCTGGTTGGATTTTGTCACCCATTCTATTTTAATTACATTTCCTTTTCGTTGATTTTGGCATTCATAAGGAGAGAACTTGGGGTTTATAAGTTGATAGTTAAAAATTTCATATCATTTGCACATGCACATACATAAGGCTTCATATGCTTTGAATGATTTCAAAATTTTACACATACTTTTCACTGCAAACAACTCATGCTAGACTTTACATATATTATGAATAGAAATAAAATTTTCACTCTGGTATCATTTTCCAATCTGACATCATTTTCTCATCCACATGCATATGATTGTATATACTCTACAGTACTGCATGCATAAATGCCATGATTGTCTAGTATTTCAAATGGTGTTTGTGGAAGGTTAGATTATGTCTAGCTGGATACTTTCACTATGCGTGAGGTGATCTTAGGATCTAAGTTCTCCGTCTTATACCAGAAATCACATTGCTTGAATATCATACTATATTCTTGTTTGCTTGCATGTATATATTTTACAAAACCTTTCCTTGGAACTTTCTAAGACCCCACCTCCTTTTTACATAAAAATGCAGTGATTTTGATCATACATGGAACATGACATTTACTAAGGGGGAGGATTCATTTCCAATCGTGCATACATTTAGGGGGAGTCATAGCTATGTCTTGACAAATTCATCTTATACATACAAAATAATTACACCCACACTTTGCACATAATGATATTAATGGCTTTGATTGATAAGGATTTTATATATTCTTTTAAACACTCTAAAGGGAACTTGAATCTCTACATGGACATCAAGAGTAATCGTGAGGAAAAAGCTGCCTACCCCACAAAAATGAATAAATGGAATGCCGACCCTAGTAACCAGGAATCCCAACTGAAACAAATGAGGAGAGTTGTGTGAAACGGTGAAGCAAACTCCACAAAAATAAAAGATTACAATAAGTGACGAATCCTAGTAACTGGGAATCCCCATTGAGACACATGAGGAGACTCACGTCAAACGGTGAAGTCCATTTACAAAGAATAATAATAATAATAAAAAAGGTTGTGCGAAGCTACCGATAGTCGAGGATCTAAAATGGAAGTATAGAGAGGAGATAACTTTCTAGTGTTCTTAAGAAAATCTGGATATCCATATGTTTTGAAGTTCATTTTTCATTGAATCACTTTTCACACTTGGGTATCATTGTGATGGATATACACTATGAATTTGTTTACATTCATGGTTTATGCAGTGCCTCTAGTATATGAATGCACAACTCTTTTAGTAATGCTTCATGTCTTACATTTTGATTATGGATCATATGTCCATTTTTTATCCTATGCCCCATTTAGGGGGAGCTATGACTAGCTTATATTGTTATTGCTTGCTTTTGAATTGTGCTTGCATGCTTGCTTTCTATCATTTGCATTCAACTCCCCTCAAGGTCTATTTTTGTCAATGACAAAGGGGGAGAGGTAGTGATTGTGTGCATAGGCACATTTGAGGCTTATTGCATAATTCTAGAATGACCACACATTTTTGTCATGTGCATAGCACTTTTGTCATGCATTTTTGTCATGAGATTAATGCCATTTTGCATAGCGTGTTTCATATTGATAGTGCCACTATTTTTCCCTGTGCATAGCGTTTTACTTATGCTCATACCAATGCCATTTTGACATGTGCATACCATTTTATTTGTGGATAGTCTCTGCATAGCCATGCATATAAATTTTGCAAACAAGTGTTCTGCACATAAGTTCAACATTATTGTATATAAGTTGAGCCATTTTAATTCAAAATAAGCCAAAATTCAATAATGCCAAACTCAGCCATTCTCAAATTCAATTGCTTCCAATTGCTTATCGTGTCAGCATCAAGTTACAAAGCTTAGCTTTTTGTTTTTGGTCTACATTTGCTCATATGTGTTCTTGTATATGTCGACTTGGGTCTTGCATATGTCAACTTGGGTCAACAAGTGGTATAGCATATGTCAGGTTCTATGTTCATCTGTCAAACTGGGCTAAGTTTGCATCTGTCAAAGTCATTTATCCATCTATCAAGTTCAAAAATCAATTTGTTCAGTTCTACCTTAATCTATTGAGTTCAGGATTGCATTTCTCAATTCTGTGTTCTTCACATGTGTCGATGCATATCCCATTTTGCTGGTCTTTGGCATTTGGATAATCTCTTGCATATCCCATTTTGCTCGTTTGCATATGAAATGCATTTTTGTTATAACTCCATTTTCAGTTTTGCACTCTTGTCTTCCATGAAGATTTGCCCCCCACTTTTTGATTATGCCAAAGGGGGAGAAGGAAATCTGAATGTCATATGTCATAAAGTTTTATCATCATCAAAATGGGGGAGATTGTTCTGTGTGTGATTTTGATGATCACAAAACTTTATACTTGAGTTCTCCTTCTAGTGTTATATGCTAGATATTCATTGCTACAAACCTGCTTAAACTCTGTCCAATCTGTAATGCTTGTACGAGATGGCAATTTGATATGAGATGAATTCATTGCTCTCAATCCTCATAGTCTATAGATGTGTGTAAGGGATGAAATGCGGCATGAATGATTTCATATGGGTGTTGGAGTTGAATTAGATAAAATCAACATGAATGATTTAGATCATGCTAATTGAATGATTGAGTTCCCATGCTATTGTATATGCCTTGGATGCTTGAAGATACAATGATCATCAAAAGCAAAAGCTTGTGAAGCAAGTCTTTATGGTAACATTTCTTGGTGTAATGTGCATTTTGATGGTTGTGAAGTTGTGTTCATTGAAGTATTTGTGAGTAAAGAATTTAAATGAGTGAGTCATGTATATAACTCCAAGAGTGAAGTTTTGAATGAGCTTTCAAATTTTAGATCTTCTATGAAATTTGTGAGTCATGTATATAACTCCAAGGGTGGTTGTGAATTGAAGTTCAACATATATTTTAGTGAGTTCATTCAAGCATTTTGGAGTAAACAAGTTTAATGTGCTATCCTTGATGCATAAGTTTTGATTCTCATGCAAATCAATTATTTTATCTTATTTTTCAGCATGGAGATTCATGGTTGATGCTTAGATGTCAAAGGAATGCATGTATATATCATTTGGACTTCAAAATATAGTCAATCATTTGAGCAGACCCTGAAAGGGTCGACCCCCTCCGGAAAGGGTCAGCCCCTATTATGTTTCCACGTGCCAGATAGAAAACTCTGCCAAAAGGTATCGACACCCCTCCTGAAAGTTGTCGACACCTGTTCAAGTTCTGGGCAAACCAGAACAGAAAACCAAAAGGGGTCGACCCCCCTCCTAGAAAGGGTCGACCCCCTCTGTGTTAGCCCTCCACACGTGAATTTCGTGGGCCTCCGAAACCCACTCATGTTACCTCCATTTGTGCTGATATTTTACCCTAATGCCCCTAGGCTTTTGATAGACTTGTGAGAGACATTTTGGAGGGTTCTAGAAAGGGTAAATGTGTCTTGTGGTCCCTTAAAACACCCTAAAACCCTCAGTTGCGAGAGCACCAAAATTGCAGAAAAGAGAAGTGAAGAGGGGCGGCCATTATGGTGGAGAGGAGAGTCTTCTTATTTCTTAACCCGTTTTCCTCTCTTGCAAGTCCGATCGGAGCATAGATTTCAAGGTCTTCATCATATCTCAAGCTTGCAAAGTCAGATTTGTGACTGGATCTTCAAGGAGAAGTGTTGAGTAGTGGATAGCGGATCTAGAGGGGAGGGGTGAATAGATCTTCCCCTCTTTTCGCAATACAACCCTCTTTATAGCTAGTTAATGATAATAGCAGCGGAATATAACTAGCTTAACGAAGGACACAACGATTTGCTTAGCAAGATGATTACGCAATGTAGAGATTGAACCTAAGCATGCATCTAACACAAAGTAATCGCACAATCAAACCAGAACACACAAGATTTTAAGGTGGTTCGGACTGAATCCCCAGTCCTACGTCCACCCCTCACCAAATCCGGTGAGGCTCCACTAGTGCCACGCACTGAACCACAAATCGGAAAGACCTCCGATTGCCTTCCTACTAACCACAGGTTGGGACGTCAACACCGCAGATCGAACAGCTTCCGATTGCCTTCCTACTAACTACCGATAAGGACGATCTTCAGTTCCAAATGTTTGAATGAAATGGAAAGAGAACAAATATGAAAACACTCAAAGAAGATATAGAATATGCTCAAGGAGAAAAGATCTTGTCTGAGATTGCTGGATCTTGAATCTGAAGCTTCAATGGTATCTTCTTCCTTGTGAGATGCTCTTCCTTGGATCACCTTGAGTTGATGAAGAAGATGAAGGATGAAGATTTTATCTCCCCTGAGAATGAGCTTCTTTGGACCACCTTGAGATGATGAAGAGGATGAAGGTTGCAGCTTTATCTTCACTTCGCTTGGGGTTGATCTCCTCTTGAAGTATTGAATCACTTGAGGATTTGATGAAGAACTTCTTCCCGGAGTACTGTTCACGGCTACAGTACTCGATCTCTTCTCCCTTGAACACACCCTTGTAGCCTCCTTTGATCTCCCTTGGATTCACAAATGATCAACTAGGGTTTCTAACCCTCTTGCATTGGTTTTATATCTTTTGAATGGTCCTTGGACATCCCCCAGACCAGATCCACAATCCATGGGGGATTGGGTGACTTTGGGGTTAAACAAATACAAGGAAAGGGGCTCTTCTCGAAGTGGAAAATAAAGTCAACATTTGTTGGCTCGGGACTGGCGGTCGACCGGAAGCTTCTGGCGGTCGACCGCTACTGAGAATCGCTGTAGAAATTTAGTCCCTAGAATTTTCGGTCGACCGCTTCTGGGCTGGCGGTCGACCGCCACTAAGAGAGCTGCAGGCAGTGGGTTGCTGGCAGGGGCGGTCGACCGCCCCTGGGCTGGCGGTCGACCACCAGCTGGGCAGACCCCGGGTTATGCCGGGTCAGTCCGTTAACCCCTTTAGCTCATCGCTTGAGTCATTTAGCAGCCCGTTCTCATCTGTCGATCCCCGCGACCTGACTGTGCAGGTCGATCCGCGTGCGAGGGCGCAATCATTGAGCTTTCACTTTTACCATCTCCACTCCATTCCTTGGCATATCTGTCATGGAAGAACATTAAGTAGTTTAGTCATATAAGAGTGGTAAAACATCAATGACTTATAGTGTTTAGCCATTATCAAAATCAAGAATATCAAATAACTCAAATGACCACAGGACGATGTCGAATGACCCAAGTGACCACAAGATGACTCAAATGACCATAGGGGCACAAGAAGAAGCACCGGCGGCTCCAACCTGCTCGAGATCTACTTCCCTCCGACCCGAGCTTCAACGGATAATTATCAATTGGCCTTCGGAGATCAAGGGGATAAACTCTACATCTTTCATTTGTTTATTTGTGATGTTCATCATAGTCCATATGTTATTCTGATCATATCGTGTATATCCTCTTACATTCCTGAACTCAGAAATATGTGTGTGGTTTGATCGCCTGTGTGTGATAGTATGTGTGTGTGGTGCTGCACTTGTGCAGCGTGTTGTCGTTGATCCGAGTCTGCGAGCTGTGCAGCAGGATCGTGTTGGAGACTTCGTCTCCGTGTGTGGTTGGAGAATTTTATCCGTGTGCTTCATTGTGAAGCTAGTGAATCCTCACCGGTTTGGTAATGGGTGGACGTAGGTGGACTGGTTGTCCAGCCGAACGACCTAAAATCATTGTGCATTGTGGTGTGTGATTGCTCGCTAATTTCTATTATCTTCATTGTGTGGGCTCGACAAGATTGAGAGAATTGATTTCATTCTAGTTTCGTTCAATTGCCATAATCTTCAGAATTAAGTTCATCCTAGTTTAGCCTAATTTCCATAGTTGTTTTAATTCTAAGAATTTAGTTTAAATTTTCACAAAACAGTTGGGGACAATTCAACCCCCCCTTCTTGTCCGTTCGCCTTCTTGGCCAACACATGGGACCCCTAATGAGCCAATAAGATGAGGCTTATCCCTTCTTCTTTCTGGTGTGGCATTCCTCCTCGTGGTTCAGAGGTTCGGTGTGACACTAGTGGCAGTTCTTAGTTGCCAGCTTGCTAGAGCCAGCTATGCCCCGTGACTGTGTACGTTTCTTTCTTGTTGACTGTACTTTAGTGAATTTGGACTCTTGACTATATTTATTTAATTATGAAATATAAATTTAATTAATTTTGTAATTAATTTCCTACATTTTAAATTCTGATGCACTACAACAATGTTAATCTAACCCTTTCGAGCTCTATGGCTTGTGGGTGACAGGTCAGGATTCGAGTCGCACTGGCTACTTTCCGATACTTGGATCTTGGGTTGTTATAGAAGCCAAGCAAGCCATCTGTAAGGTCCATGAAGGACTATGCGGCAGCCATGTCGGGGAGTGAGCACTCGCTAGAAGCCTACTTAGGCAGCTATACTGGTGGCCCGGCTTACAGTAGGACTTCCTTGAGTACGTATAGAGTTGCACCCAATGTCAAAAGTACACACATTTGCATCATCAGCTCGGAATGCAACTTCATACCCTGATGAAGCCTCACCCATTTACTCGGTGGGGGGTGGATATCCTGGGTCCCTTCCAGGAAGCTCAGGGGAGGAAGAAATTCCTCATCGTCGCCATCGACTACTTCATCAAATGGGTAGAGGTGGAACGTCTCACAGAGATCACAGGTGAGACATCATGGAAGTTCATTCTGCGCAACATCATAGGCCAATTTGGGCTCCTACGTGTCCTCACAACAAACAACGACTGACAGTTCGCCGTGCTGTCTTCCGAGAGAAATGCTCGGAGCTGGAGATCTAGAACCACTACACCTCGGTGAGACATCCTCAGACCAATGGTCTAGTGGAGAACGCCAACAAGACCCTCCTTCACGGCATCAAAGTTCGCCTACAGCAAGCTGGTGAGTCGTGGGTGGACAACATACCAATTGTCTTGTAGGCACACCGCACTACTGCCCGAGCAATTACTGGAGAGACTCCATTCCACCCGATGTACGGAGCCGAGGTAGTCATACCGGTTGAGATATCCAATCCAACTCTGAGAGTCAACTAGTTTGACAAAGCATGAAACAATCAAGTGCTGTGGGAAAACCTGGACCTGCTAACAGAATATAGAGACCTCGTCCAGACCTGGCTAGCCGCTTATCAGTAGTGACTAACCCAATACTGCAACGCTCGAGTCAAGGAGTGCCTCTTCTTCCCCAGGGACATCATGCTACGTCGAGCCAGCATCGTTGACTCACGAACAACCACGAGAAAATTGGCCCCAAATTGGGAGAGCCCGTACCGGGTTACAAAAGTGCTCGAAAAGGAAGCCTACAAGCTATCATCCCTTGAGGACCAGGAAATTCCCCGCATTTGGAACTCTGTAAATCTTAAGGCTTTATTCCAATGAAAGAGTGGATTGGACTACAATCTTTCGCCATTTCTTCCTATCTCTAGTACTCACAAGGATGCTGGTAGCTTTGCTCTTCCAAGAGGCGGGCAACGCTCTTCCCCACTATAGGAGAAAGACGCGTACAAGTCGGTACTAGGTACGCGTGTAGGTCAGGACCACGTCTCGAGATTGAATTTTCTCTCTGTCACATGATTAGGTTGTGAATTTTAAAATTTTTCAAGAAAGATTTATTTAGCACTATCAAGACCTAGTCAGGCCCAGGTACTCTGTTGTTGATTTGGCGGAAGAGAAGATGAGACCTGATGTGGAGTTCACGACCTATGCCGATTGCTGGCGTCAGATGGCCGAGCAAGTCTTAGGGCATCTTCCGGAGGGAGAGCAAATCAAGGTAATTATCTCAAATGCAACACCACAATACCACCTCATCTTAGCCATGAATGACATCACCTCTATGCAGCATTTATATAGCCGAGCCCGCTTCATCTGCAACCAACTCTTAGGTTCCCTTGATTACTCCATATCCAAATCGTATCAACCTCCCACGCCCCTGAGCTAGACTTCCACATCCTATAATCAACCTTCCACGTTCCATAATCAACTATCCAAAAGTCAACCTTCTACTTTTTTAAGTCAACCCTCCATCTACCATAGTCAACCTCCCACCCACCAATCTCTGCCTCAACAACCTGCGATCAAGGGAACCCAAGTCCAGGATCAAGTGGATGTCATCCATTACCTACCTACCAATCCCATTCATCGTCATATATCCCCACCTAGTTGTTCCACTAGCCACCATGCACCTCCTCCACCATCACAATCACTGCTTCTGCAAGAGCAACCCTCCTGCCCACATTACCAAACCTCACCATCCAACCAACCTCGACATCCACCTAGCCCTAGGTGGGCCTATTATCCTTCGTTGCCGGAATCCATGTCTGATATCTTCAAGGCTTTGATGGCCGCCAATGCGTTGCAACTCCCTCCGGTTGAGCCTTGCCGACATGCAGTCAAAAATTGATTGGAATACTGCGTATATCACCACCAGCCAGGGTGATGTGGAACAAAAGGTGGGCTCTTCAACTTTTTTGGCTGGGAGCTCGGAAGATTATCAGACGGGAGGCTTCATAGATGCGGTCCCCTTGGTAAGCACCTTTCGAACATAGTTCTGATGGGGACTGTGATCTGATGTTGGTGATGCGCTCTTTTGTTATTTTGTTAACTCTTTATTTATTACGAGTTTTATTCACTTTATAGGCGTGCCAGTCATATCCGTGACAAATTTATTATGCTCGATCTGACTTGGTCAGATGAATGTGAAGTCCGTGTCGGGACTAGAAGTCCGTCATACCATAAAGGCTATGACGTTAATTACATCCCTCGCTAGGAAGGAAAACCCTTGATTAATCGCCAAGATAGAGGGCCACCGGGGACTGGATAGGTGTAGACGCATATGCAAATTAAAAGACAACGTTGTGCAATGTAGGACCTGTACATCCATTCAATCATGCAATGCAACTATATTTACTGATCTGGCCCTCGGTACACGATAGAGAACTTAGGCTCGAAGACCCCCATCACGCTTAGTGAGAGTTTCCAGCCAGACCCAATTTGACCTTTCACAAATCACCATTTGATATACCGAGAGGTCGGCATAGGCAAGCACACAATAGAAATAACCATGCATGTCTATACACATAGATGTATGTGTATGTATATAGATGCATAGATGTATGCATGAAGGGAACAAACCTCAGATGGGTTCATCATTAATTTTATCATTATTCTTATTATTTATTCATAAGATGATCATGGGCCAGGCAAGAAGAGGGGCGGTCGATGGGTTGAAAGGGGCAGAGACCGACTTGGACTCACAGAAGTCAACCCAAGAGGTGTGGTGATGAACCAGCACAGGATGGCGCGTAAGGATGAAAAATAAGCCCCAAGGGCAACAAATGGCTCACACGGGTGACAAATGGGTTGATAGTGGTGAAAAATAGCTCGGGAGAACAGACAAGTGGAAGAAAAGAGGACTTAGGGGAAGAGGAGTCGACTCCAAAGTCATTTGGAGTCGACACTATGGCAGCCTATCAACACAAGTTGGAGGCTTTGACAGCAGTGAAAAATACAACTTAAGAGTGACCAATATCGCCTAACGGTGACAAAAAGGCCCTTAAGGGTGAAAAAGAATCCAGTGTGGGTGATAAATAGCTCAAACGATGATGGCTGGGGTAATGCGGTCAAGGGAACGCATAGCACACAGAGGCAGGAGGTAATCAGGCACGGGCGGTTGAATCGGCACAGTTGAGGAGGTTAACGAATCGACGCAGAAGACACTACAAGGAAAGTCAATTTTTCTGACGTCCACATTCCATCGCTAATCCTTCGGAAAGACGTCCCAAAGTTATTTTTTGACATATTTCCGACGTACTTCCGACTGAATATGGACGTCGGTACCATTAGGTCACTAATTTCTGACGTATATTTTTTTCATCTCAACTTCATCAGCAATTTCCGACGAAATTGGATGTTGAAATTTTTGTTGGTACCGATGTCAAAAATTAATAAAAAGAAAATTAATTAATAGTTGCGACGGAATTTTAAGTGGTCGCAAAAATATCTAAACATTTCTACTTCAAAGTAAAATTGTGGGTTAAATTAGTTCCGTTGAAAGTTATTTTCGTCTCTAATCTGTTGGAACAGATCAATGGATTTGCGACGGACAAGTAATAGGTCGGGAACCTGATGGTCAGATAAATTCTGACGAAGCGGATGTTAGTCCCAATTACGTCATTTATTTATGATGTATTAGGGACATAATATTAGTACGTCGACAAAATGTGGGTGAAAGTAGTCCCGACCAAGCGTTGTTGGTCGCAAAATATGTCGTTTATTTGTGATGTATTAGGGACAGAAAAAAACTTACAACGCAAATCTGTGGGTGAAAGTAGTTCCGACGAAACGGTTGATTGTGAAAAATACGTCAAAAATTTACGACGTGTATTTGTATGTCAAAATACCGTCGAAAACTTTCTCCACATTTTTATATATATTTTAAAATTTTAAAAACCTATTTAAATGTACAATTAAACAATCTACACAACTCAACATAAAACACGCAATAAACATACACGATAGGAGAAAATCCATCCAACATTAAAATAAAGAATGCCCACAACATATAACTCAATGTATAAATAAAGTTACAGTTACATTGGTTCAAATGTGTCATTTTTTCACAATATCATTAAAAAAAATCAAGAGATGGGGCTGCATGATCCTCATTCGTCATTCATAGCATCTCCATCATCACGAGCTACAGAAGGATCCTACATCATAGAAAATTAATATTAAATAGAGTTAAATAAAAATGATTAATAATAAATGTAATTAAAAATGTTTTCAATTTTCTAAATTCGAAAGTAGATAACATGAAGATGATTTCTTTGACTCTCAAGTTATAACTCTAAAGTCTATGAAATTAAAAGTTGAATTAAATGCTCACATGAGAGATCTGTACTGTGCTACAGGGTGCTCCCTGAGTCAAAATCCCCGCCTGGGAGAAGAGGGTAGCAACCACCCGAGTAATGCGTGCCTCGATGCATTCCTCGATGCCGTGTACGTGACGTTCGACGATGGATGTAATATGGCTCGTTGAATCGTCGATGGAGGGAGTATAGAAGAAACTGCTACCGGGGTCAGACGAAGTTGAGCCCAGACAAGATGCTAGAATCGGGCTGGTGTCCAAGCTCTACCCAAAACCGTATACTCGTCCTTTCTTCGGTGGGCCGACTATTGCTACCCATGCCTCAGGATCTAGTTGCGGCCGCTACGTCTCCTCGTCCCCATACTTTTCAGTCATATGCCTGTCATATGACTCTGCAAATTGAATAAAAAATATTGTAAATGTCATATTAATCAATCATATTTAAAAATAGAAATAGAAAAGAAATGTGTATGTATATAACCTTACCACTACCGAGCGAGCTCTCTCGCTCACATACTGATCTGTCCCCTTCTTTTGGTGAACTGTAGCAAATAAATCGTGGTACGAGACCATACCACCCCTCTTCTTTTCCTGTTATACATGTTATAGAGAATAAATAGGGACATATAAGAAATAAAATATAATAAAATTAAGATGATTACTTACCAATCTCTCCTTCTGGGTCGCGAAGGAAATGGATCCAGAAGTATGGAGATGCACGTCTGGATGTAATGCACGTGCGGCTTTGACTTTTACGGATTTGGCCATCCAATTAGGCTCGGCCCATCTATCACAGAGGTCCTCCCAGTGCTCCCTCCTCATCCATGCGAGGCCGTGTGCCTTCCAAAGGCCACGGTCCTCGCTCCCCCCGGCTAGAGCCTTAGCACGATCACAATAGTTGTGTAATTGATGCTTATAATTTACAGTTGTTGTGACCTCCCATGCACGTCGTGCTCGTCCGGCGTCAGCTCGCCTCACAAACTGATATCCTTGCTATCAAGAATTCAAACTTTATAAGTTAGTCGATTGAAATTGCGGAGTTGGGAAATATGTAATTTAAAAGATTAAATTATATACCAGGAACTCGTCATACAATCGATCATGGATATCCTGAGGAAACTTTCGAAATGACTTATATGGGCCGGTCACATGTCGCTCAATAATGTTGGTAATAAAACGAGAAGCGTCACTGGGCTCTACTTTATCCCTGCAATTACAGATGTTAAAATGATAGCCAACAATTATATATATAGTTGATAGATAGATAACGAACATAATTCATGAGTTTAAATATTTACCCAGAGACCCAACATGGCTTGCGTCCCTCTTGCAACACCACCTGCTCGCCCTCGTGATGGCTAACCGCATCGTCTGCCGGTTGTGCGCCCGGGTGGCCAGACGAGCCAACTATCGCAGATGGTGTGCTCGACGTACTTGTTACAAGTAAAATAGAAGTAGTTAATCAGAATTTTAGGTCATTATTAAAAAAGAAATTATTCAATAAGTAAACATATAGAATTTTCATCATTTCACTAAGAATTTAAATAAACATAGCAGTAGAATGTGATGGAAGCCATGTACTCTGTAGACCTGATGTAGAGGCACTCAAACCTGTAAACAAAAAATATCATGAGCAAAACAAAGTACATATTCACTACTCATTTATCTAAGAATTTAAATAAACATACCCGCAATAGGTGGTGGGGGCGATGCACTCTGTGTATCTGGTGCGAAGATATAAAATATTGTGAGCAAAACAAAGTGCATATTCACTACTCATTTGTCTAAGTGATGTGCGGAAGGATAGGATATAGAGGGGGGGTGAATATATCCCCCGATTAAAAACTTTGACCAAATTAAAATAACAAATCTGGCGCTACCCAATCTTAAAACAGAATGAAGAATATGTTAACAAGAGTTTGCATAGAACATACGTCGAACAATTAAGCACTCAACGCACACTAGAGGGAAATGAAATTAAAGTTAAGTAGCACTCTTGCTGACAGATGTAACGACAATATAAGAGTAATGCTTTGCACAGAACAAATGTCAAACAACAAGCACTCAATACCCACAAAAGGAAAGTGAGATAAACATCATGCGGCTCTTCTGCTGATGAACAGATTTGAAAGCGATATAAAAGAAAAGCTTAAACTGGATCACGTGTCATATGATTTTCCTTGTCAACCTTGGGGCATGTAACAGTTGAAGGTGTGAAGAGATCCCACGTGTTCCTCACGTGTGTGACCCTTTTCTGCACTGGCGAGCTATTTGTTACTTCTATCGGGTGTTTTATACCCTTAACTAGCTATTTGTCTACCTTAGGGAGCTATTTGTCACCCTTAGCTTCCCTTTAGCCATCGCCACAGCTCCTTTCTCTGCCTTGCTTCCTTACTGCAGTGACGCCACGGCTTCATGCGTCGACTCTGCCTTGTTTCTTTCCATGCATTTACCTTTGCTGCCACAGCCTCTATTTCCCTTCTTCATCAGATAACTCTTCTCGGGCTAGTAATCACAGATAACAATTATTTTTCTCCCTAGAAGACCTATTTGTCACCACTGTTAACCCAGAAGCCATCGCCCTGTTACAATTAACATAGCCTTGAGAGCCGTCACTAATGTCTATGTTGAGACCTATTTTTCACCCTTAAGAGGGTATATGTGACACATAGAAGTCTATTTGTCAGCCTTATGTGTGCATTTGTTGGCCTTAGCTTCTTTTGGTATTTTTCACCCTTAAGAGGGTATATGTCACCCATAAAAGTCTATTTGTCAGCCTTATGTGTGCATTTGTCGGCCTTAGCTTCTTCTGCTATTTTTCACCCTTAAGAGGGTATGTCACCCATAGAAGTCTATTTGTCAGCCTTATGTGTGCATTTTTCTACCTTAACATGCAGCTTCAACACTTCACACATATTCAGTGCTACAACCTATTTTTCACCCGTAGAGACCTATTTGTCACCCTTACTTGCCTATTTGTCACCACTAATGAGTCATTTGTCTGCCTTATCTTCCTGTCTTCCCTTGTATGAATCTTAATAGATTTGTGACCCATTTCTAAAGAACTAATAGGGTGTTTGGTTGCTATTTTTTCTCTCAAATTTAAAAATAAGAGTAAGAGAATATCTTGTCTATATATTTGGTGTTCCTTTTCTAAATTTTAGGGAGGGAGTTAACTCTTCGTTAAACTTCCCCGATTAAAAAATAACTCTTTCCCTTTTTTTTATCCAAAAGAGCTCTCTCTCCCATAACCACCTTTCTCTCTCACACACATACGTCACCCCTCTTTCTCTCCCTCCCATAACCACTTATCTCTCCCTCTTCAACCACCTCCTAAGAAGGAAACTGCATACTCTCTTAAATATTATTTAGATTTTATCAAACATGTCAAAATCTACATTTTATAAATATAAAAATTGTGACAAAAAACACAGAGAAATGTTTTTTAAAGGAAAAATAGTCTTAAGAAAAAATTACTCCCAAACACCCTATAAGACTTTGACTGCGCTGATTTGGGTTGACCACTGTCTTAGCTCCGTGCATGATTCTACATCAACAAAACACATTGACTATCCACATGAAGAGTATACATGACTCATGGTTTTGACAGCATCAAAACACAGGGACACAACACTATCGTGAGCAAAATAAAGTGCATATTTACTACTCATTTATCTAAGAATTTAAATAAACATACCCGCAGCAGGTCGTGGGGGTGGTGTACTCTGTGTACCTGGTGCAGAGACATAAAATATCATGAGCAAAATAAAGTGCATATTCACTACTCATTTATCTAAGAATTTAAATAAACATACCCGCAGTTGTTGGTGGGGACGGTGCACTCTGTGTAGCTGGTGCGGAGACATAAAATATCGTGAGCAAAATAAAGTGCATATTCACTACCATTTATCTAAGACTTTAAATAAACATACCCGCAGCACGTGGTGGGGGCGGTGTACTCTGTGTAGCTGGTGCGGAGACATAAAATATCATGAGTAAAACAAAGTGCATTGTAGTGCCCCAGAATTTTATATAAATAATTTTATAGAATTTATAAAGGCCTAAATATATTACTAAAATAATTCTGAGACTAATAAGTCATCGTAGGCCCAATTATGTTGAATAATTAACCAAGCCTATTTACACATCATCTAAAAGGGTTTAAGGCCCAAAACCATTAAATTTGGCCCATATTCTAGAAGGTTACTTAGCTTATTTAAGGACAAAAATGAATTATATAAATAATAATATGGAAAAATGAATAAATGAGTTTTATTTATTTGAAACTCTATATACGTTGAATGTAACGGTCTATCGTGCGACCGTCACATGCTTGTAACACATGGGTCTACGACCGTTACACTCTGTGAATTCTGTAAGCTGAAGAGTTTGATTCATGTTGAACTCTGGGAACAATAAATGTAACAGTCTATTGTGAGACCGTTACATGCCTCTAACGCACCTGCATTAGACCGTTACATCCTGTTAGTTCCGTGAAGGAAAGAACAAGTACAAAGATCAAAACTTTGGACTCTTATCCACTAGATATCAACGTAGAAAGAGTTATAACATTACTAAGGACTCTTAGAGATCAGGTTTTAGCAAATTAAGGACTCTAGAATCGATCTAATCTTCAAACCCTAGCCAAAACCCTATAAATAGGACCTAGTTCAGAACTGTGTGACCCTTACTTTTGGCTCGCAAGGAATCAAGGTAAGGAGGTGTAATCTTTGGTAAGTTCTTTAGAAGTATTTGTTTACAATACTTTAGACTAACTCCTCTCCAAATTTCACGTCTTTAGGTCAAGAGGTTGTGGAGTTAGAGCCCAAAGAAGTTGCTGAAAAATCACAGGAAGAAGGGAACTAGGGTTCGGTGTTCAGACCATAATTGGAAGTTTGAAGCCTAGATAAGAGGTAGGTTATCTCATGAACGGCAAAAATAACTTGATAGGACTATAAGCCCTCTGGTTTGATTGAATTTCATGCATAGTAGAGCATCAATTTCATGTTTTACTAGTTCCATGCATTACATGCATCTCTTAACCCTAAATTGAGAACTTGAAACATGCTATTCATCTATTCATGGTCACCTATGCATGTTGATAGCCTATCCTTCTTTATCATGCCTAGAAACTCATGGTGTTTTGATTATAGACATGATGTGAGTTAATCTCTTATGTTTCATATTACTTTCTGTTAGCAGACACTCTGACGCGTCACAGTAGGACCGTCACATTCATGTAACGGACTTACTATGAGCCGTCACTGTCTCTATGGTATATGAGTTACTCTGTTAACTCTGACGCACCAATACAGACGCGTTACATAAGTGTAACGGCTGTTCTCTGACCGTCACAATCACTGTGACGCCCCACTTCTAGACCGTCAGAGGCTATGTTTTGTCAACCCTAGACAGAATATGATTTGTCAATATTACTTATTATTAAGCCTAGTTACCTAAGTTTTAAACCTAATTACGTGACTTCGAGATTATTTAAGCGTTCATAATAGGAAATGCATGTTTTGATATCTCACTATTACTTTGAGTTATATTAATTTCATGAAACCAAAACTCTATAGTTTTGTAATTTGAAACATGATTTTGAATGATGTATCAATAGAGTTTTTATCATGGTTTCACATCGATATATGTCTATATATATATTCTTTTCATATTTATAGATTCGTTTCTATAAGTACATGGCACATACTCCGGTATGTTGACCATTAGTTCACACTTTACACTATAGGAACACAATCTTGGACATGAGGACCTCTCTATTGGATATTCCTTCTAATGGACTAGGAAATCTTGTTTCAAGGCCTCCGTAATTCTCCGCGAGCCTGCGATTCCCACTAGGACGCCGAGTTGGTTGTACCATTAAAACCCATTAACTAGAATACACTATCGTTATTTTTTGATTATAGTAATGTAACAGCCTTATATTGGACCGTCAGGCTCATGTAACGGCCCCATATACGACCGTCACATTCATCTGAGGTTGAATTCTTGATTATGGATTCAGACAAATGTAACGGTCCTAAACTAGACCGTCACACAATGTAACGGCCCAGTGAATGACCGTCACATGACTTGAATATCTCAACCCAAGGTTTGACCAAGGGTTGACATTTTAATGTTTCTAGATAAACCTTGATGATCTAGAACCTATCATTTTGCTTAATAAACTTAATATAATGAATGAAAGTTAAGAGAATATACTGTTATGCTGCCGATTTATTTCCATAAGCATAGCATAGTCTAAGTCATTCTTGATCTCATATATTCAAATTGAAGTGTTCATTCATTGATTTTTATTATTTGGAATTGTTATATTCTTGGCCATACTCTACTGTTACATGCGTGGAAGTAGCTTAATTTATACCTGAAGATGCGATCGAGCACTGATTGTGTTCAAGGACTCTATGCTAGTCTCCTCGGCTGATTACTAGAAACATACTATTTTATAAACCATGGGGTATGATGCTACTGGCGTCGCATTGCACTGGGAGTACTATTTCTATAAATAAGTGAAGATCCACGACACGGCATGACATTCTTGTTTGATATTCCACAGAAATTCACGAAGCACTTGCTCATAAGCATAAGATGCTAAAGTGATGAATATGTTGCTTGCTAGTACATTCTCGATATATTCTTGTTCATGAAAGGCCAATATCATGTTCTTGTTCTCATTCCATCTTATATGATTGTCTTGTTACTTGGATTTAATCGCGTGATCACCGCATTGCATGATTTTACCTTATTTCTTTAGAGCAAAAATATTAATCACTTTAATAGTGCCTTCATGTTGATGCGAAGATACCTACTGGGCAAGTGTGCTCATTACCTATTTCCAATCTTTTTCAGGAAATGAAAGTGAGTCGGGTTCGGATTCGGATTCGGATTATTCAAGTAGCGGATCCGAGAGTGATTAAAAATGAGCGAAGACTTAGGAAGTTTATAATGTCTAGATTGAGTCAATGTAATTTTCCTATTTCTTGAGTCTAGTAGAATGAAAGATGATGGAAAGTGGTTGTATTTCGAATATTGATCATTTATGAAATAAAGTTGGAGTTTGATTAAATTCTGTGTAATTGCATTTATGTGTGTGATTGTATTACGCTCTGGTCGTTCTTGCTTGCAAGAGACTTACCATGCCGACTGTTCGCGCTCCCCGAGTGAGTCTTCCGCTGTAACAAAGGCTCGGGGCGTGACAGTTAAGTTGGTATCAGAGCCTAAGTCTCAGGACTTAGGGAAAGGAATCATGTCATAGGATAAGTCCAAGGTTTAAGGACCCCTACCTATGAACTAAGGAAGAAATTCCATACCCATGTGAGGATTGGGTAGAGCCCGGGATAAGATAATTAATTAGCTTTAAGGTTGATTTTCATGAGAAATAACAAGTTGTTATTTTTCTCTCTCAGGTACCCTATTTTACAAATGGCTCATCGCGTAGATTGGGACGGTATGCATCAAACAGTTGCCGGCCTCACTCAGGCATTGCAAACTATAGCACAAGGTGGTGCAGGGGCAAGGGCTGGTGACCTACATCGCAACTTCCGGAGTCTAAATCCTCCGTGATTCTATGGATCTTCAAATCCCGATGAGGCAGAAAATTGGATCGATGAGATGAATAGGATATTTGACGTTATTCAATGCACTGATTAGGAGATGGTGCGTCTAGCAACATTTCAACTAAATAAAGATGCCCGTACATGGTGGAAGTCGGTTCCGGCACCTCCGGCCGATGCACCTCATACATGGGATGGGTTTCTTCTTTATTCCGTACCAAGTATTTTTCCGAACATGTAAAGGAAAGGAAGGCCATGGAGTTTGCCTCCCTTCGTCAAGAGATGATGTCGGTGGCAGAATATGAGCTGCAGTTTTCAAGACTAGCACCATATGTACCACACCTTATTAGCACGGAATTATTAAAAGTAAATCGATTTATGGACGGGTTACGACCCGATTTCATTCAGCAACTTGGGACACAGAATATCCGCACTTATGCGAAGATGGTTCAGAGGGCATATCTATGCGAGAGGACCTTAGAGAAGGTCAAAAAGTTGAAAGAAAACGGAGAAGAATCTAGCCGACGATATGATCGGCATTATAAGAAGGAGAAGTTTAGCATCACGGAACCATACAAAAGCCGTGACAGAAAGAAAAGATCAAGGAGCGGGAATGGTGGAAGTTCCCAGAAGAATAATAAAAAGGTTAAGGAAGAGAAGGAGCAAGTTTCCTCGGCATGCACTTTTTGTGAGAAATTCGGCCACTCGGCTGAAGAATGCTGAAAGCGCCTCGGTGCTTGTTTGCATTATGGAAGTAGGGAGCATCGTGTGCCAGATTGCCCCCTTATGAAAGATCAATCAGCTAATGGAGGACGTAGGAGGCAGGCTCGCCTCAATGCCGTTCTAGACGAAGAGGAAGTGCCCAGGGATGATGGGCTTATGAAAGGTACTCTTCAGATTTGTTCTCAGTCCTACAATTATGCTATTTGATACTTGTGCCTCTCATTCTTTTATTTCCACTACCTTTGCAAAAATATTATCAATTGCATCAATCCCCTTACCTTCAGATCTTGCTATTACTACACCTTTAGGATCTAGAACCAAGCTCACCGAGTATTATCCTAATAGCAAAGTGATAGTAGAAGGTTACAATCTCCTCGCAAACCTCGTGTGCCTTGACATGAAATGTTATGATGCCATTTTAGGGGTTGATTGGCTTGTAGACCATGATGCTTATATCAATTGTCGAAATATGATTATATCTTTTCGAAAGCCCGCTCTTCCAAGATTTTCTTTTCTTGAAATCAAATACAAGAAACATCCTACCATTATATCTTCTCTTCACGCTTGCAAGCTTATCTCGCAAGGATGTGCAGCTTTTCTTGCTTCGGTCATTATCACCGAATCTAAGGAAATTGTCCTAGCAAACATTCCCATTGCGAATGAGTTCCCAGACGTGTTCCCATCTGAACTACCTAATTTACCGCCCGAGAGGGAAGTAAACTTTACCATTGAACTCATTTCAGGAGCAGCACCTGTTTCTATAGCCCCTTACAAGATGTCCCCCACAGAACTCAAGGAACTAAAAAGGCAGTTACATGAACTACTAGACAAGGGTTTCATCAGACCTAGAACATCCCCTTGGGGTGCGCCGATTTTATTTGTCAAGAAGAAGGATGGTTCTCTCAGGCTATGCATCGATTATCGGCGACTGAATCAACTGACAATTAAAAATAAGTATCCATTGTCGCGTATTGATGTGCTCTTCGATCAGCTTTCGGGAGTAGAATATTTTTCTAAGATTGACCTCAGATCAGGTTATCATCAGCTTAGAATCAAAGAGGAAGATATTTATAAATCAACTTTTCGAAGTCGTTATGGCCACTATGAATTCGTGGTAATGCCATTTGGGTTAACTAATGCCCCAGCAGTATTTATGCAACTTATGAACAGTGTCTTCCAGCCATACCTGGATCGATTCATTGTCGTCTTCATCGATGATATCCTGATATACTCCAAGATAAAAGAAGAACATGAAGAACATTTGAAAATAACTTTGCAAACACTTAGAGAACATAAGCTTTATGCCAAACTCAATAAGTGTGAATTCTGGCTCGAGGAAGTCTCATTCCTAGGCCACATTATTTCAAAAGAAGGTATTGCTGTGGATCCTTCTAAGGTAGAAGCTGTCAAGAATTGGAGTCAGCCTACGACTGTGTCTGAAGTAAGGAGCTTTCTAGGTCTAGATGGTTATTATAAAAGATTCATTAAGGACTTCTCAAAGATAGCAGTCCCTTTAACTAGACTCACCAGAAAAGAAAATCATTTTGTCTGGTCAGAGGAATATGAGAAGAATTTCCAAACTCTTAAGAATCATCTTACAACAGCCCCTGTTTTGTCACTACCAATGGAGGGTGGTGTATTTAAGGTATATACGGATGCGTCTGGAATTGGCTTAGGATGTGTCCTTGTGCAAAATGGAAAGGTGATTTGCTATTCTTCAAGACAATTGAAACGTCACGAAGAAAATTATCATGTACATGATTTAGAATTGGCAGCGGTTAATTTCACCTTGAAAATTTGGCGTCATTATCTTTATGGAGAAAAGTTTATGATCTACTCAGACCACAAGAGCTTGAAATATTTATTCTCTCAAAAGGAGCTTAACATGAGGCAAAGGAGGTGGTTAGAACATCTCAAGGACTTTGATTTTGCTATTCAATATCATCCTGGCAAGGTAAATGCTGTAGCAGATGCACTCAGCAGAAAACCAATGGGTATGTTATCAAGTCTCATGATTAGTGTAACTAACCTTATTCCTCAATTTGCTCAGTTGAATTTAGATGTTGACATTAAGGAAGAAGATTGCTTCATAGCTAATATCCAAGCTCAACCTACATTAATAGAGAATTTGGCCAAGTTACAAGAGGATGATCCAGTTTTATTGGAAATTAAGGCCAATATTGAACAAAGGCCGGATTTTTCTACTTCTAATGATGGAAGATTGCTATTCAAGGGCCGAATGTGTATACCGGATCATGAGGATACAAAGAAATTGATCCTAAAAGAAGCACATAAATCAAAGTACACCATTCATCCAGGAGGTACAAAAATGTATCAGGATCTCAAAAGAAACTTTTGGTGGCCCAATATGAAGAGAGAAATAGCTGACTTCGTGTCTCATTGTCTAACCTGCCAACAAGTTAAAGCTGAACATTTTAGACCCGCAGGTAAATTACATTCCTTAAATATTCCCGAATGGAAATGGGAGAGCATAGGGATGTACTTCATTATGGGTTTACCTAAGACAAGAGGTGGACATGATGGCATATGGGTAATCATAGATCGATTGACTAAATCTGTACACTTCATACCAATAAAGAGTCGATGGTCTGTGGATATTCTAGCAGCATTGTACATAAAGGAAATTGTCAAATTATATGGTGTCCCCGTCACTATTGTATCAGATAGAGATCCTCGATTCACATCACAGTTCTGGAAAGGTCTACAACATTTACTAGGGACAAGATTAAATTTTAGCATAGCCTTTCATCCACAAACTGATGGTCAGATGGAAAGAACAAATCAGGTGGTAGAAGACATGCTCATGGCTTGTGTCATTGATTTTGGAGGAAGTTGGCATGATCACTTGCCTCTGGTGGAATTTACAAATAATAACAGCTATCAAGCAAGCATACAAATGGCACCTTTTGAAGCTCTATATGGGAAAAGTCGTCGATCTCCAATATGTTGGAATGAAATAGGGAAAAAGTAATTTTTAGGCCCCGACCTTGTCAGGGATTCTACGGAGAAAATCAAGCTCATTCAAGAGAGAATGAAAATGGCACAAGATAGGCAAAAGTCTTATGCCGACAATCGAAGACGTGACTTGGAGTTTCAGGTAGGAGATCATGTATATTTAAAAGTTTCTCCAGGTCGTGGTATTCGAAGATTTGGCATTAAAGGAAAGCTAACTCTAAGGTTCATTGGCCCATTTGAAATTCTTGAAAGGGTCAGTGAAGTGGCTTATAGATTGGCTTTACCTCCACAATTAGCAGGAGTTCATGACGTATTTCACGTCTCCATGCTGAAGAAATATGTATACGATCCTGACCATATTATCACTTATGACAATCTGGAGATTCAGAAGGATATGACTTATGAGCAAACGCCAATAAAGATTCTAGATCGGGAAGTGCGTCAACTAAGAAATAAGGTTATCCCTAAGGTCAAAATTCAATGGAAGAAAATATGGCCATACGAAGCAACATGGGAAATCGAAGCAGCCATGAGAAAAAGTTTTTCAGAATTATTTAACTGTAAGTACACTCTCCACAATCCATGTCTTGAATTTGAGGACCAAATTTTTCTAAGTGGGGGAGGGTGTAGTGCCCCAGAATTTTATATAAATAATTTTCAAGAATTTATAAAGGCCTAAATATATTACTAATAGAATTCTGAGACTAATAAGTCATCATAGGCCCAATTAGGTTGAATAATTAACCAAGCCTATTTACACATCATCTAAAAGGGTTTAAGGCCCAAAACCAATAAGTTTGGCCCATATTCTAGAAGGTTACTTAGCTTATTTAAAGATAAAAATGAATTATATAAATAATAATATGGAAAAATGAATAAATGAGTTTTATTTATTTGAAACTCTACATACGTTGAATGTAACGGTCTATCGTGCGATCGTCACATGCTTGTAACGCATGGGTCTACGACCGTTACACTATGTGAATTCCGTAAGCTGAAGAGTTTGATTCATGATGAACTCTGGGAACAATAAATGTAACGGTCTATTGTGAGACCGTTACATGCCTCTAACGCACCTGCATTAGACCGTTACATCCTGTTAGTTCCGTGAAGGAAAGAACAAGTACAAAGATCAAAACTTTGGACTCTTATCCACTAGATATCAACGTAGAAAGAGTTATAACATTACTAAGGACTCTTAGAGATCAGGTTTTAGCAAATTAAGGACTCTAGAATCGATCTAATCTTCAAACCCTAGCCAAAACCCTATAAATAGGACCTAGTTCAGAACTGTGTGACCCTTACTTTTGGCTCGCAAGGAATCAAGGTAAGGAGGTGTAATCTTTGGTAAGTTCTTTAGAAGTATTTGTTTACAATACTTTAGACTAACTCCTCTCCAAATTTCACGTCTTTAGGTCAAGAGGTCGTAGAGTTAGAGCCCAAAGAAGTTGCTGAAAAATCACAGGAAGAAGGGAACTAGGACTCGGTGTTCAGACCATAATTGGAAGTTTGAAGCCTAGACAAGAGGTAGGTTATCTCATGAACGGCAAAAACAACTTGATAGGACTATAAGCCCTCTGGTTTGATTGAATTTCATGCATAGTAGAGCATCAATTTCATGTTTTACTAGTTCCATGCATTACATGCATCTCTTAACCTTAAATTGAGAACTTGAAACATGTTATTCATCTATTCATGGTCACCTATGCATGTTGATAGCTTATCCTTCTTTATCATGCCTAGAAACTCATGGTGTTTTGATTATAGACATGATGTGAGTTAATCTCTTATGTTTCATATTACTTTCTGTTAGCAGACACTCTGACGCGTCACAGTAGGACCGTCACATTCATGTAACGGCCTTACTATGAGCCGTCACAGTCTCTGTGGTATATGAGTTACTCTGTTAACTCTGACGCACCAATACAGACGCGTTACATAAGTGTAACGGCTGTTCTCTGACCGTCACAATCACTGTGACGCCACACTTCTAGACCGTCAGAGGCTATGTTCTGTCAACCCTAGACAGAATATGATTTGTCAATATTACTTATTATTAAGCCTAGTTACCTAAGTTTTAAACCGAATTACGTGGCTTCGAGATTATTTAAGCGTTCATGATAGGAAATGCATGTTTTGATATCTCACTATTACTTTGAGTTATATTAATTTCATGAACCCAAAACTCTATAGTTTTGTAATTTGAAACATGATTTTGAATGATGTATCAATAGAGTTTTTATCATGGTTTCGCATCGATATATGTCTATATAAAAATTCTTTTCATATTTATAGAGTCGTTTCTATAAGTACATGGCACATACTCCGGTATGTTGACCATTAGTTCACACTTTGCACTATAGGAACACAATCTTGGATATGAGGACCTCTCTATTGGATATTCCTTCCAATGGACTAGGAAATCTTGTTTCAAGGTCTCCGTAATTCTCCGCGAGCCTGGGATTCCCACTAGGACGCCGAGTTGGTTGTACCATTAAAACCCATTAACTAGAATACACTATCGTTGTTTTCTGATTCTAGTAATGTAACGGCCTTATATTAGACCGTCAGGCTCATGTAACGGCCTAATATACGACCGTCACATTCATCTGAGGTTGAATTCTTGATTCTGGATTCAGACAAATGTAACGGTCCTATACTAGACCGTCACACAATGTAACGGCCCAGTGAATGACCGTCACATGACTTGAATATCTCAACCCAAGGTTTGACCAAGGGTTGACATTTCAATGTTTCTAGATAAACCTTGATGATCTAGAACCTATCATTTTGCTTAATAGACTTAATATAATGAATAAAAGTTAAGAGAATATACTGTTATGCTGCCGATTTATTTCCATAAGCATAGCATAGTCTAAGTCATTCTTGATCTCATATATTCAAATTGAAGCGTTCATTCATTGATTTTCATTATTTGGAATGGTTATATTCTTGGCCATACTTTACTGTTACATGCGTGGAAGTAGCTTAATTTATACCTGAAGATGCGATCGAGCACTGATTGTGTTTAAGGGCTCTATGCTAGTCCCCTCGGCTGATTGCCGGAAACATACTATTTTATAAACCATGGGGTATGATGCTACTGGCGTCACATTGCGCTGGGAGTACTATTTCTATAAATAAGTGAAGATCCACGACACGGCATGACATTCTTGCTTGATATTCCACAGAAATTCACGAAGCACTTGCTCATAAGCATAAGATGCTAAAGTGATGAATATGTGGCTTGCTAGTACATTCTCGATATATTCTTGTTCATGAAAGGACAATATCATGTTCTTGTTCTATTCTTGCTAGTTCATTCTTTTTCTCATTCCATCTTATATGATTGTCTTGTTACTTTGATTTAATCACGTGATCACCGCATTGCATGATTTTACCTTATTTCTTTAGAGCAAAAATATTAATCACTTTAATAGTGCCTTCATGTTGATGCGAAGATACCTACTAGGCAAGTGTGCTCATTACCTATTTTCAATCTTTTCCAGGAAATGAAAGTGAGTCGGGTTCGGATTCGGATTATTCAAGTAGCGGATCCGAGAGTGATTAAAGATGAGCAAAGACTTAGGAAGTCTATAATATCTAGATTGAGTCAATGTAATTTTCTTATTTCTTGAGTCTAGTAGAATGAAAGATGATGGAAAGTGGTTGTATTTCGAATATTGATCATTTATGAAATAAAGTTGGAGTTTGATTAAATTCTGTGCAATTGCATTTATGTTTGTGATTGTATTATGGTCTGATCGTTCTTGCTTGCAAGAGGCTTACCATGCCGGCTGTTCACGCTCCCCGAGCGAGTCTTCTGCTGTAACAAAGGCTCGGGGCGTGACATGCATATTCACTACTCATTTATCTAAGAATTTAAATAAACATACTCGCAGTTGTTGGTGGGGGCGGTGCACTTTGTGTAGCTGGTGCGGACACATAAAATATCATGAGCAAAACAAAGTGCATATTCACTACTTATTTATCTAAGAATTTAAATAAACACACCCACAGCACGTGGTGGGGGTGGTGTACTCTGTGTAGCTGGTGCGGAGACATAAAATATCGTGAGCAAAATAAAGTGCATATTCACTACTCATTTATCTAAGAATTTAAATAAACATACCCGTAGTTGTTGGTGGGGGCAGTGCACTCTGTGCAGCTGGTGCGGAGACATAAACTATCGTGAGCAAAATAAAGTGCATATTCACTACCCATTTATCTAAGAATTTAAATAAACATACCCGCAACACGTGGTGGGGGCGGTGTACTCTATATAGCCGGTGCGAAGACATAAAATATCCGGAGCGAAACAAAGTGCATATTCATTACTCATTTATCTAAGAATTTAAATAAACATACCCGTAATTGTTGGTGGGGGCGGTGCACTCTGTGTAGCTGGTGCGGAGACATAAAATATCGTGAGCAAAACAAAGTGCATATTCACTACCCATTTATCTAAGAATTTAAATAAACATATCCGCAGCACATGGTGGGGGCGGTGTACTCTGTGTAGCTGGTGCGGAGACATAAAATATCGTGAGCAAAATAAAGTGTATATTCACTACTCATTTATCTAAGAATTTAAATAAACATACCCGCAGCAGGTGGTGGGGGCAGTGTAATCTGTGTACCTAGTGCAGAGAGATAAAATATCATGAGCAAAATAAAGTGCATATTCACTACTCATTTATATAAGAATTTAAATAATCATACCCACAACAGGTGGTGGGGGCGGTGTAATCTGTGTACCTTGTGCAGAGACATAAAGTATCATGAGCAAAATAAAGTGTATATTGACTACTCATTTATCTAAGAATTTAAATAAGCATACCAGTAGAACCCCTCTTGGAACCACCTCTCCTCGAAGTCCCAGCACGACCTCAAACCATCTAATTATTGACAATAATTAAAGTAGTGCATATTAGTCCACAACTAATTACGAGGACATGTGGTAAGTAATAATGATAAGAAGTGTATATATGTTAAATTTCTTACAAAATATTCAATAAGTATCTATTTCATCTTCAGATGCTGAAGATATATCAAACTCAATGTCATCTTCGCCATCCTCCACATTCTCACTACATCCATACTCTTCCTCCTCAGAGGACTCCTCCTGCCCAATAATTGCTTCATTTAGCTCAGTTGAATCGACTTCTTCCCCTTCGTCCTCTATAGACAACCTAAGTGGATTGTCAGATTCGATTAGAAGAAGATGAGAAGCAACCAACTCTACAGTGCCACCCTCGTCTGATTGAAAAAATGCGGCACTAGAATCCTCAGTGCAGTGCCCCAAAATTTATGGAAGTAATTTCTAGGTTATTTAATAATTTTTTGGAATTTTTAAAGGCCTAAATAAATTAATAAATGGATTATTAGATTAATAAGTTATTATAAGGCCCAATTGTGTTAAATAATTAGCATAGCCTATTCAAGTAAGACTCAAAAGGTTTAAGGACCAAGCCAATTAAGCTTGGCCCATATTCTAGAAGGTTATTTAGCTTATTAACGGATTTTAAAGGATACATATCCCTTAATTAGATAATTATATAGATAAAATGAATAAAATAGTTTTATTAATTTAAAATTCTGCGCACGTTGGCTGTAACGGTCTATCGGGCGACCGCCACATGCATGTAACACATCAGGACTAGACCGTCACACCCTGTTAATTCCGTGAGTTGAAGAACTTGCAAAAAGATGGTATCTTTGGGATCCTATCTGTAAGAGACCTAATTAGGAGAACATGTAAGGTTACTAGGGACTCTTAGGGAATAGGTTTTGGCCAACTAAGGACTCTAGAATCGATCTAATCCTCAAACCCTAGCCAAATCCCTATAAATAAGACCCAGTTCTGAACTGAGCGACCCTTACTTTTGGCTCGTGAAGAATCAAGGTAAGGAGATGGAATTTCAGGTAAGTTCTTTAGAAGGTTTTATTTATAATACTTTAGACTAATAGCTCTCAAAATTTCGTGCTAGGAGATCAACCGACCAAGAGATTGAAACTTCCAAAGTTGCGGGGCAGACCTTAGCAACCCAGGAAACTGAACGCAAGTCCTCTGAAGATCAGGAGATTAGGACATCTAAACGAGGTAATTAGAGTTCGGTTATTTAGAACTTTTTTTCCCCATAGTTTCATCTTCTTACCCTCAAAATTTCACGTCCTTAGGTCAAGAGGCTAAGGAGCTAGAGCAGCGTGAAGTTGCTGGAAACTCACTGAAAAGGGAGAAATAGGGCACGTCTTTCAGATTCAAATTAGAAGTTTAAATGATGTGACACAACCTCGGACCTAATGCAAGCAAGCACAATCGCATTCAAATGGGCCGAATTAGGCCACCGCTCTATCGACACTCACCCAAGCCCGGGGTAACTTGGCAATGCCAAGGTGAGGTTGAGGGGTTGGGCCCTTGCTGGTAGAGGGCCAGCAAGGCCAAGATGGGATTCCCAATGGGTATGGATGCCCAATTCAAGGGGGCGACAAAGTGCCAAAGGCACCGGATGTACTTCTCCCACGGTGATCACTCAAGACAACGGGGCTCGAGGATCAGGCTCTCACTCGCATAACCAGCGGAATTAAGAACAAATATTGAATGACAAGCACTAAATGTAGTGAAGGTTTGAGCACTTACTCGACCGGTTTGATGAAACCGGTCCCGGTCGGAGACGAGGGCGAGCGGGGAGGCGGGTGGATCCCCACACGCCGCGCCGGGGTAGCTTGACCTACCCAAACAAGTTACAACACTACACCTCTCACAGGAGGGGGATCTTGGGGTGGGGGTTAAGGGATATTACAACCAAAATTACCTCCGCATAGGGAGGGGCCTTCAGCCGGCCAAGCGGGGAGGGGAAACTATGGTTAAAAGCATGGAACGATGAAGTCACCGGTTCTGCTTGCTATCTCCGAACAGGGACAGGTAGACGGTGTTGCTGCTGTAGAACTCGCTCAAGAATTTCGCTGATGATGAGACTGGTGAGGAAATTTTCGTAACTGGGAAGGGAACGCCTCAGAATTTCTTCAATTTCTTCTGGAGCCGCTGCTGACCAGGATGGAGGTTTGAACAGAGCTTCAGATTCTCGGACCTGCGGTTGCAGACTTCTAACAGCAGATTACAGAGAACGCCTCGGCAGCTCCCGACCTCAGAATCAAGCGCCGTCAGAGTCGTTGGAATCGTGGACGAGTCCTCTTCACAGAAAAACTGACGGGGAAGCCAACCGATGTCGGAGAAGACAAGGGGATGCAGAAAAATGGTGACTGGTCGGTGCAGACTATGAGTAGCAGCTCTGCGTAGCTGAGGGAGAAAAATGAGAACTCTGGATCACGAATGCAGAATGAAGTTCTGTTTCTTGATTCTGGAAGTAGACTGGGCGATGAAGAACTTTGAAGAATAACTCGTGGACTGATTCCTTCGGGGTTCGTCGTGGAAGAGCTTCTAATCTGGCTCAGGTCCTCAGCCGAGGTAGAACTGCGTAGTTGTGGGAGAATGGACCTCCTGGACGGCTCAGAGATCATAAGAAGATGAAACCACTTCTGTTGCAAAGGAGACTGGTAGACGTTTCCGACAATGGCTCTTGAGTCTTCAAACTCATCCGGAGGAAGTCGTGGTGGCCGCTGCAAGTTGCTGGTTCATCTGCAACCTCTGGACAGCAAACTGCAACTTCGAAGTAGCTTCCAATGACCAAGAAAGAAGAAGGGGAAGGGGGTAGATGAGTGTGGGAGTGACCCCTGGTTGTAAGGGGGTCTTGGAGGGGGTGTTCTAAGGTGTGGGAGGTGGAGAATAAGGTCTGGAAGAGGGTCCAATAGATGGTGGTAGTGGGGGCTGCGAATTTGGTTGGAATGGAGAGAGGGAAAGGATATTCGAAAATAGGTTTAAGGGTGGGGTTAATTTTTTATCTTGGGAATGGGGGGGTTGTGTTGGGGAAGGGAAGGGGTGCTTGAGGTAGTGGGAAGGGTGCTTGGGAAAGTGAGAGGGGTAGTTGGGGGTTGGATGGTGAGGAGAGGATTGGTGGAGGGGGTCTTGGGAAGGGGTGGAGTATTGATGAGGGTTGTGGGGAATGGGAAAAGGCTTAAATGGGGTAGGTGGGGAGTGGAGGTGGTTGGGAAGGGAGGAGAGAGAAGAAAATTTAAATTTGGGTGTTGAGGAGAGAGAAAGTGGAGTGAAAAAGAGAGATTAAGAGAGGGAAGGGTGGGGAATCTCTCCCCTAGGGTTTCTCACCCAAAAAATGGAATCTCTCCACTAGATAAGAAGTGTAAACTCTCAAAATGGCAAGTTTTTTCATTCATTGATTCATTAAGTTGGAATGGGGGGAATGGGGTCCTATATATAGGAAACCCACATTTCTACAAAAGTCCCTGACAATTGACTCAATGACAAATAACTGAGGGGTAGGGGAGAGCCCTTGGGCCAAGCCCAATGAATTGGGCCCAATAGCTAACTAGACAACTTGATGACACTCAAACTTAGGGAAATGAACACAAGACCTAGGAACATGACTCAAATAAAAGGGAAAATACATCAAATGACTCAAATAAAAATTACATAGGACTCAAAATTAAATGACTAGAACATTCCGGATGCAACCGGGGCGAGGAGACGAGCTGTGAACGTGGGCATGGGAGGTGATGTCCCCATCATACTCTCGGGGTGCGGAGAACTCGACTCCGTCGAGTAAGTGTCCTTCCCTCCTCGGAGGGTGTAGAAGTGGTACTTCCCTCAAGTCTTTCGAACGAGACCGATCTATCCACCTACCGAGATAGCGCTCGTATACCTTGCTCCTGGTGGTAGTGACATGTTCATCCAATATTCGTTCAATGTGCTCACGCTGGGCTCTCTTGGCTGGTGGACTCTCCTCACGGGTAGGTGCTCTCTCAACAGAGGGAATATGCTCAATATCCTCACTAGGTACCACCGTGGGTCCCTTATATGGCACTAGGTCGGCGACATTGAATGTGGGACTTATTCCATACTCCTCAGGGAGATCTAACTCGTAGGCATTTGCACCAGTGCGCCTCAAGACCTGAAGGGACCAGCCCCACGTGGCCTCAGTTTAGAGTTGGCTCCCGGGGAGAGCCTCTCCGTCCTTACCATCACAAAGTCACCCTCATGAAATTCTTGGTGATGCCGATGAGAGTCGGCCCGCCTCTTATAAGCCTCATTCTTTTTGCTTATGTGCTTGCAAAGGCTTTCATGTAATTTTGTGAATGTTGACATTCTAGGGGTGATGGGTGGGCCTGGGCAACCAAAAGTAGACCAATCATGCTTTGATGCCAAGAAGACTTTGATGGATTTTGGAGGGCCGGGGCAACCATATGTGGACTTATCATGCAATGTTGTCATGTAGACTTTGGTGGGCCTAGGTGGGCCGGGGCACCCGTAGGTGAACCTATCATGCAAAGTGGTGATGAATGTAGGGGGACCTGGACATCCATAGACGCTTTTGACATGCTTAAGACCCATGATAAATGAAGGTGGACCAATACATCCGAATATGGGCCACTCATGCTTTCTATATGACATGTGGGTGGTATGAATGAATGGACCCAACATAGTGTTCATGCCAAGTGGTGTGGTAGGCCTAGACACATGCATGTTTTTCCTAAAGGTGACTTCCATGTGTATAGGTGTGGGACAACCTTTGAACTCCCATTGGAAAGGATCGAACGGATCTAAGAATGTGGTCATCATGGGATGGAGCACAACCTCATTACCTAGGGAAATGTGGCCCAAGGTCATGGCTCCCAAGGTGTAACCCGGGTCATAGATGAGGTGGGTTTGGCCCAATATGGTGGGTGAGGGTAGGAAAGGGTGGGTGGTTGGTAAGATGGTTGGGTCATATGAGTCCCTTGACTCCCATTGGAATGGATCATATGGATCATAAAATGGGTCACCTAGGGGGAGGAACTCCATGTCCTCAAGATCCTTAAAAGGTGCTAAGTCATCCTTCTCCATTATAGTTGGGCCAATGTTCTTGACAAGTGAGTCGGCCATGAGTGGAGGGCTTGGCTTTCTACCCGAGATAAGAAGCTCTAAATCGAGGAGAAGGTTGGGCTCATCGGGTGTAGGGAGGAATAGAAGGAGGTCGCTAGTGTAGCAACCAATGGTGCAAACCGAGGTGATAGACCCTATGCATAGGTGTAGGAGGCTAAGGCTCCTAGGTTGTTCGACCATAGGGGTCAACATGCTAGTCATCTCTACTTGCCATGCTATGCCCTTGAGGAGGTCCTCTAAGGTCTCCACTTGATAGGATGCTTGGATTGTAGTGTGATAAGAGAAGAAGGGCACTATGGGAAGGTCTCGTTCTATGGGAGGGAAAACATGGGCCGGGGTCTCTCGAATTGGGCTCTCATTTAGCCAACTAACAATGGGTTCTCCTAAGATGAGCTCCGCCTCAACTAGAGAGGGTGGTGTAAGGTAAAGACCATCGTGTGAGGTTCCTTCTTCAGCTTGGACTTGGGTTTCCTCCAAAGTGGGTGGTGGGTTTGGAGTGCTCACAACTATTGGATTGGGTATGAGTTCTGCTACCAAGGAGGTGAGAGAGTCTTTTGGGGTGATGAGGGTTTGTGTGTGGTGTTCCCAGGGTAGAGGGTAAAGTGAAACTTGGATTGGGATTGGTAGGATGTGGTTTGGGAGTGGAAGTAGTGGAGGTCTAGGTTGGGGTAGGATGGGGTTTGGAAGTGGAAGGTGGGTTGGGTGACAGGATTTGGGTTGGATGGTGGTGGCCGTCATGGTTCTAGGTGGAGGGATGGACACGGGGTCTACTTGGGTTTGAATGGTGAGAATAGGGTGAGTGGTGGTCTCTTTTGGGGAAACCGGGTCGGTTAGGGGTCTCTTCCCCTTGGGATCGACTGGTTGTGGAGGGGTGGTAGTGGGGGCCAATTGAGTTTGGATAGATAGGTTTGCAGAAGGAGGTTTTTGTTGGAGTGTGGGGATCCTCATGGGATTTGGTGGAGAGGTGGTTGTTTGATTTATTTGGGTCTTAAGGGAGAGGACTTGGTCGCGAAGTGTTGTTATGATGGTTGAGAGATGAATTGTTGGGGGTGGTGGGGGTGGAGACCAATGGTCGGTCTCAAGTTGGCCGGGTGGGGGAGGAGGAGTGGTAGTGCCCCTCGGGTTAGGGGTGCTTGAGTAGGAGGGGTGGAAATGTTTGGGGATGTAGATCTTTCTAAGTTCTACCTTCATCTCTTCCCATGAGTGAATAGGTTCTTGTCTTCTAACCCTCCTTAAGCCCTCTATGTGTTCCCACTTACTCTTGGCTTGACCCCGAAGTCATCCCTTGGCCTTTCGGACTCTCGCGCATCCATATACCCAAGTCTTTTCAAAGTACTTTTCTATGGTAGCCTCCCACCTAAGATAGTCACTAGAATGCGATCCGTCAAATGTAATATCCCTATCTAGGATGAAGTCCATGGGTGGTGAGTAGGCTAAGTAGGTGGCCATGATGATCAGGGGAATCAATGCAAGGGTCGGATTGATGATGACTCCAATGCAAGCATGCCCTAGGACTTGACTTGATAGAGACAAGTCAATGACTTGCTCTGATACCAATTGATGTGACACAACCTCGGACCTAATGCAAGCAAGCACAATCGTATTCAAATGGGCCGAATTAGGCCACCGCTCTATCGACACTCACCCAAGCCCGGGGTAACTTGGCAATGCCAAGGTGAGGTTGAGGGGTTGGACCCTTACTGGTAGAGGGCCAGCAAGGCCAAGATGGGATTCCCAATGGGTATGGATGCCCAATTCAAGGGGGCCGACAAAGTGCCAAAGGCACCGGATGTACTTCTCCCACGGTGATCACTCAAGACAACGGGGCTTGAGGACCGGGCTCTCACTCACATAACCAGCGGAATTAAGAACAAATATTGAATGACAAGCACTAAATAGAGTGAAGGTTTGAGCACTTACTCGATCGGTTTGAAGAAACCGGTCCCGGTCGGAGACGAGGGCGAGCGGGGAGGCGGGTGGATCCCACACGCCGCGCCGGGGTAGCTTGACCTACCCAAACAAGTTACAACACTACACCTCTCACAGGAGGGAGATCTTGGGGTGGGGGTTAAGGGATATTACACCCAAAATTACCTCCGCATAGGGAGGGGCCTTTAGCCGGCCAAGCGGGGAGGGGAAACTATGGTTAAAAGCATGGAACGATGAAGTCACCGGTTCTGCCTGCTCTCTCCGAACAGGGACAGGTAGACGGTGTTGCTGCTGTAGAACTCGCTCAGGAATTTCGCTGATGATGAGACTGGTAAGGAAATCTTCATAACTAGGAAGGGAATGCCTCAGAATTTCTTCAATTTCTTCTGGAGCCACTGATGACTAGGATGGAGGTTTGAACAGAGCTTCAGATTCTCAGACCTGCGGTTGCAGACTTCTAACAGCAGATTGTAGAGAACGCCCCGGCAGCTCCCGACCTCAGAATCAAGCGCCGTCAGAGTCGTTGGAATCGTGGACGCGTCCTCTTCGCAGAAAAACTACGGGGAAGCCAACCGATGTCGGAGAAGACTAGGGGATGCAGAAAAATGGCGACTGGTCGGTGCAGACTATGAGTAGCAGATCTGCGTAGTTGAGGGAGAAAAATGAGAACTCTAGATCACTAATGCAGAATAAGTTCTGTTTCTTGATTCTGGAAGTAGACTGGGCGATGAAGAACTTTGAAAAAGAACTCGTGGATTGATTCCTTCGGGGTTCGTCGTGGCAGAGCTTCTAATCTGGCTCAGGTCCTCAGCCGAGGCAGAACTGCGCAGTTGTGGGAGAATGGACCTCCTGGGCGACTCGGAGATCAGAAGAAGATGAAACCACTTCTGTTGCGAAGGAGACTGGTAGACGTTTCCTAAGATGGCTCTTGGGTCTTCAAACTCATCCAGAGGAAGTCGTGGTGGCCGCTGCAAGTTGCTGGTTCATCTGCAACCTCTGGACAGCAAACTGCAACTTCGAAGTAGCTTCCAATGACCAAGAAAGAAGAAGGGGAAGGGGGTAGATGAGTGTGGGAGTGACCCCTGGTTGTAAGGGGGTCTTGGAGGGGGTGTTCTAAGGTGTGGGAGGTGGAGAATAAGGTCTGGAAGAGGGTCCAATAGATGGTGGTAGTGGGGGCTGCGAATTTGGTTGGAATGGAGAGAGGGAAAGAATATTCGAAAATAGGTTTAAGGGTGGGGTTAATTTTTTGTCTTGGGAATGGGGGGGTTGTGTTGGGGAAGGGAAGGGGTGCTTGGGGTAGTGGGAAGGGTGCTTGGGAAAGTGGGAGGGGTAGTTGGGGGTTGGATGGTGAGGAGAGGATTGGTGGAGGGGGTCTTGGGAAGGGGTGGAGTATTGATGAGGGTTGTGGGAAATGGGAAGAGGCTTAAATGGGGTAGGTGGGGAGTGGAGGTGGTTGGGAAGGGAGGAGAGAGAAGAAAATTTGAATTTGGGTGTTGAGGAGAGAGAAAGTGGAGTGAAAAAGAGAGATTAAGAGAGGGAAGGGTGGGGAATCTCTCCCCTAGGGTTTCTCACCCAAAAAATGGAATATCTCCACTAGATAAGAAGTGTAAACTCTCAAAATGGCAAGTTTTTTCATTCATTGATTCGTTAAGTTGGAATGGAAGGAATGGGGTCCTATATGTAGGAAACCCACATTTCTACAAAAGTCCCTGACAATTGACTCAATGACAAATAACCGAGGGGTAGGGGAGAGCCCTTGGGCCAAGCCCAATGAATTGGGCCCAATAGCTAACTAGACAACCTGATGACCCTCAAACTTAGGGAAATGAACACAAGACCTAGGAACATGACTCAAATAAAAGGGAAAATACATCAAATGACTCAAATAAAAATTACATAGGACTCAAAATTAAATGACTAGAACATTCCGGATGCAACCGGGGCGAGGAGACGAGCTGTGAACGTGGGCATGGGAGGTGATGTCCCCATCATTAAAGCCCAGTTAAACAGTAGGTCATCTCATGATTGGCAAAAATATCTTGTTAGAGAAAAAAGCCCTCTGATTTGACTTGATTTCATGCACTATAGATCAGGGATTTCATGTTTTAGTAGAGTCATGCATACATGTGTATTCTTAGCCCTAACTAAGTTAAAAAGAAACTTTCTTGTCAAATTCACAAAAAACTCATGCATGCTATTAGTTTAGCCTTCATTTTATCATGTGGAAGTTTATACATGATTTTCAGACATGATGTAAGTTGAAACCTTAGATCTTTTTATCTATTGTTGTCAGCCAAAGCTCTGACGGATTAAGGTAGGACCGTCACAACACTGTAACGGTCTTACGATAAGCCGTCACACCCTTTGTTGTATTCAAAGTTCTCTGTGGACTCTGACGCACTATATTTGGAGCGTTATATAACTCTAACGGTCCCATGATAAACCGTTACATCAGTGTAACGCGCTTAGACTAGACCGTCAGAATGCTTTGTTCAGGCAATTCGAGATAGAATTGAAGAACAGTCACATTAACTTATAAATATGCCTAGTTATCTAAGTTTTGACCTGTTAGAATGACTTTAAGTTTATCTACTGATTAATAATTAAAATTGCATGATCTTGAGTTATTTTAAAGCATATGTTAATTTTATTGACTTACTTTATAGTTTTGTATTTAAATCATGTTTTTCCAATATTGTATTGACGGAGTTTTATCTTGGTTTCACATTGCTACACATTCTCTCTCTATCAAGAGAGTCATTTTTCTTTAAGTACATAGCGCATATTCCGGTATGTTGTCCATTAGTTCATACTTTACACTCTAAGAACATTATTCTTGGACATGAGGACCTCTCTATTAGATATTCCTTCCAATAGACTAGGAAATCTTGTTTCAAGGCCTACGTAATTCTCCGCGAGCCTGGGATTCCCACTAGGACGCCGAGTTGGTTGTACCATGAAAGCCCAATCATTAGAAAACACTATCGATGGTTCCTGGTTTTCGGATATGTAACGGATCAAGGTTGGACCGTAAGGCTCATCTAACGGCCCAATAAACGATCGTCACATGTACTGAGTCCATCTTTATTTCTTTCAAATTCAGACCATTGTAACGACCCAATACTAGAGCGTCACGTTATGTAACGGCCCAGTACAAGACCGTCACAGTTCTACATTTTGTTAACCCAAGGTTTGACCCACGGGTTGATATTCTAAGGTTCCTAGATGGATTGATAATGGTCTAGGACTTACCAAATTGATTCAAGATACCTAATTTAATTTATGGAAAGTAAGAAATGTACTGTTATGCTGCCGATTTATTTCCATGAGCATAACATAGTATAAGTCATTCTTGATCTTTCATATTCTAAATTGAAGTGTTCATTCATTGATTATTATTATCAAGAGCTTATTGAACTTATTACATTCTTGGCCATACTTTATTGTTACATGCGTGGAAGTAGCTTGATTTATACTTGAAGATGCGATCAAGCACTGATTATGTTCAAGGGCTCTATGCTAGTCCCCTCGGCTGATTGTCGGAAACATACTATTATAAACCATGGGGTATGATGCTACTGGTGTCGCATTGCACTGGGAGTACTTTCTTTATAAATAAGTGAAAATCAGCGGCACGACATGACATTCTTGTACATGACTTTCTTGCTTGATATTCCACAGAAATTCACGAAGTACTTGCTCATAAGCAAAAGATACTAGAGTGATGATTATGTGGCTTGCTAGTACATTCTCGATACATTCTTGTTTATGAAAGGCCAATATCATGTTCTTGTTATGTTCTTGCTAGTTCATTCTTGCTCTCATTCTATCTTACATGATCGTTTTGTTACTTTGGTTACTCGCATGATTGATCGCATTTCGCATGATTTTACCTAAATTCTTTAGAGCTAAAATGCTAATTACTTTAATAGTGCTAATCATGTTGATGCGAAGATACCTACTGGGCAAGTGTGCTCATTACCTATTTCTAATCTTTTTCAGGAGATGGAAGTGATACGAATTCGGATTCGGGTTATACAAGTAGCGGGTCCGAGAGGGAATGAAAATCATATCAAATTGAGAGTGAAGACTTAGTAAGTCTACAATGTTTAGATCGAGCCTTTGTAATTTCTTATTTCTTGAGTGTAGTGGAATGGAAAAAGTATGAAAAGGTTATTGTACTTGAATACTCGATTACCAATGAAATAAAGTTGGAGTTTGATTAATTATTATGAGATTGCATTCTTATGTGTGATTGCCTTGCGCTCTGATCATTCTTGCTTGCAAGAGGCTTACCATGCCGGCTGTTCGCGTTCCTCGAGCGAGTCTTCCGATGTAATAAAGGCTCGGGGCGTGACACTCAGAGACAGCTTCAATCAGATCTAACTCATCATTAGGCAGAAGCCTTAGTTTTACCCTACAGACTGCCCACCAATCTCTATTCTTGGACGATGAATAACTTGAATAATACACTTGTTGGGCTTGTGCGGTCAAAATGAACGGCTCATAGGTATTCAATTTGGATCTATGTTTGACATCGGCAATCTCATATATTGTGTCGTTTCGAACTGAATTAGGATCAAACCAATGACAGTTAAAAAGGAATATATGGTTGTCTTGTCCGACTTACTGTAATTCTATGACCCCCTCAAGAATACCATAGTAATCAAGATCATTTTCATTGTATGTACTACCTTTCACGCATATGCCGCTATTCATCGTAGACTTATTTCGTCCATAATCTCTGGTGTGAAATCTATAACCATTCACAAAAAAACCTGGATAGGCATGTGCGACCTTCGAAGGTCCATAACTTATCACCCGGACTCTTTCATCAGTAACATAACCTTCTTCAACCTATGAATATAAATCACGTTACTTTAAAATTAGGCATACACCTTAAGCTTTGTGGAACTTAACCTCGGCACTTACTTGAGCTTTAAGCCATATGGCAAAAGATCTCTCTCTTTCCTTTTGAACCTCCATATCATTGAGACGTGGACATCGAGTAACTAATTCTGAATCAAATTGCCTGCATCGATTAATGCAACATCACCATAAATGGGAGGAAGAACGTCAAGAAACTTATAAATTTTAGCACCTGCGGAGTTGAGGACTCACTCAACATAAGGCTCAATCTCAACACAGTTTAGGAGAACATATATCTCTGCGGCCAACAACTCTCTGTCCTCTAATATGCGATTCGAACAACGTCCAAATGCACGTTCTGGATACTTAAATATGGACAACCGGTCGGACGGACCCACCTCTCCTCCATCATCATTATGTGGAGGTCGATTGCGGCGAGTTTGAATTTCGGGTTCGAAGTACATCGAATAGAAGTTTAAAATTTCTTCAATAATATATGCCCCGGTAATCGAACCCTCTACTTTAGCCTTGTTGCGAACCTTCATTATCTGGTCATGCATACACCTATGGCAACAAATCATATGACAAAATGTCATACACATGTAACTACTGTCAAATAACCAGTAAATACATACTGATTACCTCTCAAATGGATACATCCATCAAAATTGTACCGGTCCTCCAACTTTGGCCTCATATGGCAAATGGATAATCATGTTCTCCATGGAATCGAAGAACGTAGGGGGAAATATCTTCTCCAACTTGCATATCGTCGTGACCACACTCTGTTCCATAGTTTGCACGTCCCCAAGTTTGAGTTCTGATGTACATAGAATCCTGAGAAATTGACTCAACTCAGTCAATGCTCCCCATATAGGCTTTGGCAATATGTCACGGAATGCAATGGGCAGAAGTCTGTCCATGAACACATGGCAGTCATGACTTTTCAATCTATATATTTTTCCCGTGACATTCACACAGCGGGCTATGTTAGACACATATCCATCAGGGAATCTTAATTACTTCAGCCACTGGCACAACTCATTGATCTGTGTGTCTTTCAACATGTAAGCTGCTTTAGGTTGCACAATTTTGCCCTATACTTGTCGCAATTCCAACTCTGGCCATTTGTAAAGTATTTTCAAGTCCGCTCGTGCCTTGGCATTGTCCTTTGTTTTGACTTTCACGTTCATAATGGTGTTGAACACATTATCAAAGACATTCTTCTCAACATGCATGATGTCTAGGTTGTGCTATATCAAAAGGGTTGACCAGTAAGGCAATTCCTAGAAGATACTTTTCTTCACCCAGTTGTGATCCTCTCCAAATCCATGAAGATGCCGTGTACTACCCGACAATTGCATTATATCTGGTAAGTTTTGCACTTGTGCCGTCATTTATCTACCAGACATCCGTTCCAAGTCTACTTCATCCATTTCAACTGTGTTCTTAATGAATGAGTCCCTTTGCCTTCGGAAAGGATGGTCAATTGGTAGAAACTGTCGATGACAATCGAACTAACATGATTTCTTACCATATTTCAGGACAAATGATTTGGTATCAGTCATACAGTAAGGATAGGTCAACCTCCCGTGTGTGCTCCAGCCAGATAGCATTCCATATGCAGGGAAGTCACTTATTGTCCACATCAATGTAGCCTTCATAGTGAAATTTTGTTTCCTATATGCATCATAAGTAACAACTCCATCATTCCATAATTTTTTCAACTCATTAATCAGTGGCCTGAGATATATGTCTAAATTTTTTCTTGGATTTTTTGGTCCTGGAATCACCAAAGCCAAGAAAAGGTTCTCTCGCTTCATGCACATGCCCGGCGGAAGGTTGTATAGCGACAGGAACACTTGCCAACATGAGTAAGACGCCACTGAACCTCCAAATGGGTTGAAGCCGTCTGTGCATAAACCCAACCTAACATTCTGTGGCTCGTGAGCAAAAGCAGTATAGGTACGATTGAAATGAGCCCAAGCTTCACCATCGGCGGCATGACTTATTATATCATCTGCACGACATACTCTTTCCGTGTGCCATATCATATGCCGAGCTATCTTTGACGACATATACATCTGCTGCAATCTGGGCGTGAGAGGGAAGTATCGCAGTGACTTGTAAGTCACATCCTTCTGCTTTGAATTGTCCCCTCTCTTATGTTTAAATCTATCATGCTAACAAATATCACATGATCTTTTATTTATATTTTCTTCATAATATAGCATACAGTGATTAGGGCATGCATCTATTTTTTGGTATCCAAGCCCTAACTGATTGACCATTTTCTTTGCACGGTAAAAATTTGCAAGCAGCTTCTCATCTTGAGGTAGTATACTCTTGATAAGGAGGAGCATACGGTCAAAACAACTCTCACTAAGGTGAAATTCGGATTTCAAATTCAACAACTATGAGACAGCTGACAACCGAGTGTGATTTTCACAACCATCCCACAGCGGCTCATCAGCATCCCGAAGTAACTGATAAAATCTTTCAGCCGTCTTGTTTGGTGGTTCTTCGTTGTATACGTGTTCAAAATCTACATTAAAGTTAGGGCCAGCGGCATCGATTACCATGTCTGCATAAGTACTTGTGCTTACAACATTGGAGGGCTCATACGACCAGAAGTCCTCACCATGACACACCCAATTCGTATAACCTTTCGTGAACCCCTTCCTATATAAATGATCTTGCACATCCCATAGCGAAAGATATCTCTTGTTTTTACAAAGTAAACAAGGACATCGGATGTTACCACCCTGGTGCATTACTGTTGGATGCCCCAATACAAACTGAATAAAACTATCAACTCCATCCTTAAACTCCTCTTACACCACTCCGTCAACTACTCTGCGATTCATCCATGAACGATCAAGTCTAGCCATATTTACCAAACAATTTAAAATTTTAATATCAATATGTCTTATCACTACTTATACAAAAATTTCGACAGCATGTCCCCTAAATATTGACTATTTTCCACATCTGTACATCCTATTTGGTCACATATACATCCATATCCACACCCACTTTCGCTTCCATATTCACAGACCCACGTTGACATCGACATCATCTTCTGGAAAAAATCATTATCATACTTGTATTCACATACACATTCATATCGGCATCCACACATGTCTAACAATTTAATTCACATCCAAGCATACTAATTACATATATCATAACAAAAGTCTTGAACGGGCAAAAAGAAAAAAAAGTGTCACATCCACATTTACGCACACACATTTATATCCACATTTAAAATTCTCAAAGGAGCAGTTGATTTTGTTAAAAGTAATGTCTATGCAACTCTTGAGTACATATTACCCCCCTGTGTCTGTGTGTGTGACAGTGAGAGTGAGAGAGGGCGGTAGCAGGGAGAGGGAGGGGATGCCCTCCCCCTCCCTATGTCTGTGTGTGTGAGAGTGAGAGTGAGAGAGGGAGGGTGACAGAGCCGAGCCGTGCGTATGTCTGTGTGTGAGAGTGACAGAGGGTGGGAGTATGGAGGGGGAGGGGGGCCAACCGGAGAGGGAGAGAGGGGAATACCTACGGTGGGGGGTGTCCTTCGGAAAGAATTTGATCACCGCCGCTGCCGGAGCTCACCGCCGCTGTTGCGCCCTCCCTGCTGGTGCCGCCTCCGCTGGCTTGTTACCGGCGTGCCTGGGTAGCTCCGCCGCACCCGCCCGCCCTCGCCACTCCACTGCTCGCTTGTGAGAGATTTAGAGCGGGGTGGGATCGTGAGAGAGGAGGAGGAGGAAGGGGGAAGGAGGAGAGGAGAGGGGACGTTTTTTTTAATTCTTGTCTCTTTATGTTTGCCACCATAATTTAATTTGGTGCCATTCACTACTCCTTCTTTTCTCTATTTATTTTTATTTTCACCATTGATTTCATTCATTCATTCATGATTTTTTATCATTCATTCATTTCTTCTAATAGGATAAAATCTCTCTCAATATAAAATATCATTACATCTACAAAAAGAAAAATATTATTTATTATTTAGAGATCCGAAGATCTGTACTTTAGATAATTTCAACTTTTTTTATGAAACGAAACACGGGTCCCATGCACGGAAACCCACCGAAACCCATGATTGTTAGATTGGGAGGTGAGAGAGCAACGCCACCGACGATGGGGAGCTATGGCTCCTCACGGCGTGTGAGTCACTTGTGTCACAAAGTGTTCAGGTTCCAAGACTAGGATGGTCTAGACTAACCCAAGGTGCGCTCCTTCTGATCACTAACCAGACGATGGTGGGCATCGGGTCGGGACTGGAGACCCATCGTGCCATAAAGGTCGATCATGGTGATAAGAGGGGAAAACGTTTGATCAATCGCCAAGCAATGGGGCTACATGGCCAATACGTCGATTCCTATAAAAATAAGAGAGAGCGTGTTGAAAAGCTTTGAAAGCCCCACATCGGTGTTCGAAAAGATATTCAGAGCCGTATCGGTCACATGTTGACCATTTCTTTATTGTTCCGTGCCCCCTCAAACTCATGTGTTGTGAAATAATTACCGACACCTCTATAATGATTTTTTCAAAGCTAGGGCTCCTCGCGAGGAATACCACGTGGAAGCACTCAGGATAATAATTAGTAAAATATCGTTGTATCTTTTATCGGTTTTTCTGTGTGAGGGCATGCGAGTCACTTGTGTCACAAAGTGTTCAAGTTCCAAGACTGGGATGGTCTGGACTAACCCAAGGTGAGCTCCTTCTGATCACTAAGCCGAAGATGGTGGGCATCGGGTCAGGACTGGAGACCCGTCGTGCCATAAAGGTCGATCATAGCGATAAGAGGGAAAAATGTTTGATTAATCGCCAAGCAATGGGGATGCATGGCCGATACGTCGATTCCTATAAAAAGAAGAGAGAGAGTGTTGAAAAGCCTTGAAAGCTCCACATCGGGGTGCGAAAAGGTATCCAAGGCCGTATCGGTCACATGTTGACCATTTCCTTATTGTTATGTGCCCCCCCAAACTCATGTGTTTTGAAAAAATTACCGACACATCTATAATGATTTTTCGGGAGCTAGGGCTCCTCGCGGGGAATGCCACGTGGAATCACTCGAATCTTGTGCCAACCTCCTTGAGTCACGTGCACATCATTTGGGGCAGGTGTGGTCGTCCCTGCCGAACCGGTCGTCCTGGCCATGACCTTGAGATAGGACGGTGTACCGATACGGAAAACTATAATATATATATATATATTAATATATAATGGAAAAAATTAATTGAAATGATATGTTATCTCATTTGGTTAAGTGTTCGGCCATTTGAACGGGTTTCTCTGAGTTCGAATCTCAGCTTCAGCGTTAAGTTTTCCATAATTTTTGTTAATATAACTTATTCCAAAAATTAAATGAAAACACGGCAGAACACTATTTCGAACCTGGCACCTCACTGTTGATTTGTTTTCTTAATTAGATTAGATTCCTATCCCGCCCCCTTTAAATACATACATGCATAAACATGTGAATCAAAGATAAGGGGATGAAAGGATGGAAATACTAACCGTGATCGCCACCAAGGATTAACAACGCCGCAAGGATGAAGAAAGGAGTGCAATGGCGCCGTATACCTTGGAAAGAAAACTTGATCGCGCTTGAAACGGGGTGCGGGGAACTTGTGGATTCAAACCTCCTCTCCTTCCAGCCGGCTAGAGGAAGAGGGCCTCACGTTGTATTCATGCTCTCCTGTAAAACAAAGATCAAACAAGGATAAAAAACCCATTAGAACATGCATGTGTAGTATCAATCCCGTAGTGATAAAATAGTGTTAGAAATTGAGGAAGAACGCACCGGGGGGAGGTTTTTAACCCCTGTGGAAGGGTGGAAATAATAGGTGGGTGTGTTGTGCATGCATGAGATTTGAAATCACGAGATTTGATTGAGAGAGTAGAGAGAAATCAATGATGCAAAACGGAGAAAAATGCATGTGTAGCAGAAAGTGCAGAAAACTGTGATGATTTGTGATTTTAAGGAGATTAGAACTAAGAGTGTAGACCATGAAATCAAGCCCAGAAGGATGAAATTGAAAGCCAATACTTCCCTCTTCAAGTCAGGGTCGAAGGATTGAGTCGGCGGTGCAGCATGGCTTCGCCCCACGTCCGGAAAGAGCCCCCCGTCGCGACTGTGAACTGGGCAGTTTATATAGAGTTTTGTAAGAAATCCTCATCTTCTTATCACGATTCCCGGAGATAGAGTCCAAGATAAATCGAGTTCTTTGGATCAAACTCGAGATAATACAAAGGACAAGAGATAGGAACAAACGGGGATCAATTCAGAGGAGGATTCTAGAAGATATGTCTTTTGGAAGGCAGCCCGGAGCCTTATCTGCAGAGTTTGAGTTGAACTAGGAAACATAAATCCTGATCTTACGACCCAGATCCCAAGAGATATTTCCAATTAAAATTTGATTCCTACGAACCAAATTCAAGATAATACCAAGGGCTAGAAGTAGGAAAAAACGGGGATCAATTTGGATAAGAAGTCAAGAAGTTATGGACTCTTCAAGAGGGCCACGGCGCACAAAAACGGAGCAGAGTCCAGCACGAATTGGACTCTCTGGTGCATGTAACGGTCTATCATAGGACCGTCATAGTGATGTAACGGACTAGGGTAGGTCCGTCACACTCTGGAGGTCGAACGAGACGTTTTGGATGAGTTTGGATGTAACGCACCTAAACAGGGCCGTCACTTGGCCTAACGGTCAAGGATAGGACCGCCACACTCTAGGGGTTGAACCGGGCTGTTTTGGGCAAGTTTTGGTGTGACGGTCTATTGTAGGACCGTCACACTGAAGTAACGGTCTTCACTGGGCCGTCACTTCAATGAAGTAACGCACCTGCAAATGACTTTCACATCGATGAAGGTAGATTCTGGGCAGACTGCGCGCGACTTTAGAAATTGAAGTATATCTCTCAAACGGTGGAGAATTAGAAAAAGTGGTAAACATAGAAGTTGTAGATAACTGAGAGAGGAACAACTTTCATGAAGAAAGAAATGTGAGAAAATGATTGGAAGAGGGTGAAAATGGGGCTGGAAGAGAGAGGAAAATTCTGGAATGTAGGTGAACAGCACAGCACGCCGGAAAAAATGTGAATAACTCACAATCGGGCCAGAACTGGCCAACGGTGTAGAAAAGAATTGTTAGATCTTTGCTTAAAGAGGAACAACTTTGATGAAGATAACTTTTGAAAGAGGGAATGAAGAGGTGAAAAAGAACCACTTTCATGACGCCAGTGAGAGAGAGCCGATTACTTGAGGAAGCCGGCATAAAAGGGCCGAAAGTTGACTTAGAAGCTGGAATCTGAAAAGATAAGCTCCGGTGCCTAAGAAATACATGATCTCCAAGCTCAAAGGTATGGAAAGGTAAAAATGGGCTCAAAATCCATCCAAGGAAGCTCCAAAATAATGGGCTAATTCGGGGCATCAAAAATGATGAATAAGAGAGAACGACCGCAACTTGTAGGCTAAAACGGGTGTCAACAGATGCCCCTCCTTGATGTTCGCTTTGCAAGGGAACGAGCGAAAGCGACGCGGAGGTGAAATGGAAAGGAGATGGAGCGAAAGCGATAGCGACGTGAAATGGAGATGAAGCGGAGATGAAGCGAAGGGAACTGATAAGCGGGCATCAAGGCCAAAAAAGACACCCGTTACAACTAACAAGCGACAGGAATTCTCCCGAAAACGCCGAACTAACCACCTGAAATGATTGACAAGGATGAGACATGTCTGGAGAACTAAACTAAAGGAGGAAAAAGGAAACACGACCAGCCTCATCGGGGACACAATCCATGGACAATGAGTGGGTCGGAAGGAACACAGCATAAGAGCTGGAAAGGAGAGATAAGACTCAGATAAAATCCAGACAGGAATCACACTGACCAATTAGACCAAGCGGCAAGATCAGAGAAATCGTTCAAATTCGGAGTGGAATGAAGAATCTCTTATCCAAGAGAACTGAGTGCAATCAACCATTGCTGAGGAGAAATCCTTGAACGGATCACGAGACATGAATGCTCAAAATGACATGATGCATGCTAGGCTAAAATAAAGAAATCATTAAAACGAATGCAAAGAAAGATAAAATAGAAAGTACTCAAGGATAATATTGCTAGACTGAACCAAGACGGGGTCAAGAGTCTTCTTGCAACCACGGCGTGCGAGACAGAGTCAATCATCCCCCACTCGACTCAACCGAGCGGCCTATCCAACGATTAACCGTATGCTCTTAGATCATCATCATTTTTGTTAAAGGGGAACATCAGATCCCAGAACACACGGGCAACCAGCCGGTCCTTGAGAGGTTATAATAATGTAGATACCATATAGTAATGCAACAATAAGCAAGGATAGAGAACCATACCTGACTTACCTGCCAAGCGAAACGGCATTTTTTAGATTTTCGATTTCTTGATTTTTGTGGATTTTCATCATAAGACAACAACCACATTGACATGATATAATGTGAACATGAACGAATATGAACGAGCATAACATGAACATAACATAATAAGAGAAATATGAACAAAACATGGCACAACATAACATAACAAAGATGGATGAAATATAACAAACAAACAAATGGCAAACTTGCATGCGACTAAAGGCACGGTGGGACAAGACAACATGCACACGGTGGGACAACACATGCAGTGGTATAAGGACACGGTGGGACAAAGACACGTGGGATGACAATACCACGGAGGACAACACGTGTGATGAATGACACGGCAGGATAGGGATACATGTGACGAATGACACGGCGGGACAAAAGACATGGAGGACCATAGAAATATATGACAAGGACACACTCTTCAATCAAAGCCCAAGATCAGATGAAGCGAAACCGCCAGGTTCAAAATTGTGGGACAATGCCCTCTCATGGAGACATGATTAAGCAAATAAGCGAAAGCTGAGAAGGCCATGAGCTTCAGAACAGATCTAGAGATAGGATTGAAGAGATGAGAACATATCGAAGATGTGGACAGGAGACAGAGCACAAAGATATGGCAAGGAAAGCTTGAACCTGTAACCTACAGCCTGCACACTTAGCAAACAAATTACGTATCTGTCCTCAAAATAAAAATAAAAGGAACAAAAGATAAGTATTTTGGATTTTTCAATTTTCTTGATTTTTTTTGATATATTCAAATTTTTGTTATTTTTGACATATTCGATTTTTTTTTTTGGAATTTTGACATATTTGATTTTTTTGGATTTTGATAAATTTAATTAATTTTTTTGGATTTTTGACAATATCATTTTTTTGGATTTTGACAATATTTCATTTTTTTTTTATTTTGACAATATCAATCTGCAGCACCCAAAGACAGGCTCGAACTACTGGCCGGGAATCGTCGTCCCTCCCCTCTCATTAAAGGCTTCCCTTAAGCAGGGCGTGCATGTGAGGGTGGCTTACCATAACCAACCGTCTCTAAAGAACGGTGCCCCTACTAAGGCCATACCCGGGATACAACCCAGCCTAAGAGGGAGATAGAAGAAAATTGGAGGTAAACTTTATGCAGGATGGGAGACATCAGGATTTGAATTCCTTCCAGGGCACCACCCCTCAAAGAGTAGGTCTGTTGCGCTGAGGCTTTGTGTCTTTGATTTTGAGACCCATATTTATCAGGCACGCATGCGACCAGGCTCAAGACGTCCCGCGGGGCTTCGCCACTCTTGCCATGCCTTTGATTTTCATAATTTTGCATATTCATTCTTATTGATTTTTGACAGCCCTTGTTGGCTAGATATTGCATGAAAGCTCACTTTCGAGGGTCAAGACTGCCCCTATTTGAGACCTCTCTCGTATTAGGGAGCGCCTAGGTTGGTCATCTTATCCATCAACCTCTTGCCCCTACACTTGGCCGAGCAGAGAAAAGAAAAAGACCTTTGTGCATACCCAAAGTATGGCCAAAGCAGCAACGGTGTGCCTCAGAGAGATCGGCTATGGCTCACCGTGTAGTGTGTGAAAAAACCCATACTCAAAGGTCACCCTCAACGATCGGGGAGAGAAACTAGACTCCCAGCGTGGAGCTATCACCAGCCTAAGGATGCTGCAGAAGCAAACTCATTTGACTAAATGAACTAAGCAAAATTCTAAAAGCCACTTAACCATGTGAGGAACCAACATTTATCTTAACAATGTGCAGGAGTAAATAAGTGATAATAATAGCATGTTCTTTGCACAAAATAAAGATACCTTGCAAATCCACGGAATGAAACTAGCATCCTGAAGCAATCGTGATCATCGAGCTTCGCGCAGCACGAGCTTCATATTCCTTGCTTGACAGGACGAAAGGGAGAGGATAACAAAGGATTAAAGATTCCTTGACACGGAGGAGCGGCAGACATCAAACTGGACGAAGGAGGATAAAAAGGAAGAGAGACGAGGGCTAGAACTCCCTCGTTAAGGTGCCAAGACCCTGATAACAAGGAACCAAATATAGAAGAAACCATATTAGCTGAGATCAAGGTGGACTAAATCCTCGAAAACAGCAAGAGAAAGGGCGAAGACCCCGAAAGGGTGAAGAGGAAAGAGTAGAAAGATGATAAGAAGAATCATCCGACGTGGTCGGAGAAGAGGGACGAGAATCATCCGACAGTGCCATAGAAGGAGAATGGGAGACACCCGCCAAGGTCGGGGAATAAGAAGAACCCGGAGATACCGGAGGGGAAGAATCAGAGGAGGATATAGGCTGAGGCCGAGAATGGTGAGGAGATGAAAAGTCCGGAGGTTCCGGATAGGAAAAGGAAGAACGGGGATTCGTGGATCTGAGATAGGAGGAGAGAATTGTGGAGGGAGAATTAGGAAAGGGCAGATACACCACCCAGGGGTGGGAACCGAGCAGAAGAAATGATGAGTGAAATGAAGAAGAAGGAAGAGAAGTGGACCCCTGAGTGCACAACCGATAGCCATTGAGTTTACGTCGCCGCCTCTTCTTGGCAGAAATTTCTTGAAAATGGACCCACCTGGTGCGGGCTTGGACCTTCGGGCTTCTTAATCTGTAATACCTTCTCAAATAACGGGCCCACCTAGCAGATGACCTGGCCCGACTATGAACATGCAACTTCATCGGTGCGGTTGCCCCTAGACACCCGGTGCTAGCAATATGCGAACACTCTTGAGCGAGTAACCCTTCAGAGTGATGAATATCACAAACCCACGGGGTTTTGTCTCTCGGCACTAGAAGCATGAGATTCGGTAACTCCACTCAGAACTCAGTCTTGAAGCATAACTCCCTTGATAGAAGAGACGGGTGAAGCTGAGGGAGAGTAATACACGGCGTTGACATGGCCGGTCTGCTAATAAATCGAGGAAGATTACATAACAGGTGCAGAATATCCTTGGAAAGTGTAGAAGATACGGCCAATTGCCCCTTGAACATAGAACCCATAATCTGCTTGGTGGCCATATGTGTTAGCACAACGCGGGTAGAGAATCCTTCTTGGCCTGTCATCTGAACAGCAAAAGAGCGAGGAGAAATAATAGCATCAACGGTGAACTCTCCGGTGAGCAAAGAGATTGCCATCGACCTCGCTCGGGAAGAAACTGGCATCAACTCAAGGGAACTCTTCTTAGCAACTGTCATCTTTGAAAGTAGAGGCGCATCATCCCCAAAATAACCAGGGACGAGGACACGAACCGGCATTCGACAGATAAAATCCTGAATCTTGAAATGCACGGTCGGCACTGAATCATCCTGACTTGGCTTATTATCTCCCTGGGGATTAGACCCGAGGGGCACCAAAGGAAGCGCACACCCGCTCCGTGGGGTGGAAGTGGTTGGAGAAGTAAAGGGAATATGCTTGGGTGGAACACGTGAAGGTTTGTAAGGCATGGAGGCTCCAACGGGAGTGGTGATGTAAAGTGAAGGCATAGGCGATGTGGCGATGATAGGCTCAGGTGGTGACAAAGGCGAAGGTGAAGGCGTGGCTGAGGGTAGAGGTAAAGGAGAAGGTTTGGCTTGCTCAGGCTCGGGCAAAGGTGATGGCGGAGATGGAGGCAAGGGTGGAGATGGAGGTGGTGATGGAAGCATTGGTAGTGGAGATGGAGATGATGGTGATGGCAATGGAGATGGTGAGGATAGTGATGAAGGCGATGGGGGTAGTGGACATGGAGGTAGAGAGGGTGAAGAGGGAGGTTGTGGTGTCCACCGTCGACGTGTCGACACAACGCGTCGAGCGGTGTTAAGGGTAGAAGTAGTGGTAGTGATGGTGGGAGAAGAAGAGGAGGCACTAGCCTGAGCAAAGGCTTGGGTTTGTGGAGGTTGCGGAGATTGGATAGGAGATGGCGGAGGTAATGGAGTAGGCGAGGTAGTAGGTGATGGAGCGAGTGCAGAACTAGACGAGGAATCACAAGGGTGCCCCTGGCCTTGAAGTAAGGGAGACGGCTGCCCCGGCGGCACTTCTTGCTGCTGCTGTTGGTTGCGAAGATGTAAAATGACTTTGTGAATAGCGGCCCAGTCAATCCTTTTCTTAGCTTCCAGATCATAAACATAATCCCGAAGCTCAGGACAATCCTCAACCAAATGCCCCGGCTGGCGGTGAAAATCACAGAACTGAAGCATATCCCCGACTGCGGGTCGGCAAGGCACAACTGGAGAGAGCGGCAACGCATGAGTGGCCATCAAAGCCCGAAATATATCGGTGAAACACTCTGGCAACGGAAGATGAGGAGCCTGCTTCGGGCAAGGTGGATGCCGAGGGATATGTAATGGTGGAGAAGGTTGTGGAGACGGAAGTGGAGGTTACGTAGGCAGGAGTGCGTGGCTAGTGGTGGAGGGCTTTGGTGAAGGCATGTGTGGAACAGGATGAGGGGGTATGTAGACGGCATCTACTTGCTCGGGATGTGGTGTTCCCTTGACCGGAAGTGGAGATGGAGACGGGTATGTGGATGCGGGAGGCTGACTCATGGAAGGTTGATATGCTGAGGCGTATGGGTATGTAGAGGCGGGAGGTTGGCTCGTGGAGGGATATGTGGCGGAAGGCTGACTCATGGCCGGCTGACTCATGGGAGCATAGGGATGACATGTGGAGGGTGAAGGTTGATATGTGGAGGTGGATGGTGGAGACTCGAGGTCAAGGGAATCTTGGATTTGTTGGCGAATGAAGCGGGCTCGGCTGTAAAGTTGCTGCCAGGAGGTGATGTCGTTGAGGGTTAAGATGAACCGATACTCAGGCACGGCATTGGATATCAGCATCTTGATTTGCTCTCCCTCCGGTATGTGCCCCGGGACCTGCGCGGCAAGGCGACGCCAACGATCGGCAAAGGTAGAAAACTCTTCTTCGGGCTTCATCATCTCTTGTGCCAGATCCGCGATAGAATACTTGGGCCCAACCTAGTCTTGATACTGCTGAATAAACTTTTCTTGAACGGCATGAAAACTCACAACTTGCTCTTGCGGAAGAGAGAAGAACCAATCTCGAGCCGGGCCTTCCGATGACAGACCAAACAGATAAGCCATCAAGTGTTGGTCATGTCGAAATTGGGCCGACTCATAAACGAACTCCTTCAAGTGCACATATGGGTCACCAACTCCACTATAACGGCGATATGCGGGAATTTGTGAAGATGGCGGAAGCCGAAGACCTTGAAATGCGAATGGGATACTCAAGGAGGATTTGGGATCGATCCGGCGTTGAAGCTCATCAAGCTGGCGTTGGGTTTGAGCAATCATCTCCTGGGTAGGGAGAGATCGAGAAGAATATGGGCCAACTTGAGCAAGAGGGTGTGAATTAGGACCAGGAGCATGGTATTGGGACGAATAAGAGGATCCGGGCTGAGAAGAAGACGGGCCCATTCCGGGAATGGAAGGATATGTGGGCCTGGAAGAGGCATGAGCATATGGGTTGAATGGGCTGGCAGTAACATGGGCAGAAGGATGAGGCCCATTAAGAGAATAATGCCCATTAGCAATTGGGCCAGCAACATATGAAGGAGAAGGAGGAGGCCCATGAATAGGAGATGGCCCATTATGAGAAGAAGGCCCATTAAGATGAGATGCAATAAGACGTTGGGCCTGGGCCGGGTCCATTTGGCAAACAAGGCTTGAAATACGGGCCATGAGATTAGCTTGTTCCTCAGATGGGTCAGGGGGACCACGAGAAGATGGACCCAAGCGGGAAGAGGATTCCACGTGGGAATAGGAAGCAGATTGGGAAAAAGAATGATACAAGGGGTTAGAATACTGCTCCATGAGGGCAAATGGAGACTTAATACATGGAGATCAAGGACAATACAAATGGGGAAGCAATGGCTTAATGGGCTTGAGAACAAGGGGGGCCGACCCACTAATGCAAAGATGAATGGACAACGGACCACGGGACAATGGACTAGACAATGGACACACAAAATGGCCTAAGCTAAATGGGCCTAACAATAACAAAACATGTGGATGATGAAAGAATGCAACACAAAAATCACTAATGAGCTTGGACAAGCCCAATCAACACGAACAATGCAATGTGAGAGTTTTCACCCAAGTCAAACAAGTTAATATGATGGGAAATCTTTTAGGGGTTTCAATAGACCTTTTAATGATTTGAATTAATAACAATTCCCTCAAGATAGGAATCTCATAGGAATAAGGTCCAAACTTTGGGTTGACTAAGGTTAACTCCCTCACACTTATGCAAATGCAAGCCTAAAGGGGTGGAAAGATACAACCGGCCCGACATCCGTGTGGGAATCCACGGCTCACGGGGATTTATGGAGGTCCTTGATGTGTTTTCCTGGTCGGCTCAAAGAAATATGGAGACGAGAGGTCCACGCACCAAGGTAGGAAATGCAACTATGATATGCAATGTATGGCCCTATGTGCACCGGAGTGCATGTAAATTCTAGCTTAAAACTAGAAAATCAAGACTAGATTAAACTATGCAAACATGATCCAACTAAAACAAATAGTATGTGGATGGAAAGACAATACAAAGATCTACACACCGGGCCCAAGAACAGATCAATCTGACCCCGGGAGGTCAATCAAATCACTGAGCAAAGATGCCCCCGTGACCCTATGCGCAGACCACATGCAGATTTTATGGACAAAATGCTAAAATGATGACAATTTTTAACTAAGCAAATGAGACCCAAATGATGCAAATAAGCTATGGATGGAAAGACAATATAAAGGACTATCCAATGGAATAAAAATCAGTGCAATCAGACACCGGGAAGGCAGTCAAATCACTGAGTAAAGATGTACCTGTGAACCTGTCCCAGAGCCTGCCTGCAGAACTTATGCACAAAACTCAAAAAGTTGGACAAGATTAGAATATGCAAATGTTAACCAAATGATGCAAATGATTGATGGATGGAAAGACAATACAAAGGGCTATCTAACGCAACAAGAATCAGCTTAATCGGACTCCGGGATCAAAAGTTATGCCTCGATGAACACGGCCATGTGAGCATGCACGCAAGACTGCCAGAAGCCGTGTAACGGTCTACCAAAGGACCGTTACCTGCATGTGACGGTCTACTGCAGGACCGTCACACTACCAGAGCCCTTAAAACACCAAAAATAGTTGGAGAATGGAAGAAATATCACCTAAACATGAACATGCACCCACCCAACTTACCAAAGAGCATGAAAACAAGCGTGATGGGCATTGGTGTCCCACCGTGATCGCCAAAAAATTGTTGATTTGTTTTCTTAATTAGATTAGATTCCTATCCCGCCCCCTTTAAATACATACATGCATAAACATGTGAATCAAAGATAAGGGGATGAAAGGATGGAAATACTAACCGTGATCGCCACCAAGGATTAACAACGCCGCAAGGATGAAGAAAGGAGTGCAACGGCGCCGTATACCTTGGAAAGAAAACTTGATCGCGCTTGAAACGGGGTGCGGGGAACTTGTGGATTCAAACCTCCTCTCCTTCCAGCCGGCTAGAGGAAGAGGGCCTCACGTTGTATTCATGCTCTCCTGCAAAACAAAGATCAAACAAGGATAAAAAACCCATTAGAACATGCATGTGTAGTATCAATCCCGTAGTGATAAAATAGTGTTAGAAATTGAGGAAGAACGCACCGGGGGGAGGTTTTTAACCCCTGTGGAAGGGTGGAAATAATAGGTGGGTGTGTTGTGCATGCATGAGATTTGAAATCACGAGATTTGATTGAGAGAGTAGAGAGAAATCAATGATGCAAAACGGAGAAAAATGCATGTGTAGCAGAAAGTGCAGAAAACTGTGATGATTTGTGATTTTGAGGAGATTAGAACTAAGAGTGTAGACCATGAAATCAAGCCCAGAAGGATGAAATTGAAAGCCAATACTTCCCTCTTCAAGTCAGGGCCGAAGGATTGAGTCGGCGGTGCAGCATGGCTTCGCCCCACGTCCGGAAAGAGCCCCCCGTCGCGACTGCGAACTGGGCAGTTTATATAGAGTTTTGTAAGAAATCCTCATCTTCATATCATGATTCTCGGAGATAGAGTCCAAGATAAATCGAGTTCTTTGGATCAAACTCGAGATAATACAAAGGACAAGAGATATGAACAAACGGGGATCAATTCAGAGGAGGATTCTAGAAGATATGTCTTTTGGAAGGCAGCCCCGGAGCCTTATCTGCAGAGTTTGAGTTGAACTAGGAAACATAAATCCTGATCTTACGACCCAGATCCCAAGAGATATTGCCAATTAAAATTTGATTCCTACGAACCAAATTCAAGATAATACCAAGGGCTAGAAGTAGGAAAAAACGGGGATCAATTTGGATAAGAAGTCAAGAAGTTATGGACTCTTCAAGAGGGCCACGGCGCACAAAAACGGAGCAGAGTCCAGCACGAATTGGACTCTCTGGTGCATGTAACGGTCTATCATAGGACCGTCATAGTGATGTAACGGACTAGGGTAGGTCCGTCACACTCTGGAGGTCGAACGAGACGTTTCGGATGAGTTTGGATGTAACGCACCTAAACAGGGCCGTCACTTGGCCTAACGGTCAAGGATAGGACCGCCACACTCTAGGGGTTGAACCGGGCTGTTTTGGGCACGTTTTGGTGTGACGGTCTATCGTAGGACCGTCACACTGAAGTAACGGTCTTCACTGGGCCGTCACTTCAATGAAGTAACGCACCTGCAAATGACCTTCACATCGATGAAGATAGATTCTGGGCAGACTGCGCGCGACTTTAGAAATTGAAGCATATCTCTCAAACGGTGGAGAATTAGAAAAAGTGGTAAACATAGAAGTTGTAGATACCTGAGAGAGGAACAACTTTCATGAAGAAAGAAATGTGAGAAAATGATTGGAAGAGGGTGAAAATGGGGCTGGAAGAGAGAGGAAAATTCTGGAATGTAGGTGAACAGCACAGCACGCCGGAAAAAATGTGAATAACTCACAATCGGGCCAGAACTGGCCAACGGTGTAGAAGAAGAAAATGTAGATCTTTGAAAGAGGAACAACTTTGATGAAGACAACTTTTTAAAAGAGGGAATGGAAGAGGGTGAAAAAGAACCACTTTCAGGACTGCACAGTGAGAGAGAGCCGATTACTTGAGGGAAGCCGGCATAAATGGGCCGAAAGTTGACTTAGAAGCCGGAATCTGAAAAGATAAGCTCCGGGGCTCTAAGAAATCATGATCTCCAAGGCTCAAAGGGTATGGAATGGTAAAAATGGGCTCAAAATCTATCCAAGGAAGCTCCAAAATAATGGCTAATTCGGGGCATCAAAAATGATGAATAAGAGAAACGACGCAACTTGTAGGCTAAAACGGGTGTCAACAGATGGGCACCTCACGATTAACAGCGATACACTTATTAACAAACTTAATTAGTCAAGTCCCCCACTCGAACGTCTCATGTGCTGAGCCATTATTCACCATTGTGAACCCAATTTATACCCTTCACGGCTATTTGTCACCGCTAGACATCTATTTGTCACCCTTACGGCTGATAGCCGTGGCCTTAGCATTTTCCCTGTTACATTGAAGTCGTCGCGCTAACTCATTTTTCACCCTTAGCGACTTACATTGAAGTCGTCGCGCTAATATGTTACATTGCTGCCTTGAAACTTTTCCATGTTGTTTCCACATTGGTGTGAGAACTGTGACAAGAGCGCTTCTTTCATTATCGTTCAGCATTTCTCACCCTATATGTTCTATTTATCAGCCTTCACTTATATTTGTCAGCCCTATGAAGATATTTGTTTGCCTTACTCTCTGAAGCCGTCGCCTTCGACTCTTTTCACACTCAAAGCTGGAACTGTCTCCCTAAATCCATTTATCACCCTTATATATCACCTTTTCACCGCTGAAGCTTAATTTGACACTCTTACGAGAGTATTTGTTACCTTTAGTCTTCTTCTATTATTCTTAACAAACTTTTTTAGTTTTCTGTGTCCACTGTCGCTGGCCGAAGCTTGACACTCATTTGATTGGACTTCAGAAGTTGCAAAAGCTTGACTTTGACTATTGACTTTGCCTGGAGTATGGTGACTTGAGTCAACATATTACAAGTTGACTAGAGCCTTCCTTGTCCTGGCGTTGACTTTGATGACTGTGGTCAGCCCTCGCTTGTTCTTCAGATTGCTTTAGAGGCCTTGGGATCACTGTTCACATTTATCTTCTGGTGAGGAAGTGCAAGTCCTTTCTCTTCTAGTGAGCTGGTCTCTCTCTCCTCCAGTTCCTCTTTCTTCTGTTCTTCTTTACCTTTTGCTTCCTTCTCATTTGTTACCAATGTGAAGTTTTTTGTTACTCCAGTTGAGCATTTGTCACCTATACTCACCTAATTGTCACCACTAATGTCCAGAAGCCGTTGCGCTTAATCTCACACTGCCTTGAAAGTCACACATCGGCCTTGTCTCTATTGAGCCCTATTTGTCACCATTAGCAGGGTATTTTTTTACCTTTGCTAACCCATTTGTCACCTGTGTAGACATATTTGTCGCCCTTGAGCTCCAATTGGTCCACATGGAAAACGGGACACGTCGGCCACACGGGGGTGTGTTCACGTATTGCCGCCGATGCAATGCCGCAGTCCACATCAACAGAAATGATGACGCCGAACTGGACCTCAAAATTAAAAATCCCCAATTCCTTATTTACCCTTCCCGCCATGTCTTGGCTCGTAACAAACCTACCAAAAGGCGGTTCGTCTCTCTATCGTGCTCAGCGTCTCCTCTTCCTCACGGTGCTATTCATCTCCCCTACAAGCAATTTGCGAGCTATCCGTCATTTGCTGTGCGGTCATCCTTAGTTGTCACTACTCTTTCATCACTGACAGCCATGGAGCCGAAGGAGACACCCGTGCAACGCTCCGTCCGCTGTAAACTGGATGTCCCACCTGCATCTCAGGAAGCTACGGTTCCTACGGCCAAAGAAGAAACGTCTGAGGAACCTAGGGTTTCTAAGGGCTCCACTTCAGGACGACAAGTTAAAGTTAGGGGGTTCCTTATCTCCCTTACATAGCTATTTGCCCCCTTTATCGACCTATTTATTTGTCGTCACTTATCTACCTATTTGTCACTCATAAAGACCTACCTGTCACCAAATTTCATACATTTGTCACCCTTAAGCACCTATTTGCCACACCTAAACTCCCTTGTCTATACATTTGTCACCCTTGTCTTAATCTTAATATTTTTTATATTTCTTGATCAGTCAATTAACTGAATATATTGTTTACACATTTTTTTGAATCTAGTCAACACAAAGGTCATCTCGGCCCGGTGTTCTATGGACATTTACATAAAGGATAGGGATCAGATGGCATTTTGGGAATGTCACAAGTCATTGATGAGGACCACACCCTTTGGTCCATATGTTGACAATGCCTCTCCCCTCACCTTCACCATGACACTATTGGAGGAGATTATTTGCGCCCATAGTGGTGGAAATTACTTCCGTATGGGTAGTAAGGAGGTCGCATTCAGGGTGGAAGATGTGGGCATAATTTTAGGATTACCTTGCTCCGGTCAGCCGGTTCAACATTATGGATCCGCGAAACAGAAGTCGAAGTTGCAGCATCGATTTGGATTTGCAGCAACATTTGACCGGAAGAAAGTGTGCTCTCTCATCCAGCAAATTGTTGGGTCCGATGAAGAGTAGGATGTGGCCAACACTGTCCGACTGTGGATTGTACTCTTACTGTCCACTTTCCTTTGCCCACAGTCGATGCATTCTTGTCCACAACAGATGCTATCATGCTTAGATGACATTGGCAGAGTTTCAGATTACAACTAGGCAGCCGCCATGCAACAGGTAACGATGCACAAGTTTGAGCAATTAGTGTTGGCGGTCTAGAAATGACGGTCAGGTACAATTGACCGTGCTAAGAGAAGAGCCGGAATGCATCCCCGGCCCATACATTTATATTTGGTTGTTCTGCCGCACTTGCTGTAAGTTTTTTTATTTTTGTTGTGTAATAATGTGTCAATCATTAATTCTATTGCATTGTAAAATAACTTGATATATTTCATATTACATGTCTAGTTTTTTGAGCACACGCGGGTGCGGCAGCCACTAAGGCAGGTGGCACTTCCCCGACTATTTAGGTGGGGGCCATTTGTAGATAGGAAATTAAAATTCTCCATTGGATCCCTGCGAGACCAACAGGTATTATGAGTACTAAAATCAACTTCTTCTTCGTCATTCAACATTAATGAATAACCGAACTGATGTGGTTTGAAATGTCGGTGATCGAAGAGCTCCTTGATAAGCCAAGAGAAAGGGTGATGGTGTACGGTGATCAGATGATGACCCGACCTAGTGATGAGGGGACGTTCTCATCAGCTCCATGCATGCTTGTGCTACAGGATATTACCACTACATTGAAGATCCAACATCGGCTACTTGAGGAAACACTACAATAAAAGACGCGATTTCAGACGGACGCATTCCGTCGGAAATCCGTGTGAAATCCTGTCATAAAACCAGTCTGTAACGAATTTCTAATAGATTTCCAACGGAAAGTGGCCATCACATATTCTTGGTCACAAATTTCACACGGAGAGGTGATCCGTCAGAATTTCCGTGTGAAATTTTCGACGACAAATTTTCTGTTAGAATTTCAGTAGGAAATTTCATACAGAATATGCGTCATAAAATCTGTCTGACGTGTAATTGTGTGAGAATATCTGTGTGACTATTTGTGGGAAATTCACATGCCTTTTCCGTCCGAAATGCCGTCTGATTAAATCCGTTACAAATGGCGTCTGTAAGTTCCGCGTGAATTGATGTCGGAAATATCACACTGCTAGTCCGTTACATATTCGTCAGAAATTCTGTCTGATATATTAAAAAAATTACCCGTTGGAAATAACACGGTGGGAAATAGCGTATGAAATTTGTGACGGATCTGTCGGAAATTCCATGTGAAATAGTTCAGTTATTTTTTTAAGCTCTAAATTATATTATTAAACCTGTTAAAAAATACATAAAATTACAAAGAACTAAAACTCAAACTCAACACATTTCACACAAATCCTCCACCTCCGCTGATCATCAAACACATACATCAAATTAAACACAATAAAATAAACTCCCCTGCTGATCACCAATGTACAGAAAATTAAACACAATAAAATAAACTCCCCTGCTGATCACCAACGTACAGAAAATTAAACACAATAAAATAAACTCAAGAAATATCCTCCATCTCCTCATCCTCCATCTGCTCATCTCCTATGACGCCGCCCGCAGAAGGATGCCCCTACAATAAAAAAATAATCATATAACATTCATTCAAAATATAAAAAAATTAGTGTGAATATTTGATTAAATTACATAAATTAAAAAATCAAACCTGCTCTCCTATGTCGCTGCCCACAGAAGGATGCCCCTACAATAAAAAAATAATCATATAACATTCATTCAAAATATAAAAAAATTAGTGTGAATATTTGATTAAATTACATAAATTAAAAAATCAAACCTGCTCTCCTATGTCGCCGCCTGCAGAAGGTTGCTCCTACAATAAAAAAATAATCGAACACAATCAAATATAACATTCATTCACAGACTGAAAAAAATTAGTGCAAATATTTGATTAGACTTCATAAATTAAAATATCAAACATAATCAAAAGGATAACTGCATAGATTATGTAGCTGTGATCAGTAATTTAAATTAATTACAAGAAGAGATTCTAAGCATCGAACCGATCCGAAGTGAATCCCTAAGTTTTGACAAGTCACATTCATCTCTCAAGTTGTGTTGCAACGATCGAGACGCTGATCCGACATATATTTCAAAGGTTAGATCCTAGAAGCCAACTTTTTTAACTTTTAACTAATTGCATTTACAAAATACACTTTTGAGCGTCGGGCCCAAACCGAGAATCCGATTTGGATTCCGCCAGTTCTCACAAGTCAATTTTACCTCCCAAGTCGTGTTGGAATGATCGGCATGCCGATCAGAGCCATATTTTATATTTGGACCTCTGAGGTCGACTTCTTCAATTTTAAACTAAGTGGATTTGAAGAATCCACTTCTGAGCACCGGGCTCAAGTCGGGTAACCGATTTGGATTCCTCCAATTCTCACAAGTCACTTTCATCTCCCAGGTCATGTTGGAATGATCGGTACATCGATCAAAGCCATATTTTATATTTTGGCCTCTCGAACCCAACTTTTTCAGTTACAAACTAAGTGCATTTGAGCAATGGACTTTGCAGCGCCGGGCTCAAACCGAGTATCCGATTTGGATTCGCCAACTCTCCCAAGTCAATTTTATCTCCCAAGTCGTGTTGGAATGATCAGCACGCCGATCAGAGTGATATTTTAGATTTTGAACCTCTGAACCCAACTTCTTGATTTTTTTAACACTGATGGCTTATACTAGCATCATAATTTTATATACACCTTAAGCTATATTGCTATGGAATTGATTGTTTTATTTTCCAAGCTTTCACATTACCTCTAAATCTCTTATTTGGAATTTGTACTGCTTCCATTTTTTAATCAATGTACCTTTTCCCCTCACTTTGTATAGTGCAAAGCGAGTTGTTGTCATAAGAGCATCTGATGACTTTTGGCCTAAAAGATCCACCATCCCACACAATTCACATAGCATCTGTTGCATACAATATTGTTCTCCCGGGGAAGTTTATGCAGCTTGATTGGGACATGTTCTATGTACACCAAAATTATTTTGTTTTCATGAATTATAAAAGAATCAATCCTTTAAGACTTAAATTGATCTTTTTTGTCATCTATCAGAGCCTTCATCCTATTGCTGAGTACCATGGAGCAGCTGTGCAATTTATGTGAGGTTGCACATGATAAGTTGTGTCTGTCTACAATTTTCACACTATTTTGGTGGGGACAATTGTCTCATTCAGCAACATTATCACAAATGCAGTGACAAACTAGGTAATCATGATTTCAATTTATTGAAGAAGCTTGTTGTTCGTGATGGATCTATATTGAGAGGCAAACTTCCACGCAAACCAACAAGGGACTGGTTGTTTTCAGACCCTGCTAGGGATGGAAAGAGGTATCAGTCATCAAGGCGTGTGCTGTGCATGCATTGAAGTCACTTATGTATACTCATCAGTTTCTTCTGTCATTTCAGTCACCTAAAGATTTGGAATTTGAATGATTATTCAGTTAAAACTCTATTTCCATACAAATCATGTTGGAACGATCGGCACGCTGATCAGAGCCATATTTTAGATGTTGGACCCCAAACCCACCTTCATGAAGATGTAAACTAAGTACATTTGAACAATGGATTTCGTAGCGCTGTGCTCAAATCGGGTATCCGATTTGGATTCCGTCACCTCTCCTAAGTCAATTTTACCTCCCAAGTCGTGTTGGAATGATCGACACGCCGATCAGAGCGATATTTTAGATTTTGGACCTCTGAGGTAGTCTTCTTCAATTTTAAACTAAGTGGATTTGAAGAATCCACTTCTGAGCACCGGGCTCAAGCCGGATATCCCATTTAGATTTCGTCAGTTCTCACAAGTCACTTTCATCTCCCAGGTCGTGTTGGAAAGATCAGAACGCCGATCAGAGCCATATTTTATATTTTGGACTCCCGAACCCACCTTCATGAAGATGTAAACTAAGTGCATTTGAACAACCCCAGATAGTGCTCCCGGACCGGATGGCTTCACCGGACACTTTTTCCATGCTTATTGGGATTTCATTGGGAAGGATGTAGTGGCGGCTGTCCAAGCCTTCTTCTGTGGCCACCTTGTTCCACGCAGTTTCACTTTCTCCCTCATTGCATTAATTCCCAAGGTGGACTCCCCAAAGTATTGTGCGGACTTCCGTCCTATTAGTCTATGCAACTTCAGCTATAAGGTCATCTCCCGTGTTCTCAGTGACCGGTTGGCCGGTCTCCTTCCTATCTTGATTTCCGAGGAACAAGGGGCATTTGTGAAGGGACGGTCCATTGTTCAAAACATCTCCTTGGCCCGGGAGATGGTGCAACACCTACGCCACAAAGGAAGAGGAAGAAATGTCATATTCAAGCTCGACATGGCCAATGCTTATGACCGGATGGAATGGGACTTCTTATTCATGATGTGGGGCAAATTTGGGTTTGACCTTTCCGTTATATCCCTCCTTGAGCCTCTTATCACTAACTGTTGGTTTTCTGTCCTCTTCAATGGGAATTATCATGGTTTCTTCAAATCTTCAAGAGGCCTCCGCCAAGGGGACCCCATTGCTTCTGCCCTCTTTATCTTGGCGGAGGAGGCACTTAGCCGTGGGCTGACCTCTTTGTTCCATAGAAGCCGTCTATTGAATGTGCTGGAAATCTTGGGAAACCATCTCCCGCCCCATTGAATGTGGCGGCCATATCCTCTCCATCATTGTGGGCCACCTTCTTCTAGGACAAGCACTTGAAATCTGAACACTTCTCCCTGGCCACTTTCAGTCATTGTATTGCTGCAGACAGAGTTCTTTGGCAGCAGGCCGCAAGCACCATTTATGCTCATCATCGGGTACTCATCTCCCCACTTGATGCTCATGCATGCTTCTGGCTAGATAAGTGGACAGGTGGCGCTCCTTTGAAGACATTTTTACCCCCACATGTGTGGGCTGCCATGAGGGACAAATCATTCAAGGGACGAGGCATCAATAATGCCCAGCGTAATTGGCCGACCTCATGGGGGGTTTCTCCTACTTTGGTGCAGCAAGGTCTTCCACGGATCATTCGGTGGCTGCCCCCGCATCTGGGTAGGTTGAAACTTAATGTTGATGGCGCGTTCAAGCTTGATATTGGCGTTGCCGGATGAGGTGCTGCTCTTCAGGATTCTCTAGGCCAACTTGTCTTTGCATTTGCTGCTCCATACCACAATGTTACCTCCAGCCTTGAAGCCGAAGCCCTCGCTCTCCGAGACGGTCTCTCTCTTTGTCTTGAGCGGGGGGTCCCTACGGTGGGAGGAATAGGGCGGGTGACTAGCTCGGGTCGGCCATGGTGTATGGCTAGTGACTTTAATGTAGTGACGGTGGCTTCAGAGAGGAGAAGGGCCACCCCCCACATGGGAGAGATAGATGATTTTGCTGTGGCAACTTGAAAATGAGTCAGTTTATTTGCAACATAATTCACTAGCAATCTTTGAATGCTTTTATAAAAGTTTCACTAAGATCATCTAAGAAGTTTTGACCTACAGAACTTGTCTCACTTTCTTGCTGAACTTAACAGTAGATATCCACCAACTATGTTATCATTTTTTAATGACATACTTTGTAAAAGTCACAGTTGAGGCTGATGCTTGAGTAAATACTTCTGAGGTTATTGAGACTCTCCTTTTGAAAGTGATATGTGAAGATGCAAAAAATGCTTATGATCAATGCATTTATTATTATTTTTTGTGTGGTTATGAGTACAGTGAACCTCCTTTATGTATCACAATTTGGCCGTCAGATTTTGACCTGCTTGTCCTTGAACGAAGTAGAACAATGCCATGTTCAGATATATTGCAAGCTGTCAAGCTTTTGTTACTCATCTTTTCTCATCTGTTGGCGAAGTCATCCTCAAAGCGTGAATAGCTTAATTCTGTTGTGTAAGTATAGAAGAATTTGTTTTGTTGACTAGGCACCATTTCTATTCCATTCTTTGACATTGATATCTTTTTCAGTCAGCTACTTGATGGCCTCCATGGGACTCCAAGTGTTGTGGAGCATGGGACTTGCATGTCTTGATGTCTATGCATTAAGAATTAAGAGAGATCTTCATAACCCAGTTTCAGTGAGCTTGTTTGTGGTTGGTAATTGGGTAATTGTTTCACCCCTTATACCTTACATGAAAGTGACTTTCATTTATATGCACTTCATGGTTAGGTTGTTTCAATAAAATCCTTCCAAGTTGAAATAAATGGGTCATTGAAAGTGAGCTTGAGATTCCTTCCAAGTTTACCAATGGACTTTGGTGTTGTTTTCCACCTGAATACCTTGCTCAATAAAATCCATACACCAATTAAAGGCTCCTGGCATACAGCAAACCTGCTATGTGTTACACCCAAAATGTTCTTTCAGTTAGCAATAACAATTAACAAATTCTTATTCCTTCACACTTAGATTGAATGTCACAGTTGCATTGACTTGCGCCCCTCCCAACACTTTACACCTACTCAAGCTCCTTCTTGGCCACCCAGATATCACTTACACAACAAGTCCAAAGCACATATACCATTTTTCATGGCCTGAATTAGGTTCACTCATTCTGTGGCCGTGTGGTGTCCCCACATCCCATGCCATTATGCCAAGCCACATGTAGGCCAGCTTTCAACCTCATCAATAACACTTCCTAATTCTGAATAAGGACTAAGAGAACATTTGGCCTTAGCCCTTGGCACCTTGCATGAACAAAAAACATACTTGGACTTATGGAAGGATCTGGGACACAAAGGCAAATAGTTTGCATGGAAAGGTTGTCACCATACAACAAATGCTTTAAAGCACTTAGGGGAGAGGAGTGGGCATGGCCAAGTGGTGGACCATGTCTGATACTAGGCTCGATATCTCTATAACAGACACTAGCATTGAACACTGATGCTCAAACTTGGATGATTTGCAAATGGGAGGATATGGTCATAAGCTACCCTCCCTAGGATCATACCATTCAATCCCCATCTAATAGCCAGGAATTCTCTAGAATAGGTTGATGCGTCTAAAAAGCATGATTGAGGTCCTGAAAGGTGAGAAATACAATAAAACCCAAAAGTTATACACATGGATATGATGGTATATGAAATACTAAACTGAGTCTTCAAGATGACCATACACATGTCATGACATCCTTCATCACAGGTTCTTGCAGGATTACAGATGATGACAAGTTAAAGACTGCTGTCTACATTAAGTGGAACCTGAAAAATGCATTTCCTTCAAAAGTAAGTTGCTTATGAAAACTAACTTAGTTGTGATTATAACTTGTTTATAATTGAGTAATTCTGTTAAAAAAAAACATAATAAACACTCACTTGATGGACCTGTGCCATGGTGGTGGATCCACACGAGAGAATTCCCGCCTGGGAGAGGAGGCCAGTGAGGGTCTGCAACATGGTTGCCTGCTGGGTAGATATCTCATCTCGGATATGCCACTGCAACTATCGCTCCCAATAATCTTCCATTGCTGATTGGACGATGTCTCTGAGCTCGATGGCAGAAGTACTGGGGGCAGGTGGAGGTGTACTGAAGGCACTACTACTAGTTTGGACAGGTCCTGAACTCGCACACGATGATATCACCGCGCTAAAGTCCAGGCTCTCCCCAAAACCATATAGCCGACCTTTCGTCGGTACGCCAGCTGCTGCCACCCATTCCACTGGATCGAACTCCAGCTGCTGCATGACTCCTTCCCCGTACTTCTCTATCACAGCTTTGGCATATGTTTCCTACAAATTGAATAAAATAAATAGTCAATTTCATATGAATCAATCCGATTTAAATGAACAGTAGAAGTTGCATATGTAGATAAACTTACCAATACTGACTAAGCTCTCTCACTCACAAATGAATCTGTCCCCTTCTTTCTGTGTGTTCTATCGAACACCTCGAGGAACGACGGAGATCGATTAAGTTCCACAGCCTATTATACAATTCATAGTAAAAAGCCGTCATATATATTAATAAAATGTACAAGGATATAGATTGAAACATTACTTACCATTTTTTGTTTATGTGCCGCGAAAGAGACGGACCCACTCGTATGCTTATTTGCGCCCGGTTGTGACGCCCTGTTTGCTTTGGCTTTTTGGGACTTTTCTATCCACTTGGGGTCGGCAAATTTGTCACACAGTATGTCCCAATCCTCCTTCCTCAACCATAGAGGGCGGTGCTCCTTCCACAGCTCTCGGTCTTCACTCTCACCAGTCATTTTTTTAGCGTGCTCTCGGGCCTCATGTAATTTCTTTTTGTAATTACAAAGCATACTAAACTCCCAGGCACGCCGACATCTCAACGCGTCATTGCCACACGTGAATTTAAAAGTCCGCTGTAAATAAATTTAGTTTCACACTTAATATATATACTATTGTGAATTGAGTTTGGAAAATACTTAAATCAAATGACGTAATTACTTACTAAGAACATGTCGAACAATCTATCGCAGATGGCCACCGAATATTCTTTGAAAGACTCTACTGGCCCAGGCACATGTGCCAGTACTAGTTCCATCCCATGATGGACAGCTTGGTAAGGTTCTACTTTAGCACTGCAATTGTAAATGTCAAAATATTCATATTAGACAGTTGATGGCTAAATAATGATTGTAATAACCTTATAAGATTACCCGGAGACCCAGCATGAGCGACATCCATCATGGGTCGTGCCTCCCTCGGCCCGACTACCAGCATCGTCAAATGGCTGATTGGTGGGGGTGTGCCCTGTACAAGTGAGAGGTGGTGGGAGGGCACTAGGACCTGTAAGAATTAATTTCACAACTAAAATAAAAATTTTGCTGAAATTTATAAAATACATACCTGTAGCGGGAGGTGGTGGGGGTGGCGCATGTATAACTGATGGGAGGGCACTAGGACCTGTAAGAATTAAATTTCATAACTAAAATTAATATTTTACTTAAACTTAAAATATACATAATTGGAAAAATACTGGGCGGGAGGGTGGTGTGACCTGTAAGATTTCGGAAACATACCTGCAGCGGGAGGTGGTGGGGGTGGCGCATGTACGACTGGTGGGAGGGTGGTGTGACCTGTAAGATTTAATTCTCATTAGTAAAAAATATATTTTGTAGCAAAATAAAATATATATTCCTGCAGCCGGAGGTGGAGGGGGTGGCGTTTGTATAATTGGTGGGAGGGCACTGGGACCTGTAAGAATTAAATTTCATAAGTAAAATGAATATTACGCTGAAAATTAAAATAGTCATACCTGTGTTGGGAGGTGGTGGGGGTGGCGTATGTATAACTGATGGAAGGGCACTGGGACTTGTAAGAATTAAATTTCATAAGTAAAATGAATATTGTGCTTAAAATTAAAATAGTCATACCTATGCTGGGAGGTGGGGGAGTGGCGTCTGTATAACTGATGAGAGGGCATTGGGACCTGTAAGAATTAAATTCCATAAGTAAAACGAATATTACGCTAAAAATTAAAATAGTCATACCTGTGCTGAGAGGTGGTGGGGGTGGCGTTTGTATAACTGATGGGAGGGCACTGGGACCTGTAAGAATTAAATTCCATAAGTAAAACGAATATTGCGCTAAAAATTAAAATAGTCATAACTGTACTGGGAGGTGGGGGGTTGCATCTGTATAACTGATGGGAGGGCACAGAGACCTGTAAGAATTAAATTCCATAAGTAAAACGAATATTACGCTGAAAATTAAAATAGTCATACCTGTGCGGGAAGGTGGTGGGGGTGGCGTCTGTATAACTGATGGGAGGGCACTGGGACCTGTAAGAATTAAATTCCATAAGTAAATCGAATATTTTGCTGAAAAGTAAAATATACATACCTGTAGCGGGAGGTGGTCGGGGTGGCACATGTACAACTGGTCGTGAGCCGACACTTGGACCTATAAAAAATACCTTTAATTGAGTAAATAATTAAATTGGTTATATAGCTAACTATCTTAATAGATATACCTGTGCCGGAAGAGGACGCCAAAGGGGAAGATGTAGAGCCCTTGTCACTCCCCTATCTCCTCCCATTCCCAGTACGACCTCCTCGGACCATTTCTTTAAGACTAACAAAACAATTAATACATATTAATCCACAATTATATAGGGCTAGACATATGTTATTAAAATTTATGCAAAAAAGTAAGAATATCTTACTAAATTATCAAAACATGCCTCCCTCATGCTGATGACATATCTAACTCATCATCATCTTCGTCATCCATAATAGCCTCATCAGATTCAAACTCTTCCTCTTCATCCGGTTCCTCCTCCCCTCTAACATCAACATTTAGCTCCATCGGCTCGACTTCTTCCACTTCATCTCCATTACATAATGACAGTGGCTCATCAGATTCATCCAGATCAATATGCGTGGAACCGACAACGCCAACTTCGTCTGATTGAAAATATTCAGCACTGACAGCCTCTGAGACATTTTCACTCATATTTAACTCATAAGTGGGAAAAAGTTTTGGTTTAACCCTGCAAACTTCCCACCAATCTTTATTCTTAGATGATGGATAGCTTGAATAATACACTTGCTAGGCTTGTGCGGCTATAATGAACGGTTCAAAGGTATTGCGTTTAGACTTATGTTTGACATCGACAATCCCATAAGTTGTGTCATGTCGAACAGAATTAGGATCAAACCAATGACACTTAAATAGGTATACATGATTGTCTCATCCCAAATACTGAAGCTCTAAGACTTCCTCAAGAATACCATAGTAGTCTAATTCCACTTCATTGTATACACTTCCTTTAACAGATATGCCGCTATTCATCGTAGACTTACTTCTTCCATAATCCCTCGTATGAAATCTGTATCCATTCACAATATATCCTGGATAGGCACGTGCAAATTTTGAGGGGCCATAACTTATCTCTTGTACCTTTTGATCAGTAATGAGACCTTGTGAAACCTATATTAAAAATTAGATTAGTTACAATAATAACTAATCTCTCAACAAAAGTAAATACAAACATATATATTCAATGTTTGAGACTAACTCGATTTCTCAGCCATTTGGCAAAAAACTTCTCGCGTTCTTTTTCAATCTCCACGTCCTGGATATTTGGATATTTTTATGCTAATTCTGAATCAAATTGTCTGCAATACAAATACACTACTACTTTAAATGAACTGCAGAAGAAGGATGAATAACCTATGGACATGCTGGAAATGTGAGTTAAGAACTTACTCAACATAAGGTTCAATCTCGATACAATTCATAAGAATATATATCTCAGCGGCGTACAACTCTCTATCTTCGAGCATGCGAGTCGAGCAACGTCCGAATGCACGTCCAGGATGCTTAAATATAGAGAGCCGATGGGACGAATCATCCACTCCCCCATCATCATTACGTGGAGGTCGAGTACGACGAGTTAGAATCTCTGGCTCAAAGTACATGGAACAGAAGTTCAAAATTTCTTCAAGAATATATGCCTCAGCAATCGAACCATCCACCTTCGCCTTGTTGCCAACTTTCATTTTTAATTCATGCATGCACCTACAACAACAAGTCAGACGGCAATGTCATGTACCGACCATGCACGACATGTAACTTAACAAAAACTCTCACATACCTCTCAAATGGATACATCCATCGAAATTATACAGGCCCTCCGACAATAGCCTCGTATGGCAAGTGGACGACCAGGTGCTCCATCGAATCAAAGAATCCCGGGGGAAATATCTTCTCTAACTTGTAATCGGTTGTGACCACATTTTCTTCAATAGTTTATCCCGAACTCTGAGTTCTGATGCACATAAAACCTTGAAAAAGTGGCTCAGCTCGGCCAGTGCTCCCCATATAGACTTTGGTAAGAAATCACGAAATGTAATGGGCAATAGCCTCTCCATGAACACATGACAGTCGTGACTTTTCATACCATATATTTTCCCCTCATTAACATTCACATAGCGGGCTATGTTGGATGCATATCCATCTGGGAATCTCAATTGTTTCAACCACTGGCACATTGCCTTCATCTGTGTATCATTAAGCACATAAGTTACTTTAGGCTACACAGTTTTCCCACTTACATTTTGTAGTTCCAGTTCTGGACGTTTACAAAGCATCTTTAAGTCCATACGCGCTTTGACATTGTCCTTTGTTTTGCCTTTGACATTCATGATTGTATTGAACACATTATCAAAAACATTCTTCTCGATATGCATGACATCCAGATTGTGCCGTACAAGCAGAGTTGACCAATAAGGCAATTCCCAAAAAATGCTTCTCTTGTTCCAGTTGTGATCCTTTCCAAAGCCAAGGAGTTATCGTGAGCTACCTCCCAATTGTACTATATCTGGTAAATTTTGCACCCGTGTCACCATATGTCAGCCCGACACCCGTTGCAAGTCAGCTTCATCCATTTCAACAGTATCTTTTTTAAACGAATCTTTTTGCCTTCGAAAAGGATGGCCACTTGATAGCAACCGCCGATGGCAATCAAACCAACATGGGTTCCCACCATGTTTCAATACAAATGATTTGGTATCTTTCATACAGTAAGGACATGCTAACCTCCCATGTGTGCTCCAACTAGATAACATTCCATATGCAGGGAAGTCACTTATTATCCAAATCAGTGCAGCCTTCATAACAAAATTTTGCTTCCTACATACATCATAAGTAATAACTCCATTAGTCCATAAAAATTTGAGCTCATCAATCAATGGCCTAAGGTATATGTCCAAATTTTTTCCGGGACTTTTTGGACCAGGAATTATTAAGGACAAAAATATATTTTTTGCACGATAAAACGTTTCTGACAACTTCTCATCTCGAGGCAACATACTCTTGATCAAGAGGAGGAGACGATCAAAACAAGTGTCACTGATGTGAAATTCTGATTTTAAGTTCAACAATTGTGACACTGCAGATAATCGAGTGTGGTTTTCACAACCATCCCAAAGCGGCTCATCAGCATCCCTAAGAAGTTGATAAAATCTTCCGGCTATCTTATTCGGCGGTTCTTCTGTGTATGCTTGTTCCTCATGAACATTAAAACTAGGACCAGCAGCATCTACAACCATATCCACATACCCACTTGTGCCTGGAATGTTGTCGGCCGCATACCTCAAGAATTCCTCACCATGGCACGTCCACTTCGTATAACCATCCACGAACCCTTTCGTGTACAAATGATGTTGCACATCCCATGGTGAATGCCACCTCAAATTTCTACAACTTGAACAAGGGCATCGAATGTGACCGTCTGAGTCCCTTGCTGCATTGGGATTCCCCAATGCAAATTGAATGAAACTCTCAACTCCATACTTAAAGTCAGTCGACACCACCCGGTCAACTATTCTACGATACATCCATGAACGACATGTAAACATTTTGTTTGCACCCAATAAATGTTAATACTCATCCTAACTTTGAAATCATTACTCCCGAAAATAAACTTGACCCTTTCCTCACATCATTCGCCATTGACCATTTGCATTTGACAGAGGACTATTAATTCGATTTTCACTTGTTAACCCATCCATGAAGGTTTGATCACACAATCGCTTACTATATGTGTTGCACGATTTGCTAAAAATTTCAACAGCATCTCCCTACACTTCTCCGATATACCAAAAATATTTATTGATTTTGACATTTTCTTAAACACTTACAAATAAGTGGTTAAGAAAACACTTCAAAATCAATAATGGTATATCAGAGAAGAGTGAGGAGACGCAACCGAAATTCTCAACAAACCATAAAAATACATATAGTAAATGATTGCCTAAGTGCGATCAAACATTCACAGACTGTCCAAACGGGACAATTCAAGACTTTGAGGTAGATATATACATTCTCATAAAAAAATGAGAACATACACATCAATCCCAAAGTCTTGAACGGGAAGGTTCATTGACATGATTTTAACACGCTCTCTTGAGGTGCGTGTAATGTTAGGTCGCACCCACGCACCTCAGTTCACAGAAAAAAAATATTCATTATGCATACATCAAATTAAATAACATCCATTCCACAAAAAAAATTCAAATTCAGAACATCAAAGCTAAATAATCCACATTTTTGAGTCAGAACAACATCAAATTTCTGTTAAAATCAAATTTAAAAACACATTTCTTTGCAATTAAAATCCACAAAGTTTAAAATCACAAGCAGAAATATTGGGATTCGACGTAACCATTCTAGTTTATACTCAGAATCTCATATTCGAATTACTCCAACTAAACTGGGGAAAGGTTCTAACGGTCTTTCAAAATTAAAAGCTGGGAAGGACTCATCGCAAGTGGGACTTTTATAATCTCATATTCAAATTAGTTTATATGATAATAAAGACTTTTTTCTGCCCTCTTAACAGTGTTTCTAGAAGCCTTTGGGGTCTATTGTGAAGGAGAGTTTAAATGGACATGTGGGTAACTAATACTTGTTACCTGATTCAAAAAATGTACTGGTCTCATATCCATGAGTCTAGCAAAATCTTTATATCATGTTGGTAATGGAACTATCTCCCTTTACCTGTTCTTTCATACAGTTTGTAACTAGTATCTTCTTTTGTCAGCATGCTGGCAGATGCCTATTTTTTAATGGCCTTTACGATTGATACGTTGCCATGCTGATGGTATTGTAGCCATAACTCTTCTGGGGTCAAAACATGGACTAATGGGTTCCAGCTCTCTATTACCCATAAATAATGATAATGATAGTTTTTTTTGGCTGCTGTAACACAAGGATTACTTTGATTCTATGAGCTCTGAAGCTGCAGGTTATGGACTAGCATGTTTTTGAAAATTGTGTAGGTACCCATACATGGCTGTTGTTCTCAATTTCAGTCAATCGTGGGCTTTATACTGTTTTGCTTCAGCTCTATGCAGCTACGAAGGATGAACTGGAACATAGAAAACCATTGGCCAAGTTTATTATGTTTAAATCATTCGTATTCTTAACTTGGTGGCAGGGGGTAGCTATTGCCATCTTATATTCTTTCGGTCGGTTCAAAAGCCCTATAGCTCAAGGCTTATAATTCAAATCAAGTGTTCATGACTTCATTATTTGTATAGAGGTATTTTAAATTTTTAGTCCTATTTACCTTCATAGGCCACTCAGTCAATTCTATGTATTTTCATTATATTGCTCTTTGCTTTATTTAACATGATTAAGTGCATGTGTTTTAACTGAAAAGCAAATAGAACAGTTGGTGGTAGATGTTAATGCTTTTTATTCTCTCCATCTTCTCACTCTGTTCATATGATATCTCAAAAATACTTGAAGATTCATATCATAATTCAGCTATCTTCTCTAAACTTACATATCATATTACTGCAGGTGTGTTGGTCTCTGCTATTCAGGAATTTTTCAGATTTCATAATTTGATGCCTAGGTTCTTGACTGCTTCTCTTATTGCTTTAATCCCCAAAGTTAGCACTGCTACAGACATACCAGACTATAGACCTATTTGTCTATGTAACATCGTTTACAAGGTCATATCAAAAGTCATAAGTAACAGACTTGTCACCATCCTCCCAAACATCATTTCTCTGGAGCAAACTGCAAATTTTCTTCCAGAACCAGATGGTCTTAACCTCTCCAAACTTTCATGATACTAGTCCTTGACTGAAAAAGAAATATCATACATGTTCTCTGGAAAACGAATATCATCCATTGAGTTATTGCCAACCATACCAACTTCCTCATATCATCAAATTTAGAGATAAGAAGGTCCTTGAAATTTCCACAAAAGCCTGTGGACTATGGAGTTTATGTATGTAGACCGCAGGCTATCCAAAAACAATGTGTGGTAGCAACCAAATTTAAAGTTAACACATATTAGAGGACTCATATAGAACAGTCTACATTACTCTAGGACTCCAATCAGTTGTGACAAGACACCTATCTATTAGAGAATATCTTTCAATTACTTAATTCACATCTACTTTGAATATGAAAACAAAACTCCGGAGTCACTAGACATCGTCATCATCCAACCGACATAGCGATTCTAACGACCACTTTTCCCGAGTCTCTACCGTTGCCCTCTATATGTTGGAGCGCCACAAAATTTTAACGAGAATCGAATAGGTTAAATAGATTAAAAAGGGAGAGGCCTTGTGAATCCGAGCGTGTTGTTAACATATTAAGGGAAATATAATCTCGTCGCGATAAAAGGAGATGGATCTCTCCTCTCCGCACTTGGGATTCGGACAAGATTACAACACAATGAGCTAGTAGTCTCAGTCACAATGCGATTCTATCTATATCTCTACCTACCATCTTTGTCAGAATCCAAAAGGTCTCAATTTAACTAGTAGTAAGGGACTGACTACCTTCCATCACATGTCTCTCCACGTTGATAGCAGGCTACAAGAAACATACATACATACCAGCAAATTATGCCGCCAATCACCATCATAATGTTTATCCCTACAATTTACAGAACTATCTAAAAAATTCAAACAAGGAAACAACAAACAAATGGCTTGAACCTAGATAGATGATAGCAGATCTTAACAAAGCTGGCAGCACCGAGAAGAGTAGTACCCATACCCACAGACCACGATCATTATTATTAATAAGTCTTGGCAAGATCAGACTTTTCAATGCCGCTGACTCGAACCAACACACCGGCAAGTCCCACTTCTATCTAATCTACTTTTACCCTTTCGGATGATGAGAGGAAAGCATGCTGTGCTGCTCATCCACACCGATTGAGTGGCACCTACCTCACTTACCTTCATAGCGGCGGCCATGACTCGGAACCCTCCCCCCCACTGTAATTGTTTCTAAAGGTAATAAAAAAGGCGATGCAAGAAGTTTAACAGAATTCCCTCCTTCGTGGCAACCAATGGAGACAGCTCTACTTGCATCGACAACAGTGGAAAACTTTGGAATTTAGACAATTGTAACTTAAGAGCACTCAAAGAAAACCCAATTTCCTCAGCACTTCTAATTTAACAAGCTGGCCTCCATAAAGGAGGTCAAGTTATTGAGGTCTCCAGAAAGGGACATTGCCATTAAATCATTGGAAAGGCTCAAAGACATCATTTATCTTCAAAAAGAAATATCCATTGTTGTCATTATTGAGTTTCCAAGTGAACTTAATTGGGAATAACCTGAAAGGATGGTGTCCATCACTGGTCCAGACTCCGGGCTAAAGCCATCATTTATGAGTATCCTTCATTGGAGCTGGTCATTGAGCATAGGAGCACACTGCAAATCAGCCACACACATCATGTATGACTGCTTGAAGTCCCATATGAACTCCTCGAGTCTAAACACCATCAACAGAGACTACATCTCTAAGTGTGCAACCAATCCACCAGCTCTTTTTAAAAAGAACCCTTTCACAAAAGGGAATTTATGATCTGAATCATGCATACCAACCCCCCACCCTCCCATCCACCCCGAACCCCCAGCCGAAGGACCACTCCCTGAAATCCCCACTCCCAGAGCAGCCCCACACCCACCGGAACCCTCCTCCTGACCCCCCATCGGAATTAAAACCCCCCACCCTCCTACCCCGTAGCCCCCACCCAGGACTCCCTGCCGGACCCCCCTGCACGACTGAGCTACCCTCTACCAGAGCACCCACCGGCCCTCTCCGATCCTGAACCTCCTCCCCCAAAACCCATGCTGGAACCCCTCCCCCACCCAGACGTCGACCGACCTCCCCCTCCCGGATCTAGAACCCCCGCCCTCCCTGATGATCCCCAAGCTAAAAATGGCGATGGTGGAGGCGCGGCGGTGATGGAGACTCTAACGGACAGGTAATGGCGATGATGGAGGTGCGGCGGGCAGGGAGAGTTTTACAGACATAGGGAGAGGGAGGGGGCTTACCAGACCGGAGAGGATGGCGTGGAGGATGGTGACAAGGGACACCAGCGGTGACCACGAGGATGGCTTCGACGGGGACGACGATGAAGGCTTGGACGGCGATGGTGAGGGCAGCTCTGGCGGCGACGCCGATGATGAGGACGGATTCAACGATGATGGCGAGGGGGGCTCTGCGGGCTTCGACGGTGATGGTGAGGGGGGCTCTGCGGGCAACGTCGATGATGAGGATGGCTTTGACGGCGATGGCGAGGGGGGCTCTGCGGGCAACGTCGACGATGAGGACGGCTCGAGCCGCAACGGCGAGTGCGGCACCGGCAGTCTCTCCTCGGTAGGGAGATGGTCCAAAGAGAGAGTGAGTGGGAGAGCGGGGCAAGGGTTCGTGAATGGGGGAAAGGGGGGAAGGGTTTGCGATGACTGAAAAAAACATTTCACACTGATTTCAAACAGACCATTTTCTCTCTAAAATTTCACACTCATTTCAGACGGATACAATTCCGTCTAATATTACAGATGCAGATTATGACGAAATACCTATCCGTCGCATGGATTGGATATTTTAGAATTTCGTGTGAAATTGAGATGCCATTTCAGACAAAAATAATCCATGTGAAATGTCCGTCTGAAATCCCACTTTTTCTTGTAGTGAAATGAGGGCCTTCTTTCTGACTAGGGTGCAAGGGGCTCACATTGCTGCTGATGCAGCACCTCCTAGCCCCATCGAACAGGTGACGGATGATGCCATGCGACCGTAGGCACCCCCTGGAGAGGAAATGCAGGGGGCTAAAAATGTTGAGGAAAATATCTGTCAAACTTTGGTGGACATTGCCGCTGATGTCCCAGCTCCAAGGCCCCTTCAACAAAGTACGGATGATGCCATGCGATCGCAGGCACCCCCTGGAGAGGAAGTGCAGGCGGCTGAAAATGTTGAGGAAAATATCTGTCAAACTTTGGTGGATATTGCCGCCGATGTCCCAGCTCCAAGGCCCCTTCAACAAATTACAAATGATACTGTGCCATGTAAGGCAGCCCCTGAAGAGGATGTGCAAGATGATATCCAAGCTCAGGTGGAGGCGACCAATGGCCTTGGTGACCGTCGTCCAGGTGTCTTTTCTCAGTCCCTTCATCAACGGGACGAGAAGCCCGTGAGGAGACCAAGGGCACCTGCAAAGAAAATAATATGGGGGAAGAAGAAGGTGAGTATGAGTTTAATCCTACTTCTTACAGTATAGAATCTAAGATTGGTATATTGGCATAAATGTAGAAGGGAGATGAAGCCGACCAAATCAAAAAGCTCATACAGAGTGATTGGATCTGCAAAGGTTGACTGAAGGCGAGAGAGAACAACATTATGAATGAATTCATTAATGCTTGTGCCTCAGGGGATGTTGAGTAAGTTGTCCTCTTATAGTTTTTGTAATTATTCTGATTCACCTTACACTGACTACAATGAAAATTTTTGTCCAATATAGTGGCCCCATATTTCAATTACAGAACGAGATTATTTTGAGACGTCGTCATGTCATTGATCTATTATACGGCCAGATGATAGACGATATGGTACTTTCTTTCATTAATTGTGCAATTTTATGCCTCGCCCTACCCTGAACTTGTGTTTCTACTGCTAATAGAATCGTGATTATTAATTTGCAGGTGATCGATGCCATGATATACCTCCTCCAATCAAGATGCAATGAATCTGACATCTTTCATCAGTGGATTTGTTTTCCCACCATTTTAGTGAATCACATCAACGGCAGGACAGTGGCCAACTCCACAAAATCCAACGAATTATTGCAGTGCGCCTTCAAGAATGTTGAATTATCAGAACTGTAGAAAAACAAATATTTATTCTTCGTGTTACACTCTGGAAATCACTGGCATCTACTTGTTGTTGACACGGAGAATCGCCGCTTTGTCTTATACAATTCCATGAGAGGCATGGCCATCCATGATGCCACTACAAGAAATTGGGTACTTTTTCTTATCCATGTACCTATATTAAAGATATTTATAATGTGTGTTTTAATTATTACTTAATAATGTCAAATACTTCTTTTGTAGGCTGTAATTGTACGGGGGTTTCTGAAGGACTATGAGACATTCGAGGGAGTTGAGAAATGGGATCTTGTATTCGACAACGAATGTCCTCAACAGGCAGATGGAAGTCTCAACTGTTCCATTTATGTACTGAAATATGTTGATGAATTATCAAGGAAGATGGAGACATCATGGACATTTAATGAGGGTGATTGTAATATGATTAGAGCCTGGTTTGGGGCCTAACTCATTAACTTTGGAAATAGAAGATCTTAAATAATTTCATGTCTCAAACCTCAGAATGTGACATACCTGTGTTGATTGATATTTTTTTTTCATACATTTTGATCTTCAAAGTTTCATATGTTTTAATGCTGTTAATGTTTGCTTGATAATGTTAATTCATGAATATCAATGAGTTTTCTAAAGACAGATTCAAGTTTGGTTAAGGAACTGGGCTGAAGTGTGAAAAGATGAAGGCTTTACTTGCACAAGTGTCGACTAGAGTCGACCTTGGAGCTGACTCCAGTTCAGACCGCTGAAGAGAAAAATCCAAGTCACCCGCTAGATGAAAAGGGCTTTGGCTATGCTTTAAAGGTGACAAATAGGTGGCCAATGGTGAAAAATAGGCCTTACGGATGTAAAAGAGGCGACAAAGGTTGAATAATAGATGTTCAGGCTGAAATATGGAAATATCCATGTCCCATGATAGAGAATATACCTCGGACAGGGTAGCGTCTGGTCAAGTGCAAAGGCAAGCCTTAGATGATGAGCGTGTACCAGACACACCGAACCTGTTATTCACCCTTTCAGCCCATTTGTCAGCCTTACTGGCTATTTTACACAGTTATCGTCCATTTGTCAGTCATACAAGCTATTTGTCACCCTTAGGTTCAATAGCCGTCACCTTAGCCCATTTGTCACCGTAATGCCTTGGCCGTCGCCTTAGCCATTTGTCACCGCTAGTTGTGCATTTGTTACCACTAAAGTGGCATTTGTCACCCTTACTGCATATTTATCACTCTTACCACATGACTACATGAGCAGCTATTGCCTTCTCTTCTCTTCATTACCTGCTTGGCTTTGTCTGGGGAGCATAATGGTGGCTAGTCTATTCATTGACCTTAGACTTTGACTGGGACGTCATAACTGTTCAACAAAAAGTTGAGCTTGGCTGGAGACTTCTTTGACTTACGTTGACCTTGACTAGTCAACATTGACTGTCTTGGCATTGACCAAGTCCCTTCGTTGTTCTTCTGATTGCTGTAGAAACTCTTGATACACTGTTCATATTTTTGTCCTCTTGTGAACTTGACTCCTTCTTTCAGCTCCTTCTGCTTTTCATTTGTTAGCTCTAGAATCTATTTTTCACCCTTACCAATGTATTTGTCTACTCTGCAGATCTAGTTGTCGCCACTGATAGGGTATTTTTCACCCTTATCCACTGCCTTTGCTTCATGCATCGACGTTCTGAGGTTTTCACAATTTTAATGTTGCAAGATATTTTTCAAACTTAGGTAGCTATTTGTCACTACTATCGGGCATTTGTCAGCACTAGATAACTATTTGTCACCCTTATACTCGCCGTCGCCACTGACCTATCGTCAAACCGCGGTATAAACCGGGGTACCCTATGTGGGTTACGTAACACCCTTATCCTCCTTTCTCCACTCGCGAAACCCTCGACACCGTGCTCCGCCCTCGCACTCTCGCTGCCGCTTCACTGCACCAGTCTTGGTGTAGCTTGTTGCCTTCGCCGTCACAGTGGATGTGCATTCCCGGGGCCAACGTCAACGGCGACCGTCACGGTAGATTCCAACGTCAGAATGGTGGTTGGGGAACCTAATTACGCCTACACCCTCCCTTGTCCAATCACCTCTGCAACACGCTCCGATCGAGCGACGATCATTCGGCTAGGGTTCTCGACGTTCCCCTTTTTTCTACTCCCGAGGGGCTGTGTTACCACCTCTATTGCAGCGATGTGTTAAATCGACACACCGATCCCGCTCGTGACCCTACAGTGACACCCGCTCTTCTATTTTAAGTTCTTAAGGCTCCTCCGCAATGTTATCCCCTTCATCAGTGTGCGTAGCGGTGGCTTCCCAGCAGAAGAGCCCATCTCCTCTATGTCCTCCTTGGTCCCTTGTCGTCACTGGTTCCTGCTGCAGATGCCCTCTTCCTTTTTTTTAATCCTCTTCCATGTTTCTGCATTTTACAGGCCTTTCATATGTTCGTATATGATATGCTCTGGGTAGTTTCATATTAAACGGATGCAGTGGTTGTTTTGTTCTTAACCTCTGCACATGTATTATTTTTCATTGGACCTCTACCATGCTTTGTGTATGCTCTGTACACTGTATTGGGCCTAACATCTACCTTGCTTTGATAAGAGCACACGGAAATGGACTTCCATATTATTATTACTTGCCAGGAAAGCATGTAAATATGTTCAAATTTTATTCCACCACATTATGGCATACTATTGCTCACAATTTAATAAAAAAGTTATAAATTTTGCCATCTTCATTTTTTCCCATATATCACAAAAGTTTTATATGTATGAAACCTCGGATATGCACTATACATTGTAGAATGCAAATTATAGAACTACATGTTTGGCTTATTGTTACCGATTTTCTACACTGTTAAAAGATCTCTGCATGCTTATTTAGTGTGTAAACATTAGAATGTCTGATGTACATTGATTTTTTTAATGAGATATGGGTAAGGTTGTTATGCAAATGAACATTCTATTTTTATTAATCCTGCCAACCACATTGTCATTATTTTATTCTGAAAATGCATGTTTCATCCAATGAGTTACTGCTATGACTGTGTATCGTCTATGCCTATAGTCTGTTGTACAACCTACCTTTTATTACCTCTAGTGGTATTAACTACATTTCTTTGTAATTTCCCCTTCACATCCCAAGCAATGAATTGTTGAGGCTCTTACGAGGCCAGCGTATTACTCCCCTCCACATGGCCGATGACACTCCTTCCATGCGTGCATGCATTGACATACTCAAGTCAGCTCCAAATCTCGATCGTGACATGTATCTTAAAGCAGTGGATTTATTCAAAGATCTAGTAAATAGAAAACTATTCATGGAGCTGCCTGAAGAAGATAGGGTTGATTGGGTGTTAATTCACATGGCATAAACCTTATTCATGCACTTGAACTAGCAGACTTAAATCCCCTACCCCACTATATCATGCTTCATGCAGTATAACCTTAAACCTACATGCTTTCTGATATATAAACTTGCTCTTATGGATTGGACTTCATATTACATTTGCTGCAATTATTATGTCTATCATACCTATTATCTTTTATAACACCTTACATGCAGGGTGGAGAGGGGGATTTCTGTAGCCCATCTAAGAGCGACCGAACCAGGTCTAGCAAGACCAAACGAGGCCCAACTCATCTAAGTGACCACCCCACAGGTCCCACTTAATACAAAAGCCCAATAAGTTCACTCGGGATCAAGCACTTCCTCGGCGGCCATCAGGCTCGGAAGGCCCGAGCGTCGGTCCGGTCAAAGGAAGACCCAAGCCCGACCTATCCCCCTCGTCGGGATAAAGGCTAGTGCCCCGCACCCACTCCGACCGAGCCTCATCCGAGCTATACCTATCGCCCGGACAGGGTTGGCACTCTTCATGCTTGGGTCGACCGACGATTGCTTATCCACGCTGCCGTTGAGAGCCCTTTATGAGCAGGAGTTCACAAGGATAAGGGACCCATGACCCCTCGAGGCTATAAAGATCCCACGATGAGGACGTAACCCCCGCCTGAAACTCCTCAGCTTACGGGACTCATGAGGCTAGCGCACTATTTAAACCTAGGACTCCCTCCGGTGAAAGGTAAGACCTATACACGCCTAATACTCCCTGAGCAGGAACCACTTCACCACCTTGGTGGAGAGAGATCTCGTGCATCACCTTCCTCCTCCCTTCATAGCTTCCACCACTGCTCTACTGACTTAGGCATTGGAGGGTTTTCTCGAGGGAACCACCCCTGTACCCCCTGATCCGTTTCCCTTCCTTGCATTTCACTGATCGGTGATCATCTCCCCAGCTCAGGACAAGCGTGAGATCGCCCCTCTTCACATGGAATTGAGGTTCAGAAAATGGGAAGGTATAAATGCTATGTAGTGTGGGTTGGTCGCGAACCCGGTGTATATTATAGTTGGCCCGAATATTTTGTCCAAGTGAATGGATACCCTGGAGCTCGTTATAAGGGTTTTCACTCGGTAGAGGAAGCACATGCTGCTATAAATGGGGTTGGAAATAGTAGCCATACGTATGTTGATCATCCTTAACTACATGAAAGGCACACACCTACATATCATGCAAGTCCCGGGCCTGACTATTATTCAAGGAACCAGGCACTACGCCAGCAGACTACACAAATGTCAAATGTGCCTTGTATTGTTGTTGTTCTATTATGTACTCTAGTAGTGTTGCTCCTCTTCATATTAGTTGCTTTATTATTACTGTTGTTGTCTGTGTAGGGAAATAATGTACTAGACATTTTACTCATTGTCAACGACTTGGCTTGATCCCACCGTAAATTAGTAGAACTGGAGGTAAATCTCATTTCTTGATCTTACATGAGTTTAATCAGTGTCGTTTGATGACTAGGAAAGCTTCAGATCCGTGTTAGTAGGGTTAGGAAACCCATACACGGTTAAACCCTTCAAACGAACTTGAGTTTCTTCAAGTTTCACTGTCATGAGCTATTTGTCACCGTTATAGAGTTATTTGTCACTGCTAACGGCTATTTGTCACTCACAACATCTATTTGTCACCCTTATCGCTCGCCAGCCGTCACCTTTGTTTCGCTTCAAAACATATCTTTTACTTCTGCTATCCATTTATCACCCTTAGGAGATATTTGTTAGCCCTGAAACCTATTTCTCACCATTGATGACTATTTGTCACCACTATGCGGTGTTAGCCGTCGCGCTTGATTTTGGCTTATCTGACTTACTGGCTCCAAAACTTCAAAACTTGTTCTTCTTTCTATCTAACAGTGATAATTAATAAATATAATATTGTAATTATAATAAAATAAATAAAAATACCAAAAAACTAGACAAATTGAAAATTTATAAATATAACAGAATAATAATAATAAAATAATTATGAAAAAGATAAAAATCATATAAAATAATAATTAATAAATGTAACATCATAATAATAGTTAAATAATTATGAAAATGATAAAAATAAATAATGAAAATGATAATTAATAAATGTAATGATAAAATAATAATAAAATAACTATGAAAATGACAAAAAAATATAAAAATGATAATTAATAAATGTAACAGCATAATAATAGTAAAATAATTGTGAAAATGACAAAAACTATAAAAAATGATAATTAATAAATGTACCAGTATAATAATAAAATAATTATAAAATTGATAAAAAAATATAATTAATCAGTAATAAATGTAACACTATAATAATAATATGAAACCACCTAATTGTGAAAAATGATAGAAAAATAATATAAACGTTTCGCTTCATTTAATCAATGTCGTTTCATGACTAGGAAAGCTTCAGATCCGTGTTGGTAGAGTTAGGAAACCCATACACGGTTAAACCCTTCAAACGAACTTGAGTTTCTTCAAGTTTCACTGCCATGAGATATTTGTCACCATTATAGAGTTATTTGTCACTGCTAACGGCTATTTGTCACTCACAACATGTATTTGTCACTATTATCGCTCGCCAACCGTCGCCTTTGTTTCGCTTCAAAACATATCTTTTACTTCTATTATCCATTTATCACCCTTTAAAACTACAATTATACACACATCCCCCGATAAAATCCACACAACATATAACTCAATGAATAAAAGAAATTACAATTACATTAATTCACAACTCAACATAAAACACACATCCCCCGATAAAATCCACACAACATATAACTCAATGAATAAAAGAAATTACAATTACATTAATTCAAATGTGTCATTTTTTACAATTACAATTACAAATCAACAGATATCCGTTGGATCATCCTTTACCATCACCAGTTGCAGAAGAATCCCCTCTCTCAGATGGCTCCTCCTACCTAACAATTGCTTCATTTAGCTCAACTGGATCGACGTCTTCCACTTCGTCCTCTATACACAACCGAAGTGGCTCGGCAGATTCGATCAGACTAAGATTAGAAGCAACCAACTCTACAGTGTCATCCTCGTCTGATTGAAAAATTTTGACACTAGAATCCTCTGAGACAGTAATTTTTTTAGAATACTCGCTCCATTGAAACCATAATTTTGAAAGAAGCTCTTTTCTGAAGTTGGTATCATGATCTCTCTCTTCTGGAGAATCAGCATCGACCAGCCTGTATGTGTAAACCTTTCTCATCTGTCTTGGTCTAAAAGCACGAACAATAGTTTTGGTATCTCGCCAAGCCATTGGTCCTACTTTTAGACCAGGACAGACCATGAAGGTTTACACATATAGGCTGGTCGCTGCTGACTCTCCTGAAGAGAGAGATCATGATACCTGCTTTAGCAAAGAGCTTATTTCAAAATTATGGTTTCAATGGAGCGAGTATTCTAAAAAATTTCTACAGCATCTCCCCTAAAAATTGACTATTTTCCACTTTTGTACATCCTGTTTGGTCACATATACATCCATATCCCCTAAAAAATATATTAAACAAAATATAAATAAATGCATCCAATATGTGAACTGAGAGATGACATTAGGAATCATGACATGAGGGATTAAACCATGGCAGCCACACCTTGGATGTGATGTTATAGATTGAACTGACATCATTTTTTCGTGCACAATATTCTTCCTCAAAGTAATTGAACTGGTTGAAAGAGAGCAGATTAGGGAATACCATAAAAAATTTGAAAAGGACAATTTAAGAGAAGTTCCATCATCAAGTGGGGAAGATAGAGTGAAATACTTTAAGAAAATAGCTACATAATATATCCTAGAGCAAGAAAGTGGAGCTATGGCAAGGCTCAATTGCCATCTCTTTTTTTCAATATTTTTGATACCATTATGCCTTTTCTCCTACAAGTTTGTGTAGTGATAGGGTCCAATTTCAGAATGAGGCGGTCCGGTATTTTGCAAACCTCCTCTCCTCGGAGGGATACACTTTGGATGACTCACTGTTACAGGTCATACCCCCTGTCATTACTGATCAGCAAAACCAATCTATTATCGCCACTCCATCTATGGAGGAAATCAAAGCGGCAGTGTGGAGTTTGGCTGGGGACAGCGCTCTGGGGCCTGACGGTTTTACTGGTGTCTTTTATACGTCATGCTGGGATATAATTCATGAAGATGTTCAAGTTGCAGTCTACGACTTTTTTCATGGATTCCCTTTACCTAGAGGCATTACATCTAATATAATTGCCCTTATTCCTAAAGTCAGATCTCCCACGCATTTTGGTGAATTCCATCCTATAAGCCTCTGCAACTTCAGGTATAAGTGTCACGTCCCGAGCCTTTATTACAGCAGAAGACTAGCTCGAGGAACGTGAACAACCGGCATGGTAAGCCTCTTGCGAGCAAGAACGATCAGAGTGCAAGACAATCACACATAAAAAATATAATTACACAATAATTTACTCAAACTCCAACTTTATTTCATTAATAAGCGAAATATTCCAATACAATAACTTTTCAACCTTCTTCAATCCATCAGAGTCAAGAAAAAAGGAAATTACAAAGACTCGATCTAAACAAGATTTGACTTTCCTAAGTCTTCACTCTCATTTTGATATGACTTTCATTCGCTCTCAGACCCGCTACTTGTATAACTCGAATACGAATTCGTATCACTTTCATCTCCTGAAAAAAATTAGAAAATAGATAGTGAGCACACTTGCCTAGTAGGTATCTTCGTATCAACATGATTAGTAATATTTAATTAATTAGTATTTTAGCTCTAATGACTAAGGTACAATCATGCGAATGAGATCCATCATGCGATTAAACCAAGGTAACAAGACGATCATGTAAGATAGAATGAGCAAGTATGATCTAACAAGAATGTAACATGATATGGCCTTTCATGAACAAGAATGTACGAGAAAGTCATGTATTAATCAAGAATGTACTCTTCACTTAGTAGCAAGTACTTCTTGAATTTCTGTGGAATAATGTGTAACAAGCTAGAGAGTCATGTACGTGTATATATCGTGTCGTGGATTTTTACTTCACGAGTCGTGGATATTTCACTTATTTATCGAGAAAGTACTCCCAACGCAATGCGACGTCAGTAGCATCATATCCCATGGTTTATAATAGTATGTTTCCGACAATCAGTCGAGGCGACTAGCATAGAGCCCTTGAACGTAATCAGTGCTCGATCCGCATCTTCAAGTATAAATCAACCTACTTCCACGCATGTAAACAATATGGCCAAGAATGTACAATTTCAAAGGATAGGTTCAAGATAAAGTAATCTATCACAAGAATGCTTCTATTTGATTTAAAGAATTTCAATTAACATATTAAAACTAGGTTATGCCATGAAAATAAATCGGCAGCATAACAGTACGTTTCTTAACTTTCATACTTTAAGATTAAGTATCTTTGAATAATATGACAAGTCCTAGACCATCAATAATCCATCTAGGAACTTTGGAATATCAACCCTTGGGTCAAATCTCGGGTTAAATCACTCAAGAACTGTGACGGTCAATTAATGGGCCGTTAGAATGGCTGAATCCAGAAGAAATCAATATGAACTCAGATAACATGACGGTCGCATACTGGACCGTTAGATGTTCCTGACGGTCGAGTAATAGGCCGTTACATAGTTAAAACCAGAAAACATCGATAGTGCTTTCTAAACAATTGGGCTTTAAAGGTACAACCAACTCGGCGTCCTAGTGGGAATCCCAGGCTCGCGGAGAATTACGGAGGCCTTGAAACCAGATTTCCTAGTCCATTGGAAGAATTATCCAATAGAGAGGTCCTCAAGTTCAAGAATATGCTCCTATAGTGTAAAAGTGTGAACTAATGGTCATATACCGGAATATATGCCATGTACTTAGAGAATTGACTCTATAGACAGAAAGAATGTGTAATAATGTGAAACCATGATAAAACTCCATCAATACACCAGTAAAAAAAATCATGTTTTAATACAAAACTATAGAGTTTTAGTAATGAAGTTAACATGTACTTTAAAATAACTCAAAGTGCTTTAAACATGCATGAATCAATTTATAAACTCAAAGTTATGAAAAATAGGTCAAAACTTAGATAACTAGGCTTATTCATAAGTAAACTTGACTATTTTTAACTATATCTGGAGTTGACAGAACACAGTTATTATGACAATCGAACATGGGCGCGTCACAGGGCTGTGACGGTTTATCGTGGAGCCGTTGGAGTGTTGTAACGCTCCGGTTATGGTCCGTCAGAGTTAACAGAGAATCTTAAGTATAACAGGGAGTGTGACAGCTTATCGTAAGGCCGTTACATCCTCTGACGGTCTAACTATAGGCCGTTAGAGTCCTGTTGTCAGGAAAGTAAAAAGATAAAGTCTATGCTTTAAAACATGTCATGTTTTGAAAAGACTTAACTACTCTAGTCATGATAAAACGAAGAATAGTCCATCTAGATGCATAGGTTGCAGTGAATGAACAAGAGAATATCTTTTATCTTCATTTAAGGCTAAAGACATGTATGTATGTATGATTCTAATAAAATATGAAATTCATGGTCTATAGCGCATGGAATCAAGTAGAACCAGAGGGCTTTTATCCCTAACGTGCTATTCTTGCCGTTCATGAGATGACCTACCTCTTTCCTGGGCTTTCAACTTCCAATTTGTGACTGCAAGCCACGCCCTAGTTCTTCCCTTCCTATAATTTTTCAGCAACTTCACGTCGCTCTAACTCCTCAATCTCTTGACCTAAGGACTTGAAATTTTGAGGTTAAGAAGGTGAAATTAAGGGGAACAGAAAGTTCTAAAGACACGTAGGCTAATTACCTTGTTTTGGTGGTCTAATCTCCTGATCTTCAGTAGACTTTTGCTCAGATTCCTGGGTTGCTATGGTCGAACCAGCAACTTTGGAAGCTTCAAACTCCTTGTGTGGTTGATCTCCTAGTACGAAATTTTGAGGAAGATTAGTCCTATGTATAAGGAACAAAAAGTTCTAAGGAACTTACCCGAAATACTATCTTCTTACCTTAGTTCCACGTGAGCCAAAGTAAGGGTTTGAGCAGGTCTAAACTAGGGTCTATTTATAGGTTTTAGCTAAGGTTTTATGGATTAGATCGATTCTAGAGTCCTTGTTAAGGCTTAGATCGACTTCAGAGAGTCCTTAACACATTTACTAGTCCTCCCATTTCGATCCCTAAGAGGTAAACTAGTAAAAATCTAATCTTTTTAATTGTTCTTCCATTCACGGAACTGACAGTGTGTAACAATCGTGTATTGGCGCGTTACATGACTGTGGCGGTCGCACGATAGACCGCTACATTCACCATTTGTAGAATTCAACTAAATTCAAACTCTTTATTATTTTATCCACATAATTATCTAATAAATGAGTATTTATCCTTAAAATTTGTGAATAAGCTAAATAACCTTCTAGAACATAGGCCAAACCTAATAGGCTTTGTCCTTAAACCTTTTGGGTTTTATTTATCAAAGCCGGATTAATATTTTAACATAGTTGGGCCTTATAATCAATTTAAGCCTAATAAACTCTAGAAAATAATCCAGAATTTATTTATATAAATTTTAGGGCACTACAATAAGATTATTTCTCGTAACTTTTGTGCTAGGCTAACAGACATTTTGCCGCAGATCATCTCCGAGGAACAAGGTGCTTTTGTGAAGGGTAGACAAATATTTGATAATATGTCTCTGGCCAGACAGATGACTGCTGATCTTGTCCGTAAGGTGCGCGACTGGAATGTGGTTCTTAAACTAGATATGATGAAAGCATATGACCGCGTCGAGTGGGATTTTCTCTTGACAGTTCTTCGCAGGTTCGGCTTCTACAACCGTTTCACCTTCTATGTGGCCATGCTCATTTGCAATTGCTGGTTCTCGGTGCTCTTCAATGGTTCCCTCACTGGATATTTCCATTCTTCCCGTGGTATAAGACAAGGAGATCCATTAGCCCCGGCGCTCTTTATTATTGCACAAGAAGTTCTTAGTAGGGGCATTACCAATTTATATCTCCATGGGGGTCTCAAGCCCTATTCTTGTCCCCGTCGCTGTCCGTTTGTAACGCATTTATTGTATGATGATGACACCATTCTTTTCCTCAATGGAGAAGCCACTAATATTCATAGCATCATGAAGTTTCTGCAAGCGTTTGAGCAGTGTTCGGGGCAAAAAATTAACCACTCTAAGAGCAGTTTCCTATTGGCAAAGTCTGCTCCTCGTAGATTGGCTTTGCGCATCTCTGATGTTACTGGGTTTCAGCATAACACCGGTGCTATTACCTATATTGAAGTTCCTATAAGGCAAGGGTGGACTTTGGTTGCCGATTATAAGCCTCTCATTGTGAAAATTAGTGCTAGAATTGGCTCTTGGCAGTCCAGGTTATTATCTCAAGCTGGCAGAGTTACCTTAATCAACTCTGTCTTATGCTCCATTCTGATTTACCTTGCAGCTGCTGTGTCAGTCCCTAAGTCAGTTCTTGGCTTTATTGAGCGACTCTGTGCGGGGTTTTTCTGGGGAGAGTCTGATGGCCACCATCGCCGACACTGGGTCGCGTGGAGCACTATTCAACGGCCTATTTCTGAGGGTGGTTTGGGCGTGCAGAGCTTATGGAATCTTCAGCTTTCACTTACAGTGAAGCTAGTTTGGTTCATTCAGCAGGGCGTATCCCTCTAGGCGATCTATGCCCGCCAGCGATTCAAACTTGAGCAAGGGTTGACACTTCTCTCACATTGTCCCCATGGCATTCCTAGAAATACTTTCAATATTACTCTTGAGGTGTTGAACTCTCATACCCGATGGATCATTGGCAATGGTAATGACACTGATTTTCTTGATGATATTTGGCTCAGAAATGAACCCCTCAGGCTCCATCTGACCACTCCTTATCGCGGTCCTCCTGCTACTGTTCGAGAACTTCTCACCACTGTTGACCATCCTATCAGGTCGATCCTTGTGAATATTCATGCCTTGAATGGTATCTAGTTATCTCATCATGCTGATAGAAGGATTTTGGACTGCATCTGCCTCTGGGAATTTTACTGTTAAATCTGCCTATGAACGGCTAAGACCTCAAGGCATTATTCGGAATAATTTGAGCCTCATCTGGAACAGATTTTTTAATCGGCCTGCCTCCATTTTCTCTTCGAGGCTCTTGTATAGAGCTATACCTATAGACTCCAGAGTGTCGGACTATGGGATTTCTATGGCCTCTTGCTGCAGCTGCTGTAGGGACCCTCGTGTTGAGGATCTCAATCATCTTTTCATGGAAAGTGATCTGGCCTTGGTGCTGTGGAATTGGGTTTTCCCTTTGTTGGGCCTTGGCCCAAGCACTCAGCCGCATATCACCCAGCACCTTTAGAGCATTCTAAGCCAACACAACCCCAATAATCCCCATGGGTTCACTGCCATTTACGCTTCCATCCTTATTATTTGGCATATCTGGAAAGCTAGATGCCTAAGGTAGTTTCAGGGACTGAGTGTCCCCAACGCCCACCTTATCCGTAACATCCACTCTACCATTATTGCTGCTCTTGGTTCGAAAGTTTTCAAGCATAATTGCAATGTGCAGCAACTTCTGTTGCTCTCGGAGTTTGGCTTCACTCACAGGTGTTCTCCTATCACCATTAAACTTGTTAGATGGATTCCTCCAGCTCAGGGCTTCGTGCTCAATGTAGATGGCGCAAGCAAAGGTAACTCGGGCCATTGTGGCGAGGGAGGGTGCATCAGAGATTACAACGGTAATTCCACTCTGGCCTTCATGCATTACTACGGGATTGGCACTAGCTTTATTGCAGAAACACGAGCTATGTGTGATGGTATTCGTCTCGCCATCGAGCATGGCATCCACATTTTTGAAATTCAGACTGACTCTTCTGTCTTAGCTTCTACTCTCTTGACGGGGTCTGCACCTTCTTAGTCTTGTTTAACTTGGTGGCGAGAGATTCATGATACGATATAGCGCATGGGTATAGCTGTCTCCCATGTTTACAGAGAATCAAATCAAGTTGCAGATGCTCTAACCTCTTTTGCTTGCCACAATCATGCTAATGTAGTTCTATATTCTCCCAAAGATTTCCCTAGCACCTGCTTTGGCCCTCTTGTCATCGACCAGCTAGGACTTGTCTCCTTGCGACTCACTTAGTTGTCTTACTTGTGGCCGATTTGCGCCACCTTTGGTTGTCTCGTCAGGGGTATGCCCCGGTGATGATGTACACCAGTGCAATTCTTGAGTAAAATTTTATGGGTTGTCATGGTCGCCTGGAGGAGTGGGTCCACTCCCTTCCTCTGGGAGGGAGTGCACTCGACCGGTTGCGACTATGCAGCCTTGCTGATTAAAAAAAAAAACATCTTTTGCTTCCTACGAATGGGGCATTCGTGATGTGTTAGCTTATTCAGAACTACATGTAAGAAAATTCTGGTCCATCCATGTGTTCTTTTATGCATCAAATGCATGGGTGAGATCTGGGATTATTCATGGGGTAATAAATGGGCATGGTTTGGTTTATTTATGTAATGTCTGGGAAATGCTTCCTACGATGGAGACTGCATTCATTGAATGAACTGCTATATGATCCTAATATTTGTGAGTGGGAAGAATGAGATTTCAAGTGCATAGAGGTTATAGATACAATTTCGTAGCATATATGGTGGAATTTTTTTTCACTACCATAATTTCTACATCTCAATCTTAAAGATATGGATGCATGCCAGATTGGCAATAGTGAAGCATTCTGCATTTTCATTAGCAGTTAACAAATTCAATGGAATAATGAAGAACAAACTGACAGACTATATGACTCCAGAAGCAAATTTATTGTGTTACTAATAAAGTGGGAGGGAGTAAATAGGCTGAAGAAACATGGGGTCTCGGTGTCAAAAAAAATGCAGCAAATGAATGTTTCTCTTCCAACCAAGTAGCTGTGGAAATTGTAGGGCAATGATCATCCACTTTGGAAAATCATCATTTTGCATAAACATGACAAGAGACACATGAATTTACCAGTGGTACTCACAATAGTTCATACTTCTCATGTAATGTCCCGGGTTTTTCGGATTTAGATCCGTGGGTTTCGGATCGTCTTTTCGCGGATTTCGGATTGTGTCTGATTGAGCTTCGAACTATTTTTATCAGATTTTCGGACCTGTTGGTGGTGTGCCCGTGAATTTCCTTGGATCTGTGGTGTTGTGAGGAGCACGCCGGTATTTTTCTGGATTTTTCGGAGCGCCTGTGTGGGTCCCGGGTTGCGTTTTGGGTTTTACGCGTGTTTTCCATCTGTCGGACCTTCGGAACCCCGTACATGGTGAACCGTTACGTTCTCCGACTCCGGGACGTTACCACTGCGTTGTGCATCTTCTGAGGATCAGGGAGGTGATTTTTCCCTATTTTTTGTATTTTTGGTAATTTTCAGATTTTCCTATATATATATAACCCCTTTTTCTCTCTCTCCCCATCTCTCATTTCTCACTCTCTCCCTCTCTCTTCTCACGCTCTCTCCTCTCTTCATCTCTCTCCGGCGGTCGACGGAGCGGAGCGTGGGAGAGACGGGGATGGCGCGGGCGAGGCACGGGTGAGGATGGGTGAGGATTGAGGCGGTGGAGGCGCAGTGAAGCTCGGCCGCGGGTTCGTGGAACGGCGAGGGTTTCAGAGGCGTTTCTTCGTGGATCGGCGTCCACGGCGCGTCGTTTCTTCGGTGGAGGTAGGGAGATGGACCCCCAGCTCGTGCACTTCCTTTCCCGCCAGTTTTGTAGGCCGTGGCTAGCCAAGCGTGGGTTTATTGCTGTTTTGGGGAAAATCTATGATTTTCGGGTGTGAGCCCGATCTAGCGTTTTAACGCATTAATCGGTGGTTTGTGGGCATCATCGAGTGCCTAGGGGCTAGGGGAAGGGTTTCCCTTTTGTTTCCCCATCACCCGAGGGTGATTGGAGCGTGGAATGGTTTTCCCGTCGTTTTCCCGCCGTTTCGGGGCGATCCTTCCAGAGACCACCAGAGTCTCTAGAGGCCCAGGGTAGGTGCGCCAGACGCTGTGGCGGCCCAAGGTGGGTGTGCCACAGGGTACTATTTTGTCGGCAGGTCCCGACATCATCTGGCGGCCGCACGATAAACCGCCAGACGGTGTGGCGGTCTAGGGTTAGACCGCTACCTCGTTTTGACCGTCTCTTCTCGAGTCGCGTGCTTTCTGACCATCGGGAGTCACGTGTCTCTAGAGGCCATAGGTACGGGCTCTAGAGGGCTTCTAGCGCGCCAAGGCTTGACCGCTAGAGCGCTGTGGCAGCCTGGGATGGGTGCGCCAGAGCCAGCGTGGCATCTTCATCTAGCGCTCCTGTGTTTGACCGCTAGAGTCCTGTGGTGGACCAGTGTTGGACCGCCATAGCCTGTGGCAACCCAAAGTTAGACCACCAGGAGACTTCCGTATTCGCGATATAGGGTTCGCGTGGTGTTGATCTCCGGTCGACCCGGTTGTGACCCAGTGGTTGACCATCGGCCTCGTGAGTGTCCTGGACACCCCGCGAGTTCAGTGTCCGTGTTTCTGGGTTGTCTAGAGGTGCCGTGTTACCTTGACTAGCGTGCCCGTAGGTGTGTGTTTCGGGCTTTGAGTCACGCTTGATCGAGTCACCATGTATCGGTGTGAGTGCGGTGGGGTTCCCCCGCATGTCGTGGGTTTCTGCAGAAGATGGTTCCCGAGTGGGCCAAGTGTTTGGCCTTGGACTGCGAGTCCAGTCATCCGCCTTGGGGCTGGAGGTTTCCCGTGTTTCCCTGGGATGGGGAATCGGCGTGGCGGCTCGTGAGCTGCCTTGGGAATAGTGCTTCTATGTTTTCCATGTGGGCCGTGTGTGTGGCCTTGGACTGTGAGTCCAGCTATCCAGCCTAGGGGCTGGAAGGTTTCACAGTTCCCTTTTCGAGGGAATGGTCTCGACGGCTCGTGAGTTGCCTCGGTATTCATGCTACCGTGGTTTTAGACCTAGGGATTAGGCTAGATTGATGGCCTTGTGTTGTTGCATACGACGGTCTTGACCCTGAGTCCTGTGACTCAAGGACCGTTGGATTTAGTGAGTCTAGAGGACCGTCTAGAGTCCAGTGGCTTGTCGCCACTTGGTCCTTCTCGACTTTCGCACAAGGTGCGTGCATGTTTCTCGGAGTTTCTTCTTGGAGAGTGGTCACATTAGTGACTCCCCACTAGTATTAGCCTTCTGACACACGAGTGGTCCCACCAGGGAGTGGTGGCGAGGCTACCCCGAGAAATGATTTTTAGACTGGTTTCCGTTGGGCGCCACGTCTTGCAGCCAGAGTCCGGCGGAGAGGAAAATGAGTGAGAGGGCCAGACTAGGGATGCGCGGTCTGTGTGTGCACACGTGGTTGGGGGCAGTTGGACCCGCGCTGACGAGCATGACCCCAGCTAGTCACTTGCTTTGTGGTTACTAGTACGGTGTCCCCGTTCCACCAGGGGTCGAGGGGGACACCTGAGGCGCGGACTAAGACGTCAGTGGATGCTTTCGGCCTTGCTTCTGGTGGGCAGGTACTCCTATTACGTGAGACGTGACTCTCCTGTTTCCGGGTTTCATTTCCCGTCTGCGAGATGTGGTTTTCTGGACCATCTAGTGTTTCCGAGTTAGTGGCCAGGGTGCTAGTAGCTTTACCGAGGTTGCGTCTTGTTGGTGCAGTGTCCACGATCGAGTGGTCGGGTTGCACCTTGGATAGCGTGTCTAGGTTGGCAGTGTTCTGGGGGACAGGCCTCTACGGCGGGGTTGCCGTGGATTTTTTTCATGGTACTAGTGTGGTTCGGTAGCCCCGACCATGAGATCGGGATGTGTTTTTCTAGTACAGTAGGAGTAGCTGTAGTGCCGAGTTTTACCTAGCCACCGGTTCGCTGTTCCTGCTGTAGTTGTAGCTTTCCTTTCCACTACAACCGTTGTTTCCAGTTGGGGTTCTGCGGGATCCCTGCTGAGTCTCTGTTTGGAGACTCATCCTTGCTTTTCAGGTGTGACAGTTCTTCCTCGAGGTTCTAGGGTGCAGTGTTGCAGATGTTCTTAGTTGCCAGCTCGCTGGGCCGAGTGTTCACTTGGCATGTGGTATGTTTTACTGCTTTAGACTGTACTTTTTGTTGGACTGGACTCTGTTGTAATAGTTGTTTATTTATTTCTGTTAATTGTTGAATTATCCTGCCTTATTTCCTATTTCTTTATGTCTCCACACTCCTTTTAGCCCTTCCGAGCCCTCCCGGTTCGTGGGCGACGAGCCAGGATTCGAATGGTATCGGGTTCTTCCCGGTATCCGGATCTTGGGTCGTTACATCTCACCTATAGAAAGTATACTGAATCTTTCATGTGATTAATGTAGAAGAAAAAAAATATCAAAAAAATGTATAGCAAACAATGGAGAACGGATTGGTGATGTCATTTGCTCCTTTGTGGAGATGAAGCACAGGATCAGCTACATATTTGAATAAAAATTAGTGGACTCCACACACAATACAGAGAGAAATAAAAGAAAAAAATTAAATAAGAAAAAGAAAAGGAGGATCTTCCTAACCAAGTAATGTCCCTAATATCAAGACTATGGCATTGGGATTCATCATTAAGCTTGCTATATAAATACATTAAAATTACCTACTTGCTGTGAAGTACCCAACATCGATTAAAACTACCCAATTACCTAATTGATGTGGAGCTATTACAAGATACTTACCTCTGACTGAGAGAGGAGGAACCACCAACAGAAGTAAGGGGCGGTGGGGGAGCTGGCTCGGAGTAGAGGCCCTGCACGGGCGGCGGTGGCGGAGTGGCGATGGGCGGCCGGGGATGGCGGTTGCAGCAGTACTGGAAGGCAACCGGTGGGCGGGTCCGGCTGGAATAGCGATCGACTACCACGACACGGCACCGGAGGGGCAGCGGTGCTCTGCCGGCGTGGCTGTAAGGGGGAGAGCGACGGTGGGCTGGCCGGCACTCACGGCGGTGCTGGTTCGCAGAGGAGAGGGAGGGTGCGCAAGGCACCCGTTGGCACATGGGGACAAGGTGGCGATGGTCTGCGGTGAGGGGGGAAAAGCAAAGCAAGGGAGGGGGGAAAAGCAAATGGCTTCTAAGGGTAATAAATACGTCGTAAGGGTGAGAAATAGGTCGTAAGGGTGACAAATGGCTTCTAAGGATAATAAATAGGTCCTGAGGATGACAAATAGCTTCTATGGGTAACAATTAGGTGTCTAAAGGTGAAAAATAGCTTATAGTGGTGACAAATGGGCGGCTAAGGGTGAAAAATAGCTTGTAGTGGTGTCAAATGAAAGAGAGAGAGAGAGAGAGAGAGAGAGAGAGAGAGAGAGAGAGAGAGAGAGAGAGAGAGAGAGAGAGGCCATTAACAAATAGAAAAAAGGGTGGCCCCTGGCACACGTCCCCTCCGCCTATAGTCCTGCACTCCTGCTGTCGTTTGTTTACTAAAGTCGGTGGAAGACCTAAAGTCGGTGGAAGACGAAGGGTCTCTCCCAAGTTCTACCAACTACACATGAGTTGAGGTTTTTAAAGATGAAGGGTCTCATTACGGCTGGTTTTAATTTTACAAGTCAAATAGTTAAAATGGGGTAGTTATTATAGTTTCGGGAAGTGTAACAATCTTCCATCTTAATTATCAAATTTTTTATATTTTATATTTTATATTATATATCTTATAATATATTATTTAACTATATATATATTATATGATATATAATATTACGAACGGATATTTTATGAAATGAATATTATAATATCCGTATCTGCTCTGATTCAAATTCGAATATTATCCATATCCGAAAAAATAAATATGAATTCGAATATCATCTACTAATACGGATTCGAATTCGAATATTATCTTGCTAAACTATTGATATATTTATATTTGTTATTTATTACATATATGTATTACAATTAAACATAAGATATTCCAGGTGTTTCCGACGGAATCTCATTCGGTCGAAAATACGTCAGAATTTACACATATATTTCTGTTCATTTCTGTTAATTATTACATAAAAATATGTAAATATTAGTGACGGAAATTTTGTTGTCAAAAATCAGTGGGCAATTACCGACGTAATTCCGACGAAGCTTAATTTGTCTAAAAGTTGTCTCTTTTTAAGGACAGATTTTCGCCCGAAATAATAGGTCAAAAATCTGTCATTAGTTACCGACAGAATTGCAACAGACTATTTTCCGTGGGAAAGTTATAATAGTTCCGACGTCTTTACGACGGAAATATTGCCGTCGAAAAATTACGTCGATATTTCCCATTTTTCTTGTAGTGAGAATTGGCGGAGACTAGGGTGAACCGGCGCAGTTCAAAAAAAGGAGAATGGGAATGTGAATGAGTCGGCGCACCCTTGCGTCGATTCACCTTTATTGGGCATGGCTAGTGCCGATTCAATGGGATATCGAGGAAACGAGTGAGGGGTCGTTGCGAGAAGGGATGAGGTCGACGCAGAAACAACTGGGTAGCGGGCTGAGACACAGGGTTTTTATGGAGTCGACTCGAGAAGACTCTAGGGTCGACACAAAGGGTATTTGGGCGGCCAAAGAGTCGGCACTGTGAGGAAGGAGAGGAGAGCGGGGAGGGAGTGAACGGGCGCCAGCTGTACTGATTCACCTGACCTATCGCCGATTCGCTTGATCTAGGGAATAACTAGCGCCGACACAGGTTTGTATAGGGCAAAGGGGTTAATTCCAGGAAAGCTGGGAGCTAATTCAAAAGATTATGAGGAACTGGCGAGGGGTTTTAGAAGCCCAAGCTGTAGATCGTGATAAATCCACACATGAACATGGGGAGTTTTAAATAAGAGAAAAAAATATATGTGGAGATGATGATATGAAGATAAAGAAGCAAATAAGCACGTGGTGCTATGGAGGAGGGTGATCCTCAGAGGGGTTACCTTAACAACAAATAAAGAAGATCGCGAATACCTGGTGGAAAATTGAACGCGGGATAGATTGTGAATTCCTTCCTCCGCCTTCAATCGGCCGGTCGATGAAGGGGGTTTTTCCTTATTGATTATCCTTGCAAAAATAAGACAAAATAAACAAGAAGGAGATCAGCCAAGTGCACGTAGTATCAATCCAAAGATGACATGAAGATAAAAAAAGGACAAAAACATGCGCACCTTATTTTTTTGGTTTTTTTTTTAAAACCCCTAAAGAGGAATTAGGGAAAAGAAGAGATATGTGATGAAGCTAATGCAAACGTAAAAGAAGAAGAGACAATGATGATGATGGAACTAATGCAAACGCAAAAAGACGAACCCAGTGGTGATCGGTTGATGAAGACGAAGCAACACAGAAAAAATAAAAGAAAACCCTGCTGTCCCTGACGACAGTAAAGGGAAACAAGGTGGACGCGGCCGGCTAGATGCAGAGGAAGCAGAGGAAGCAGAGCCCCTTCAAACAATCGCACAGAAGGAAGACGGAGCTCTGTAACCTGTAAACTGTAAACCTCTGTTTGATTTGAATTCTCTGACCCGTCTAACCTCTTAACCTGTGAACTCTTCAACCTCTTGAACCTCTGCCTCGATCGACCAGAGCATCCTTTTATAGGATTTCAATCGAAGATAAGCTCAAATTTGGGAAGATAAGGATAGGCAATGATCAGAGAAGGCAGGATTCTAGCTCCAATTCGAGCAAGGAGACCATTGGAGGCAGGGAACTCTTCGGGAAAGAGGAGTTAAAGCAGGACACGAAACGAAAAACACGACCTTGCGAAAGGCGTCAAATCCCAAATTGACGACCTTCATAAAGACGTTATTCAAAACACGACCTCCATCAAGGGCGTCACTTCTTGGATTTAATTTTGGCAATAAAACTTACTTTATATGAAAATAAAGAGAACACGCCTATGATGAAGGCGTTAATTGAAAACACGCCCTGAGGAAGGACGTTAATCAATAATTTAAATTAATTTTGAATTTATTTTGGAACCAGATAATACCAGGAATTGATGCCCTGACATTTAGTCGTCCTTTCTTGAGAAAACGCCCTAGATAAGATCGCTATTTAAAACACGCCCCTCTTCAGGTCGCAAATCACAAAATGCAAGAACAAATCAAAATCACACACAAAAAGATAGAAAAACTTCATATTATGAATATATTGAAGTTCACTTTGGGGTGTCATCATAGTGACATGAGATTTGATCAACATAGCGTCAATTTTGGCGTGTCTACAGTTGCCCCGCCTTGGCGTCTGCTTTGCAAGGGAGTGAGACGAAATGAAGGTGAAAAGTGCAACAAGCGGAATGAAGTGGAGTGAACTGATAAGGAGATGCCAAGGTGTGATGTGACACGCCTCAGACACTAAGCATTGGAAATCTTTCAAAGATTCAAAGCGAAACAACTCCGAGTGATTCCAAGGAAACATCGATTTGTTGGATAAAGGAGATTAAACTAAATAAATAAAAATGTAAGGTAAAAGGTGTGCACGCGGGCACGACAGGGAAAGACCATTGGAGAGCGGTTACCAGCCAATGTGGACGTGCTACAACCAAGGTAGATTTGCAGAAAGATAAATAGAATTGAGATGGAGATCCAACAAAGGGACATTTTCAAGGAATCAGCTTGAGCGGCTTCAGATAGAATAAAGTACTTGATTTGGAGTGGAATATCTCATGTCAACTCAATCAAGAGCGAGTGACCTTCATTATTGCCTTAATATGAAGATTTTCAGCATGAAGCTCAAAGTCCTACATGATGCATGCTGGGCTAAAAGAAAAGATTAAAACAAACTAAGAATATAGAAAATAATCAAGGATAATATTGCTAAGCCATCCAGATTTGGTCAAGAATCCAAGTTCCTGAGCTGACACTAAGCCGAAGCCCGTTTGTCCGCGCATCAACTCAGAAAGCGGAACCATCGTCCCAGACCTTTAACGACTCAACGGCCTATCCGTACGATCAAGATTCTCCTGGAATTATCACTGTTTTTGATGAAGGGGAACTCAAATTCCAGGTTCATCAGAACCACAAGGTCCTCGATATACTATAATAGCGTAGATACCATATAGTAAAAATGCTTACAGGAAAGAAATACAAGATGATGAGCGCGATGTTACTTCCACGAGCAACCCTAGCGTCTCGAAACCTGCACTCTGCTACACTTGAAACTCATTAGTCCTCACATGATTAAAAAAAATAATCCTCAATTTCAAAAAATGATCATAAGTGCTTAATTAAAACAATTTCAATAAAATAAAAGCACTTAAGTTCATCAGATCACATTCAGAGAACCAAATTTATACACTCACAAAAACACGCCTGTGTATAACGGCGTTAAAATCATGAAAGGTGCCTTATTATGAGGGCGTCAAAAAGAGAAACACGCCCTTCACTAAGGCGTGAAATTCATCGATAGTTCAAGAAGGAAACGACCCACTAAAGGGCGTTACACAAATCATGACCTATGCAAGGTCGTCAATTCAAGAATTGACGCCCTAACAGAAGGCGTTAATTAACCTCAAGCTTTCGTTTCCAAATCGAAAACCAAACCCAGTCCTAATAGCCCTCAACCTCTAACTCCGAACAGCCTTAAGATCTCCCAGACCTCTAAAAAGGGAAGGCAATTCCAATCAATCAAAGCAATCCTTCTACCTCTGTTCTACTGCTTCTTCTTCCGTCTGTTCTTCTGCAGGCACCGCAACCGTCAGAACCTCTTCCTGGAAACCGAAGATGGAGAGGGCGATTAAGAGGTCCAAGTCCTCCACTCCCAGGTTAACCGATATCAATGGGCATATAAGCAGCAGGATCTCCATGAACCAAGTAATATATCTTCTGTTCTTCTCTTACTTAACTTCTCCGAACCAAAAGACATTTTCAACTGTTCTGCTGTTCCTGCATGCTCACTTGTTCTTCTGTCCATGCATTCTTTTCTGTTCATTGTTTTCCACAAGACTATCCATTGGTGCCAGGAGCTAGGAGATTTACAAAAAACAAGTGGCTCCCCCTTATCCTTTCCAAGCTTTCTTCAGACATGAGAATTTATCTTGCAAGATGGCACCTTTTGGGCCTAGTCACCCATGCCAAACATCATGACCAAATCCATTTAGATTGGGCAGCCATAGGAGCTCTACTTGAAATATGGCACCCTTCCACTCATACCTTTCTCTTTTCAACTTTTGAAGCCACTATCTTATTAGAGGAATTGGAGATCATCTTGGGTTTGAAGAGAATGAAGCAAGGAGATGAAGAAAAGATGGCCATCATGCCAAAACCAATCTCTTCCCAAGAACTGTTAACAAGCTTAATTCCTAGCCCAAACTTAGTGAACCAAATCAAAGCTACCAAAGGCATCAACCTTCTAAAGCTCGCTTCATGGGTGTACAAGAGAGCAGACCAAGCCAAAGAAGATGAGGAGATAGAGCGGGTAGCAAAAGCCTTCGTGGTGTGCTTAGCAGGAGCGATCTTATTCCCATCCACGGAGGACTTTCTAGAAGAGGCCCAATTAAGCGCCATAGTGAGCTTATGGGAAGGAGATAGAGTTGGACCGGCTATTCTAGCCTATCTCTATAGCGGGCTCACCTCGGCGGTGATGGGAAGGCCCATCTACGGATGCATGCTAGCACTCTCTTGTTGGGTTGATCTTCACTTCAAGTTCGATCCATGTGGTGAGGCCCAACAACCCTCAAGAATCTTTTCAAAAAGCCCACTCTTCTATATGACCGGTTCACTTGGAATAAGCAATAGAGTGATGAACTGAATTCCTCCAATCAAAAAGAGAGTGGAATGGAGAGAGCATCTCAAAGTAATGCCTAAGAATCTCTTCACTTGTGCCCCCGGAATACTCAAGACTCAAGATCTCCATGCTAGATTTTCTCCCGGGACGGACCTTCGTCTCATAGGTGCTTCGGACTTCGTGCTATATAATTCACACCGGTGCCTCCCTCAACTCGGGCTTCCACGACAAATCCTCGAAGATCCCTCTCATCTTCCTCCAATCAAGATACGGGATCTAGGCGGCAATGAGGATGGTGAAGAATGCACAACAGTTCAAGCTCTCTGGAAAATTTGCAAGACTTATCAACTTGTGGAGAGCTTAGAAGAATACATGGAACAGTGGAAGACATATGTAATAGCTCTGAGAAAATTGAGGCCCAATGTGGCTCATTAAACATTGTAATCTTTTCTTAAATAAATAAATGATATTTCCTTTAATTGAGCCATCTTACTGTGTTTCTGATTGAATGTTCCAACGTTCTGTGATTCTGTTGCAAATAACGCCTTTAGCAAGGCCGTTAATTCTATAGATGACGCCTCAGACAATGTCGCTTTCAGCATTCCAGTTCACACATTTGACGCCTTCCCTGATAGGCGTTAACTAAACAACGACTTAGAACAGGGCGTTAATTGATTCAAATTCCCCAAAAAACCTCGTTGAAATTTCAAAAGTAACGCCCTTAGCAAAGCCACGTTTCAACAAGGTAACGCCTCAAGCTCAGGCGTTAATCAAAATCGTAATAATTGCTTCAATCACATCAATCAACGCCCATTGAATACGTCTGACGACGGTTATCATTCCCCATGCAAATAAAAGTAACGCCTTAAGAAACGTCGTCAATTATTAAGAAATGCCTTGATGTCCGTCGTTGATTTCTCAATACGCGGCCTTCCTTAAGTCGTGATTTCTTTTTGACCGTTCGACTTAACTTCCCTCCTTCCTTCTTCTTCCTCCGTCCATTTCCCCTCTTTCCTTTCTTCTGCAACCCTAACCGAGAACCCCCTCCCCAAATCTCTCTCTATCTCTCTCCCTTCTAGCCCTAGCCCTAGCCATGGCCGGCGGAGGCTTGAAGCGGCAGAGGGTGGCTGCCCCAGAGGTGGTGGACATGGGCGAAGACGCCCACGCCGAGGAGGAAGCCCCTCCCGCGGCGGCGGAGGAAGAACAGGCCGTGGCGGCCGGCGACGAGACCGGAGGACAAGGCGAGGAAGAAGGAGATGATGCTGGAGAAGAGGGAGAAAACGAGGAAGAAGGTGAAGGAAATGAAGAAGGACCAGACGAGGAAGAAGAAGAAAGAAATGAAGAAGAGCAACCGTGGGCCATCGTCCCACGCCCCGGCCAACTCCGGCGGCCACGTCAACCACGCCCCCAACCGGCAGAACCAAAGCACAAGAAGGTAGGCCCCCAAACCCTATTCCCATTTTTTTTATATTTTTATTTTTTATTTTTCCTGTAATTTCCATAGCTCTCGGGGTAGAAACCCTGCAACCCAGAAAGAAGACGCCCTCAGGGGCGTCACGTTTTACAAAAGACACGCCCAACCCAAGGGCGTTAATTAAATTATTTTCCTGAAAAATAAATTAACCCCATGAGAACACGCCCTAAAGCATGTCGCCCATTTAAATTCATATTATGCTGTCAATTCTCGCATGCTGTTATTTTTTATTTCATTTTCTGAAAAATTTGGAAACCACGCCCCACACCAGGGCGTCAATTCAAAAACAGACGACCAAACCAGCGGTCGCCCATTCATTAATTCTTGATTAATTAACGAACCCAATTGGAAAACGCCCCACCCAAGGGCGTGAATTGATAAAACCTTTTAGGATTTTAGAAATTAACCACAAACACACGCCCAACACAGAGGCGTTTCATAGATGAAGAACGACCTAGGGTATGTCGTTATCTTAAAGCACAAAAAGAACCACGCCCTCCTTAAGGGCGCGAATTCAACGAAAAACGACCTGAGGAAGGTCGTTAATTCTAATAACATCAAAATTCAACCTGGGGCAATCAAAATGAAGTAAGCATGAACAATTAAGCCAAAAATTCTCATTTTTATGCATGCAGGGGCTGATGAGAACACGCATCTCCTGGGTCATGGTCCGGGCAGCGTACTACGGCCTCCCCGAGTTCCAGAGAGAGAGGGTAGATGCAATGGGGTTCGGGGCCTTCCTTAGCATAGAGCCAGTTAGACCCGACCTACCACTCATTCAGGTTCTACGGGAGAGATGGCATAGGTCTAGCCGGGCATTCCTGATGCCATGGGGACACATGATTCCTACCCTAGAGGACGTGGCCAGGATTACAGGGTTGAGGGTAGATGGAGAGGCCGTGAGCGGGATTACCTACCCAGACTACACCGAGTTCGTCGAGAGGTTGCTAGGATTGGAGATGGTTTATGAGACGCCTAGCGAGTGTAGGACGATCTTCCGCACCGACCTTACTACAGTGATGGGTTTAGGGAATGCTAGGCACAGGTAAGGGAAGACCCTAGAGCAGTTCTCACAGAGGTTGATAGACGGGGCTAGGGCAGTCTATTGCCAGGACCCAGCGGACAGGGAGAGAGCGGACCGAGACTTGAGGAGGTTCTTACTACTACTGCTCGGGAGGCTATTGCTCGGGACAAAGGGCGACGTCATCAACTGCCGATTTCTAGGAATACTCGAGGACCTGGAGGTAGTTGGTAGCTACGCCTGGGGAGCGGCTCTGTTGGCGCATATGATGGCCGACCTGTCCACGGAGACAGGGCGAGAGACGACCGTCAGTGGCTTCTCACCTTTTCTTCAGGTATGCATTTTTTCATTTTTTTCTTTTCTTTTATTTTATTATGCATGCGTGTGAATGCCTTCCTAATGCAATGCATGGATGCAGGTTTGGAGCCATCTCTACATGTCGATAGGGCACGTTGACCCACGGCCTGGAGGTGAGGGAGCTTTCCCTCTAGCACAGCGCTGGGTGCCGATCGTCTTCGGCGCCCCACTCGGCTACGAGTTGTGGGTTTTACAGAGAGAGTTCCGCGACTTCCCTCCCTCGCTGGTATGTATGAATGTTATGCATCTTTATTTTGAATTTATTATGATGATGATGAAATGATGACATGTATGTTTATGAATGCAGGTGCAGTGGAGACCCTATGAGGGGATGACAGATGAGGGCCAGCCGTGGGTCGTAGCGGGCCGTCCTCGCTTTGAGCGTGAGCTTTGGGTTCACTGCTTGAGCGAGATCGAGCCGTTACGGCTTAGGTTGGTGATGAGGACACTGGGCCTCCACCAGGAGTGGGTAGAGGTAGGCGAGCCGTGGGGCATTGGGAAGAAGACACGCGGTCGTACAAAGGCGACCGACTGGAGAGTGCGGTTCGAGGAGCAGTACGCCGACTGGCAGCGTGGCGGGACTAGAGTCACCTCTCGCGCGACTGACAGCTCAGAGTACCTCCGGCGCTACTGGGAGGTATACGCCGGTCGACCCCAGATTAGGGTCTTAGGGGTATGTATGAATGCACTTATTTCTAAATTGAATGCAGATGCTTATGTGACTATCATGTGACTAACATGCAATGGATGCAGGATGCGCGGGACATAGCGGCGATAGATGCCCAGGCCCACCTACACAGCCTGGAGGACCAGCTAGCCGCCACACGGGCAGACCTAGAGACCCTGGTGAGTGTTTAAATTATTCCTATATGCACATGTATATATTTTTGTTGAATTATTGATGATTAGCCACTGACGATCTCAATGAATGCAGCGTGCCCAGCAGGGAGCAGTGAGGAGAGACCTAGGGGAGGCCTCCAGCTCGAGAGGGCCCAGTGTAGAGGTGACTGCACTGGCAGAGCAGCTAGCGGGAGCGGTGGCACGAGCCGAGGCAGCAGAGCGCGACCTCGCTTCACGGGTAAATTCCAAAACACAAGTCCGTTCAAATATTGATTATAATTGTGCACTGATAAAAATTCATTTTCACAGACTGAGGAGCTTCGAGCCACTCTTACCTGCGTAGATGAGGGCTTCCGCGCGACGAGCGCACAGGTAAATAGTTCAATCATGTATTGCTTGAATTGCTAGATTACTGGATTATTGCATTAATTATGGATTTGATGATTTGTTTACCTGCTTGCAGGCGACTCAGCTTCAGGCGGTACGTACCGAGTTGGCGATCCGTGATCAACGGATCTCAGAGCCTGAGAGGTCCCTGAGGCGACGAGAGGAGCTTCCTCAGGACGTGGTCGAGCTGCGGGTGGCTCTTGAGCTGGAGAGACGGGAGCGAGCCCGGGAGCGCGAGGAGCGTGCTCGTGAGCGGGAGGAGCACCAGGCGGAGCGTGCCCGGTACCAGGAGCAGGTGGCAGCACGTGAGCGAGAGCTGGCAGATTCGAAGACCCAGTTGATCCTTTCTCAGGAGCGGCTACGAGTGTCCGAGGAGCGTCTCCAGCAAGGACGTGAGTGAGCATGGGCTGCGGGGTACTCTTTCACCAGCTCTACCTTTGTGGCGGGCTCTTCCCTCCGAGAGAGGAGCGAGGCAGGGGGACACACTCGGGTTCCTGCTTCTTCACGGGGGCCCATGCATCCTCCACCAGCGCCAGCTCGGGACGGCGAGGAGGAGGTTGAGAGTAGGAGAGAGGAGGGTGGAGGCGAGAGCTGAGGGATTTACTTGTACTCCTCCACCCTCACACCTGTACTTAGATATTCATGATGTATATATATATGATATTGAGATTTCTTTGTTACCTGAGCACTTTGTGTGGTTGTGGCCTTGTGTTTGTGTACTTTCCTCTTTCCACGTTCTTCGTGTTCACTTTACTGTGCCATGTTTCTGCAGTTGCTGTTCACACTTGAATAAACAGGTTAATTCATCTGTTTGACTTGGCCCCTTGCCCGATAAGCAAGGGGTAGCAATATTTTGACCTTAATGACGGGTCAAGGGGCCAAGCCTTTAATCAAATAAGGTAAATAAAATGACTGATAACGGGGAGATGCATCATGCAAGCACGCATATGCAAACCATAAATAAAAGATGCCCACGCAAGAGAATGCAAGCATACATTGTGAAGAAATAGATTTTTTTTTCTTTTCTTTTCACTCATTTATATATTTTTTTTTGTTATTTTTCTTAAAAACGTGCCTTAGAGTAGGTCGTGGTTCGCATGAAGACGCCTTAGAAGACGGCGTGAATTTGAAAAGGAATTTGATTTTTTTGCAAAAGAAACGACCTGCTAAGAGACGTTATTCTGAAAAAGACGACCTAATCTAGGACGTTAATTCTATAAAAGGCGCCTTAGTCGAAGGCGTTAATTGAGTTATTCTGCAAAAAGTTGTCAAGGCTATCAAGACCATAGGTCTTACACGGTCACCATCTAAAATTCATTAACCTTTCTTGAGTAATTAAAAGGGGGTTGACGTGATCATAGTTGGCTTGTATTCGAGATCTCGCACAGTGCAATTTCTTAAGTCCGTCTTGACCATCCTGCCAGTTCGTGACTTTACCGCATAGAAAGGACGGAAGAAAATATAAGGGAAGCCCATAAGGGATTCTGAGATGCTCAAGGCAAAGTTACCTCCCCTACCCTATGCCTGTTGGGGTTCGGTCTTTGGCGTAGGAAAATTTGTTGCCTTTTTGCCTCTTTTATATTGCACGCATACGCCCAAGGTTTTCCTTGCGGGGACTTTGCCCTCTTGACATGCTTTTCTTTTCACAATTTGACTTTCACTTTGGAATTGATTTGCATTGACGAAAATAAACCTAATTGTACTTGGGCTTTTGTGGCATTTGCTCCCTTTTGGGCCCTGACTTCCACCTACTAGGGCGGCGGATAGGCTTGGCGTGTCTACCCCGAGGTCTCCCTTCCTCCCTTATGGGCCGAAGAAGAAAAGAACGGGTATTGTCTTTCACTTTTAGTCAGGTTTTTGACTTTCCATCGGATTTTGCACTACTTGAGCTCAAGAATGAAGCGTGTAGTGTGTGCGGGAATCAACCCCCTTTTAAATTAGCAAGACTGATGAATGAATTCTGAATTTTGACCTTTCGGACCTTGATCCTTCGTATGCCATGGCACCAATTTTGAAGAATCTCCATTTTTATTTTTGAAGAATTTCTATATTTTTTGGGTTTTTGAATCAATTTTCAACATTTTTTTTGGATTTTGAAGATATATATTTTTGGATTTTTTTTGTTGAATCAAGGGTAGTATTTCTTAAGATATAAACCATTCCAAGGGTGAGTTAACTCTTCCCCTTCAGCATTACTCAGTTTATAAGCATTACCAGGATAAACTTCTTTTATGATAAACGGTCCTTCCCAATTGGGTTGGAGTTTGGAGCGGGGGTCACCCGATTTTACAAAAATTCTCTTGATTACCATCTCACCGATTTTGAATTTTCTCTCAATTACTTTCTTTTGATAAAAACGTGAGAGCCTGTTTTGATAAACGCGCGCATGCTCAGCGGCGACCAGACGCTTCTCATCTAGGAGTTCTAATTGGGCCAGGAGTGAATCACGACGTTCATCAATAGAAAATTCCTTATCCAATTGTACTCGCAGAGAGGGAATAAGAATCTCATAAGGGACTACCGCCTCCATTCCATAAGTAAGGGCGAAAGGGGTTTGCCCAGTAGGGGTGCGGACGGAAGTGCGATAGACCCAGAGAGCTTCAACTAGCTTGTCTGGCCAATCCGAAAATTTATTAGCCTCACACGTCTTTTTGACAATTTTTATCAAAGTTTTGTTAGTTGCCTCTGCTTGGCCATTGCCGTGCGGATAATAGGGAGAAGAATGATGCAATACAATGTTATACCTGTTGCAGAGATCCTTGATTTCTTGAGAGATAAATTGAGGTCCATTGTCAGTGATGATGGTGCTCGGGATGCCGAACCTCGTGATGATGTTCTTCATTATGAATTTGCATACGGTTGACGCTTTAATTTCCACGTAAGCTTCCGCTTCCGCCCACTTGGTGAAGTACTCCGTTGCCGTGAGGATGAATGATTTTTGTTTGGTCAGGATGTTCGAATCACCAAGAGGTCCAATGATATCAAAAGTCCACATGGAGAAAGGCCATGGGGAGGACGTAGGATGAAGTGAAGAAGTAGGGGAATGAATCTTGTCGGCGTGCAGTTAGCACTTAACACACCTTCGAACATAGATGGAACAATCCTCTTCTAGAGTTGGCCAATAGAAACCTAGCCTAAGGATTTTCTTAGCTAGCATCTGGCTATTCACATGACCACCATACACTCCAGAATGCGCCTCTTCCACAACCTTCCATGATTCATCATCATCGAGGCATCTTAACAAAACACCGGTGAGCCCTCTCCTATAGAGCACACCTCCAACCAAAACATATCGTTGAGCCACTCTTCTAATTGCTTTCTTTTCTTCAGCAGTGGCTTCCTCGGGATAGGACTGATCATTACAATACCTGGCAATCCCATAATACCAAGGCTTCTCTTCGTCAGCCAATTCCTCTTCCCAGTCTAAAAGCATGACCTCTTTGCCTTTAAGAGATTCCCTCTGCTTAACCTTTTCAAGCACTTGATCCCTAATATCAAGGAATGCACGATCCTTAATAGCTGGCGTGTCGCGCTGATGAATTAGAGGAACATGAAAATCACGCTCAGGGGGGAAGACTAGAGCAGAGGCCAAAGAGGCAAGGGTGTCGGCTAAGATGTTCTGGCTGTGGGGAACATGAACAAAAATCAATTTGGTGAAAAGCTTGGCATAAGCTGAAGCAAGTTCCTGGTAGGGTTTGAGCTTAGGATTGGTAGTGCGGCACTTTGTTGTGCCTCTTAGGCACAAGCATGTGCTATGTCACCTTGATGATAGCAATGCTATTTGGTTTTGATGATAGCAAGACAGTGAGTGCATTTGAGTGCATTTGATATTATATTTTGATGATAGCAATGTTATTATGTTTTGATGATTGCAATAAACAAAGTGCATTTCTATGCATTATTATTCTTGAGCATTCTACATATTGATAGCAACATGAATGATGATGTCTAGCATTGATGGCATTTACTCTTTATATATGTGCATTGCATTCTGTCAGATATCATGTCTCTGCATATATCATGTCTGGGTAGCAAAGTCTATACACTGGACTGTGTAATTGTGCATCATGCAAGTCTATACATTGGACTCTCGTTCAAGCCTATGCATTGTCTTAGGCTAAGTGTGTACAGCGTCTTAGGCGAAGTCTGTACAGCCGTGTCTTATGCTCCTAAGTCTATGCATTGGTGTTGGTCATCAAAGTCTGTACATCGCCTTCAATCTTCAAGTCTATACACTGGCTTATTCTTCAAGTCTGTACATCCACAGTTAAACTTGAAGTCTGCACACTAGTCTTCACTGTCAAGTCTGCACATTGGTCTTCGATTTCAATATCCAATACATTGGGCTTTTACATGAAGTCTATACATTGTTGTTTGCAGTACAAGTCCATACATTGGACTGTTCATCAAAGTCTGTACATCAGACTGCTATAGTAAGTCTGTACAGTGAGTGATTCATTGGTGAAGTCTGTACACTCAACTGAACTTCAAGTCTAGACATTGCACTGTAGCATCCATTGTCTTCGTGTTGTTTTTGTTTGATTGTCTTCGTGTTGTTTACTGTAGCAGCTCGATTTGTTCTGATGAACTTCGAGTCGTTTCCCAGTGAACCCCGTGTCGCTTCACCTCGTGATGTTCTCATCGTCTTAGTGTTGTTTTCACTTCGTGTCAACTTCATATTCGTGTCGTTTTCACTTCGTGTCAATTTCGTCTTCGTGTTGTTTTCAACTCGTGACGGTCTCTGTCATTTGTCTCCATGTCGTACTTACTTCGTGTCGGTTAATGTTGTTTCTGTGTCTTCGTGTCGTTTTTGTTCCACTGCGTGCAGAACATTGCAGCACCTCGTGTTGCTTTCTGTGCCACCTCGTGTCGGTTCTGTGTGAACCTCGTGTCGCTTCTCTCTTATTTCTAGTTGCATCTCGTGTCATCTTTTATGTCTGCTTGTTTAACTTCGTGTCACTTACTGTTGTTCCTCGAGTCTTTTTATTTTAGTGTCACTGCTTCATCACGTGTCGTGATAGCCGTGTCACTCTTCTGACTTCGTGTTGTTTTTTCGCTTTAGACTTCGTGCCTTTCTCGCCTTGACCACACTTCGTGTTGCTTTACGTAGACCTCGTGTCTTGCTTGTTTGCAACCACTTCGTGTCGGTTTCTGTTGCCAGTCCATGTTGTTCTCGTGCCGTTCTCTTTGCTATTTATTACGTCGTGTTGTTTTCTTTACTTCGTGCTGTAGTCATCGTATGTATCTCGTGTCGTTCTTCTTATTACCTCGTGTTGTTTTCATCTTCTTCGTGTCGTTCTCTTTGTAGTGTTATCTCTGTTACAGTGTGTATCTCGTGTCGTACTCAGTGCATCTAGAATTGCTACTACATACTTCGTGCAGATTTAGTTATTGTGGCCCTCAGTTTTAATGGTTTTTATCTCCTTACAGGTCCGAGGAAGAAATATTCCCCAGTGACTGGCAGCACGTGTGATCCGAGGCTGGAATGAAGTCTGCTGAGAGACTGCCACGTGATCCGAATTTTTAGGGCGGGAGCTGTGGAAGCCACACGCGCCCTAGCTGCTGCTGCTGCTATATATGTGAGCCTTCTTCCACAGAAAAAGGGCGATCGAGTTGGCGAGAAGAAAAGTCCATATAAAGAGCCACGATCCAGAGAAAAAGAAAAGAGAAAGAAGAAGAGCAGAAGGAGAAGAAGAGAGAGAGATAGTGCTCGTGTGAAGAAAGAAGAAAGAGTGAAGAAGAAGAAGTGCAGCAGAGAGTGAGAGATTAGGAAAGCAGAAGAAAGAGATAGAGAGATAGAGAGTGAACGAAAGAGCTCGTGGAGAAGAAGAAAGAAGCTTACCTGAAGATCTGACAACTGGACCGTGGATCAAATCCAGGCCAGGCAGCTCCATGCGAGCCACATTTGTGTTATTTGTCTTTACAGCTTTCTGATCGCTGTGTATTTTTCTTTTCTTATTTTTCCTGTTTCATTTGGTTATCTGTGTTCTTCCGATCCTCAGTAGTGAGGTCGGGGTTCCTCCTGTTAGTTCAGGAGAAGGGAGATTGCGATCTCCGGTTCTGGGCTTGTGGATTCAAGTCCAGGGGTTCCCTCCGGTTTGGAGGAAGGGAGATCTGATCTCCGGTTCTGGGCTTGTGGATTCAAGTCCAGGGGTTTCCTCCGGGTCTGGAGGAAGAGAGACCGTGTGTCTCTGGTTTGCTAGTGACTGGTGTCACTAGTGGTTCCCTCCGGTTGGGAGGAAGAGGGGAGGCTGTTCCCCTGGTCAAGCTGTGTGGCAGCACCTGTTGCAGACTGAGTCTGCTATTTCTAGCGTGAGCTAGTGGAAGCCACACTCGGTTTGAGTGTGGGGTGGATGTAGGTCTGGAGGACCGAACCACCTAAAAACCCCTCTTGCATTGTGGTTTGATTGCTTATGATTTGCTTCCGCTGGATGAATGCATAGGGGCGCTCCATGCGTTTGGCTTCGGGTTGAGAAGAAGAGTTAATTAGTCTTCTTAGAATGTTTTAATTTGTCAAGAGAGCGAAATTCTAGTTGAGCGACTCCTTGTCAAATTCAGCCTAGTTAGCATCCTAGTGATCTCACTGTATGCTTGTTTGGTTCTGCAACTGATTATTAGCTTTTAAGCTTATCTAGTTTGCGAACTAGTAATTCTAGTGAGCATCATATTTTAACTGGGCGAAAGTTTTTTTAAAGGGTTATATTCATTCACCCCCCCTCTGAATACTGCACCGAACCCAACAATTGGTATCAGAGCGGGTCTCTGATCTATCAGATCTAACAATCTGCAGAGGATCCTGCCGATTTGTTTGGTGCATTTCAGAGTGGGTCTCTTGAAATCGTGTCTTGCTTCATTGACTTGTGTCTTATTTTGATTATCTGGTTTCAGTGGAGTTCGTGTCATTTGTTTTACTTCGCTGAACTTGTCTGCCATCTGTTCTAATGGCTCGACCTCCGATTTATGATGGTTCTAACTTTGAAAGTTGGCTAGGAGGCCTAGCTGTGTACATAGACTCAATTGGTCCACATTTGTGGAGTCTTATATCTAAAGGCCCACACCGCTTACCTAAAGATCAGACCAATTGGTCTAGTGAGGACAGCTCTAAGAATTGCGATAATACCATAGTTCTTAATATCTTGAGAGCTGTAGTTAATACTGATATGTATCCTTTTGTTCTCAGGTGCACATCTGGAAAGGAAATATATGACAGAGTCGTTTCTGCGCATAATCAGCAAGGTGATAACTGCTTGATGGCCAACCGGGATGATGAAGATGAGATCTCATCTCAGGTAAGTTCTGAATCAGAAGGATACTCTTTCGATGAATTAATAGAGATGTATGAAAATTTGTTAGAAGTATCCAAGAAATTGAAATCTGAGAACAAAAAGTTGAAAAAGAAATGTGATAGAATAAATCTGAAAGATTCCTGTGAAAACTGTCCAAATATGAAAAAGTCTTATGATGCATGCATGCTAGATGTTCAGAATCTTAAGAAACAAAATGATTCTCTAAAAATTGAAAAACAAACATGCTTAGATAAAATGTCTGAACTTCAGAATCAACTGAATGATAAGAAAAATGAGCATCTAAAAGGCATGCAAGAACTAACTGAAGTTAATTCTGAATTGGACAAAATGAAATTGGAGAATGAGGATCTTCAAAAGAAGAATAAAACTCTTATTATCAGAATGAATGAAAACAATGAGGTTTCACAGTCCTCTTCTGCTAAATCAGATTGTAAAATATGCTCTGCTTTAAGAGAACGAAATGAAGATCTCTTTAGTGAGAATGAACGGCTAAATAAACAAATAGTCTCACTTAAAGATGATCACAAAAATCTGCTCGCTGAGAAAATTAAAGTGGTGGAAAGAGAAGAGGAATTAATTGAAAAACTGGAGCTAATGTCTGGAAGAGAGAGATGTGAGGGTAATGAATTTCAGACTAGAGATCTTGAGGAAGAAAACACTGAATTAAAAGCTGAAGTTGAAAAACTGAAGTGGTTAAACACTGGCTTGTCTGAAAGACTTCTCACCACAGAAAAAGGAAAAGTTGTTTATGATGAAAATTCAAAAAGTTTGAACAGTCTAGAACAAGAAATTGAGAAGTATAAAACTGCAAACCAAGTTCTAAGCTAATGTGTTAATTGCAGTGAACAGGAAATAGCCAGTTATGAACTTCACATAACATCTTTGGAGAATAAGATTCAGGATCTAGAAAAATCAGCATCCAATTCTGCTAAGAATGAAAGAAAAGTAAAAACTGTTGTGAAAATGAAGGATGGCAATCCAAGAAAGGGGACAAGCTGTAGTCCTGATGTTAAGGAAACTACCAGAAACCAGTTATATACTACCTTTGTGCATAGTTCTAATGTAGCTGGTACCTCAAGGCAATCCCCAAAACAAAATGAAAATCATAAGTCACCTTCAAAACCTGTTTTCCAATTCAGAGCCCAGAAAATAGAAAAATAAACAGAACCTGTTAAGGATAATCAGAAATTGAAAAGAAAGAGTCAAATAAAGAAGGTAAAGACTATTCCTGCTCACGAATAGAAAGCTGCTAGCTCGGTTGAGCCTGATGGTGTACACACTGTTCATGCTTCCTATACTCACTCACATACATCTAGGAACTCATATGATAGAAACCATGTTCCTAGGAAATCTGATGCCTCTTATTACTACTGTGGTAGGCATGGTCATTATATGGATGACTGCAGAGTGATGATAAGTGATGATATGATGCATGATAAAACATTTCCAAATAATCATCACCACCCCAAAAGAAACATGTCTTCCTCAAACCAACATATCATTTGTTACAATTGCAACAGACGTGGTCATAAAGCTGTTGAGTGTTGGTTTAGGCCTTCATGGGGATTTACTGGCTCAAGAGGTAAGCACCCTAGGTGCATTGAATGTGGCAGGTATGGGCATGCAGTCAAGGACTGCTGGTTTGTTCAGGGAAATCATTTTAATTCCAAATTTGTAAGATTCCCTCCAAACAAAAATTTCTTGGGCAGAAATAAAGCTGGTCTTAAAGAAAAGACTCTTGGTTGTTATGAATGTGGAAAACCTGGCCACCGAGCTTCTGAATGCTGGTGGGCAGGTAATGGTAAATCAAAAATTCATGCTTACAACAGAACAATTCATGCTCATTATCATAGGTCTCATGCTGCTGTTGATATGCATCATAGGACCAGAAAATCTGCTGTTTCATGTAGATATTGTGGTAAACTTGGTCACTCTATGGATAATTGTTTTCTGATGAAATTTGATGACCATGTTGCTAAGAAACTATTTAGAACACCTGATAGGGGTAGTGCAGGACCCAAGGCTGCTTGGGTCTCTGCAGGATCAACTTGATTGACTTGCTGCAGGTGTGCCTTGGAAGGAGAAATAAAAGGGGTCAACCAAGGCACTCAAAAAGAAAACCCCATGATTCAATTCAGGTCAGTTCTGAAATCTGTTTTAAATTCCATTATCTGAAATTGTGAGCATGAAAATTGTGAGTTTCATGTTGATTTGCTTGGTTGATTTTTTAATGAACTCTTCATGTCTAGCTGATCAGTCTACATTCCAGACTCAGCTATTGAATTCAATTCTGCATATCTGATGCTCTTCTCTTGCTATATGTTGAACTGAATTTGAATGCTTCCCTAGTGTATACAGTTGATGCACTATATAGACTCTGTGTCCATGCATGTGTTTTGTGTTAATGCATTGCATGCTTGTTATTGAATGCATACTTGGACTGATTGTGTATAGACTGACTGTCATTGCATGTGTCAATGATGCTGTTCAATGCATGAAGGACTGCCTTATGTTGCATTGTCCTTGTTAACCCTGGTATATCAAATGGTATGTTACTAAAAGGTAGGGAAATCTGCCCGAAGGTTCCTACCATGTGTGAGATGGTCTTTGAGACCAGGTCCTCCGCCTAGTACCATGGGTCTAGTTTTCATGAAGAACAGTGTACTGCATCATATGTTGAAAAAAAATCTGAAAATTTAAAAGGAAGATGATGCATTTGATAAATTCTCTCTCTGATTGAACAAAGCATGAATTCTTCTTGAGCATATTTTAAAATTATGAGCAGTTCATTAATTCTATTTCATGCACTTTGTCAGGGGGAGTTTGACTAATGTTGCATAGTCTGCATGTAGAACAGTCTAATGCATAGCATATTTTTGCATCATGATGTCAGGGGGAGCTGAGAGTTCTATTCAATTCATTGAATCCTTGGAATTTCTCATTGTCCCCTTTCAACTCATTCATATTCACTGTCATCAGATGCTATGGATCATAATGCTTATTGCTATCCTTTCCCCATTTCTTCACTAAACAACAGCTTTGCATCTGGTTTAGTACATTGAAGGGTGATTATTGCAACTGTTCACTTATAAGAATCACATTTACAAATTGAAAAGAACTAAAGGTTTAACCTTTATAAATTGGAGAGTTAAGTGTCTGCACTTCAGAATTTGAGATAAAAGAAAACTTTTATAGCTCTTAATCTTTGTCTCATAGCTAAAATAGAAAAGGTTTTTTGTAATGCCTAAATGCGTTGAACTGGATATGTCTAGAACATGCTAATAAGAGTGTGTACTGATTTTTAGACAATCATTCTAAAAGAATTAAGGGCAGCAGTAAATAAGTTCATTAATGTTAAGAACTGAACATAGTGACAGAGCAATGGCTGATTGCACTGAGAAACTGTGAACTCCTCCAAAGAAGTAGGAAAATTCACATGTCATGAAGTGCTTTAGACTATCTCTGTTCATAGGGTCAAATCTATAGGGGGAGTCCTCACCAAGTAACTGAGGGTACTGGCCTCTAATCAAGGTGTACCCTTAATGTCAAAAGTGAAGACTATTCTTTGTGGATTTTGATCTGAAATAGATCTAGTAGTTTATGCCTAGTAACTAGGGGTACTTGCCTCTGATCAAGGTGTACACCTAATGTCAACAGCATAAATGCCACTGATCTACTTACTTAGTTCAGGTTCCAAAAAAAAAATTCAAAAGTGAAAATCAAACTGCTGTAACCCCTTGAAATCAAAAGTCATTGAGTGAAAATTATTTTTCTCAATACATATTCAAGTTGCCTTTCTTGAACTTCCATGTTTAGACACAAAAGGGTATTATTTCAGACTTATCTATTAATACCATGTGCCCTAGGTTCATTGCTATAAATGGAATCTAAAACTCTTTTTCAGAGGTCAGATCTTTTACTCTAGGTTTATCACTGTTAAACCTGAATTTTTGTCAAAATTGTATGTTGCTGATTCTTATACTTTAACAGTTGTTTATAATCATGCTTCCTTTCTGAACCTATGATTCAGCTGTTATCTAGTGACCCTCCTACCTTTTCTACCTTGGTTATCTGTTCATATTCCTTCTCAAAGGGGGAGCTTTTATTTAGGGGGAGAAATAATTCAGGGGAGTCTTACATTCAAGGGGAAAATGTTCTAGAGGAATTTGCATGCATATTGCACTTTGCACTCATATTTTTACTGTTTTTCTCTTTTTGATCATGTCAAAGGGGGAGAAAATCTTGTGTGTGACTCACTGTGTGACTCACTGTCACATTGTGTTGCCATCATCAAAAAGGGGGAGAATGTTGTGCCTCATAGGCACAAGCATGTGCTATGTCGCCTTGATGATAGCAATGCTATTTGGTTTTGATGATAGCAAGACAGTGAGTGCATTTGAGTGCATTTGATATTGTATTTTGATGATAGCAATGTTATTATGTTTTGATGATTGCAATAAACAAAGTGCATTTCTATGCATTATTATTCTTGAGCATTCTGCATATTGATAGCAACATGAATGATGATGTCTAGCATTGATGGCATTTACTCTTTATATATGTGCATTGCATTCTGTCAGATATCATGTCTCTGCATATATCATGTCTGGGTAGCAAAGTCTATACACTGGACTGTGTAATTGTGCATCATGCAAGTCTATACATTGGACTCTCGTTCAAGCCTATGCATTGTCTTAGGCTAAGTGTGTACAGCGTCTTAGGCGAAGTCTGTACAGCCGTGTCTTATGCTCCTAAGTCTATGCATTGGTGTTGGTCATCAAAGTCTGTACATCGCCTTCAATCTTCAAGTCTATACACTGGCTTATTCTTCAAGTCTGTACATCCACAGTTAAACTTGAAATCTGCACACTAGTCTTCACTGTCAAGTCTGCACATTGGTCTTCGATTTCAATATCCAATACATTGGGCTTTTACATGAAGTCTATACATTGTTGTTTGCAGTACAAGTCCATACATTGGACTGTTCATCAAAGTCTGTACATCAGACTGCTATAGTAAGTCTGTACAGTGAGTGATTCATTGGTGAAGTCTGTACACTCAACTGAACTTCAAGTCTAGACATTGCACTGTAGCATCCATTGTCTTCGTGTTGTTTTTGTTTGATTGTCTTCGTGTTGTTTACTGTAGCAGCTCGATTTGTTCTGATGAACTTCGAGTCATTTCCCAGTGAACCCTGTGTCGCTTCACCTCGTGCTGTTCTCATCGTCTTAGTGTTGTTTTCACTTCATGTTGTTTTCACTTCGTGTTAACTTCATCTTCGTGTCATTTTCACTTCGTGTCAATTTCATCTTCGTGTTGTTTTCAACTCGTGACGGTCTCTGTCATTTGTCTCCATGTCGTACTTACTTCGTGTCGGTTAATGTTGTTTCTGTGTCTTCGTGTCGCTTTTGTTCCACTGCGTGCAGAACATTGCAGCACCTCGTGTTGCTTTCTGTGCCACCTCGTGTCGGTTCTGTGTGAACCTCGTGTCGCTTCTCTCTGTTTTCTAGTTGCATCTCGTGTCATCTTTTATGTCTGCTTGTTTAACTTCGTGTCACTTACTGTTGTTCCTCGAGTCTTTTTGTTTTAGTGTCACTGCTTCATCACGTGTCGTGATAGCCGTGTCACTCTTCTGACTTCGTGTTGGTTTTTCGCTTTAGACTTCGTGCCTTTCTCGCCTTGACCACACTTCGTGTTGCTTTACGTAGACCTCGTGTCTTGCTTGTTTGCAACCACTTCGTGTCGATTTCTGTTGCCAGTCCATGTTGTTCTCGTGCCGTTCTCTTTGCTGTTTATTACGTCGTGTTGTTTTCTTTACTTCGTGCTGTAGTCATCGTATGTATCTCGTGTCGTTCTTCTTATTACCTCGTGTTGTTTTCATCTTCTTCGTGTCGTTCTCTTTGTAGTGTTATCTCTGTTACAGTGTGTATCTCGTGTCGTACTCAGTGCATCTAGAATTGCTACTACATACTTTGTGCAGATTTAGTTATTGTGGCCCTCAGTTTTAATGGTTTTCATCTCCTTGCAGGTCCGAGGAAGAAATATTCCCTAGTGACTGGCAGCACGTGATCCGAGGCTGGAATGAAGTCTGCTGAGAGACTGCCACGTGATCCGAATTTTTAGGGCGGGAGCTGTGGAAGCCACACGCGCCCTAGCTGCTGCTGCTGCTATATATGCGAGCCTTCTTCCACAGAAGAAGGGCGATCGAGTTGGCGAGAAGAAAAGTCCATATAGAGAGCCACGATCCAGAGAAAAAGAAAAGAGAAAGAAGAAGAGCAGAAGGAGAAGAAGAGAGAGAGATAGTGCTCGTGTGAAGAAAGAAGAAAGAGTGAAGAAGAAGAAGTGCAGCAGAGAGTGAGAGATTAGGAAAGCAGAAGAAAGAGAAAGAGAGATAGAGAGTGAACGAGAGAGCTCGTGGAGAAGAAGAAAGAAGCTTACCTGAAGATCTGACTACTGGACCGTGGATCAAATCCAGGCCAGGCAGCTCCATGCGAGCCACATTTGTGTTATTTGTCTTTACAGCTTTCTGATCGCTGTGTATTTTTCTTTTCTTATTTTTCCTGTTTCATTTGGTTATCTGTGTTCTTCCGATCCTCAGTAGTGAGGTCGGGGTTCCTCCTGTTAGTTCAGGAGAAGGGAGATTGCGATCTCCGGTTCTGGGCTTGTGGATTCAAGTCCAGGGGTTCCCTCCGGTTTGGAGGAAGGGAGATCTGATCTCCGGTTCTGGGCTTGTGGATTCAAGTCCAGGGGTTTCCTCCGGGTCTGGAGGAAGAGAGACCGTGTGTCTCTGGTTTGCTAGTGACTGGTGTCACTAGTGGTTCCCTCCGGTTGGGAGGAAGAGGGGAGGCTGTTCCCCTGGTCAAGCTGTGTGGCAGCACCTGTTGCAGACTGAGTCTGCTGTTTCTAGCGTGAGCTAGTGGAAGCCACACTCGGTTTGAGTGTGGGGTGGATGTAGGTCTGGAGGACCGAACCACCTAAAAACCCCTCTTGCATTGTGGTTTGATTGCTTATGATTTGCTTCCGCTAGATGAATGCATAGGGGCGCTCCATGCGTTTGGCTTCGGGTTGAGAAGAAGAGTTAATTAGTCTTCTTAGAATGTTTTAATTTGTCAAGAGAGCGAAATTCTAGTTGAGCGACTCCTTGTCAAATTCATCCTAGTTAGCATCCTAGTGATCTCACTGTATGCTTGTTTGGCTCTGCAACTGATTATTAGCTTTTAAGCTTATCTAGTTTGCGAACTAGTAATTCTAGTGAGCATCATATTTTAACTGGGCGAAAGTTTTTTAAAGGGTTATATTCATTCACCCCCCCTCTCTGAATACTGCACCGAACCCAACACACTTGACAAGCACCTGGCACAGAATAAGCTGACTATCACCCACAATCCTCAAATGGGTGACACCATATCGATGAGCGGTTTGAAGACCGGCCATAAGAGCTTCATACTCAGCTATATTGTTGGTGACAGGAAAAGTGAGCCGAGCAGCAAATGGGATGGTGACCCCTTCTGGAGTTAAAAGAACCATGACGATCCCTCTTCCTTGAGAATTTAGAGCTCCATCAAAATGTAACGTCCACATAGGATCATGAGGTTGATTAATGGACATTAGTTCTTCATCTGGAAACTCCGAATTGACAGGATCAAAACGGGGGAGAGGGTGGTGAGCAAGGTGTTCAGCAATGGCGTAGCCTTTGATAGCTTTCTGTTGAATGTAAGTGATATCAAACTGAGAGAGGAAGCTTTGCCAGCGTGCTAGTCGATCAGTGAGGACAGATTTTTCAAGGAGGAATTTAATCGGATTCATGCGAGCAATGAGGTGAACTTCGTGAGCTAGGAAATAATGTTTTAACTTCTGAACTACCCAGACTAAAGCAGCGCAAGTTTTCTCCATGGCTGAGTACCTCTGCTCACAGGGGTTAAGAAGTTTAGACAAATAGTATGCTGCCCTCTCCTTACCTTCTTCGTCCACTTGAGCTAAGACAGCACCTACAGAGTCATCCAGGACTGAGACATAGAGAATAAGTGGTTTGCTTGGAATTGGCGGCCTCAGGACAGGAGGATTGGCCAAATAATCCTTCAACCCGTCAAAGGCTGCCTGACACTTGTCATCCCAATTAAACTTGACTCCCTGCTTAGTAAGCTCGTAAAACGGCCTACATCTTTGTGAATGCTGGGAGACGAAGCGGCGAATGAATTGTAACCTCCCGATTAATCCTCGAACTTCCTTCAAATTCATGGGAGGAGGCATATCTCTAATAGCCTTTGCCTTGTTGGGATCAACTTCAATTCCCCTCTTGCTGACAATAAATCCAAGCAATTTCCCTGAAGAGACGCCAAATACGCACTTCTTGGGGTTCATCTTCAACTGATACTCTCGTGATCTTTGCAAGACCTTAGCTAGAACCCCAGGATGTTCAATCCTTGTCCTTGATTTCACAACCAGATCATCCACATACACCTCAATATAAATATGAATCATGTCATGAAAAATTGCCATCATAGCCCTCTGATAGGTGGCTCCAGCATTCTTAAGTCCAAAAGGCATGACCACATAGCAATAAGTGCCCCATGGTGTAGTGAATGATATTTTCTCTTGATCTTCCTCAGCCAGACGAATTTGATTGTAACCTGAAAAGCCATCCATGAAAGAGAGAGTCTCAAATCCTGCCGTGTTATCAATCAGAACGTCAATATGAGGGAGGGGGAAGTCATCTTTAGGACACGCGCGGTTGAGGTCCCGGAAGTCTATACAAATCCGAACTTTTCCATCTTTCTTCATAACCGGGACGATGTTAGCCACCCAATTGGGGTAGAGGACCACTCTAACAAATCTAGCCTTATGGAGCTTGTCGACCTCTTCTTTCATCTATAAGGCCATATTAGGGTGGAAACGCCTCAACCGTTGCTTGACCGGCACAGACCCTGGCTTAAGTGTAAGGCGGTGTTCAACGAGCGCAGGGTCTAAACCAGGCATATCTTCATAACTCCATGCAAACGTGTCCTTGTATTCTTGAAGAACCAAAATGAGCGCCTCCTCTTCGGAGGGCGGTAAATTCTTGCTTATGAGGACAATCCTAGGGTCTTCCTCGGTACCCAAATTAATTTCTTTGGTAGGCTCTTCTACAGAGGCTGATGGTTCGTCAAATCGTCTCATGCCACTGGCAAAAGCATCAGCCTTGTCCTCATATTCTTTATAGCTCTCTTCCCCATCTTCAATAGGGTCTTCATCATTCATGATTTCATAGACACCCAAACCCTCATAAGAAGCAATGACATCCTCATATTCCAGCTCTGGCAGGATAATTGGGTCCTTCACAAATTCGGGGATGGCTAAGCAAGCCTGACATCTAATGGCTAACTCTAACAGAAACCTACGGGGAATCTGCTTACCGTTGGACTTCCTGTATGAATTTACCCCATGACTTTTGTTATTAGCAGAAGAAGAGGAGGAGGAGCAACTAGCTTGATTAGAGGGGGGAGATGAAAAAGCGGATACAGGAGGTGATACAGATGAGGGCCCCTCACCGGAGGGGGAGAATAGATCTAACAATGAATCTGGAATGAGCGGCCCCTGGGTCGGGAGACGCTCGGGAAAGAGATAAGAAGTCTCCTCAACGGAGATGGAGGGTTGGAAAGTTGGAAATTTGACGTTTTTTTTTTCGTTTTTATCTTTTTCTTTATTTTTCTTTTCTTTTTCAAGAAGAAAGCAATGTGTGGGGAGAATAGCGGGAGGAGTGGAAATTGCAAGATCGGAGAAAGATTTAATCAGTGACGGCCCGCGCGGGGGCGTGATGGAGAGTTCAGAAAATCGCTCGAGGAGCGAGGGAGGGATTGTGAGAGCAACTTGGAATGAATCTGGAGACAAATTGATTATAATCGGAGGCGGTCTTGGGACGTGACCAAACCAATGGGAATATAGAGAAGTAAGCACAGATGGATGCATGGAAGTGAGAGAAAAGAGGCCGGCCCACAGCCTGTCCACAGTAAAACCTTCTTCAAACGGAACATCCGGCTCTCCAGTATCAGTGTAGTCACTCAGCAGCTGCCTCTTGTCTGTAATTGCAGCTGGCATTTCAATCAATTGGTGTATTAATGGCGGCCATTCTAGATCAGTCGGCATGAAAAGGCGGCTCAAGGAAATAGTGATATCATTCATGTCAAACCACCTATACCAGTCACATTCTGGATCATCCATCTTCCTTCTCTTGTTAGGCCTTAAAGACTCCAGAGCTTTATATGTGGCCAGCGGGGCAATATGACGAGCAAACTGTCTAGCATGAACATCTTGACAGTCTAATATGGAAGTAATTATGGTAGTTTGCTCATTATTTTGAAAGCCACCTGTGACAAAATGTGTCTTCAGTGTCCAAGTAAGCGGCTGGCGATCTGTCTTCAGAGTGGATATCATAATGCCCATGGTTCATCTTCATTTTTGCATGGCCCTTTATAACCTAGGCCGCCTCGTGCAATCAGCTTCTGAGGTTTAACGGGCCTAGTCCTGCCTTGGAGTTTGATACCCAGGCCTTTGCCACTTTGATACCCCATTTTCATTAAAATGTTCCAGCCAGAGGTATTCATCATATTTTTCTTCTTTTTCCCCTTGGAAGGCATGGGTGTCATAGCAACTATTGTGACAGTTTCAGATGGCGTTGGCTGTGGACAAGGGACGTCCAGCACAGATAATAGTGGCTTATTGGCAGGCCATATAGAAGGAACTGATGAAGCTACGTGAATATCCTCTTCTGGCAAAATTGGCATACTAGTGACTTTAATAATGCGGCCCTTGTGTGGAAATTTAAGGCATTGGTGATTTGTCGAGGGCACCGCATCGAGCTGTTGAATGTAGGGGCGTCCCAAAATGCCATTAAATGTTGGATCCATGTCCAGAATGTGGAAATCTGCTGTAATGGCGGCAGGACCCAAACTCACCTTTAAAGTAATCATGCCTAGAGGAGGCTTCTTCATGTTATCATATGCAGTGACTGTGATGGTGGATGGCCGAATTTGGCTCTCTGGAATACCACACAATTTCAGAGTGCATGGTGGACATTGCTTGACAGCCACCTTGTTGATATCAACTGTGATGCACAGATCATATATTCTTGCTGGGAGTGGTGCCAACTCATGCTCATGAAAAGTAATCGCCGGCTGGCTACTAGCGAGCGTCAAAACCGTGACTATCTGCTCAACTGGAATGTCCTCATTGACCATCACTTTCTGCAGATACTCTTTCAATGCTAGCTGATGAGTGGTGGACCGTTTGATCAACTCCCGGATTGAAATTCTTGCTGGAGTCCGGTCCAAATGCTTTAACAAATCATATTCGGTGCCGGGCACGGACCCTTGCTCTTGTTCTTGCTCTTGCGGCCCCTACACGAGCTCTAGCTCTCTTTGTGGAAAAATACGGTGGAAAATCCGTCCACTGCGGAGCGGTGCCACGCCTTGTAGCGCCTCTGTCGGGGCAAGTATGGGAGGAGTACTGGAAGAAGAAGAAGGTGTGTTGGCGTTAAGAAGTGGTGGAGGGGTGTTTGAAGAAGGAGCCCCCACGGGGGGTGTTGATGAAGAATTCAATGGAGATGCCCCTGTAGGAGGCGTAGGAGTAGAAAGGGATACTCGAATGCGGGGGGAATTGGTGGGGGGTGGAATAAGAAGAGACCGAGGCACAAAAGGTGGTGGTACTGAGGGTGGAGGGATCCTTGCCGGCAAAGGAGTAGTGATGGCGGGTGCAGTGGGCGTTGGTGATGGGCGGGTAAGGAGTGGCCTAGATGGCAATGGTGAAGGGTTGGTGGTGGATGGATTTTGTGGTGGCGTAGGCTGTGGAGATGGTATACGTGTAAGAAGGGGGTGAACCGGCAAGGTCGGAGAATAGGCGGAGGTAGGTGGGTTAACGGTGCGTAGAAGGGATCGGCCCGATTGAGGGGTAGGAGAAGGAGTAGGTGTGCGCAAGAGGCGCGGAGGTTGGTTTTGATTGTGGTTAAATGCCCCGACAGAGGCGTTCTCTTTGTGCCATCCCTGCCCTCTCTCCACTTCGTAGAAAGACGTGACAGGGTTCACGTGCTGGTTCGGCGGGTGCTCCGGCAGTGGGTTGTGGACGATGCCCATATCGTGCTGAGGTGCTGGAGCTTGTTGCTGCTGCTGTGGAGCTGGTTGCTGTGGCTGCTGAGCTTGTTGCTGCCGAGGAGCCCTTCTTTCTTTCATGGTGGCGATGAATTGTCTCATCTCATCCCAATTGATGTCACCCTGGTCATTTATATCATAAATGTAATCTCTGAAGTGGAAGCAACGATCAAGGTTGTGACCAGGTGCGCGATGGAAAGCGCAGTAATAGGATGTGTCAACATTAGCGGGCCACGCTGTTCTTTCCCTTGGTAATATGAGCAAATTGGCGGCCATTAAAGCGTTGAAAATATCCGGGAGACTTTCTGGTAATGGAGGATAGTGGTCCCTTTTGGGGCCAAGTGGTGGTCTCCGTTGTTGTTGTTGGCCATAGTTGGCAGGGGGTGGTACCTGGTGGTACTGTTGCGGGGTTGGAGGGTTAGCGCGGGGCACTTGGTTTTGCGGTGAAGCAAAGGAATGTTGGGGTGCGAATTGGCGTTGTGGAGGGGAGTTGAAATGGGGGTTTTGTTGTGGAAGTGGGTTTGGTCGTGGGTTAGCTTGGTGGTGTGGGTGGCCAACTACACCAACCTGCTCATTTGTAATGGTGCCCTCAGTCGTGGGCCCGCTGTTGTTGACATTGGTGGTTTTCTTGAATAGCCGTGCCTTCGGCTCAAACATGCCCATAATGGGCGAGTCCTTCATCTGTGTCTGAATATAGCGAGCCCTTTCATAGAGCTCCTCCATGGTGGTTAACCGGTTCATGGCCAGTATGTGTCGGAACTGAGGAGTGGCATTGGAGATAATCATCTTGACTTGTTTCGGTTCAGACAGTGTATCTTTCAACTTTTCGGCCATAGACCGCCATCTATCAGCAAACATTATGAAGTCCTCCTCGGGCTTCATCTTTTCCGCGACCAGATCTGTGAGCGAAAGGGATGGTCCGACCCGATCTCTGTATTTTTGCAAGAACTTCCTCTGAACAACATCGAAGTCGCCGGCATCAGCGGAATCCAGTGAATAAAACCATTCAAGGGCTGGCCCCTCCAGAGATCTCCTGAATAAATAGGCCAAAGAGGCCTTGTTGTCTTGCCAGAAGGAGGTCTCGTACATAAAATCCTTTAGATGAATAAAAGGATTACCAGCCCTATTATATCGCCGGAAGTTCGGATTTCAGATGGTGGTAAGTGGAAGACGGGCAATGTAGGGAGTGAAATTTCTGGGGCATTCTTAGCCGTGGTGACCTTCTTTAGTTGCTCCTCCATGCTGGCCAACTTCTGAAGCAATAGAACATTAGTGTCGGACTCGACTGGGGCCGGATTTTGAATAAAAGAATGCGGTATAGGTGTCCGTAAAATTCGGGGAGGTTGGAGAAATTGGTGCCTAACTGCCGAATGACTCGCCTGTTGGGCCGGCATGGCCACACCGGGCGTTGGTGGACGGGAAGGAGGTTTATGCAAGACCGCCTGGTCATTAGTGAGGTGATGGCCACTCTCGGTCGGAGGGGGATTGGAGGATGAAGAGGGAACAGACTTCCCTTTCAAAGCGGCCTGAATAGCCTGCCGCTGGGAATCGTCTAACTGAGATAAAGCATTAATTAAATCTGTGACATTGAGGGATGGAGGAGAATTCCCTGAGGTGTTGGAGGGTAAAGTTTGAGAAGAGGGCACACCCTCTTGAGGAGTGGTATCAACCACATGGATTTGAGGATGATGGGACTGAGGAGGAGGGTAATTTCCCTCATAATAGATGGAATCCTGGAGGGGGGTCTCATATTGACCAAAAACATTCTCATCCTCATCATCATAAGAATACCCGTAGCCTGCCATGTTGACGATCTTACCTGAACGGAGTTTCATGTTTAAGAGGAGAGACAGCTTTATAAAGGCACTATCAAACAAACAACCACTCAATCCAAACGAGTCAAATCAACCCAAACAAGTTTATGCAACCAAGTTGAGATGAACGCAAGGTTTTAGTGTTATGCTTGAGATTAGAGTGGATTAAATTGTTGAATAGTTCACTTCTGTTTGCAATGTGAAACCTAGTTGATCCAAGTGTAACCTCCGGGTCAACTAGATTCTTTCTCTCTCCTCACTAACGATAGGTTCTCTATACTCCGGGTACTTCAAGGGTACAACCAGCCCGGCGTCCGTGAGGGAATCCACGGGTGCGGGGACTTACGGAGGTCTTGGAAAAAGGATTTCCGGTCCAAAGAGACGGAATGCTCAATGGAGCGTCGTCCCGATTCCAAGAGAGGTGTGTGGAGTCCTAGTGTAGAGAGAGGAGGTCTCTCAACCAAATGCCACAATATGCAAAATAAGATGATAAGATCACAGCAATATAGGCAAGCAATGTAATAACCAAACAAACTATCACAGACAGCAACAGGAAGCAGGCTTCTGTAAAACGCAGTAAAGAGACGACCTGGGGCAGGTCGCTATCAATCAAAGCAACGACAGTATCACTGTCGTGAATCACTGCGTGAGGCTATGAGCCGGCAGCGAGAGACAAAGAAACGCCTCTGATTGAGGCGCGAAATCTGAAAAGGACGCCTCTGAGTGAGGGCGTCAAATCTGAAAAAGCGCCTTGAGGTGAGGCGCTATGCAATAAAGGAACGCCCTGGGGCAGGGCGTGAATTCACAGGCAGCGTGATAAAAGCAGTAAAATGATGAAAGACGTCTTGACAGAAGATGTAACACAGTAATAAAATGCCCTGGATGAAGGCGCTAACAGAAAAGGCGCCTCTGGCTGAGGCGTGAATTCAGGAAATATGCAATCACAAACTGGCTGATCCCGGGGAGTGTGCAGGGTGCACAAGGGAGGGTGCCCGTGGGGCACAAAGGAGGGGTACTATAGGTACCAAAGGGAAAGGGCACACGTGGGTGCCGATGGAGAAAGGGCACACGTGGGTGCCGATGGGGAAAGGGCACACGTGGGTGCCAAAGGGAAAGGGATAATCAATAGAAAAATAGTGGAAGTCCCACCGTGATCGCCAATTTGTAGATCGTGATAAATCCACACATGAACATGGGGAGTTTTAAATAAGAGAAAAAATATATGTGGAGATGATGATATGAAGATAAAGAAGCAAATAAGCACGTGGTGCTATGGAGGAGGGTGATCGCCAGAGGGGTTACCTCAATAACAAATAAAGAAGATCGCGAATATCTGGTGGAAAATTGAACGCGGGATAGATTGTGAATTCCTTCCTCCGCCTTCAATCGGCCGGCCGATGAAGGGGGTTTTTCCTTATTGATTATCCTTGCAAAAATAAGACAAAATAAATAAGAAGGAGATCAGCCAAGTGCACGTAGTATCAATCCAAAGATGACATGAAGATAAAAAAAGGACAAAAACATGCGCACCTTATTTTTTTAGTTTTTTTTTTAAAACCCCTAAAGAGGAATTAGGGAAAAGAAGAGATATGTGATGAAGCTAATGCAAACGTAAAAGAAGAAGAGACAATGATGATGATGGAACTAATGCAAACGCAAAAAGACGAACCCAGTGGTGATCGGTTGATGAAGACGAAGCAACACAGAAAAAATAAAAGAAAACCCTGCTGTCCCTGACGACAGTAAAGGGAAACAAGGTGGACGCGGTCGGCTAGATGCAGAGGAAGCAGAGGAAGCAGAGCCCCTTCAAACAATCGCACAGAAGGAAGACGGAGCTCTGTAACCTGTAAACTGTAAACCTCTGTTTGATTTGAATTCTCTGACCCGTCTAACCTCTTAACCTGTGAACTCTTCAACCTCTTGAACCTCTGCCTCGATCGACCAGAGCATCCTTTTATAGGATTTCAATCGAAGATAAGCTCAAATTTTGGAAGATAAGGATAGGCAATGATCAAAGAAGGCAGGACTCTAGCTCCAATTCGAGCAAGGAGACCATTGGAGGCAGGGAACTCTTCGGGAAAGAGGAGTTAAAGCAGGATACGAAACGGAAAACACGACTTTGCGAAAGGCGTCAAATCCCAAATTGACGACCTTCATAAAGACGTTATTCAAAACACGACCTCCATCAAGGGCGTCACTTCTTGGATTTAATTTTGGCAATAAAACTTACTTTATATGAAAATAAAGAGAACACGCCTATGATGAAGGCGTTAATTGAAAACACGCCCTGAGGAAGGACGTTAATCAATAATTTAAATTAATTTTGAATTTATTTTGGAACCAGATAATACCAGGAATTGACGCCCTGACATTTAGTCATCCTTTCTTGAGAAAACGCCCTAGATAAGGTCGCTATTTAAAACACGCCCGTCTTCAGGTCGCAAATCACAAAATGCAAGAACAAATCAAAACCACACACAAAAAGATAGAAAAACTTCATATTATGAATATATTGAAGTTCACTTTGGGGCGTCATCATAGTGACATGAGATTTGATCAACATAGCGTCAATTTTGGCGTGTCTACAACCGCCAGGTACCCTTGCGCATGATCAGGAACAATTGACGGGCCAAAGCCAACACCAGTCAGTCAAGTTGTTGTCGTCATCGTTTACCTGAAAAGACCAACAAGCTAACAATTAGCAACCTTTGGGAGGGCCTCGAAGCCCAAGTATCTCGGCAAAGACATGAAAGGTGACACTGGTCCCACTGAGCGTGCCAGACTGTTTCCGATGGGATGTTATCATCTGTTTTAGCATTTATTTGGTTTATTCATGCGTCGATCAACCAATTAGTTAACCGGTAATTAACTGACTGATTGACTGCGCGGGCGTGCCGGTCACGTACGTGACGAGTTTATTATGCGCTCATTCTGACCCGTGTCGGGCGAGAGTGAGATTCGGTCGGGACCAGCAGTCCGCCATACCATAAAGGTCATGGCGTTAATTACATCCCCCGTGAGGAGGGAAAACCTTTGATTAATTACCAAGATAATGGGCTGTCGAGGCCGGGATAATGAATGCAAAGGGTGTAGATGATTCTGCAGGATATCATACTCTACCATGCACGGTTTATTAGGGTGGAACCCTCAATACGTGGCGGAGGACATAGGTCCGAAGACCGTCATCACGCATGGCAAGAGCTTCCCGTCGGGTGTTGCCCGGATTTCCGTCAATGCCATTTGATATACCGAGGGCCCGCGCACTCAAGCATGCATTGATGCAACATGAATGCTTAGACTGAAACATGATGATTAAGTTATAAAACTAACTAATTCAGGTTCAGGCAAACCAGTTTGTTCAATTTATTGATTGTGGAATTTATCCAACTCTGTTATTAAACTAGGAAACCACCTCGGAGGCGAAACGAGGATTAAGACGGCACGACGACGCGACTCGGGATGAAATCGGCGTGGTACGTGTAGGTATGAAACTTAAAACGGCGCGTCAAGCGTGGGTAAAGGCTTAAAACGGCATGATAAACGTAGGTAAAGGGGAGAAATTGAAATGGCGCCCCCCTTTTTATCGGCGCGGTGGATTGGGGCGCGCCATTTTAGGGCGTGCCGTTTTAAGGCGCGTTGGGTGACAGTGGCACCGATTTAAACCTATTTCATGGAAAACGAGGTTTTATTGATCCATTTTTGGACTTATTAAAACGTTTTTAGCAGATTTTAGAAGTTTACTGCATCAGGTACTCATCGGATCGGCCCTGGGTTGTCCGGAAGCTGAGTCATAGGCCCGCGCGACATTCGTACTCGAGCGCGGTGATCATTCCGAGTCAACACTCGTTCGGGCCAAAATTTCGGCAGCATCTCCCCATCCCAGAGGATTGTCGGGGAGAAGTGGGAAGTGCTTACGTGGCGGAGCAACCCCTGAAAAGTCGGGTGGAGCAGCAGCGGCTGGCAGACCCAAACGGATAGGAGAACCCCGAGGGCTAGCCTACTAGGGGCACCGAGTCCGTGGGTAGACAGTAGCCTACTATGGGGACGGCCTCACTTACCTCTGTTCATAGTCGAGAACAGAGGGGGGGATGCAGAAGACGGCCCAAAACGGGTTGAAGGGACATACACATGGATGCACCTCCGACGATGAAAACTTCTAACATTTGATCGGAAGAGAAGACCCCGGGGAAGGGAGTAATTGCTGTAGCCCGTGGATCACGAGGGCGTATTTGGCACCGAAAAAAATATGGATCGGAGGGTCTTCTCACCCAACCCGACCGTTAGATGCTCGGACGGGAAGTAGTTGGTATACTACTCATTCCGGCTCCGGCACCATGGCGCAACGCCGGTTCCATGGCCAAGAAAGGGGAAAATGCAAAAGAAGCAGAAGAAGTGACGGGGGGAGAACAGAGAACTAACAACATTAAACATATGCCATTAATACATATGCACACATTTTCATTCACGAAGAACACTCAACAAACCACGACATTCGATGCCGGCTTTGTCGCTCGAGCATCGCTGACATTACCCCCACAGGAGGGGTTATAGAGAAGAAGGGGAACTAAGGAACGATGGTGAGACAAAAGGGGGGGAGGAAGAAAGGCTCGTATCATCGCCCCTTCCCCCCTTTCTCACTTACATTGCAGCAGAAAAAAAAGGAACAAAATGAAAGGGGGATCCACGAGGGACACGACGGCAACCCACCTAAGCAAAGAACAAAACTTCTCTTCTCAAGCGACGGGAGTTTAGAACGAGCAGGACGGCGGCCGCCGGAGACTCTCAGATGAGGAGCTTTCCCCCCAAGAAACCGTTCGCCCCTTTGCTCTGGTTGGTGGCCCCTTTTTTTTGGTCTCTCTCTCGTGCCCTTTTTTTTTATTCTCTTCTTCTCCTCCCCTCTTTTCATCTCGAACGAGGGCTGTTTATATAGCCACCAGCCAATCTGGCGCCACGGAGGGCGCGTCGGATTGGCTGGCGTCGGGGAGATACCCCCCCTATTGCTTCTGGCATGCCGGACTTGGTGGCGCCGGATTAAGGTGCGTCGGGACCCCTTGTGTGCCGATTTGGCTTGTTTGCTCGATGCGGGCTAGCCGACGGATCCAGGGATAGTTCCGGAAGCCCCTGTTGTCTCTTCCTCTTGTCACGGTCCTTGAAAAACCTTGACGGGGCTTTGACGAAGCTCTCGGTACGGCGTATCTCTCTGATCCGAACTCCGCGTGTTTTTGGCTTGAGCATGCGGGTTTTCTACTGACACGGCCTTCGGCACTATGATTCGTGCTTCCAGCTTGGTCTGGCTGGTGCTTGGAGCCTCTTTATGGGATGACATGGCATCCAGAACAATTCCACCTTGATTGGTGATCATTCGGCCACTAACGGACCCAATATAGCGAGAAGCCAAACCCGTGTCGGGTGATCGGGACCTCCTGCTGCCCGAGCCTCCGGTTCCCTGCTACGAAGGGTCAATGGCATTCTTCCTCCTCAGGGGAGTCCTTGTTCAGGTGGCTAGCCACCGGGTAGACCATCGTCCTTTGTCGGGCGATGGGTGAGGGGTAGCAGCACGACGGGGTCGATGCCAAATCATTAGGCAGGCTTGGTCACACTGCCGGTTGGTTGTTGATTTGTCTCGACTTTCCTGAGGCGAAGTCCCCGGTGTTCATTCCAGGTGACTCGGGGCTCTGGCAGCTTGAGAAGTCTTCAGTAAGTTGATCTTCATCGGCTTCTGTGCTTCAGTGGGCCGTATCATTCGTCTTTGCGGCTCGATCACCGTTCATCACATTTTGAGTGCCAACATGGGTATGATTACTTTGAAAGTTGGGCTGGGTCCTGTGTCAATTGCAGCATATTTTCACATTTAGACATGGATCTGACTTTTAATGGTATTTTGGGCCGTCCGTATATTCAAGAACTTGATGCCGTGCCCTCTACAAACCATCAATGTATAAAGTTTCCACATAAAGGGCGCATCATCAAAGTCACCAATATGCCTATTCTGCCGTCAGTTGATATACATTCTGTAACCTCAGTGCCCTCTATATGGTCGGCTAGCAGGCCCTTGTTATCAGTGTTGGATCTTGCTGATCCGCGGCATGACTTGTTAAGGCCACAAGTTTCATCTTCTATATCATTACCAACATCACCCCTACCTTCCAAGGGGAAGAAAAAGAAGAATATGGTGAATACCCCAAGTTGGAACCTCATGATGAGAATGGGGTACAGATCTGGCAAAGGCTTGAGTATCAGTCTCCAAGGCAGGGTGAAACCCATCAAGGATTACAAGCTTATTCCCCGAGGCGGCCTTGGTTACAAGGGGCCGAGCAAGGAGAAATGTGATGAAAGTGAAAAGAAGCCCTGGGCTACTATGATTTCTACTCTCAAGACGGACAGACGGCCGCTTACCTAGACCTTGTACACTCACTTTGTAAAGGGGTCCGCTCACCAGGCCGACGAGTAAACTACAGTGATTACTTCATTGCTTGACAACCAAGATGTGCATTCACGCCAATTTGCTCGCCATCTAGCGCCCCTGGTCACATATAAGGCCTTGGAGACCTTACGGCCATTTAAAAGAAGGAAAATGGATGATCCGGAGTGTGAGTGGTACCGATGGTTTGATATGAATGATAGTACTATTGCTTTGAGCCGACTGTTTATGCCAACGGATCCGGAATGGCCACCACTCGTTCATGAGTTGATTGAAAAGCCAGCAGTAATCACAGACAAAAGACAGCTATTGAGCAACTACACGGATACGGGAGAGCCGGATGCGCCGTTTGAGGCAGATTTCACCATAGACCGGTTGTGGGCCGGACTTTTTCATGTTGATTCCTTGCACCCATCACTCATCACCTTTTGGTGCTCCAAACTTTTTACCTCCAATATCCCTTGACCAGCCGCGGTCTTGATCTCCTTATCTCCCGATTCTCTATGAGCTCCATCAATACCTCCTCTGCTCATCCAGCAATTCTCTAAACTTTTCATTGCGCCCTCGCTCGGACAATCTCTTGTTCAATCTTTTTCCCATCTCTTGATTTCAACTTCATCTTTCAATCCTCCTTCTCATTGCTTCATTATTGAAAATGAAAAAAAATGCCAAAATTCAAACTCTTCAATCCTCCATCTCTGTTGAAGAGACCTCCTACCTTGCTCATGAGTGTGCCCCGACCCAAGGGCCACTCATTCAAGGTCCGTTAGCGGACCTCTTTTACTCCTCTGATGAGGAGTCTTCTTCTGTACCTTCTCTTGTATCCACTTCTTCTTCCTCCTCTTCTTTAGATTCTAATGATCAGGCTAGTTCATCTTCCTCTTCTAGTATTAAGAGTCTTGGTGTAGTTCCCACTAGGAAAGCCAAGGGTAAGCAGATTCCCCGTAGGTTGTTGTTGGATTTAGCCATGAGGTATCGGGCATGTTTGGCCCTTCCCGAGTTTTTGGAGGATCCGATTTCCCTGCCGGATTTGCAATGTGAGGATGCGTGCTCCTTGGATGAAGGGTTTGGGATTTATGAGATTATGAATGATGAAGACCCTATCGAAGAGGGGGATGAAGTATACGATGAGTATGAGGACGAGGCTGATGCTTTTTCCAGTGGCATGAGGAGATTTGATGAACCATCAGCCTCAGTAGAAGAGCCTACGAAAGAAATCAACTTGGGTACCGAGGAAAGCCCTAGGATAGTCCTCATAAGCAAAAATTTGCCTCTATCAGAAGAAGAGGCACTTATTCAGGTTTTAGAAGAATTCAAGGACACGTTTGCCTGGAGTTATGAAGATATGCCGGGTCTAGATCCAGCGCTTGTCGAGCACCGCTTAACACTTAAGTCAGGGTCCGTTCCGGTCAAGTAACGGTTAAGACGTTTCCACCCTCATATGGTGTTAAAAATGAAAGAAGAGGTCGATAAGCTCCATAAGGCTAGATTTATCAGAGTCGTCCTCTATCCCAATTGGGTGGCTAACATTGTCCCGGTTATGAAAAAGGACGGAGGAGTCAGAATTTGCATAGACTTCCGGGACCTTAACCGCGCGTGTCCTAAAGATGATTTCCCCCTCCCTCACATAGACGTGTTGAGCGATAATACATCAGGGTATGAGACTCTTTCCTTTATGGATGGCTTTTCAGGTTATAACTAGATTCGCCTGGCTGAGGAAGATCAAGAAAAAACTTGTTCACTACACCTTGGGGGACTTACTGTTATGTGGTCATGCCGTTTGGAGTTAAGAATGTCGGAGCCACCTATCAAAGGGCCATGATGGCTATTTTTCATGATATGATCCGTATTTATATCGAGGTGTATGTGGACGACCTAGTAGTAAAATCAAGAACAATGATTGAGCATCCCGGGGTTCTAACCAAAGTGTTGTAAAGAGCCAGGCAATATCAGTTAAAAATGAACCCTAAGAAATGCGTGTTTGGTGTGTCATCAGGTAAGTTGCTTGGGTTCATTGTCAGTAAGAGGGGTTTTGAGATTGATCCCAATAAGGCAAAGGCCATAAGGGATATGCCTCCTCCCCAGAATTTAAAGGAAGTTCGAGGATTGATCGGCAGGTTACAATTTATTCACCGATTTATCTCCCAGCACTCACAAAGATGTAGGCCGTTCTACGAGCTTACTAAGTCAGGATTCAAATTTAATTGGGATGACAAGTGTCAGGCGGCTTTTGATGGATTGAAGGATTATCTGTCAAATCCTCTTGTCCTGAGGCCGCCAATTCCAGGCAAACCGCTTGTTCTTTATGTCTCTGTTCTAGATGACTCAGTAGGTGCTATCCTTGCGCAAGTTGATGAAGAAGGAAAGGAACGGGCAGCCTACTACTTGTCTAAACTTCTCAACCCCTGTGAGTAAAAGTATATAGCTATGGAGAAGACTTGCGTAGCTCTATTCTGGGTAGTTCAGAAATTGAAGTATTACTTCTTAGCTCACGAGGTTCATCTCATTGCTCGTATGAATCCCATCAAGTTTCTCTCTGAAAAATCGGTTCTTACCGATCGATTAGCACGTTGGCAAAGCTTCCTTTCTCAGTTCGATATCACTTACATTCAGCAAAAGGCAATTAAAGGCTATGCCGTGGTAGAACACCTTGCTCATCACCCTCTCCCTAGATTTGATCCTGCTCGCTCAGAGTTTCCAAATGAGGAACTAATGTCCATCAATTAGCCCGATTCAATGTGGACATTACATTTTGATGGGGCTCTGAATTCTCAAGGTAAGGGGATCGGCATTGTTCTTCTATCACTAGAGGGTATCACTATTCCACTTGCCTCTCACCTTGCATTCCCTGTTACAAATAATATAGTCGAATATGAGGCTCTTCTGGTTGGACTTGAGGCCGCTCATCAATGCGGTGTTACTCAATTGCAGATTGTAGGTGATAGTCAGCTTATTCTTCGCCAAGTGCTTACCAAATGTCGAACGCTTGATCCCAAACTTAAACCTTACTAGGAACTTGCATATGCGTATGCCAAGCTCTTTACTAAACTGATCTTTGTCCATGTTCTCGCAATCAAAAAATCCTAGCTGACGCCTTTGCTTCACTCGCATCCTCCTTGGTTTTTCTCCCCGAATAGGACTTCCATTCCATTATAGTTCATAAGCGTTTCACTCCTGCTATCAAAGATCCTGCATTTCTTAGTGTTAAAGAGGAGGTGCTTAAGAAGGTTAAGGATGGTGAAATCATTGAAAACAAGGAAGTCATGTTATTAGATTTAGAAGAAGAAATTGACGATGAGGAAAAACCATGGTATTATGAGATTGCTAAATACTGTCAAGATCAATCTTATCCTAAAGAGGCCACGGTAGAAGAGAAGAAAGCAATAAGGAGAGTCGCCCAAATATATACTCTGGTTGGAGGCGTACTCTATAGAAGAGGTCTCACTGGGGTTTTACTCAGGTGTCTGGACGATGATGAATCCTGGAAGGTCACGGAAGAAGCGCACTCAGAGTTTGTGGGGGCCATGTCAAAAGCCAGATGTTAGCTAAGAAGATTCTCAGGCTAGGCTTCTACAGGCCCACTCTAGAAGAGGATTGCTCCATCTCTGTTCGAAGGTGTGTCAAGTGTCAACTACACGTCGATAAAATTCATTCTCATGCTTCTTCGCTTCATCCTATGTCTTCCCCATGGCCTTTCTCCATGTGGACTTTCGACATAATTAGACAACTTGGTGATTCGAACCTCCTCACAAAACCTAAATCATTTATACTCACGGCCATGGAGTACTTCACCAAGTGGGCGGAAGTAGAAGCATACGTGGAGATCAAAGCGTCAACCGTTTGCAAATTCATCATGAAGAACATCATCGCAAGATTAGGCACTCCAAATACCATCGTCACCGACAATGGGCCGCAGTTTATCTCGCAAGAGCTTCAGGACCTCTGCAACATGTATAACATTGCATTGCATCATTCGTCTCCTTATTATCCATAGAGTAAGAGTCAAGCAGAGGCAACAAATAAAACTTTGATTAAAATTATCAAGAAAATATGTGAAGCTAACAAATTTACGGATTGGCCAGAAAAGCTCGTAGAAGCTCTATGGGCCTACCGTACTTCTATTCGTACACCTACTGGGTAAACCCCATTCGCCCTTACCTACGGAATGGAGGCGGTAGTTCCTTATAAGATCCTTATTCCATCTCTCAGAGTACAATTGGATAAGGAGTTCTCTGTTGATGAACGTCGTGAATCTCTCCTTGTACAGTTGGAACTCTTAGATGAGAGATGTCTGGCCACCGCCGAACATGCACGGGTCTATCAAAACAGGCTTTCACGTTTTTATCAAAAGAAAGTGATTGAACGAAATTCAAAGTCGGTGAAATAGTAATCAAAAGAATCTTTGTGAAACCTGGTGGACCTCATTCAAAACTCCAACCAAATTGGGACGGGCCTTATGTAATTAAAGAAGTCTATCCTGGCAATACTTGCAAACTGATTAACGTTGAAGGGGAAGAATTGGTTCACCCTTGGAATGGATTATATCTTAATAAATACCACCCCTAAGTCTCAAAACAAAAAAAAGATGAAAAAATATGAAAAAATATGAAAAAAGAGAAAAAGAGAAAAAAAATAGCAAAAATGATGATGGCATGGTACGTAGGTCACGAAGCCCGAAAGATCAAAATCTCTAATTCATTATTCAGTCTTGATAATTTAACTCTGGGTCAATACACACACAACATGCTTAGCTCATGAACTCTAGCGGTGCAGAATCCGAGGAAAGTCAAAGCCAAACTAAGAGTGTAAAGACTTTACCAGCTCTCTTCTCTTCGGTCCACAAGGGGGGAAGATAGACCATAGGCAAACCACCAAACCTACCCGCTGCCCTAGTAGGTGGAAGTCAGGGCCCAAAAGGGAACAATATGTTACAAAAGCCCGAGTACAATTAGGTTTTATTTTTGAAAAGAAATTTTCAAATCAAATACAAAAAGAAGAGCATGACAAGCGGCCAAAGTCCCTGCAAGGAAAACCCTGGTCGTAAGCATGCATAAATAAGGGCAAAGGATAATAAAAATTTCCCTAAGCCAAAGACCGAACCCCAACAGGCAATAGGATAGGGGAGGGAAGTTTTCCTCAGTCTTTTGGAACCCCTCGTGGACTTCCCCAACATTTTCTTCCATTCCCCCTCCGCGGTATGTCATAAGCTTGAAGAATGGTAGAGACAGACTTAGGAGGATGCGCCGTAAGAGGTCTTGGGTAAAATCAAAGCTCGAAGCACTTTGACCCTTTGTTAAAGTTATTTAAGAATGGTTAGTGAATTTAGGATGGTGAATGAGTAAGGTTGTGGAGCCTACGTAATATGCTAAGTCAAATCAAAAAAATGTTTTTAATTAACGCATAATTATAGGGGCTTCATTTTATTAATAAGCGACGTCTTCATGGTCGTCATTTTAAAAAAAAAAAATAAATATTTTCAATTAATGCCTAGTCATAGGGGCATTATTTTATTAATCAGCGACGTCTTCCTGGTCATCATTTGCAAAAAGAAAAAAGAAAAAAAATGTTTTAATTAGCGACCACTCAGCGGTCGCCTTTCACTTAATTGGTGACGACTGTCTGGTCGCCAATTCTCACAGAGAGCCATGCCCCTCCTATTGCGGTATCACTTGCTTGTTTGCATTTATGTGTGGGCATCTTTCAATTTCATTTTGCATCCGCCTACTTGCATGCCGCATTTCCCTATGTTCTTTATTGTTTTGCCTTAGTTGATTAAAGGCTTGGCCCCTTGACCCTTCATCAAGGTCAAAAAGGACATCTCCTTGCTTATTGAGCAAGGGGCCAAGACGGACAAATTAATGAACTTGTTTGTTTAAGCGTGGCACACAGGGATAAGAAGAAGGAAAAGACAAAGGAGTACAAGTACTCAAAACGATAACTCAGGTAACAAAAACATGCTTTTCATATGCTCATGATCTATGGTGTACAAAATGTAGGAGGTAGTAAATATACTCTCTCTCTCTAGCTCTCACCTCCACCCTCCTACTCTCCGCCTCACCCTCGTCTTGGCGACGAGACCGCAGTGGGAGCATGGACCCCCGGGAGGCGACTGAGCCTCCGGCTCGAGCCTGCTCCTCTGCCTCGTTCCTCTATCGAGTTGAGGAACCTGCTAGGTAGGTGGTGCTGGCGAAAGCGCTAGAGTGACCCGCGGCCCGCGCCCACTCTCGGCCTCTCTAGAGGCGCTCCTCCGTAGCCCGCAGCCGCTCTTGTATGACGGCCAGCTGCGCCTCCATCCGCTCCTCCCTCTTGCGGGTACGCTCCCTCCTCTCCACCTCGAGGAGGATCCTCAGCTCTGTCACATCGCTGGGCAGCTCCTCTTTCCGCCTCAGCATCTCCTCTAGCTCTGCGACCCGTTGGCCGTGGATCGTAAGCTCGGTGCCGGCCAGGGGCGCCTGAGTAAGCGCATCCTATAACTCAGTAGCCTGCATCATTTAGCATCTTTTATAAACATCATGACATAAAATTTTGTGAAAGAAAAGCAAGCATACAAGGTTTGTTACTTACCCCTGCCTCGTGGCGCATCGCCTCCTCCTCTAACTCTGCGATCCGCCGGTCACGGATCATAAGCTCAGTCTGGGCATGAGCAGCCCGAGCAAGTGCCTTCTGTAGCTCTGCAACCTGAAACGTCATCGTTCACATAAATCTTTTTGAATATTCATTCTTGAAAGAAATTTGGGCATCTATCTTTAAACTTACCCGCTCAGCTAGGTCGCGCTCCGCGGCCTCAGCTCGTGCCACCGCCCAAGAGAGTAGTCCCTGCAGGGAATCCACCACGATGCTCTAATCCCTCGTACTCGAGGAGCTACCACTAGCCCCTCATGCTGTCGCTCCCTACTGGGCACGTTGCATTTATTGAGACTATCAGTGGCTGAACGTCTAGAATTCAAAAATTATTAATTACATTAAGCATATTGTTAGGGGCACTCATCAAGGTGTCCAAATCCGCCCGCGCAGCTGCAAGCTGGGCCTCCAAACTGTGGAGATGAACTTGCATGTCCATCATCGTCGCATCCCGCGCATCCTGCATCTATCACATGTTAGTTGCATATTTCAAAAAAACATATAATTTAAACATTAGAGAGCATGCATTCGTACGTACCCCTACGACCCTCATCTGGGGTCAGCCGGCGTAGGTCTCCCAGTAGCACTGCAGGTATGCCAAACTGGCCGCCGCCTGGGAGATGACTGGGGTCCCGCCCCGCTGCCAGTTCACGTACTGCTCTGAGAACCGGAGCTGCCAGTCGGTGGTGACGGTACATCCGCGGGTCTTCCTCCCGATCCCGCACAGCTCCGCAACATCGACCCACTCCTAGTGTAGGTCAAGGCTCCTCATCGCCAGTCAAAGCCGTAGCGGCTCGATCTCGTTCAGGCAGTGAACCCAAAGGTCACGCCCGAAATGAGGTCGGCCTTCTACGACCCACGGCTGGCCCTCATCGGTCATACCCTGGTACGGTCTCCAGACCACATGCATGCATGTCATACATATCATCATATTCTATAAAGTAGGAAATAAAAGAAAAAAATTGCATCATATTTACACATGTACCAGTGAAGCAGGGTAGTCGTGGAACTACTGCCGAAGTACTCGCAGTTCGTAGGTGTGCGGCGCTCCTAATAGACACGGTAGCCACCGCTGCGCCAGTGGGAAAGCCCCCTCGTCTCCAGGTCGGGGGCTGACTCAATCCATCGGCATGTACAAGTGACTCCACACCTGCATTCATCAATTGCATTAGTATTCATCATAAACATTCATAAACATGCATAATCATTTTAATAAGCATTTAAAATAATAATAAAATTTAAAAAAATGCATACCTAAAGAAAAGGCAAGAAGCCACTGACAGTCGTCTCTTGACCTATCCCCGTGGATAGATCGGCCATCAAGTGCGCCAGCAAGGCAGCTCCCCATGCATACCTCCCCACTCCCTCCAAGTCCTCCAGGATGCCCAGGAACTGGCAGTTCATGACATCCCCCTTCGTCCCCAGTAATAGCTTCCCGAGCATCAGAAACAAAAATGGCCTCAAATCCCAGTCCACCCTCTCCCTCTGAGCCGGGTCCTGGCAGTAGGCGGCCCGGGCTCTCGCCGCTAACCTCTCAACAAACTCACCCAAAGACTCTCTCGACCTCTGCTGAGAGTCTTCTAATCCCATCACCCCGGTCAACTCCGTGCGGTACACCATCCTGCACGCCCTCGGGGCATCTGCCGCAGTCTCCAAACCTAGCAGCCTCTCTGCTAGCTCCCCGTAGTTCGGGAGGGTCACCCTACTATCCGCCTCCCCATCTACCCTCAATCCCGTGATCCTGGCCCATCCTCTATGGACGGCACCATGTGCCCCCAGGGCATCAAAAATGCCCGGCTAGTCCTATCCCACCTCTCTCTCAACACCTGGATCAGGGTCAAGTCGGGGCGTACCAGCTCGATGCTGAGAAAGGGGCCGAACCCCATCGCCTCCACCCTCGCCCTCTGGAAGTCGGGTAGCCCATAATATGCAGCCCGCACTTGGACCCAGGAGATCTGAGTCCGCATCAGCCCCTGCCAGCAAAAAGATATATACAACACAAAAGAACAAAAAAATCACTATTACTAATTAAATCATAACAAAAAATAAAAAAAGGGGGGGTTCATCACTGTTTTAAAATGGCGACCACCCAGTGGCTTTTATATCCCTGAGAAGGCTTCCAAGGCTTGGGCGCTAATTCTCTGTGTTTTCTAGCTAACGCCCTAGGGTGTGACGCTATTTCTGGGGGCATTTTTGTCTTCTTCCTACGTTTCTGTACTAAAAAAAGCATGTTTTTCTGAAAAAAAGATTTTTTTAAAAAAAACAATAATGACAGGTTTCTGGGCGCTATTTCTTTTTGTCTATTCAATTCTTAAAAATTAAAAAGGAAGTAGCGAGTTTCCCCCTGTCACCATTTGAATTGATGCCGCCCATGCGGTCATCAATTACTGTGTTTTTGGGTTACTGTTCTTCCCTTCCCCCGATGGCAATAGATAATCAAAAAAAATGGCGGGGGCTGAGGTACTAACCTTGCTGGGCTCGGGCTCCATCAACCCTCCCCGCAGTGGCTGGCGGGGAGGTGGTGCCTCTTCTCCTTCCTCATCTTCGCCTTCTTCTTCGTCCTTGCCTTCTTCATCTTCTCCTTCATCGTCTCCGTCGTCACCTTCTTCCTCATCTTCTTCATCCTCGCTTTCTGCATCATCTTCATCCTCCCCGTTGTCGCCTTCTTCCTCTCTTTCTTCATCTTCTCCTCCTTCTTCATCTTCTCCTTTGTCTTCTTCACTGTCTTCCTCATCTCCTTCTTCACTTTCTTCTTCCTCTCCTCCACGCTCCACCGCCGGAGCATCTTCGGCCGCCACAGGGGAAACTTCCTCCTCGCCGGCGTTATTCTCTTCTTCATCCAAGTCAACTACGACAGGGGCCATCACCCTCTGCCATTTCCCAGAGCCGGAGCTGCCAATGTAAGCCATAGGAAGATTGAGGGAATGAGGGAGAGAGAGAAAGGACTGTCACGGTGGTGAGGGGAGAAGAGTTGCAGAGCATAGCAGAGAACAGGAAAAGAAAAGAGAAAGAAGTGAGTAACGGAAGAAGAAGAAATTTGAAAAGTCTGGTTTTCGAGAAGAATTGACGACAAGTGCAACGTCGTCATTTTATAATAGACGCCCATTTGCACAGACGTGAATTGGTTGAATTTTAGAATTATTTAGAATTGACGGTCTTTCATTCGGGCGTCATTTATTTATTAGACGACGGATCATAGGGGCGTCATTTCATGCGTTGCATTGGGATCTGTAACTGTTGTCAGGCAATGATTAAGGGAATAACCGTTATTTTTGGAAATTCATTTAAGATTAACGACAGGGTAAGAGGCGTCATTTGTTTATTGGACGACTACTCACTAGGGCGTTATTTGAAGGAATTAAGGGAATTTTTGTAAAAGAGTTTGAAAGAATTGGCGCCCAATTGGTGGGGCGCCCATTTATTAATGAATGACTGTATGCGAAGGCGTCAATTGTAGAAACTGATATTTTTTTAAAAAAAGGGATTAAATGAATTGGCGACTATGATAAGGGCGTCATTTCAAGAATTAGCGACCTCTGTGGCGGGCGCATGTTCAGATAGAGAGTTGTTTTTTGGACAAAGTTTAAGGGTTTTGGAAGTCTTGATCAGTCTAAACACTTTCTTTGGCTCAATTAAGGAAAAATCTTTTATTCATTGAAAGAAAGCATCATTACATGATTCATGAGCCACTTTGGGCTTCAAATTCCTAAGGGTTATTACATAGGTCTTCCATTGCTCTTTGTCCTCTTCCACTCGCTCCATGGGTCGATGCAGCTTGCTGACTCGCCATAGTGCTTGAATAGTCTTGGTCTCCTCTTTGTCTCCCTTTGAGCCTAGGTCCCTCTTCTTGATTGGTGGGAGATGAGAAGCCTCTTCGAAGTGATGACGGGGAAGACCGAGTTGTGAGAGGCACCGATAAGAGTTGTAAAGCACGAACTCGGTGGTGCCGATCAATCTTAGCTCCACTCTGGAGGAAAGCCGAGCATGAAGGTCTTGAGTCTTGAGGAAGCCCGGCGCGCATGTGAAGGCGTTTTGTGGCATGGTTTTGAAGTGATCGTGCCAATCCACTCATTTCTTGAGCTTGGGCACCCGGTTGGTGACTCTCTCATATAATCCTAGAGTGCCCATCATGTAGTGAAGTGGGCTCTTAGAGAAGATCATAGAAGCTTGTTGGGACTCCTTACATGGGTCAAATTTGAAATGGAGGTCCACCCAACTTGTGAATAAGATCATTGACCCATATATAGGGGTCTCCCCATGGAAGCCGAGGTGAGCCCACTATAGAGGTAAGCTAAGACCGCCGGCCCAATTCTCTTGCCTTCCCATATTCCACATATAGCACTCAATTGCTCCTCCTCAAAGAAATCATCTGCCGAGGGGAAGAGTAGTGCTCCCGCAAGGCAAATCACCATCGCCTTCATGATCAACTCCATCTCTTCCTCTTTGTTCTCTTTTCCCAATGCTTTGTACACCCATGCCGCGAGCTTCATCAAATTTATCCCTCTTGTGGCTCTTATTTGATTTATCAAGTTTTGGCTTGGGATTAAGTTTGCTAGCATCTCTATGGCACTTATTGGTTCATGCATGGTTGCTATCCTTTCTTCCTCTCCATGCTTCAAAGGCTTCAATCCTAGTAGCATCTCCACTTCTTCTAGTAGGATGGTGGCTTCGAAAGTGGGGAATATGAAAGTGTGGGTGTGTGCGTGCCATATTTCTATAAGGGCTCCTATGGCCGCCCAATCAAAGTGAACGTCATTGTAATGTTTGACATGGGTAACTAGGCCTAAGAGATGCCATTTGGAGAGGTAATACCTCATGTCTAAGGTGATTTTTGAGAGGAGGAGCGGAAGCCATTGGATTTTGGTGTATCTTCTAGCCCCCGGGATGAGTGGGTAGTCCTGAGAAAAATAAGAGAAAGGAAAGGAAAGGAAGGGAGAAAAATAGAATTTATAGGGAGAGAGGGGTAGTAATAGAAACTCAATTCTATTTCAATCTCATACTTACTTGATTGGCAGCTATCCTCCCACTAATATGACCCTCAATTTTTGAAATCCTTGGAAATCCCGCTTTGGTTCTCTTCAAAGGTCGCTGCATTGCCTTATCCATCTTGTTGATTCAAGAGGGAGGCTTCTTCTTCACTCTGTTAAAGAAGTAATTCACCTTGTGCGCTGTTAAGCTTCAATAGTTCCTGTTCTACTGCGATCACCGGCGTCGAAGAATTCTCAGTTGTGTTTTGGTGCGTTAGAGAGCATCTGGAGCTGTCCTTTTATAGAAGAGAAGAGCTTGCAGTTCGAAGCTTAGAATAAATTCTAGTTTGAGTTCGATTGGTTTCTCTGGAGTTTGGTTTTCGAACAGGAAACGGGACGCTGGAGTTGCAGGGAATTGACGTCTGAGCCATTAACGTCATTTTATTTGAATAGCGACAGACACCCTGTCATCAATTCTTATTTAACGCCCTTTTCAGCAATCGCTATTTCCTCAACAATCTGCTTTTCAAATTCAACAATGGTGTTGTGATTAATTGATGAATTTCTTGAAATTACATATATATATATATATATATGTATATATGTATGTATATATATATCTTGGTGAGTTGGCCACCCTATAAGTTATTGTTGCACTAATAATTCTTGAGCGCAGGAAAGGATCAATTATACAGGTTGACAGGTCATTTTAGATCTACTCCTTTGGTGGTGACATCTCTGGCCCTTTTATTCCCTCCTGTATGCATTTTTACTATATGTTATCTACTCTATTGTAGCATATCAAGGACCTTGTGGTTCTGATAAACCTGGAATTTGAGTTCCCCTTCTTCAAAAATAGTGATAATTCCAGGGGAGTCTTGATCACACGGATAGGCCGTTGGGTCATCTATGGCCTGGGACGACGGTTCCACTTTCTGAGTTGATGCATGGATAAACGGGCTTCGGCTTAATGTCAGCTCAGAGAAACGGATTCCTGACCTGGTCTAGATGGTTTAGCAATATTATCCTTGATTATTTTCTATTTTAGTTTGTTTTAATTTTTCTTTAGCCCAGCATGCATCATGTAGGACTTTGAACTTAATGTTGAAAATCCTCATATTAAGTCAGTAATGAGGGCTGCTCATTCATGATTTAAGTTGACGTGAGATATTCCATTCTAAGTTGGGTATTATGTTCTCCTTGAAGCCGTTTAGGGTTCCTTGAAAGCATCTTTTGACTGGATTCTTATCCATTTCCTTTATTTTCTTGCAAATCCACCTTGGTTGTAACACGTCCACATTGGCTGGTAATCGCTCTCCAATGGTGTCTCTCCTTTTGTGCCCTCGTGCACACTTTGTTAACTTAGTTCTCATCCAGATAGTTGTTGCTTTTCTCGTAATCATTCGAAGCTGTTTCATTAAGAACTGTAGCAAGATTTCTAACGCTAAGTGTCAGAAGTATGTCACGTCACACCTTGGCATCTACTTTTCAGTCCATTCTTACTTCATTAATTTCACTTCGCTTCATTCTGTCTCACTCCCTTGCAAAGCAGACGTCAAGGTAGGGCAGTTGTAGACACGCTAAAATTGATATTATGTTGAGTAAATCTCGTGTTACAATGTAATGCCCCAAAGTGGACTTCATTAATGGCTCAATATGATGTTTTTCTAATTTTTTTGAAATATTTATAATTAGCAACCGCCTTCAGGGCGTTGTTTAACTGACGACTCTATGATGTGTCGTTATTTCAATTAAGAGGAGACCGCCTGCGTGGGCGCCATTTCCTATTTTTTTAGAAATCAATTCAAAGAATTAACGCCCTGTTGTGCAGGCGTGCATTAATTGATGACATTTCAAGAAGGCGTTACTTCCCTTTTTTCAAAATATGGAAAGTCAGATATTTCTATAATTTATCCAGGAAATAGCGACCGAGTCACGGTCGTCATTTTAATTAACAACAGTCTTTGGGTTGTCATTTTAGTTCCGTGTCTTGTGCGTCCGCACCTTTCTTTCTATGGTGTTCCTTCCCCATTTTGGTTCCAAATTCTTCTGAGGAAGGATATCCACGACCCAGGGATTTTATCCTTGTTTTAATCCCATTAAAACTAGGTTTTGAGCCCTATAAATACCTTCTCTTTGGGCCGGCCGCGCGGATCCTTTTTTTGAGAGAGAGATAGCAGAGAGCCATAGAGAGAAGCAAAGAGAGCTTTGTGCTTTATTTTCTAATGTTTGCAGGTGTTCACGGGTTGCAGGGAGAACTTTGTTCTCTTCTTTTCTTTTCTCCTGCGGTTGCTGTGGCCGAAGCTTCTTCTCTCTACTCTCTGTCTGCTGCCGTAGCAGTGGTGTTGAAGGGCCTGCATCCCTTCATATCTCAATTCCCTTTTCTTTTAGCTCTGTTATCTTGCTATTCTTATTAGCCTGCACGTGCATTATCTCTAGTTACCTTGCTAGAGTCCCCTTTCATATATCATCACATTGCTATTTGCATTCATACATATCTCCCACCTTTTGCTCCTTCTTAAGGGGTTTTAAAACAACACACGAGATGTGTTCATGCCCATATTGCATATTATTATTTTTATTGAGCATTGATACTACACATCTTTTGGCTAATCCAAATTTCTTATCTTTGATTGTTTTCTTTCAAGGGTAATCAAGAATAGAAACCTCCTTCATCGGCCGGCCGGTAGAAGGAAGAAGTTGAGCTCACATCCACACCCGCTCACAAGGTATTCTCCGCGATCATCTTTCTTATTTTGAGGTAATTCCCCTGGCGATCACACTCCTAAATAGCATCCCATGCTCCCTTCCCCCCCTTTTCTTTATCGTTCATCCTCAATCTTTTAAAATTAAATTTTCATTCTTCTTTTAAAATGTCTATGTGACACGTTCACATGTACAATAACGGTCATCCTTCGAATGTTCATTCATTAGGCGGTCTCCCAAAAGACTGTTTTAATGCCACGATGAGATTTAAATTTTCATTTCCTTTGCGGCCCTGTGTGGACCGTTTCCTTTGCGGCCCTGAGTAGACCATTTATATACTAAAATGATGAATGCGTTTTGCTTTATTCTTGCTGCATTTTGTGCCATATTGATAATATTTTGGCTTGAATAGTATTATTTCAGGATATATGATTGCAAAATTCTGTTCATGATCTCTTGCGGCATTACTTTGCTTCCACTTCCAAGTCAGGTAAGTCAGGTAAGTATTATGTACCATGTGTCCCTTATTGCATTACTATATGGTATCTATGTTATGTTATCTCGAGAATCGGCTGGTTATTCACATGTTCCAAGATCTGACGTTCCCCTATAACAAAAATGATGATGATCTAGGTGCATGTGTTTGATTATCGGATAGGCCGTTAGGTTGGAAGAATTAGGGGATGATAGTTCTATCTCGCACACCGTGGTTGCAGATAATATCATGACCCTGATTACTCCGGCCTAGCAATATTATTCTCAAGTATTTTCTATTTTTATCTTTCCTTACATTCATTTTAACGATTTCTTTTATTTTAGCCCAGCATGCATCATGCACATCTTTTGAGAATTCATGCCCCACGGATCTGTCTGAAAGTGCCTCATTGGTGATGGATAATTGTGTGTTTATGGTTTTGGGTAAAAGAGGAACTATTCCACTCAGAGTTGGAAGGTTTTCTCTGGGTTGTTCACCCGGTTACGTTGACTAAGAGTCCCCGTCTGGAGTTTTGGTCTGCTTCTTTACCTTTTCTACTTATTCCCTCATTGGTTGTGAATTGTGTCCCCTAATGAGGTTGGTCGTGTTTTCTTCTTCGTTTATTTAGCTAGTTTCTCCAGGCTGGCGCCGTTTTAGTCCGATCATTCCCTGTGTTTGGTTCAAAATTTTTCAGAAAATTCCTATCGCTCGTTGGCGAGGAAATGGGTGTCTTTTACCTTAACGCCCGCTTTTCAGTCCACTCCGCTTCATTTCCGTTTCATCTCCATGTTCCATTTCACTTTTGTTTCACCTCCGCTCGCTCCCCTGCAAAGAGGACGTTAAGGAGGGGCATCTGTTGACACCCATTTTTTGCCTTTGAGTTGAGTCATTTTCTTACCCTTACTTTTGATGCCTCGAGTTGTCCATTACTCATTGGCCAGTTTTAGGCATTTCTTTGGGCTTATTTTATGGGTACTTCCTCCCTGACTGGACTTGTTCCCAAATTTGGGCTTAATGGGCTTTGATTTAGCTTCATCTTTTAGGGTGATTAGGCTTATTTACCCTATATATTTATTTTCCATCGCCCGCCTGAGACGCGGTCTAGCGATAGACCGTTTAATAGGTGGGCGGTCTTGTGTAAGACCGTTTTTCATTGCCCAAAATCGATAAATAGGTATTTATCTCCCTTTTCTATTTTCCACCGACACCCTAAGTCAAGGTCTTTTGATAGACCGTTCTAGGGGTTAGGCGGCCCATCTAACAACCGTTTGTAAGCCAGAGTCTTGAGTCGGTCAGTTTTATGGATAAATGGGTGTTTATCTCTTTTGTATTTAATTTCCACCGACATTTGTGAAACGGTCTCCCGATGGGCCGTTTAATGTGTCCGGCGGTCTATCGAATGGCCGTTTTGTGATCCAGAGTCCTGAGCCGGCTGATTCGGTTGGTCGTCAGATAAATAGCCTGATTTATCTTATTATATATTTTCCACCGACACCTTGTAGGCGGTTGCCCATTGGACAGTTTATATTAGTGGGCGGTCTATCGATCGACCACATTCAAGGACCGAGATCCTTGCTTCGGCTGGTTTTCTCTCTCCACCCATGGCCGAATGAGGTGTTTGCTCCACTTTGTTCTCCGCGAATTCTGAGTCAAATTGAGTGTTGTTTGATCATGGGGACTCCTGGTGTCACGCCCCGAACCGATAGCAGCGGGAAGCGATGCTCGGAACGTGGCAAGAGACAAGTCACGATAACAAGAGCGGAAGATAAATAATCACAATAAAATACAAAGAGGCCAGACACACATTTTGAGAAAATACGAACTCTTATTAATTTAAAAAGATGTATTTTGACACCACTTACAATAAAAGATTCAAACTAAATAACAAAAAGAAATAACTAGACTAGCTAGACTCAAGAAACTGAAAGAGCAGACTCCAACTCTAGGTTCCAGGTTCCACTCGATCACACTGATCCGTTTCCTAATGCACGTACCGATACTCGCATAACGTGAAAAGGGATGGAGGTAGGGGTGAGCAAAAAGCTCAGTAGGAATTATACTCTATCATCAGGCATAGTTTAAGTGATTAATAAGTAAATTACATTTTTATATGCAATACTAAGAAAGAAATAAATGACGATAACGGTATAATGAAACAACGTAATAACAAGATCTTGCAAGGTCAAGAAATATACAATTGATAATGATTAACAAGGATAACAGATACAAGAATTTACAACAGGAGATATAACAATAGACAGTAGTAAGGAATTGGCCAACAAGCAAGTAATTTATACATCATTCCAAGTACGATCAAGTAACAAGTAACAAGAGCTTTTATGTCGTAGACGGTACACAAGTCATGCGTTTCGGTGCAATGCCCCACCATGTCATTAACATCCCATGGGCTCACTAACTTTCGGGCGCTCTCCCCAGGACCAGACCGGGCCCCTACGATGCGTTGGCATTGATTTATTGGATCCAAGATCCCACGAGTCTAGACATTCAGTCAATTTTTAATGGCCAATTTAATCAGAGGAATTTCTGTCATAAGTTCAGATTTAAAGGACCAAACTTGTCCTTGGATTCAAGAGTACAAAACACGGTCAAACTCATCTCCAAGAGATGCGCGGTCATAACAGAGCCGCTCAATGGTATATACGGTTCATACAGGGCCGTACATACAGGAACTGGACTGAAACTCAGCCCGAGAGGTCAAGAAAAGAACGGCTGACAGTGGGCCGCTCAAGGTATGAACGGTGCATTATGGGCCGCTCATGTCCAGAAGACATTAAGGCCTATGAACAAGATATACGGTCCATACTGGGCCGTATAAAGATATGCGGTCACAATCGGGCCGCCGAAGAGGTTATGCGGTCAACTATTAACCGCTCATGCCTCTCGTCGTCCGATTCGATCCAAACCTTAAACCAGCGGTTTAAACACATAAAACAGGGTTTTCTGGTGTTTAACAAGTTCCTAACAGGGATATAACAAAGTTCCAAGATGATGGTAAGACCGCCGGATAGAGTTTCCGGGGGTAAAACCAAGACTAGCACGTGAATCGGCTAATCGACTTGCGTAAAGTCGGAAAAATTGGTCACGCTGTTACTATAGTACAGCAGCTAAACAGCAAGCTAATGATCATAGTTATCCTAATTACAAGTCAAATTAACAAGAATTAAGTTTTACATTAAGCCAAGATGCCAAAAAGAATGATTCAAGATGATAAGCTAATGAACAAGATCGCGTAAGTCGCGTAGGCACGAATAACAAGCATTTAACAAGAATTTAGTTGCATAATTAAATATTTATTAAGTGGGTTTCTATTTCACTAATTACCATTAATGACATGAAAAAGAATGCATTAGAACCATTACTAAGTCATGTACTGGGTAGATAAATGGTTCGGACTAGACCTTATATATACTGGGCTGAACGGGGCTAAACGGGCTGAAAGGGGGCACTCTGGGGCTTGGGCGGTTCCTGTTGGGCCGCCCAAGTACTTGGGCGGTTCCTGGAGGGCCGCCCAAGTTATGTGGTCCTCTATGGACCGTCCATCCTCCCTGGCCTTCCAGTTATGTGGTTACTTTCAGACCGTTTAACTTGTGCGGTTGATTTCGGACCTTATATCTAGATATGTGGTTAGTTTGGAACCGTTCATCCTGGGATGTGTGGTTCCTGAACAACCGTTTATCTCAGGCCATGCCAGGGTCAAAAGTGGTCAATAGAGATGTGTGGTCTATCGTAAGACCGTCCATCCCTGGGTCGATTCCGGTCATCCCTACCGCGTCCGATGAACGCCGGGAAGCCAAGGTTTGATAGGGTTGCACTAAAACTTTTATAACTCAAGGAAATGGACTCCAAATGAAGGGATTTTGGTATCGTTGGAAAGCTAACAGAGAATACTATCTAACAGTAAGGTCAATTGCAAAATATCGCGCTGAAATCGAGATTTATTAAGGTAAGACATGGGAAACCCTAATTCTGACATACTGTGACTAAAATGTAAAATTCTCTCAGTATACAGAACAGAATTTGGGGCTTCTTATGTCAAAAGAAAGCCACTCCGATGCTGAATCCAACCATATAAGATATGGTACATGAGGATTAGGATTGGTAACTTGAAATCAGAAATCAACTCGGAAGAACACACCGAAAGCTAGGTCTAGACATGCTGTTACTCCGAACAGAAATTCTCTAGACAGGCTGAATGGAATTTAGGGCTTTTATAATCAATGGAAAGAGCACGAAAAACTCTAAAAGATGCATGGATCAATTTCATATTTACGTCCTGAAATCAGAACTAAATCGAAGAAGGAACAAAGTTAACCCTAATTTAACATGCTTCTAACATGCTTCTACTAAACCTTAAAATACTCGCATGATACTACATGATATTTGGGGCTTTATATATCAAAAGAAAGAGGACTTCATGCTGAACATTTTTATATATTACTTGATGTTTGAGCCCGAGAGAACCTACCTCAATTTGATGAAGAACAAGGAAGAACAAAGGAGGAAGAAAGAAAGAAGGAAGCCGACACCCACGCACTCAACGCGAGATATCTCCCAGATCTGAAAACTTCAGCGACTGCTGCAGCTACCAAATGAGAATAGACTGGAAGGGCTTCATTTTGATAGTTTATACACATTCTGGGATGGTCTGTGGTGAGAGGAATCGACGCCACAAGAGGCGTGTTGGACAAGGCGCCGCCAAGCAAGACCAAGGCAAAACTTGACCAGTCGCCTCAATTAGGGTTAGGGTTTCGAGCAATTTTTAGAGGGCTATTGAAGTTAAGATCATGGCCTTTAATTTGACACCAATTTCAGATCAAATGGTTGAGTATTAAGGTCGAATTTTGTGTTTGAAGTCAAGGTTAGGTAAAGGTTGAAAAGTGTGGATTTTTCACTTAAAACATTAAATAGATCTTGCTACGGATTTTTACTGGGTTAATCCCAGAAGACAAATTTGTTACATACACTTCCAGAAACCTAATTACCATTTTTATGGATTTTTATCACGTAGAAGAATTTTCGATGGTACTATTCCAAGGAATAAAATATTATTTAATGGAACTCACTTAAACGATAAATAGATCTAATTACAGATTTTTACTGATAAAACTCAAAAAGGCAAAGTTGTTTCATAAATCATTCTCTATCAATTTACTATTTTTCTATATTTTTGTGAGAAAGTCGAAATTACACTAGCACTATTCACTGAGGAATATAATATTAATTTCTGAAATTCATTTATCTAAATTAAAAATTCACTATTTCAATTAAATTTCAGATTTTAAAAATCGAGGTGTTACACCTGGGAATATCATCTACACTTTTTATTCACTAAATGGAGCCTAATTCTTGCTGGAAATCCCTTAATTCGGGCTAGCTTTCAAGGGTCTATAAATAGCACCCTTAGCCCAAGCTCGCGAAGGGGGGTTCTGGAAATTGGCGTCGAGGTGCTGCCGCATTCTCGAACGAAGTCTAGTCAGGGAGGAAGGCTTTCACATTCATTACGCCTCCGGTTCAGGGAGTAGTTTGTTTCCTTTGTGTTTTGAGCCTTAGTTTAATCGTTTCGATCATTTGCTCATCATTGCATCACCATTTCCCTCTACTTGCCCTCACGTTTTTCACTGTCATTCTCACATTCTTCAATGTCCTATTTTTTTCCCACGCCCATTAAGGGTTAAAAAACCACCCCAGGTATCCCCCATTCCATTCATGTGCTTAGCTTTTCATTTCTATTCATTGATATTGCACTTCCATAAACTCATTTGGGTTATTTTTTCTTGGTCATTTGCGTTGTTTTGCAGGTCAACAGGGGTCTTAGCACGAGGTCCATCCCTCCTGGCCGGTCGGAAGGGGTGGAGGATTAAGTTCCACAGCCTGAAATCTGGAGGTTATGTGCAGTTCATCTCCGACCATCTACCTTTGTATGCGGCCTTCCTTAGACCATCTCTGTAATATCCCGGACCTTTTGGATCCTTCTTCATGGGTCCCGGATCTAGTTTTCAGAGTGTCCGGCTCCGTTGTGTCCGAAATTTCGTTTCGGACATCTTTCGTGTTCGGATCGGCGCGATCCGGAGTCGTTTCGGAGGCCCGGAGGCGTTCCGCGGCTTTTTCCGCGTGTGTTTTCCGATTCCCGGTGTGTGTTTCGGCTTTTCTCTTCGGACGCTCGTTGCGGGTGAACCGGGCTGTTCACACGGACACGAGTGGTACCGTTGCGATCGGTGCGTTCCGAGGATCGCGGGGGTGTGATTTCCTATTTTTTGGAATTTTACGGATTTTCCGGGTTTTTCTATAAAACCCTTTTTCTTTTCTCTCTCCCCCACCATCTTCTTCTTCCTCTCTTCTTCTTCCTCTTTCCTCCTCCACCGTGTCTCCCTCCCTCTCCCTCTCTTCCTCCCGGTTGGCCACGGCGAGCTCCCCTCCGGCTGCAGACGGCGGCGGGGCGACGGCGCGGCGACGTGGGCGGCGGCGAGGCGGTCGTGGGGGCGTGCGGCAAGCGTGGGAAGCTTAAGGAAGAACGAGGGTTTTCAAGCGTTCTTCGCGATTCGTGGACGATCCGGCGGAGCATTCGCTCCATTGAGGTAGGGTGACGTTCCCTAGCTCTTCGCCGTTCTTTTCCGTGGTTTGTAGGCCGCGGGGAGGCCGAGAGAGGCATGTTTGGGCGTTTTTGGGGTTTTTCCATGTTTTGGGGTGAGCCGCCCGATCTATGGTTTTAGCCCATGATTCTATGTTTTGGTGGTTTAGATGCATGCTAGGGGTCCCCAGGGGTCTTCCCCCTTGTTTTCCCCCTCTCCGGTGGAGGTACGGGGGCGTGGTTGGTGTTTTTGGGGTTTTCCCGCCGTAGCGTGCTCTGGGGCAAGCGACGGTCACTCCAGTGACCGTCACATGCTTGTAACGCCCCTAGAGGGGTGCGTTACTTCCCTGGGTGTTGGCCTTTGGGGTCGAGGGCTGTAACGGTCCTGCGACTGGCCGCCGTTTGCTAGTGACGCCCCTGGGCTGGGCCGTCACATGCTTTCGACCGTTGGGTTTTGACCGTTGGGGGTCAGGCCATGTAACGCACCGAGATAGGCGCGTTACATGCGTGTAACGCACTGGGGCAGGAGCGTTACTTCCTGTTGTCCCCCATGTGGATGGGCCAAGCGACGCGCTGGGGCAGGCGCGTCACTTCCCTTTCCATCCCGAGCGTGAGGGCCACGCGACGCGCTGGTCTAGGCGCGTCACATGCGAGTAACGCACTGAGCCCGACGCGTTGCTTGCAAGCGACGCGCCAGGGTAAGCGCGTTACTTTCCCTGTGGTTTTCGTGGGTGTGGGGTGCCATGTGACGCCCTGGCCTAGGTGCGCCGCTTCCAAGCGACGCACTAGGGTAGGCGCGTCGCTTCCCCCTACCCCCTGGCCGTGTGACGGTCCGCCTTAGACCGCTATTTCCAAGTGACGGCCCTAGAGTGGACCGCCATTTGGCAGTGACGGTCTGAGGGTAGACCGCCACTTCCTGTGTTGCCCCATGAGGGTGGCAACCTCGCTTTTCTCCGACCGTGGTCTCCGTGTGACGGGACTGGTGCGTGGGGTGATTCCCACACGTTGTCGGGCTTGGGTGTTGTTTTCCGTGACTCGAGAGTCTACTCCTTCAGTGACCCTCCACTAGTCGTAGCCTACTAGTACGCGTGTGCTAGTCGCACCAGGGAGTGGTGTACGGGCTGACCTTTAGAGACGGTTTGTGGACCGGTTACCGTTGGGCCCCACGTCTTGCAGCCAGAGTCCGGCTGAGGGGAAAACCGGTCAGAGGGCCAGACCAGGGACGCGCGGTCTGTGTGTGCACACGTGGTTGGGGGCGGTTGGACCCACGTCGACGGGCGTGACCCCAGCTAGTCACTTGTTTGTGGTTACTTGTACGGTGTTCGCGCCTCGGGTAGGACCTACCACGTCAGGCGGTTCACCTGCGGTGCGGTGTAAGACGTCAGGGGACGCTACCGGCTGTGCTTCTAGTGGGTGGTACTCCTGTCGAGTACGGAGTGTCAGACTGTCAGTCGTGTGTTTCCGACCTTCGGGTTTTGACGGTTCGACCGTTGAGTTGCGGTCTTCTCGTACCGTGGCACGTGTGTCGGTTTGCGTGCCGTAGGGTCTAGTTCTGTAGAGTACAGGGCTTTCCTTTCCGAGGTACTTTCCTACCGCTAGAGTAGTGGTTTCTCGTTTTTTTGAGGTAGGGTTCGAGTGATCCCTACTGAGTCTTGTTCCGAGACTCATTCCCTGCGTGTTTTCACCGTGTTTCAGGTGAGGCGCCACCTTCGGGGAGCGTGTCAGGAGCGCAGCGGAAGCGTGGTGCGGGTGTCCAGATGTAGTGCCAGAGGTCAGAGCCGGGGGATGCCCCGTGTAGCTGTACTTTTCTTTCTTGTCACTGTACTAGTCGTGGACTACTGTTGCTGTTGTTGTTATTTTATTGTGGACCATGTAAAATGTTAAATTCATTTCCTGCTTAATATTATAACTGTTTAATTTCTGCAATTATTTGTGATACTTGTGTAGTTTCCACACCATCCTTTTAACCCTTCCGAGTCTTCGGACTCGTGGGTGGCGGTACGAGTCTCGGGTTATCGGGCCTTCCCGGTAATCGGATTCTCGGGTCGTTACAATCTCTCTATCATGTGCAGCCGTCTGCAGACCATCTAACCTCCACATCAGGCCATTTCCAGCGTTCCACTTCAGCGCATGCAGCGGTCTGTCGTTCGGCCATCTTCACCTTTCAGCAGTCTCCAGAGGACCGTCTTCTTCCTGCGCCAGCGCTACACTTTATTGGCGAGTGACCTCATCCGTCTCCCCTTTCCAAGGTACGTAGTGCCCCTCTGTTTGCACTAGGTATTTTGGTGGCGATCACGACTTGCTGATGCATGTGGGTGGCTGATTTAGTGCATTATTTGTTCCTCCATGCTTTAGTCGCACACCCACATCACCTTCCCCTTTAGCCCTACATACTTCTTTAGGAAGGTAAAGAAAACGTGTCTACAGACACCAGAGCCAGAGTTTCGTTCGACTCAGCGAGCCGCCGATTCCGGACGCATCGACGCCGCCGATACCGTTCCTCCATGCATGACTCGATCGACGCCGACATCTTTATGGCTAGGGGACAGTCTGGAGTCTCCACTGGAGCCTTGATATTTTAGTACGTATTTGGTATGTATTTGGGTTGTATCTGGTATGTATTTATATTTTAGGTTTAATGTTGGGTCAATGGGATAATATTGACCAAATATTTGTATTTTGGGTTTATTATGGTCCAAGGGAATATCATATGGCCCAAGGGGGATAAAATAACCAAGCTTCTTTTGTTGACTTGGAGAGAGGGGAGCTGTGGACGTCGAAAAATGACGGTGTCGATCGTACGGCATGCACATCGTAACACTCGAGAGCAAGTCGGAGACGAAAAGGCCGAATAAACCTCATGCCTCGCCCGATCAGGACGAGAACTCGCTTGGTGGTCCGCTACCCGCTAAGGAAGCCCCCTAAGCAGAAGATACAGCTACAACGCTCCGACCGGCCATGCCGAGAGCTGAATCAGAGAAAAGTCGGGAACTCCAGCACAGTCTCGGCATGCACCGAAAGTCACGCAGAATCTGGGACCGAGTCCCAGAGGCTACAAATGAAATATTATGGAGGCCATACGTCGCAACCGGAACGTTCTGGGAATGCCGACATTCATATAAATGGCCGCGACTTCGAAAGGAATCTGTTTGGTGCTTAAAACGGCACGAAGTGGCCCTAAAATGACACCCCTTAAAACGGCGCGCCCCCCTCTTAAAACGGCGGGCCCCCTTTTTATTTGGCTACACGGCGCTCTCCTATCGAAGGGGCCTCCCCATTTGATGCTTAAAGCGGTGCCCCTTTGAATGTGGCGCCGTTTTAACCCCTCATTCTATTCTCTGAAGCGCTTCCCCGGCGCGCAAACAAGCCATCCCATCTACACTCCGATGCTCTATTTTTGCATCATTATGGCATGCTGAGAACATTCAATGCCCATGGCCCTTCTTCTACCTCCGTTCGACAGCACATAAGCAGCAGCAGCAAGGCAAGCTCCGACAAATCTCTGAGCGTCCCATCCTCGGACGAGCAGCAGTGTACGAGACGAATCAACGGTGTCCAGCACAGCCAGTCAACTCCCGACTTCGTTGCGGACGAGGTGGAATTGGCAGGGACGCTCCCAGGATGGTCGTTCTATAAAAGGGGCAGCATTGTGAAGCCGAAGGAACGGACAGACAGAAGGAGCTCACAGATAGAAGGAGCTAGAAGAAGAAAGGGCAGAGAGAAGAGAGGCTGAAGGGAAGGCTGGCTGGTTCGGCTAGGGTCTCCGGCGTTCGAAGAGAAGAAGAAGCTCTATCCATTCCCACCTGCAAGGTGAAGAAAAAAAGAGAGAGTGAGGGTGAGAGAGTGAGAGGGGAGAGAGGGGGAAGAGCTTGTGCTCTGTTCCTCCTTCTCCCCCACCCATGTATCTTCTTCCCCCACCTCAACACCTAGTTTTTCTTTTATCTTCTCCGTTATATTCTTCTCTGTGCTTTGGGGGGGTAGATCTCCTCTTGTACCTCTCTTCCTCCTTTCCTTTCCCTTGAGGATGAATAAAAGAGTGACTTTGTAAGCATGCGCAGTATTCTATTGCTCTGATCCCTTCCCCTTTTCTTCCATTTTCTTCCTCCCGGTTTTCAACATTACTTGGGGTCCACAGAAGCTTGCCCTTCTGTGGCATGAACTCTGAGGGAACCCGTTCGAAGGGTGAACATTCATGGCCACCTATGGCCTACATCTGCCCGTTCCACGAAATCATCACCCGTGAGCTGTGGTCGTTCTTGTAGGCTGGCCCTCGAACGTTCCATACTCACATTTGGGTTCGGACCGCCGTGAGGCTACTCCGATTTTTGAGGGTCTACCCCGGAGCAATCCGATTGGTGACTCTCCTTTATCTCTGGCAAGTCCCGGTCCGGGGGAGGTGCTGCCGGATTCTCGCCATGGCCAAGAACGCTCAAGATCGAATGAAGAAGATGCCCTCCAGGAACAAGTGAACAAACCACTTCTGAGAGCAAGAACCACACACAGTAAAATCTGTGAACTAAAACCCCTCGAACGAAACACTTAAAGTACACGCCAAGTCACCCTAATGAACAGCTAAACGCCTAAACTTCCTCCCTGGTCGCTTAATCTATCAAATGGATGAATAAACGCATCATAAAATCTATCTACGGGTGAAAGGAAAGAAACACAAAGTCAAGGCAATAAGCCCTCGGGGGAGTTTAATATGACACGGTGACTATTTCATCGCGCCGGTTTAACATCACTCTCAAAATCCTCTTTGAACCTTCAAGCGACAAGTGCCTTCAACACCGTAGCCCAGCGCGGCCCTAACCGGTGCGCCCTCCTCACAAAAGCCCCGTATCTTCTCCCTTCAAATGCTAAAACGGTGCGCCCCCCATCTCCTTCTGTGAACACCTAAAAATGGCGCCCCCCCCATTCCCTCCTTATTGAACTCTTAAAACGGCGCGCTCCCTCCTCCCTTGCATCATGTTAAACCGGCGCGCCCCTAGTGTCCATCTAACTGGCGCGCCCCTCCTCTCTTGCTTCATATCCATCTAACCGACGCGCCCCTCCTCTCCTCCTTCATATCCGTTTAACCGGCGCGCCTCTTTTATATAGAGAGGGGGAGGTAAATAATAATAATGAAAGGGAGAAAGGTTCAAACAAAAAATGCAAAGATCAATACCAAATAAAAAAAATGAAAGGAACTCTATTACCCGTGCTTCGATTAAAATTTTGTTCCGGGGGCGCTGCCCCCGGAACCCCGCTACCTGACCACGCAGGTCGATCCGCGTGTGAGGGCGCACGTTAGTGAGCTCGGGCTATGCACTTAATAATTCACTCCCTCGGACTGGGTGCAAAGAGAAAATCGACGGCGCCTTATGGTATCGGACGTGGTTTACGGAATTTTCGACATGGCCATAGTCTGAAATCATCTCCGGCCAACAGTCTATCAACTTGACCCGTCCCTACCGGGATCCAATCCCGCATTCTCATTAAACTTGCCTTGTTCGTGGCAGACATCTACGCGGTTTTGTTACCATCTTTTATACTACAAACACGGACCTTCGTCCGAACATGAAGTGGCCCGTGAGTGGCCAACATAGTCTGAACATTCACGTCCCGATACGGGTTTCTAGCATAGTTCGCCTTTCACTATCCTCCTGCATTATTAGTATTCTCTCTAGGCCGCAGGGCCCTTATTCCCGGCAATCAATCAAGGGTGTTCCCCCCGTATGGGGGATGTAAATAACGCCGTGGCCTTTACGGCACGGCGGGTTTCGGTCCCGACACGAACCACACAATTGTCTGATTAGTTAGATCGCGCGCACCATGGGCTTCCACGAAGCCCGAATAAATCGTCACTTTGTGACTGGCACGCCCTCGCACTAAATAGAAGAATTAACCCCGACCAACAAACGAACAGATTCCCCCTCGAATTTTAGTGCGTCCACAGGCGCCCCCCTCTCTTGTCCCCTTGTGGGAATTGTTTATTCCCATTTTATCTCCCTTCCCCATTATGCCCCCTTGACCAAGGGTATCTTAGGTCATTTTCCTAGGTCTAGGGTTTGGTATAAAACTTCTCTTGTTTCATTTTTTATGGAATTAATGAAGAAATATTGAAGGAAAAAAGCCATGGGCGCACCCCCCTCTCTCTCTCTTGTTCTTACTAGTTCTTCTTCTTCTTCCTCCATGCTGCATCAGATCTAGGGCTGAAACCCTAATATTTCTGAGTGATCTTCCTCTCCTCTTCCTATATCTGCTCCAATCGACCACCGCCACGGCCTCTGCCGTCCGTGCCTCCGTCGAGCCACCACAACCCGGCTTCCACCCTGCTGTCCTGAATTTTAGGATTCGTGGACGTAAGCTCAATAAAAAGGTTGGTACCAAAGATCTGACCGTCAGATGGTCTTCATCTTTTGAGGGCCTCTTCCCTTCGTACTCCTCCACCTTTAGTTCAATTTATGTGTCGATCCACCATCGTTAACCCATCCTCCCAGTCACTTATTTCCCCCTCACACAGTCTACCTGTATGCAGATTTGCAAGATAGTCACCTGGTATTCCATTTTTCCCACCCCCCTAAACCTTGTCAGAAAATTACAAAAATTTGTGTGCATGTCCACCACTTTCCCCCCTTTCCACCCAAAAAAATTCCAAGTCCTAGATCCAACATTTCACCTTCGGTCAAACCCCAAACTCAGGCAGAACCCGATCTGTCCTGCCAGATCTATTTTTCGAGCCAGATCCAACCACGGTGTTGCAGAGGTTTTCATTTCCAATCTAACAGTTGGATGGACCTGAATTTTACTAATGTCGAAGCCCTATGACTGCTCTTCGCAACGGCGCTAATTTCGCCCCTATCCGACACCGGATCTGGTCATGGCCGCCATTTTCGCGGAAGCGCGTAGTCCTGCTCTAAACCAGGCCAGGAAGGAAGGTGACAGTACAAATCCCGTAGAAAATACGCCGGAGTAGAATCAGCGATCGCCACTCCAGGGGGTCGACTAGGGACCCTCCGCCGTGGTCCCAGTGTGCTGCCGCCTTTAGAAGATTCCTGGAGGTCGATGTCCATTTGGACGTCCTTGTTCGCCGTCCTGCCGGGCAGCAAATTTCTGAACTGGAGCCGCTGCCCACAACCGCCCCAAAACTCCGCCGCCTTGCTGCCTGCCAACCGAGGATCAGTACTCCCGGCGTTGTTGTATAGCCCTTTACCTCTCTGCATGGAGTGGGTGATAAAATCATTGCTGTAATTAAAATTCTACCACTGTACCGGGAGTTACGAATCTTGGTCGGGACGTCTTCCTCACGCCCCAAGCGTGGAGATACACTCGCCTCCCTATTTGTCGTATTTGCTTGTTCCGTATAGGCTCTTAAGGCACTATATTTTAGTTATTTTAATTCCTAGCTAGTTATTTTTAATCACCGCTATGAGAAATGAGTGCGAGACCCATCCCGTGACTCATTCCGAGCATGAGAGTGAGCTGACCACCCGAGACTCAATGCCGATTTCTCAACCGTGCAGATCGACACGTTTCCCTCGCTGGGGACGATCGTGAACGAGTACATCTTGTTTGGGGCACGTTCGCCTCTTCAGGAACCACATTAGGTGCCGAGCCACTCGTATCATCGCTAGTCGCGTCGTCTTTTGGTCGTGTCATCACCTAGAGTCCCAGGTTCGCAACAAGTCCGAGTCGAGTCTCATGTCGTCCCGCATCAAGTAGACTCTGAGACTTTTGATAGGCATTATTTGGGACTAGTCACTCGCGTGGACACCTTTGGGAACCAACTCTCTACTTTTGGGGATCACATAGACACCATGGGTGATTTGCTAGAAACCATGTCCGATCGCATAGATTCCTTCTCCACAGTCCTGGACACCTTGTCCACTCAGATGAGCACTCTCTCCACTCATATGACCACCCTTACCCAAAGCCATGAAGACTCATGTGAGGCCTTTCATACCATGAACCGCGTTCTTCTTGACATGCAACGTCGTGACCTGGCCCGTGATAATACCATTACTAATCTTCAGCACCGCCTTCAGTTTCAAGACCACACCCTTGAGGATATTCGACGCCGCCTTGGCTATCCGCCACCTCCTGAAGATCAGCCTCCTACAGATGGACACTAAGGATTTTCTTTTGTTTCCGACCTCCAGTCTATGTCCTTGGGTCTTGTGTCTTATTGGGTCTACTTTTCTTCTATCCCCTCCCCTCCTTTGATGATGCCAAAGGGGGAGAAGTAGTTAGTGCAAGGTCTTATATAACTAATGCATGCATGTCCTTATGTTTGTATGAATGTTCATTTGTGAGGTTCATTTGTGTGTCTTTGCATTTTGTTTGAGTCAGTTTTGCATTTGCCTTGTCTTGAGTGTCTAGCAGATGTCTTGCATTCTCTAGCATCAATGTACTTTGTACTTAACTAATGGAATGAAATGATGAAAAGAATGCACTTGGTATTTGACATTACATGATTGGTTCTTGTCTCTCATTTCCTCTCTACATGGCAAATAAAATGTTTGAATGGTTTGCATGGTCTTGGCTTAAAGAAGTGATTACATGGATTGATCGCCTTGTGGTTTCTTGGCTTTGCCTTGTCTCAAATTGGTTCTATGTATATCAAATGGTGTCGGATGAAAGACAGGCTAGCCAGTCTGAAATCCTTCACTATGCATGAGTGTAAACTCCGCCTAGTCCAAGAATCATGTGGAATATTGCATGGATACAATGCGTTGTTTTTAAAGTTCCAAATCCGCTCAAAGGCACGCCAATGCACTTAATAATATAGAGTTTTGTCATCATAAAAAAGGGGGAGATTGTTGAGTCTCTCCGGGTGATTTTGATGATAACAAAACTCCGTATGGCAAACAGTTTGATAGCATCCATTAGTGAAGAAGTAAGAGCTCATTTAGGCTGAAAGCCATTTTCATCCCAAGCTAAGTGCTCGAATTTATCTTGCTTCAATATGCCCAAATTTAGTCAAACATTGCTCAAATTCAATGGATCAAATTGGGAACACAAAGTCTTTTGTATTTAGACATAATTCATGAACTAAAGTCTACCATTTTGCAGGATTTCCAGAGTTCGGTTGACCAGCTTGACTGGTTTGGTCGACCTAATCTTCCAGCACCCAAAACTCTGTAAACTTACATAGTTCGGTTGACCGCCAGCCAGGGACCGGTCGACCGATTCTCCCAGCAACAAAAGCTTCAATTCTGTAGAAGTTAGGTCGACCGCCCCACCTACTCTGGTCGACCGAATCCTTCGAAGCCCCCATTTTTGACTTTGTTTTCTTCACGAGAGAAAAGCATATATCAAGGATTTTTTTTAATCCCAAAAGTCTCCAGACATCCCTGAAATTGTGGATCTGTGTCTTGGCTTGTCCTTGACCATTCAAGTGTTATAAAAACATCTTTCAGGGCCAAGAAACCCTAATCACTCAAGGGGATCAAAAGAAGGCTATCAAAGGAGAAAAGGGGTTGCAGGAAGAACTCCATGAACAGTGTTTCGTCCAAGCATTCTTCATCAAATCTCAAGCATTTGAAGATCATCCTGAAACCATTCAAGTGGAAATCAAGCTGAGAAGTAAGCTTCATCAGAGATCTTCTTCATCCACTAAGGGGGAGCTTAAATCTGAAGTTTTCATTTGTGTTTCTACTTCTATTTTCCATTGAGCTTCAACTGTGTGTTCTTTTAATCTCTAAACATCTGTGTGTCTGTGGATCTACCAAGATCCATGTGTGTGCATGTGTGTGTGGCTTTCCTTCACATTTCTGTGTGATTCGGTGCTTGTGCACCTTCGTGGGACTTCCGAACTCTTCACGAGTGTGTATGCGTGTGTTTTGTTCTTGTAATCCCTTACAAGATAGTGTGTGTATCCTCACAGTTAGTATGGGGGGGACGTAAGTTACCGTCGTTACATCCGAACCACCTAAAAATTGTTGTTCTTTGTGTGGTTTGATCCTTTTCTTCTACCCCCGTTCTGTGCTAGCACACACTATATCACTCTCTTATGTTTTCCGTTCAGATCCAGCATAACTTGTCATTTCTACATTAGATCTTTGGTATATCAAAAGGTAGATTCGGATTGACAAGGTCATTCTTGTCAGGAAGATAATACCTTGTGTAAGCAGAATCTTCAGATTTATATCTCTGCCATAGTACCAAGGATATGCTGTGTGTGATAGGTTTTGATAGATCTATTTGTTATTTCATCAGATCCAGTCTCTATAAGGTTGTTTCTTCATATTTGTTTAATTCTGGTAAAAATTTTGTAATTTTTGTAATCACCCAATTCACCCCCCCCCCTCTTGGGTGTCATTGATCGCGGGACTTCAAGAGAGGGACTGTGAATGCGGGCATGTGTTAGAGAGAGAGGGAGAGGGAGTGGGAGAGGGAAAGGGAGGGAGGGAGACCGAGAGAGGGAGAGGGAGTGGGATACCGAGAGAGGGCATGCGTGAGAGAGGGAGAGGGAGAGGGAGAGAGCGAGTGAGAGAGGGAAACAGAGGGAGAGAGAGCGTGAAAGAGGGAGATGGAGTGTGATAGTGGGAGAGGGAGAGCGAGTGTGAGAGTGGGAGTGTGTGTTAGAGAGAGACAGGAGAGGGCAACGGCAAGAGATAGAGAGAGGGAGAGGAAGAGGGAGACAGTGAGAGAGGAGACGGTGAGAGAGAGAGAGGGGGGGAGACAGTGTGAGATGGAGAGGGAGCCTCCTACCAGAGAGGGGTTTCCATGCCAGTCCCCAGACGTCACCGTCGTCACTCGTCAGAGAGAAAGCGAGAGAGTGAGATGCCGATGTTGCCGCTCGCCAAAGAGAAAGAGAGAGAGGGAGGGAGACGCCACCGTATGATAAGTGTCTATTTTCTATGATAATTCATTTCACACACCATTTTATGTGCATATAATTAGGCAATTATGCATATTTCATAGTCAACCTCAACTCCACATATAAATTGGGTCGTTCACACAAACTGATTAATTTGGTGATATCATTTAATAAATTGGAGTTGAGGGCTATGAGCATTAATTCTCCGTTGCATAATTATGAGCATTATGATTGATGTGCATATTATGATAATTTTTATGGATTAAATTGTAATTATATGTGTGTAGGATATTGAAGGCATATGCAGGAAGAACTAGGGGCAAAATGGTCTCAAGACCCCTAGGGGCCCTCTTCTCTCTCCCTTCAAATTTGACCAAGTCAATGCAGCTGCCACCTATTTTTGATGGAGGGAAAAGAAAATTCAAAGTTTTAAATGGAGAGAATCAAGGAGGATAATGAGGAGGAAATCAAAGAGGGAAATGGGGGAGAATCCCACCCAATTAGGAAACTTTGGAGGGGGCGCCCAAAACCCTTGGAAGGTGGCACCCACCTCCTCTTTCTCTCCCCCATTCATCACATTCTCCCTAAATGCCATCCATCCATCTTCTTTTGATGCAATCTCCACCTTTCATTGACCCCATTTTACCTATAAATACCCCATTCCTTGGACAGAAAAGGGTCTTTGATTTTTGGCTTGCTAGAAAATTTTCCTAAACCATTTAACCTCTCTCCCTCAACCCTAGTTCACCCCTAGCCTCCTTTTCCTCTCCCAAGGTATCCCTCCATCTCTCCCTCTCAACCCTAGTGTGCCCTTAGCTCCATCCTTCATCTTCTTCCTCTTTTCTCAACACCCTAGTGCGCCCTAGATCACCATCTCCATCTCCTTCTACTACCCTTCTAGCCATTGATATCTCCCTCACATCTAGATCACCGGCCATAGCCTCTCGTCTACCTCTTCCTTACCTCTCCATATCCCTCTCTCCCTCTCCTCCTAGATCTCTCTCCTCCCTCTACGTAACATCCGCCAAAGGCAGCTCCAAAGGCGAAGGTGACTTCCTCCCAACGTAGACGGCATCATCCGTGAGGTGGTTCGAGATCCAAGGCTAAGAGAGGATGACGCCGTCATCACTATTGCTGCCACCATCTTCACACTCCAGGCTCTTCATATTTTTTATTGTTTTGTGTCAATTAATTTCATTATAATCTTGTTGTGTCGTTAGTGTAATTTTATCTCGCATTTCATGTACTCTTTCTTTTAAGTTAATGAAAGGAGTTGTTCTTTTGATCTAGATCTTCCTCTTCTTCCCTCTCTACCTCCTTCCTCTATCTCTTCTTTTCCATTTCATGCAATTATTTTCTATAGCATAGGCACATAGTCATAGGCGTTTTCAATTAATTGTTAGAATCATGCTTTGTTTTATCATTTTCTTTAAGCAAAGAAAAATCACACATGTTTTCTAAAGGAATCCAAGGTTGTTAACTTTAAAAGTCTCTTCTTCCCTATGGATTCGATCCTTCTTGCCACCATATTACGTCTTTTTCATTTAAGTGCGAGTTGGAATTTTTAAGATTGATACGCGTGTTTTGAACGACGAACTTTTACGTAGTCAATTTTTGGCGCCGTTGTCGGGAAAGAATGATGATTTTTGATTTAATAACTTTTTTTCCTTGTGTTTATATTGTACTAATATCTCTTTCTCATTCTTATTTTTGTAGAAAAAAAATAAAAAGAGAGGGAGAAAAATCAATTATGAAAATCAAGAAAAAATATGTCAGATAATCTGTTACAGAAAGTAGAAACGTAGGTGAAGAGGACAGAAAGTAGAAAATCCATAGAAAATAACTGTTACAGAAAGTAAAAATCTGTAACCGAAGGTCCTATTCCAAAAGAAAGGAAGTCCGAAAATAAAAAAATAAAGAAATCAGAAAATTTCAGAGGTAAGTTCTCCGTTCTTTCCTTACTCTTTTGATTGAGTCATTTATTTCTAAAGAAAAAAAAAGAAAAAAGAAAAGGAACGAGGGATCGCTCTTCAAGTAAGTATCCAAACCTTCCCTCTTTCATTTTAAGTTTCATTTCTCTACTTTTCATATCTTGTGGTTAGATAGGCTCATTAAAAAAAATCACTTGAACATCAATAAAAACCTTCTTGGCAAGAGTAGAACCCACACTTCCATGTTTTAGGTCATGCATCATTTAGGATAGAATTTCTCTTGTTATTTAATTTTTATTAATTGCATTATTGAAGATTGCGGGGGCAAGGTGAGTTCTTCCAAACTTCTCCGTAAACACATGCTCATACATATTTACATATGAACCCCTTGTTTGAATTTGTGATGTTACATTTCATTTTAAATTATCTTAACGGCAAAACCCATAATCACATAAGGTGAGGATTTGATCACCCTACCTTGGCCCACAAACCACAATCACTGCATCTTGCATAACCCAAACCAAATAAAATTCAATAGACATTGGACCTAGGGTTCACATTGAGATTTGGGTCCACTTAGGCTCATTATCAATTTGGAAACCGGTGTCTAAAAAAGAGGTCCAATCGCAAACACCTTAAGCGGGCTTGTGGTTATTTAATTGGGTCCCTACGAAAGTAGGGGGAGCCTCCCACAACCTCACCTCTTACCTGGCTAGTGGACAAATTTGATAGTAGACTTGGCCTAGATTTAAGTTGATTTGTGAGAAAGCTAACATTGAGCCCACTTTGTAGCAACCCGGTGTATTATTAAATAAAATAAAAGGAAATTATAAAGAAAATTCATGAAAAATACAATAGGTCAAATTTCAACCAATTTATAAAAAATCCCAAAAAATGATATTCATGAAAAGGACTAATAACTTAGCAAGTTGTCTTCTGCTGTCATCCCAAAATAAAATCCTAAGCAAGCCGAATTAGAAGTTTAAGGCCCAAATCAACACTTAATCTAACCGGACATTAAAACGCGAAATTAGAGCCCGATTCTTGATCATTTAAGCTAAAATCGGACCCAAATGAATGGCCTTGATTAGTTGATAATTTCCTCTCTCGATCCCTATCGAAACCATAACCATAGTGAGAGTATTTGGGGGAGAACGGTGGCGACAACTTGGTCTCGCGCGATTCGCGGACCCCACGAATCAGAGGACTCTATCTCCCCGAATAGAACCCTCTAGAGAGAAATTAACCCTATAAAATCAACCCTTAGTCACCCTAGAAGAGTTTAGATGATGTGGCGGTTGACAAGGAGCACGGACGAGGGTGGATTCCGGCGATCATCGAAGAGGTGTCTCGTGTGCGACCGACGACCTTCATCCCTCTTCTTCCTTCGATTAAGGTAGGTTATAGCAGACCAAATCCAACAAATAATATAATGTTAGAATCGCCTCCCTGTCCTCTTTGCAATGATCTAAAAAGCCCTAATTTTGGTTAGGTATCCTGCGCATATTAAACAAGTTAGTAGAAGCATGTCTATTTAGGGTTTCTCTTGTTTAACCTCGATTAATGTAGGGATTAGCAGTCTTTAACATTAAATTAATCATACAATTCTGTATATTATCTTGTTCTCGTTCTGTTGATGGGTGTTTGTCCAATTTTCATGCTTTACATAAGATGTATTTGATCATTTTTGCTAACCCTAGCCGGGCTCGCCGGAGTCGGGCAGGGCGACCTTAGAGCGGTCCTACAGGAACTGCCCTGTTCTGAACGGCCTCTCGATAGACCGTGCGGTTGATATCGATGGCCATAAGTTAACCATTTTTTGTCCTTGCATTTTGAATCCTCCACGAGTAGAGCGGCCATATCCAGACCGTGTAGAGACCCCCGCGGCCCCTCAATAGACCGCTCAAACCCCGTCTGGCCCCCTGGCCTTTAGGGATTGAATGGACTGTCGACCGACCGCTAAGGCCCTCTGAGCGGTTCCGGACAAACCGTTATGTCCACCAAATGCTTTATTCTTGTTTTAGCATGATTCTTCTTAGTCAACTAATGTTAATGATAATTTAGCAACCTACATATTAATTGGAACGTATGAAAGTTAGGAATTTATAAATCTTTTTCTTAATTACTCTCTTATGACCTTGTTCATCATTTTCAATGAAGTTAATCTCAAACATGTTATAATGGAGAATGAACTAATGATACTAGGGTTGTTTTGACAGTCATTCTACTCGGTAGGATTGACTGACCGCTGTACACTTGTGTTCCGATGACTTCTAGCCCTCATTCTTGTAATGGTTGGGACTCTCCGCCGGATACTCCTTCCGTCAGACTAGGACCTCCATTATGAGACCTCCGTAAGCCCCCGCGGGCCTGGGATTCCCACTAGGACGTCGGACAGGTTGTACCACAAGTCCTGCACCAGTTTGAATCGATTGAACCGCATGAAAGACCCTGGTTTAAGTCACAGGTCACATTGGACTGTCCGAGTTATTGCGCGGCCAGAAATGGACCGTGTAACACTCGGGACGGCCCAATATGAACCGTGCAATTCAGGCAGAATGCCCTATCTTGATTCGTCGATTGCCCTTGTTCTTTCTTCGACCTGGTTATATTTGGTCGACCCAAAAGCCTCTAGACTGACCAGCGGACAGTGGGCTGGACCTTGGGTTCAGTTACACCCCGCCTATGGCAGCCCAGGAGCCCATTTGGGTGGATTTCCTCTTGACTTGTGAGGCCTAGTATTGAACGGACTGTATAGGCCCATTCAGTTATTGGAGCGGATCTACTCGGACTGTTCCATTACTGCGCGGCCCAGTCCGACCCGCTTACCTTCGGTTTGGGCTTCAAATCTTTCCTGTAGTGAACGGCCCAAAGTGGACCGCCCAGATATGTTAGAAGGCCCATTTTTTACCGTTCGGTAATTGGAGCGGCCCTTAATGGACCGTTCATCCTTGGCTTCTGTTAGGCTGTTCTTTAGCCCAATCCTTCTTGCGCGGTCCAGTTAGAGACCGTTCATTCTTGGAGCGGCCCAATATGGACCGTGTATCTTCCAGAAATATTTTCCGTGATTCTTGGTGTTGGAGTTCAAGGACATGTTGGTTCTTGATAAACTTGAACTTTCTGGACAAAATGTCTACTTCAACTTACCCTTGGTAAGTTCTATACCTTGAAATTGTTTGACCATTTACCTTGATAAATGTCTAGACAACTTGGGATCTTGGATCCATTAAATCAATGCCAACGCATCATAAGGGCCCGGTCTGGTCCTGGGAAGAGCGCCCGAAAAGTACTAGTGCCATGGGGAGTTGTAATGACATGGTGAGGCATTGCACCGAGTGCATGACTAGCATGGTGTCTACGACATATTCATTTACATGATTCCTTCACGTGTTTACATGAATTGGTTATTTCATGCTTGATTGGCCATTTCCAGTTATACTTGTCCATGTTCTCTTATTGTCCTTATTTTGTTATTTACATCATCTTTTCTTTCCTTTCTCGTACAACATAAATGCAAATCGGTTAATTACTTAAACTTACCTGCTATTACCTACTGAGCGTTCGCTCACCCAGTTATTCCCCTTTTCAGGTAGCTCAGGTGAGGATTCGCAAACTGACGAGGATGGGCAGGAGTGAAGCCCTAGAGTGAACCAGTTAGAAGACTATGTGGAGTCATGCATAGATGTCTTGAGTCTAGAATTGATGTCAATGGTGCTGTTTTAAAGTCAGTGGTTGTAACTATGTTAAGTCGAATGTTGTTTTAGAGGCTTTCTTAAGTTCTTTTGATTGGGATTGATGTAAGCTCAGATTTTTGATAAATTAGTAATTATTTAGATTGGTGGAATTATTTATGTTCATGGCGTTATGTTAATTCTCTAGCTCAATTTATAGCATGTCTGGAAATCAACATATTATTGTTTACTCTTTCTACTGCCAGCCCCGATATTCCGCGTCAGGGTGTGACAGTTTGGTGGTATCAGAGCCTAGGTTTTCTAATATTCCTAGGTTTTCTAACTTCTTAGGATTCTAAATGGTGTCATAGGACCTATAATCTCGTTACAAGTCTAAGGATCCAACCAAGTGAGAAATTGCGTAGAGACTTGGGTTGAGTTAATAACCTGATTCTAGAACTATTCCTTCTAAAAGATTCTAAATTAATCTATTCTACACGTAGGGTATTTCTAATGGAAGCCAAACGTTCGTAAGGGAGGGATATGCAGCGAACAGTTCAAGGATTGACTCGAGCTCTGCAGCAAGTGGCCAAAGGCGGAGCGACTCATCAAGGAGCGGGAGATCTTCATCAAAACTTCAGTGGAATGAATCCCCCACGATTTGGTGGCTCGACAGATCCTGATGAAGCCGAGCATTGGCTGAAAGAGATGGAGCGAATCTTTGAAGTGATGTAGTGCAGTGATCAAGAACGTGTCCTTCTGATGACCTTTCCACTAGAACGAGATGCGAGAACTTGGTGGGATGTGGTTAAGGCTACTCTTGGAGACAAGCAAGTCACATGGAAGGAGTTTGAGGAACTCTTCAATGACAAGTACTTTTTTGATCGAGTGCAAGAGAAGAAGGCAGCAGAGTTTGCTGCTTTGAAGCAGCGGAACCTTTCCGTCGCTGAGTATGAAGCTCAGTTTTTCATGTTGTCCCATTATGCACTCATTTGGTGTCCACTGAGAAGATGAAGGCCAAGCGCTTTCTTAATGGATTGAAGCTGCAATATATCAACCAGTTGGCCCCAATGGAAATCTAAACTTACGCTGAGATGGTAAGGAAAGCCCAAGTCTTGGAGGACACTTTAGAGATGATGGAGAGAATTCGTGGAAAGAATCCAAAGAAGGAACAAACTACTGGTTCTGGGAACTCTAAACCCAACAATGGCAAGAAAAGGCCCAATGGTGGGTCTAGTTCGTGGAAGGGCAAGGTGCCGAAGAATGAAGATAAGAAACTTGGCCCGATTGTACCATTCAAAGGCCTATGCAAGTATTGTGATCGTCCAGGTCACAAGATGGAGGAATGCTGGCGCAAGTTAGGCGCCTGTTTACGCTGTGGAAGTAGGGACCATCATATTCCGGAGTGTCCCCTCCTGTCAGATCAAGCTACACCGACCAAGCCGCAAGGAAATCAGAAGCAGCAGGGCAAGCTTCAAGCCCTACAGGAAGATGATGCGGGAACCACCGAGGAGGGTGGACTTGTTGAAGGTACACTTATTATACATGATAAGCTGACATTTGTTCTGTTTGATACCGGAGGGACTCATTCTTTCGTTTCTTGGAAATTTGCTAAGTCTTTAGCTGTGAAGCCTGTGTTGATGAATTCTCCATTAGAAATTTCAACCCCTATTGACTCTGGATCTGCTATTAAAACTTTCTATCCCTCTAGTAAGGTCATGATTAGTGAGCAAACTATGCCAGCAGATTTAGTTTGTATGGATATGAAGGATTATGATGTAATCCTAGGAGCTGATTGGTTGGCTAAGTATGAGGTCAATGTTCACTGCAACACTAGCTTGGTGTCTTTTTCTGGACATCCTACGCTTTCTTTTGTAGGGGTTAGGCACTCTAAGTCTGTGCCACTTATTTCGGCTCTTCGAGCTAAGAAGTTGTTGAGGAAGGGATGTCAGACTTTTCTAGCCTTTGTTTCTGTGACCCTTGAGAGGAAGATTGAGGTAAAGGACATTCCTATTGTCCGAGTTTTTCAAGATGTCTTCCCGGAGGATTTGTCAGGACTTCTACCTGAGAGGGAGGTTATCTTCTCTATCGATTTAACTCCAGGCGCGTCTCCTATTTCAAAGGCTCCATATCGTATGTCTCCTGCGGAGATGAGGGAATTGAAGAGACAATTGATGGAATTGCTTGAGAAGGGGTTCATTCGTCCAAGTGTATCCCCGTGGGGAGCTCCAGTATTGTTTGTCCGGAAGAATGATGGCTCGATGAGATTGTGTATTGATTATCGGCAATTGAACCAGCTTACTATCAAGAACAAGTACCCATTACCGAGGATTGACGAGCTGTTTGATCAGACAGTGGGAGCTCAATATTTTTCTAAGATTGATCTCCGATCTGGATACCATCAGTTGCGGATCAAGGATGATGATGTTTATAAAACGGCCTTCCATAGCAGGTATGGACATTTTAAATTTGTAGTAATGCCTTTTGGACTAACAAATGCACCTGCAGCTTTCATGCAGTTGATGAACAGCGTGTTCCGATCCTATCTTGATCAATGGGTCATGGTGTTTATTGATGATATTTTAATATACTCCAAGAGTGAGGAGGAGCATGCTGAACACTTGAGGATGGCGTTGCAGTTACTAAGAGACCATCAATTATATGCCAAGTTTAGTAAGTGTGAATTTTGGTTACAAGAAGTATCTTTTCTGGGTCATATTATCACTAAGGAAGGTATATTTGTTGATCCTTCAAAAGTTGAGGCAGTAAAGAATTGGGATAGGCCTACTAATGTAATCGAAGTAAGTAGTTTTCTAGGCCTGGAAGGTTATTACCGAAGGTTTATTAAAGATTTCTCCAGAATTGCGGTACCTCTGACAAGATTAACCCGCAAGGAGAACCAATTTGATTGGTCAGAAGTTTATGAGCGGAGCTTTCAGACTCTGAAGGAGTGTTTAACTACTGCCCCTGTTTTAGCTTTACCTTTTGGAGAAGGAGGATTTGTAGTGTACACAGATGCTTCAGGTATTGGCCTATGTTGTGTGCTTATGCAACACGGGAAGGTGATAGACTATTCTTCTAGGCCGTTAAGGAAGCATGAAGAAAATTATCATGTTCATGATTTGGAACTTGCAGCAGTAGTTTTTGCCTTGAAAATCTGGAGGCACTACTTATACGGAGAAACATTCACGGTGTTTTCAGATCATAAGAGTTTAAAGTATTTGTCCTCTCAAAAGGAGCTTAATATGAGGCAAAGGAGATGACTTGAGTATTTGAAGGACTTTGATTTTTCTATCGAGTACCATCCTGGAAAAGGCAATGTGGTGGTTGATGCTTTAAGCCGCAAGCCGATAGCAAAATTATCAAGTCTCATGTTGCAAGAATGGAGATTGTTAGAACAGTTGGCTAGCCTAGATCTTAATATTGGCGAGGATCGGGTTATGATTGAACAGATTCAGCTTCATCCAGAGTTATTAATGGAAATTCAGTCCTTACAAGACAATGATTCGGTATTGGTAGAGATCAAGGAAAGTTTGAGCAATAGACTCGATTTCTTGTTAGCTGATGACGGCAGATTATTATTTCGAGGAAGGACCTATATGCCAGATATAACTGAAGTAAAGAGCAATATCTTAGAAGAAGCTCATAGGTCCAGGCATACTATTCATCATGGAGGCACTAAGATGTATCGAGACTTGAAAAGATCCTTTTGGTGGCCGAATATGAAGAAGGAAGTTGCAGAATTTGTAAGCAGATGTTTAGTGTGTCAACAAGTCAAGACGGAACATTTCAGACCTGTAGGGAAATTAAAACCACTTGATATACCTAAATGGAAGTGGGAGAGCATTGGTATGAACTTTATCATGGGTCTACCTAGGACTTGCAGTGGATTTGATGCAATATGGGTTATTGTCGATAGATTGACTAAGTCTGCCCATTTCTTGTCCATTAAGTCCAAATGGACAGTTGATGTCTTTGTTGCTCTGTATATGAAAGAAATTGTAAGACTTCATGGAATACCTGTTAGTATTGTGTCTGATAGAGACCCCAGGTTCACTTCGCACTTCTGGAGAGGACTGCAATGATCCCTGGGTACTCGCCTGAATTTCAGTTCCGCTTTTCATCCACAAACAGACGGACAGACTGAGAGAACCAATCAGATTGTGGAAGATATGCTTAGGGCTTGTGTGATTGATTTTGGAGGTAGTTGGCATGAGCATTTGGCTCTGATTGAATTCGCCTACAACAATAGTTACCAGTCCAGTATCCAAATGGCTCCGTTTGAAGCTCTGTATGGAAGAAGCTGTCGATCCCCATTATGTTAGAATGAGGTAGGTGAGAAGCAATGGTTGGGAACAGATCTCATTTCAGAATCATCTAAGAACATCCGTATTATCAGAGACCATTTGCAAGTGGCTCAATCAAGATAGAAAAGTTATGCTGATTGTAGAAGGAGAGCCTTAGAATTTCAAGTCGGCGAACATGTGTTTCTGAAAGTTTCACCCTCGAGAGGAATTCGAAGATTTGGCATCCGTGGCAAGCTAAGTCCGACATATGTTGGTCCATTCGAGATTCTGGAAAGAGTTGGGAAAGTTGCATACAGATTAGCTTTACCACCCCAGTTATCTAGAATACACAATATTTTCCATGTATCTATGTTACGGAAATATGTGTATGACTCCACTCACATCATTCAGCATGTGGATTTGGAATTAAAAGAATATTTGACTTATGAAGAAAGACCTATCAAGATTCTGGACTATAAACAGCAGCAACTCAAAAATTGATCTATACCTATGGTCAAGGTTCAATGGAGTCGGCGAGGAACGGAAGAAGCTACTTGGGAATGTGAGGATGTTATTCGGAAGCAACACCCTGATTTATTCCAAGGTTAGTTATTCTACTCCCCACTTCGATACGTGCAGTGAATTTGGAGGACCAAATTCCTTAAAGTGGGGGAGAGTGTAGCATCCCGATGTATTATTAAATAAAATAAAAGGAAATTATAAAGAAAATTCATGAAAAATACAATAGGTCAAATTTTAACCAATTTATAAAAAATCCCGAAAAATGATATTCATGAAAAGGACTAATAACTTAGCAAGTTGTCTTCTAATGTCAGCCCAAAATAAAATCCTAAGCAAGCCGAATTAGAAGTTTAAGGCCCAAATCAACACTTAATCTAACCGGACCTTAAAACGCGAAATTAGAGCCCAATTCTCGATCATTTAAGCCCAAATCAGACCCAAATGAACGGCCTTCATTAGTTGATCATTTCCCCTCTCGATCCCCATCGAAACCCTAACCATAGTGAGAGTATTTGGGGGAGAACGGTGATGGCAACTTGGTCTCACGTGATTCGCGCACCCCATGTGATGCGCGACGGACGGAGGGACCGACTCTAAGTGATGCAGACCTCGGGCTCTAAGTGCAGACGCGACCAGCAACATATGAATAGGAGAGACACTTCGGCCCGACACTAAGAGTTCCTATGGGCTATACGACGCTAATAGAAACGTAAGCTCACTCGTCGTCCCAAGCGAGGGGAAACGTGGATCCGCGCGGTTAAGAAACTGGCAGAGTCAAGGGTGGTCGACTCACTTCCGTGCTCGGACTGAGCCACGGGACGGGTCACTCTCTCGCTCACAGCGGTGACATGAACTCATGGGCTAGGTTCCTATCGCACTCACAGCGGCATATGACCATATACTAAACTAGCAAGTGTAATGCCGAGAAGTTAAGACCATTACCTCCACGCACCCGGCGTGGGGAAGATAACCCCGGCCAATTCCGTACTCCCGGTTAACAAATATTACAGCGGTAGAAAGTTTCGACCCACTCCACGCAGGGAGGTAACAGGTCACATGTGGGGCCCGGGAGTATCGGGAATTGGGTTGACGGACAGTATCTTGATGTCGCTCCGTCGGTGCCGAAACCCGCGTTTTGGTGCTGTCCTGATGGTGCGATCTGTGGGTTCGTGGGGCCCACGTGCTGCTCAGTCCTCCGGACCTAGCAGGGTGGGTCCTGTTGTAGAAGGGACACCTGGAGGGGCGATCCCCTCGACGGCGGCCAGACTGGAACACCGGGCGGTGGTCGATCAGCTCCGATCTCCAAGTATTGGAGTTGTTGCCCACGGATCTGATGCTTCTATTTTACAGCACGGGGCCCGGCGAGATCTGTTGCTACAATCAGCACCGACGTCGGATCGGCGCGAAACTAGCGCCATGGGAACGCTGACTCGAAACCCTTCGACCCTCTGTGGTTCTTGGAATTTTGTTGGGGCCGTAATTCTGATGGCAGATTTTTGAATAGGGTTGTGCTTAGTCTCAGATCTGGTCAGGCAGACTGAGATCTGACTGCGAACCAGCATTGACCGTGATGTAGACCTCCGAATTAGATGTCGAGCTCTTCTCGAAAGTTGTAGAGCGGAGAGAGAGGAAGACGGGGATAATTTTTGTGAAAGATTGGGTGGAGATTTGGATGTAGAAAAGTATTTTCTAGCACCAGGTGGTCGGATCTGGACAGTAGAGATAGGACTGATTTTTGGATCTGACAGTGATTTTTAAAAATAGTTAGAGGACTTCAGAAATTCCAAGAAAATTTGTGAATGAAGGATTAGGTGGACAGAACTCCCAATAAAAATATCAAGTCATTCCGACCAGGGGAAGGTGGGTTCATGAATGACCTATTTGGTTTCTGGAAAACTGGACAGACTGTAGGCAGATCTGGAAGGAGGGGGAGAACGAAAATAGAAAAATAAAAAACAAATGCTAGAAGTCCCACCAATTTTTTTGGGATGTTGGAATGACCTCTGAAACTCACCCTGAAAGTTTGGGCTCCATAAGATCTCGTGGTTGGGAGCATAAATTCTGAGATCATGGGGCTGTCCTGAGTGGACAGAACTCCAGCGATGATGGCGGTGGTGCGACGGCGGCATGATGGCGGCGGCGGCGGCGGCGATGATCTTCACACCTGATAGATGAGGCTTCACACCTCTGATTCACAGCCTTCCCAGCTGCAGAAGGGAGAGAGAGGAGAGAGAGAGAGAGGGGCGACCCTTGTCTTGTGGAAGAAATTCCATATTTTCTTTGCATTAATTTCACTCAAAATGAAAATACAAGGTTCTTATAGAAAATACAAAAAGACTAGTTCTATCCCTAGATCTAGGATTGGTGGGGGGTAAAAGAGGGAGTCCATATTTTATTCTCCCATGTGATTTGGAATCAATTGAAATAAAATTTCAAACCTAATAAACTATATTATACATGGGGCGCCCCCTTGACTTATGTGTTCCAAATTTTGAATTTTGTTACCCTTTGTCCCCCCCTTGGTCCAACCCTTCTAGAAGCCCACCTTGGAGGGTTGACTGACCCCACATGGGCCCAAGAGCTGAGGTGGATCAATGGGAGAAGGGATGGGGGTCCCACGGGACCCAGGTGGTCTCAAATTACAAATAAACCTCTTTTACATACCGAATTACAATCCGAATAAAGCCAAATAAACACACATTACACACAAATAAAATCCCAGTAAATATGATAAATACTAAGACTCAAGGGGGAGTCTCCAGACTGTCTCCGAGCCAGATGGAAGCTGATGTAGCTCGAGTGGTGCTCCGCGTACGGTACCGACGGCTCGCTGATTCGTGCTTCTCAATCGCTCTGGTGTCCGCACCAATTCTCCCCGGGTGGGAGAAACTCGACCCTATCGAGTAAGGGTCTGCATCGCTCTGGTAACGCTCCAGTAGGTCCGGATCTATCCGCTGCAACTCTCCACGGGTGATTCAAGTATCCTCAGTGGCGGGTCGCCCTCTCCATCGCACTAGGTAGCGCGGGTAGGATCCACTCCTGGTAATAGTCACCTGCTCATCTAGTATATGATCTATATGCTCTCGCTACTGTGGAAATGTGGCTGGTGGTGGACACTCAGGTGTGGGATCACTCTCAATGGGGGGAGATGGCTCGAAAGGTTCACTAGGGATCACCGTTGGGTCCCTATATACAACTAGATCCGACACATTGAAAGTTGAGCTTATACCATATTCCTCAGGCAGGTCCACAACATACGCATTGGATCCAACGCGTTTCAACACTCTAAATGGACCGGCTCTGCGAGCTTACAATTTCTTCACGGTTCCAGAGGGAAACCGCTCAGGTCTTACCTTGATCATGACATATTCACCTTCTTGGAACTCACGGTGGTGTCGATTGGCATCGGCTAACTCCTTATACCGTGCATTGCTGGCCTCAATGTGACGACGGATGTCGTCATGTGGACTCCCAACATGCCTAGCAAATGACTCGGCAGACTCAGACACTCGTGCATGAATGGGCATGGGGACAAGATCCACTGGCTTCCTAGACCTACGACCTGTGACAATCTCGAATGGACTCATACCTGTAGACCTATTGACCGAATCATTATATGCAAATTCTACCAGTGGTAAAATAAGATCCCAATCACTGACATGGTCCTTGACAAGACACCTCAAAAGGTCATCCAGACTCCTATTGATCACCTCGGTCTGACCATCTGTCTGGGGATGATATGCAGTGGAAAATTTAAGGTGAGTACCCAACATATGCCACAGTGTCTTCCAAAAATAACTGGTGAACCTAACATCACGGTCATACACTATGGTACGAGGCAACCCGAACTTACACACCACATGAGTAAGGAAACGGCGGGCTACTCTCGAAGCATCCGAAGTCTTCGAGCAGGGAATGAAAAGGGCCATCTTCGAGAACCGATCAACCACCACATAGACCGAGTCATACTTCCAAGAGGTACGTGGCAATCCCAAAACAAAATCCATGCTAACATCATACCACGGAGCATCAGGCACGGGAAGAGGCGTATAAAGGCCCGAGCTTTGCTTCTTCATTTTGGACGTAGTACATGTACGGCATTGGGCCACAATATGAGCAACATCACGCTTCAAGCTCGGCCAATAAAATATGTGCTCAACAGCCTCGATAGTCTTGTTCCGACCAAAGTGGCCGGCTAGACCTCCTGCATGTAGTTCCCAGACTAATAAGTCACGAACCGAAGTTCGGGGAACACAAATCCTGCCTCCTCGAAAGAGGTAACCCTCCTGGAGCACATAATCATCATGGTCTCTCAAGGGTCCGGCCTAGAGAGTGGTATAAATCTGACCGAAGTCAAGACAGTCAATATAGGCCTCCCTCATCTTCTCTAGCCCTATGACCTCAGCACTCATGGTAGTCAGAAGACATGCACGCCGACTCAAGGCATCAGCCACCTTGTTCTCCACTCCAGCCTTATGTTTAAGCACAAATGTGTACTGTTGGAGATACTCAACCCATCTGCTGTGACGCGCATTAAGCTTCTTTTGGGAATGGAGGAACCTCAAAGTCTCATGATCAGAGTACAAGACAAACTCCTGATGTAAAAGATAGTGCCTCCAATGCCTAAGAGCCTGGACAACTGCGTAGAATTCTTTATCATAAGTGGAGTATCGCAGTTTCACGTCATTCAGCTTCTCACTGAAGTATGAGACTGGGTGGGCCTCCTGACTCAACACTCCTCCAATCCCAACACCCGACACATCACAAGAGACCTCAAACACCTTCGAGAAATCTGGCAATCGAAGGATAGGTGTTTGGGTCATGCGCTCCTTGATGTCCTTGAAGGCAGCAGCTGCGGCCTTCATCCATACAAACGTGCCCTTCCGAATAGAGTCTGTGATTGGGGTAGTGACGGAGCTAAATCCATGGATGAAAGGATGATAGAACGTCACGAGGCCATGGAAGCTGCGGACATCATGGATTGTATGGGGTTCCGGCCACTCAATAATGTCCCTGACCTTCTCCGGATCAGCGGAGACCCCAGTACTAGACACAATAAAACCCAAGAAGGTAAGCTGAGGTGTCATGAAGGCACACTTCTGTGGGTTCGCAAATAACTACTCTCGCCTCAAAAGTAGACAGACCTACCGTAGATGGTCCAAGTGGTCCCCTTTAGTGCAACTATATATAAGGATATCATCAAAATACACAACCACAAAGACTCCAATGAAAGGTCGAAGGACCTGAGTCATGAGTCGCATGAAGGTTCTAGGGGCATTGGTCAACCCAAAGGACATAACCAACCACTCATATAGACCGTCTTTAGTCTTAAATGTGGTCTTCCACTCATCACCTGGCCTAATCCTCACCTGGTGGTAGCCACTCTTAAGATCGATCTTCGAGAAGATAGTGGCACCGGTCATCATGTCTAGCATATCATCTAGGCGGGGAATAGGGAACCTGTACTTTACGGTGATTTTGTTGATGGCATGACTATCAATGCACATTCTCCACGTGCCATCCTTCTTCGGGGTGAGTAATGCGGGAACAGCACACGAACTCATGTTGTCCCAAATAGACCCTCCCTGCATCAACTCATCGACCTGCCGTTTTAGCTTGGCATGTTCCGTGGGACTCATGCGATAGTGAGGAAGATTGGGCAATGAGGAGCCCGGAATCAGGTCGATAGCGTGCTGAATATCTGGCATGGGTGGGAGTCCCTCGGAAACCTCCTCGGGAAAATTATCAGCGAACTCCTGCAGAATAGGAATGACATCGGGCAGGAGCTCACCCTCGGACTTTGGCTCCACCTCTAGGACCGTAATAGCAAACACAGGGCTACCCCTACTAGCCTCCCACTCCATTTCTCGGGAGCTAATCATCATCAATCTCCTAGAAGAGGGTTCGCCTGTGCTCGATGTAATGGTCATGGACCTAGCTGGGGATGGGGTACTAGGTACCGGGACGGAAGGCTCCGGAGTACTAGGACCAGTAGGACCCCTAACTGAAGGCTTCTTGGGCTGAGAGGGGTGGAGGGTAATCCGTTGGCCACCATGGTCAAAGGTACAGGTGTTCGACCGACCATGGAGTGTGACATCCCGATCAAATAACCACAGCCTATCAAGAATAATACTACCCACCACCATGGGGAGGACATCACACCAGATCTCGTCATGGTAGGCATGGAACTGCAGTGGGACCAACACCACAGCCTGATCGGAATGGAGGTGGAATCCACCCATGATACTCGATAGGGGCAAGGATGGTCCACGGGAGTAAGACCAAGACGTGAGATAGCGCCCGTGGAGATTGCATTAAGACAAATCCCACTATCGATAATCACCTTACACACCTACCCGCCAAGCCTACAGTATGTATGAAAGACGGTGGTTCGACGCCAGTCATCACTAGCATGTGGCTGGGTGAGGATACACCTGACGACCCCCAAGTGGGTATCGTCCGAATGCTGGGCATCCTGTCCATCACCTTCAATCTCATAGAACTTGTCAGCTAGCTCCGGATCTGCTTCATAGCTGACTAACACAAGATCTGAAGAAGTGGCGTCCCCGACCTGTGTGTCCCCAATGACAAGAGACTGGCGAGTGGGACACTGGTTGGCAAAATGGCCAAATCCATTGCAGTGATAACACTGCTGCCGTGATCCACAAGGCTCCCCAATCAAAGGTCCTTTCCCCTTATCCTCCCGACGGATAGGAGGTGTAGGCAACAAAGGATGAGCAACGGGTGCGGGTGCAGGTGGACGGACCGTGGGTGCCGTGGGTTGGGGACGAGGAGGGATATCCCTTGGAGGTGGAGGGCGAGGCCTAGGAGTGAATGGCTCGGGACGAGTGGGCTCCTAAGGTCGAGCCATGGGGGCCATCTAATACGTGCCTGAAGAGCCACGGGGCTCGACACTACGAATGGGAAAGGGGCCTAACCGATGGGTAGGCTCAAACTCGGCCTCGAATTGCTCCAATTCGAGAGCAACTTGATACGCATGTTCCAAAGTGGTCACATTGTGGCGAAAAAGTTCATATTGGTAGTTAGGCCGCAGACCTCTTCGAAAGCGCGAGATGGTCATGGTGCACTCTTCCGTAACTCCACACCGCAAGTAATACTCATCAAACTCGGCGGTGTACTCGGTCATGGACCGGTTCCCTTGGGAGAGACTTTGCCATTTGTCTATGAGATGCTGGCAGTATGTGACAGGAAGGTATTTCTGCCTCAACTTGATTTTCATGTCATCCCAAGTACCGATCGGGGGTTGATGTCGCTGCATTAACAGGCTCTCCACATTTATCCAATAAGTTTGGGCCTGCCCATGCAACTTCATCTTTGCGTACCGAACTCTTCGGTGGTCCGTCATCTCAAACCACTAGAAGTACCGGTCCATGCCGGCCTCCCAATCTAAATAGACCTTCGGGTCCAAAGACCCGTCAAATAGGGGAGGGTCCGCACGCACGCTCCTAAGAACGCGGTCGTCGTCATCATCACGATTCCATCGTTGGTTTCGACGATCATGACCATAACCCCCTTGCTCCTTATCAGATGCATAGTCATCCACCTCGTGCACCTATTGCCTCCCAACATCTACCCCCTGAGACCTTGGCGCAGTAGGTTATTGAGCCGGCTCTTCTTGGCCATTCGTCGACGCGGGTTGTGCCACCACTGGGGCCCTCTCAAGGATAGCAATCCTCCCTACAAGACCTTGAATGGACTGGTCCGATGCTTCGGCCCGATCCTCTAGGGCTTTCATCCTCCCTTCTAGACGTGTTCCTACACCATCTCGACGCATACTAAGGCCATCCATACGCGTATCGAGATGATCCATGAGGGCTCAGAACATCTCGACCGTCGAGGGTTCATCGGAACTACGGGCTCGGGAATCCGCCATAGGTGGTGGTGGCGAGTATTGGGTGCCTCGATGGGTGGGCATGCAAAGACACATTGACTAGGAGACACAAACTAATGCAAAGATGATGCACCTAGACTCAGCAAATATTCGGTACGTGGCGGAGTCTGGGGATCCGAAGATCCTCTCACTCGAGTGAATCACCTCCCCGATAGGCGTAACCTAACGGTCGAGCGACATCTTTTTATATACCGGGTTATTGGGATGAAAGGCAATTTTAAAACACTTTTTTTTATTTTGAAAATAATGATGATCCCAGACTCAATTTAGACCGTGCAAGACTTATGCCATGACTACCCTAGACTCGACTGGCTCTGATACCAAACTGATGCGGGACGGACGGAGGGACCCACTCTAAGTGATGCGGACCTCAGACTCTAAGTGCAGACGCGACCAGCAACATATGAATAGGAGAGACACTTCGGCCCGACACTAATAATTCCTATGGGCTATACGTCACTAATAGAAACGCAAGCTCACTCATCGTCCCAAGCGAAGGGAAACATGGATCCGCGCGGTTGAGAAACCGGCAGAGTCAAGGGTGGTCGACTCACTTCCGTGCTCGGACCGAGCCACAGGACGGGTCACTCTCTCGCTCACAGCGGTGACATGAACTCATGGGCTAGGTTCCTATCGCACTCACAGCGGCATATGACCATATACTAAACTAGAAAGTGTAATGCCGAGAAGTTAAGACCATTACCTCCACGCACCTGGCGTGGGGAAGACAACCCCGACCAATTTCGTACTCCCGGTTAACAAATATTACAGCGGTACAAAGTTCCGACCCACTCCACGCATGGAGATAACAGGTCACATGTGGGGCCCGGGAGTATCGGGAATTGGGTTGATGGGCAGCATCTTGATGTCACTCCGTCAGTGCCGAAACCCGCGTTTAGGTCCTGTCCGAACCGCACGATCTGCTGGTTCATGGGGCCCACGTGCTGCTCAGTCCTCCAGACCTAGAGGGGTGGGTCCTATTGTGGAAGGGACACCTGGAGGGGCGATCCCATGGACGGCGACCGGACTGGAACACCGGGCGGTGGTCGATCTGCTCCGATGTCCAAGTACTGGAGTTGCTGGCCACAGATCTGATGCTTCTGTTTTACAGCGCGCGGCCCGGCGAGATCTGTTACTGCGATCAGCACCGACGTCGGATCGACGCGAAACCAACGCCGTGGGAACGCTGACTCGAAACCCTTCGACCCTCTATGGTTCATGGAATTTCTTCGGGGCCATAATTTTGATGGCAGATTTTTGAATAGGGCTCTGCTCAGTCTCAGATCTGGTCAGGCAGACTAAGATCTGAGTGAGAACCATCATTGACCGCAAGGTAGACCTCCGAATTAGATGTTAAGCTCTTCACGAAAGTTGTAGAGGGGAAAGAGAGGAAGACGGGGATAATTTTTGTGAGAGATTTGGTGGAGATTTGGATGTGGAAAAGTATTTTATAGCACCGGGTGGTCGGATCTGGACCGTAGAGACAGAACTGTTGTGTAGTGGACAGCGGATCTAGAGGAGAGGGGTGAATAGATCTGCCCCTCTTTTCACAATGCAACCCTCTATATAGCTAGTTAAAAATAATTACAGTGCAATACAACTAGCTTAGCGACGTATAAAATGATTTGCTTAAAAATATGATTTCACAATATGGATATTGAACCTAAGCATGCATCTAAAATAAATCAATCATACAATCAAACCACAACACAAAGGATTTTAAGGTGGTTCAGACTGAATCCCCAGTCCTACGTCCACCCCTCACCAAATCCGGTGAGGCTCCACTAGTGCCTCGCACTGAACCGCAAATCGGAAAGACCACCGATTGCCTTCCTACTAACCACCGGTAGGGACGTCAACACCGCAGATCGGACAACTTCTGATTGCCTTCCTACTAACCACCGGTAGGGACGATCTTCAGTTTCAATCGTTTGTATGAAATGAAAAAGATCAAATATGAAAACACTCAATCATCAAACAAGATATAGAATATGCTCAAGAAGAAAAATCTTGTCTGAGATTGCTGGAGCTTGAGTTGGATGCTTCAATGGTAACTCCTTCCTTGTGACATGGTCTTCCTTGGATCACCTTGAGTTGATGAAGAATATGAAGGATGCAAATTTGATCTCCCTTGAGAATGAGCTTCTATGGATCACCTTGAGATGAGGAAGAGGATTAAGGTTGCAGCTTTATCTTCACTTGGCTTGGGGTTGATCTCCTCTTGAAGTAGCTTTAATCACTTGAGGATTTGATGAAGAACTTCTTCCCGGAGTACTGTTCACGGCTACAGTACTCGAACTCCTCTCCCTTGAACACACCCTTGTAGCCTCTCTTGAATCCCCTTGAAGCATTAGGGTTTCTAACCCCTCATGTGTTGGTTTTATAGACTTTGAATGGTCCTTGGACATCCCCCAGACTAGATCCACAATCCATGGGGGATTGGGTGACTTTGGGGTTAAACAAATACAAGGAAAGGGGTTGGCCTCAAGGTGGAAATCGAAGTCAAACATGGCTGCATCGGGGCTGGCGGTCGACCTGCAGCTTCTAGCGGTCGACCGCTACTGAAAAACTTACAAACAGATGATCCCTGGGAATTTCGATCGACCGCTACTGGCTGTCGGTCGACCGCCATTGAGACTCGTGCAGACTGGGAGCTGCTGGCTGGGGCGGTCGACCGCCCCTGTGCTGGCGATCGATCGCCAGCTGGGCAGACCCCGATTCATCCCGGGTCGGTCCATTTACCACTTTAGCTCCGTCGCTTGAGTCCTTTAGCAGCCCGTTCATATCTGTGGCATCTCCCTTGATAGTCTAAAAGGTATCAACTGAGTCTCTGGCCTTGGATTCTCTTGGCTGTACTTCTTTGTGCATTGACCTTGGATGTGTGATGAGCCGAATATCACGTGTCAACTTTTGCTTGTGTTTGCATCCTTGCTTGGGCGCGATCAATGAGCTTTCACTTTTGCCATCCTCACTGAATGCCTTGTCCATTCATTGGCATATCTGTCATGAATAGAACATCACATATGTTAGTCACATGAGAGTGGAAACATCAATGACTAATAGTGTTTAGCCATTATCAAAACTAAGAATACCACAGAACTCATATGACCATAGGATGATGTCGAATGACCCCAGTGACCATAGGATAACTCAAATGACCACAGGGGCATAACATTCTCCCCCTTTTTGATGATGGCAACACTGTGAGTCATTATGTGACAGTAATATCAATAATTGCAATAGTTATAGCAAATGCAACATATGCGACTCAAGATCCATGACAATGAGAATATGGGAATGCAGATATGAATGCGGATATGAATGTGATGTAATTATGCAAATCCCATCACATACACATATGAAGACTTCCTCATCACTCATACACAAAAGCGCACAAAGGTTTCTCCTCCGTACACAATTCACTCATCCCCCAATGATAACTCACAAAGCAAGGGATGACTCACAACAAAATATTCTCTCCCCTTTGACAACGTGATAACGCAAAACTCTTACAAAGGACTCACACAAAGAATTCTCCCCCTTTGACAACAGCAAAAAGGGAGGTATAAGGTAGAGAAGGGGACTAATGTCTGAGAGACCAGAGCTAAATGAGAGTGGAGAGCAAGCCATTATATGCAAACCTGAAACATACCGTGAGCAACATAGATGGTTCAAAGCTAATGAAATCTGAGATCATCAATAGAGTTCGAAAAGCAGCTACATCCAAGATTTAATAGAAATGAACCAAAGGTGCATATCATGGCAGTGTTTAACCTTCCCTTGTCTTATATATCCATATTCAATAACTACAAAGGAAATAACACAAAAACTAGTATTGAGGCTAAACAATCATGACTAAAGCATGAAATTTTATGAGTGCAGCAAATTAGATTTTTAATATCTTTTGAATTTAAAGGCACATGACTCATATTTTACGAGCAATCAAGTCTATTACATACCTCCTAGCCGTAAGAATACACATTGTTTAGACGCCAGTATCCCTAGGTATTTGGCAAGACTGACGGTTATGCTTCAAAATGAACAGAGATAGTAAAGTCACGTCATGACATATCCAAACTCATTTCTGTGATGAGAAGATATATTTCTCAGTAATTATGCCATTGCTCTGCTTAGAGTCCAAATGAATTAAAACAGAGATAACATGGGCACATCATGACATATCATTCGTCACTTGATTTGATGACGTGACATATTTCTCTGTGCAACAATATCATTGCTCTGTCAAATTATTTTTTAGGAATTCCAGCTCATCAAGATGTTTAAAAAAAATACTTAGCTCTAGAGTATTACCAAGATGGTCATGAATTTGGAATTTTCAGATATCAGGATAGTCATTCAAAGCGCAATATGCAATCTCTCGTTAAGGTCTATTAAAACCACAGAACATAGATGATTTCAAATAAAATATATCAGAACTACAAGGAAATCATTAAATCTGAACTATTTTCATTGAATAGACAATCATCAGTTCATATAATAGAAAGCTCTCACACTATATGTTTGTCAGTCTCATGATCTCATATTCAGACTGTAAGCCATGAAGTTCAGATGGCAAGAGACCATGAAGTTCAGATTGCAAGAGAGTAAGAATAGCAGCATGACTCCCCCTAAGGATATGCAGTGAATGCACTCAAGGAGTTATGTGTGCAAGGAAGTGTAATGACAAACGTCAAGGAGAGAGAGACTAGAACCATGCAGGGGTTGACCTGATCAAACATGAATTTGGCAGACATGAAATTCATGACCCAACACATGGTTATACACTTATTAAATGCAACAGAATGAAGATGAAACATATGCATGAATGCTGCAAAGAGATAACTCCCCCTTACTATATGGCCTATATGCGACAGTGACGCATGGTACTTGGCGGAGGTGAAACCTCACGTATATTGAGTGCTTCTAAGCAAGCATAACCTGTCTTTCCATACATCAACATTTAATATACCATGGTCATGCAAGAAGGATGCTACACAAACCATGCAATGCATCGTGAACATGAATTCAACTTTATTATACATTATGACTACATGCAATGCTACACCATATGCAAAATGACGTAATTACATATAAACAATGCATGGACACCAATCTGTAAAAACACACTCAACTAATGGATCGAAGGGAAAGTGCACCCCTTTCCAAGGAAAGGAATGTTCTCACTCCACCTTCTCCCCACTAGCTGGAAATTTTATTAATGAGAAGTGGTGAAGTACATAAGGGAGGAAGCCTCCTGAAAAGCAGTTAAGAAAGACAAAAAAATACAAGGACTAAACTCGCCGAATACGGATATTCGGAATACGTAAGGCATCGGCCTTAGCATAAGCTTTAGCCGCTGCTGGAAACTCCCTCATGGAAAGATATTCGGAATTATGACCCATCTCTGTAGCATGTTTCGCCAAAGAGTCTGCAAGTTGATTGGCTTCCCTATAAATGTGGATGATTGGGCACTTGCATGAAGTAAAAAGATCCCTTAATTGACTCCACCAGGGGAGCAGAGACCACGGAGGACTGCCAATGCCTTTCAGAAGCTCAATCAACACCTTAGAGTCTGTATATATATTGGAGATATGTATGCTATGAAGATCGGCTAGACGGAGGCCATCCAGAAGGGCTCTCCCTTCAGCCACAATGCTGATACCTTTATCATAATAATATGAAAAGCCCAGCAACAAATTACCATGCGCATCTCTAAAACACCCTCCTCCACCTGAAACTCCTGGATTACCCTTGCTAGAACCATCAAAATTTAATGCATATGCCACTGTCGGGGCTTTCCAGCAAACTGTAATGAATTACAGAGCCTTACAGTGAATAGAAAGAACCATATGCTGTAGAGTCTGAATATATGGAAAGCTGATATCTGTGTTAAAGCTGGTCAGCCTGAGAATGTAATCTACCTCATCTTGGATCTGACAGCCCAACCGTGAGAAGTTTGCTTGACTGCCCTCAAATCTGGATAAGCAGCTCTGCTTCCAAATACCCCATATAATCATCATAGATAGCAAAAGATTGATAAATCCCTCAGGACTGGTGATAACTGAGTCCTTAATAATCATTTGTAACCTTCTCCTAATGGGAGTAATCATTAAATGTGAAGCATTCAAGAGTGGGCTAAATTTATTCCATAAGAAGGTAGCAATTTCACTAGTGATGAAAAGATGATCAAGATCTTCAACATAATGCGAACTAAAACAGCAGCTGCAACAAGAGGCCAATTGAATACCCTTCTGTTGAATTCTATCATCAACAGGGACAGCATGATTCAACAATTTCCAATAAAATAGAGAAGCACGAGGAGGAAATTTAGAATTCCATAACTTGACTAAATGAAATTCAGATTGGTGCTCTTTAATATGGCTGTAGGTATATTTAAAGTCAAATCTACCCGAGTGTGAAAAGGACCATATAGGAATGTCATCCCCCTCATGACAGACAAAACTTTGAATTTCAGATTTCAAGTTGTTATGCATAATCGTTTGCCAAACTGGATGTTGGTGATTAGCCAGAGCATCATGAACAGAACAATTATCAAACTGCGGTTCAATTTGATGACTGAGAAGATCAGTGATAGAATTTCCTTTGAACCAATTATCTTTGATAAAATTTGTGTTCACACCATTGAAAATAATGGTCCTCATGCCTGCCAGAAGAATAGATATGGCTTTTCTAAAGTCCTTGTGTTTAATACCAGCAGGGAACGGAATTCTGCAATCCGAAATATGCTGCCCCTTAATATACTTCTTCCTGATGTATTTGGCCCAGAGAGAATTATTATGTAATGAGGACCATAAGTGCTTAACATAAGAGCATATTTGAATATCCCGAAGACTTCGAACTCCCAATCCTCCCATGGATTGAGGATAGCATATCTTGTCCCAGTGCACCCACTATCTCCTGTGAACAGACTCTAAGCCTTGCCAAAAAAAATTAGCACAGATACATCCAACTTGCTTACTAATAGTGTAAGGAATCGAAGTGGAGCTAACAGTATAAATTGGAATGGCAGATATAACAGATTTAATCAAAGAAAGTCTTCCTGCCTGAGATAAAAATTTACTCTGCCAACCCATCAATTTAGCATTAATTTTGTCCAGAAGAAACTTGAAATGAGGTACTTTGCTTCTACCTTTAAAGAGAGGAATGCCAAGGTAGATAATACTGTCGGATTTATGCTGAAACCCAATTAATGTATGGATCCTCTCAATGGCCTGATTATGCATGTATTTTGATGTAATAAAGGAGCTCTTATTGGGATTGACCTACTGCCCCAAAGAGTTTTCATAGTTCTTTAAGAAATCAAGCAAGGCTTTAATTGAGGACACACCACCATTCATGAAAATAATAGCATCATCCGCAAAGAGAATGTGAGAAATAGGCATGGCATGGCGAGGGACATGATAAAACTGACAACAGCCAGAGTTAAAAAGTTGAAACAAACCCCTACTCAACACCTCTTTAGCCAAAAAAAAAAGAGCAGGGGCAAGGGGATCGCCCTGTCTAACTCCCCGAGTGGACTTAAAGTAACCATGAACCTGGCCATTGAATGCAATGGAGAACCAACAATTCATCAGAAGTTGGGCAATAAGGGACTTAAATCTGTGAGAGAAACCAAACCTTTGCAGCACATGAAGAGTAAAGTCCCATTCAATACGGTCGTATGCTTTAGCCATATCAAGTTTGATAAGAATATTATGCCCCCTCACTGGTCTATCTAATTCCATGAATAATTCCTTAGCCAACAAAAAATTTTCAGTGATACTTCTGCCTTGGACATAACCACTTTATTGCTCTGATATAATCAAGGATAAAATACTCCTCAATCTGTTGCTTATGACTTTAGAGACCACCTTATATATGAAATTGCACAGACTAATTGGTCTAAAATCCGCAAAAGTAGAGGGGTTTTTAATCTTGGGAATCAAGCATAAAATGGAAGAGGTAACACCCTTCAGGAGACCCCACCCCTGAAAAAAACTTTGTACAGCAGCTATCACATCCTTGCCAACTGTGTCCCAGCAAGAGGTAAAAAAAGAACTAGTGAACCCATCAGGGCCAAGAGAACTGTTACCTGAGGCTGAAAAAACAATGTTTTTGATCTCATCAACTGCAGGAATAGAACATAAATAGCTATTTTGGTCATCAGTAACCAATTTAGGAATGTACTCCAGAATCTGCTCATTGATGGAATGCTCCTCAGAAGACAAAAGAGTATTAAAATAATGCAGAGCTCTATTCATTAGTGAAGACTGATCATCCACCCAAACCCCATTGATCTGTAATTTATGAATAAAGGCCCTTTGTCTTCTGATTTTAGTATAGTTGTGAAAGAATTGGGTGTTCCGGTCCCCATGATTAAGCCATTGAATTCTGGATTTTTGAAACCAGAAAATTTCTTCTCTATGAAGGGCCAATCTCATATCAGCATTAGCTTTGGATAGGTTCAGCCGATTCTCAATAGAAGGATTGTTATCAAATGCTTCTTGAGATAATTATAGTTGAAGCTCAGCATCCCTTTTAGCCATGTGAATATCACCAAAAACCTCCTTATTCCAAAGCTTCAAGGCCTCTTTTAGTTTTTTAAGTTTGCACTGCAGGGAATGAAAAGGATGATCAAGGGAATCCAGCTTGCTCCACTGCCCTGAAATGAATTTCCTAAAATCTGGATGAATAGTCCACATTTGCTGAAAAATGAATCTCCCTGGCATTGATTTCCTGATACACATGTTTAATAATAAGGGAGCATGATCAGATGGCCCCCTAGTCAGATGCTGAACCAATATCTGAGGACATGAGTTCATCCAGCTAGAGTTGAATAAGACTCTATCAAGTCTTGCACGAATATGTGAAGCCCATGTCTGATTATTGGACCAAGTAAAAGGAGAACCAGAGAAACCAGCATCAATTAATCCAGTAGCTGTAATGAAGCTTTGAAAATCTATCATGGAAGAGGCAGATGCCAACAAACCACCCATCTTTTCATCCAGAGATGTGACACAATTAAAATCACCACCAATCACCCAGGGAACAACTTCGTTAGAATTGAAATCCATAAGTGCGTCAAACATGTCTCTGCGTATGCTAGAGCAAGATGATGCATAGACAATAGTGAAATAGAGAATAATAGAATTTTCCTCCCTAATAGCAATAGTCATGAATTGGTGATGCAATTCAATAATCTCCAGATTAATATCAGAATTATAAAACAACCAAATATTGGAAGATTCTCCCTTATTTCCAATAACAGAGTGAAGATTGATACGGTGGGCCACTTTCTTAGCATGACTAAAAACAATATGAGGCTCAGAAATAGCCACCAAGTTTATTTTATGCACTTTAACTAAGTGGGCAAGACTACTAACAGTCGCCTTATTTCCCATACCCCTGACATTCCAAATAAGAGCAGAATCAATCATTGACATATGAGGATGAGTTGGCAGCTATAACCTTAGCTTTAGCTCTAGTGATGCGAGCATCACTAATTAAGTCACCAGGTAAGGCTGAGATTTCAGAAACTTCTCTATCAACAGAATCTTTACTATGATCAGTATTGTGCAAGGTCATCATCCGAACATTCTCTGATTTGGCAATATCGGAAACAGCTGTATTTCTGATAAGGTTAATCTCCTTGGAACTCTGAGCTAGAGCTTGAGAGGAAAAAACTGAGGACCTCAAAATGTAGGAATTAGATAAGGGGATTTCACAATGAGCCTTGTTCTCCATATCATCACCCTTGTCCAACGATGAAGAATACAAAGAGGTTTTGTCCATAGTAATTTCATTATCTTCCTTTATCAACTGACTACTGCTCACAGCATTCGCAATGATTAAAGTAGACCCCGAGAGCCCAGCAGAAGGGTTAACTATATTATTCCCCCCTTTAAAGAGATTTATGACCTATTCACTCTCCTCCTGCAGAGGAAGCTTTGCACTCGGACAAGCCAATTCCTGAGTTTTCACCTCCTGAAGAAGGAATTCAAATTGATTTTCAGAAGTCCCATTTTGTCAAGCAGCTGACGGGTGCACAGGTCGGGGAAGAAAAACCTGCCTTGACTTCTTAATTTTTGGCTTTTGTCCCAGAATAGGACGGCCACGACCCATCATTTTCTTACATTCAGTGTTTGAATGACCTAGCTTATGACAAAACGAACAAAGGATTGGAGCTCGATTATAATTAACTGGCTGCCAATATCCAACGCCGTCCATATCAATCCATAGACGCTCCCTGCGCGGAGCTGAAAGATCCAATTCAATGCAAACCAACGCCTCTGAAGTATCAGTTAGTGTTAAAGACCTTTCATGAATGCGCAGTACAGAACCAAAATTCCCAACAATTGAGCGAAGACAATCCTCATGGTAAAGATTCACCGACAAAGCAGGAAAACCGATCCAAACAGGGATCGTTGGCGGATCGACATCAAAATCAAAGTCAAGAGTCCACCGAAAGAATCGAAACAAAAATCCTTTTATATACAAGTTTTTCTGTATAAGCAGCTTCATGAAATCTGCCTCACTATCAAATCTAAGTAAAAGATGTCTTGGGTTCAATTTACTGATGACAAAACCAGAAGAGATCGCCAGCCGTTGAGCAAGGCAACTCTTAATCTCAGTAAATGATGGCCTACCATATGAACATTTAGCCACAACTGCGAACTGAAGCGGTTGCATAGATGCCAGAATATCAGATTTGGAGAAAAACACCGCAGGTTCACCCCGATCTGTAAACGCCGGTTCCTTGATCGGAATAGGAGGGAGTACTTTCTGCTTACTATCCAAGAGCACTTTTGCAAACGTCTTACGTGCAGCTAGAGTTGGTGGAACATTAACCTCCTGAGAAGCAATACTACCCCCCTCCGGCACCGGGGGACCCCCCGCACCGTACCGGCCATGGCCGGCAGGGAGGGGGAAAGCTTGAGCGAAACAGGCGACCAGGTGGGAAAGAGAACTCCCGGAGCTTCTCTCTCTAGAAACTACAGAGAGAAAGGAACTTTAGCATACCTCAGCACCACGGTTAAAATGTTTATCCTTCAACTCTTTTTGTAGGTTTTCAATATTTTGAAGAAGTTGAATGTTGACTTGTTTGATAGCTTCATACTTTTCATTGCTCAATTTGCTATCCTTTTCATAGGTTTACATTTTTAGCTTCATGCTATCAATCTCATTTCTCAAATCTTCATTTTTAATTTCCAAGTCAGCCATTTCTTTTCTTTCTTCCTCCAAGTTCTCAATCATTTTATTAAGATCTTCAATTTCAGTTTCAAGTAGAGCATCCTTATCATTCATATCATGATCATGCACAAATGAGTTAATTTTCTTTTTCAATGATTTATTCTCATTTTTGTACATTTCATATTTTTCCATGAGTTGTATATATGCATCCTCCCAATCATCAATTGTATAATCTTCAAATGGAGAATTTACCTCAGTTTCTTCATCACCTTTGGCCATAAGATAGAGATCTTCTTTTTCTTTGTCCGAGGAGCTAGTTCCGTCATCACTTTCCTCTTCATCGCTCCATGTGGACACCATGGCCTTGTTCTTCTTCTTGCCCTTCCATTTATCGACTTTTCTGAATCTGTCGGGATAATCATTCTTGAAATGTCCTGATTTATTAAAAGAATAGCAAATGATTTTATTAGATTTCTTAGAGTTTTCATAATTAGATTTGAAACCATTTCTTACCTTTGAGCTTCCTCTCATGAAGCTCTTACCTTCCTTTCTCATGAATTTTTTGAACTTACGTGTGAATATGGCTACGTCATCCTCATCTCGCTCACTTGTCAATCCTCACCTTCATCAGAAGAGCCTTGACCGCTGGGTCCTGCTTTAAGAGCTAGGGACTTCTTCTTAGGTGCCTCAGCCTCTTTGTTCTTGAGATTGATCTCATAGGTCATCAATGATCCAATGAGTTCATCTACCTTACTATATGGCCTATATGCAGGCTGGCAGTTGCTGACTGTTGCTGGCTGGGGCGGCCGACCGCCCCTGTGCTGGCGGTCGACCGCCAGCTGGGCAGAACCCGAATTTTCTCGGGTTGGTCCGTTAACTATCTTAGCTCCGCCGCTTAACTCCTTTAGTAGTCCGTTCATGTCTGTGGCAACAACTTTGACTGTCTTGAAATTTTATTACTGAGTCTTCAATCGATTTTTTGTTCCGGGGGCTCCGCCCCCGGAAACCCCCGCAAGGGGCGCTGCCCCCTTGACCCCCGCGACCTGACCGGGCAGGTCGATCCCCGCGACCTGACCGCACAGGTCGATCCGTGTGCGAGGGCGCAACATTGAGCTTTCACTTGTCCATTCATTTGCATATCTGTCATGAACACAACAGCACATATGTCAGTCATATAAGAGTGACAAACAACAATGACTAATAGTGTTTAGCCATTATCAAAACCAAGAATACCACAGAATGCATATGACCATAGAATGATGTCGAATGACCCAAGTGACCACAGAATGACTCAAATGACTTCAGGGACACAACATTCTCCCCCTTTTTGATGATGGCAACACTGTGAGTCATTATGTGATATCAATGTCTAAAATGGCACAAGTTATAACAAATGTAATATATGCAGCTCAAGATTCATGATAGTAATAGCATGGGAATGCAATTATGAATGCAGATATGAATGCTATGCAATATGAATGCTATGAATGCTAGCAGTTATGCAAGCCCCAAGCCCCATCACATACACATATGATATGTAAAGGGAGCAATGGATTCTCTCCCCTTGGACTCTCCCCATACACCATTCACACAACCCCCAAAGACAACGCGATAACGCATAGCTAACGCGACAAAGGACTCACACAACTCACACAAAGAATTCTCCCCCTTTGCCAACAGCAAAAAGGAGTAATAAAGTGAAATATCTGTGAGACTAGAGCTGAAAGGAGTGAAGAGCAAGCCATTATATGCAAACCTGAAATAGACCGTGAGCAACATATATGGTTCAAATCTAATGAAATTTGAATTAATCAACAGAGTTCGAAAAGCAGCTACATCCAAGATGTAATAGAAATGAACCAAAGGTGCAAATCATGGCAGTGTTTAACCTTCCCTTGTCTTATATATCCATATTCAATAACGACAAAGGCAATAACACAAAAGCATGTATTGAGGCTAAACAAGCAAGATTGAAGCATGGAATTTTATGAGTTCAACAAATGTGATTTTCAATATCTTTTGAATTTGAAGGCACATGACTCATATTTTACGAGCAATCTAGTCTAGTAAATGCCTCCAAGCTGTAAGAATACACGTTGTTTAGACGCCAGTATTCCTAGGTATTTGGCAAGACTGACGGTTATGCTTCAGAATGAACAGAGATAGCAAAGTCACGTCATGACATATCCAAACTCATTTCATTGATGAGAAGATATGTTTCTCAGTAATTGTGCCATTGCTCTGCCTAGAGTCCAAAAGTTTTAAGACAGAGATAATAGGGGCACATCATGACATATCATTCGTCACTTGATTTGATGACATGACATATTTCTCCGTGCAACAATATCATTGCTCTGCAAATTGAGTTTCAAGAATTCCAGCTCATCAAGATGTTTAGAAACAATACTAAGCTCTAGAGTATCACCAAAGTTGTCAAGACGTTTGGATTTTCAGATATCAGGATAGTCATGCAAAACACAATATACAATCTCTAGTTAAGGTCTATTAAAACCACAGAACATAGATGATTTCAAACAAGATATATCAGAACTACAAGGAAATCATTAAATCTAAACCATTTTCATTGAATGGACAATCATCAATACATATAATAGAAAGCTCTTACACCATATGTTCGTCAGTCTCATGATCTCATAATCAGACTGTAAGCCAAGAAGTGTAGATTGCAATAGGTTAAGAGAATCAACAAAACTCCCCCTAAGGATATGTAGTGAATGCATGAAGGAGTGATGTTTGCAATTGAGTGGAATGACGAATGGCAAGGAGAGGTTGACCTAGTCACTCATGAAGGTGGCAGAAATAAAATGTATGACCCAACCCATGGTTGTACACTTATGAAATGTCACAGAATGAATATGAAATATATGCATGAATACTGCAAAAGGATAACTCCCCCTTACTATATGGCCTATATGCAACATTGACATATGGTACTTGGCGGAGGTGAAACCTCACGCATATTGAGTGCTTCGAGACAAGCATAACCTGCCCTTTCATACATCAACATTTGATATACCATGGCAATGCGAGAATGATGCTACACCAACCATACAATGCATTATGAACATGAACTCAATTCATTATTATGCATCTACATGCAATGCGACACATGTGCTAAATGACATATTGACATATCAACAATGCATGAAACACCACTGTGCAAAACACACAACTAATTGAACATGATCATCATTTCAAATTCTTATTGGCCTGAGGTCGGCAAAGATCAAGCTCCCTTCTGAGTGTTGAAAACCTGTCATTACATAAGGGCTTGGTGAAAATATCAGCAATTTGATTTAGAGTATCAACAAAATGCAGTTCAAAATTTTTCTTACTGACCTCGTCTCTAATGAAGTGATGCCTAATCTCAATATGTTTAGTCCTAGAGTGCTGGACTGGATTTTTTGCAAGGTTGATAGAACTAGTGTTATCACATAGAATCGGGACACAACTAAGATCCACCAAGTAGTCTTGGAGTTGGTGTTTAATCCACAACACTTGGGTGCCACAGCTCCCCGCAGCAATATATTCTGCCTCTATGGTTGAGAGGGCAACCGAGTGTTATTTCTTGGAAGCCCAAGAAACTAGACACCTGCCTAGAAACTGGCAATAGCCACTAGTACTCTTACGATCCAGCTTGCATCTAGTGTAATCCGCATCAGAATAAGATATAAGAGATAAATCACATGATGACGGATACCACAATCCCAAATCTTGAGTGCCGGCAAGATATCGAAGGATACGTTTGACGACAGTCAAATGAGATTCTCTAGGACTAGCTTAAAATCTAGCACAAAGGCATACACTAAACTGGATATCTGGTCGGGATGCAGTCAAATAAAGTAAAGAGCCAATCATACCTCTATAGATCTTTGCATCCACTAATTTACCATGTTCATCCGAATCCAGTGATGTTGTGGTGCTCATAGGAGTTGCAATGATTTTACTGTTTGCCATGTCAAATCTTTTCAGCAGCTCCTTGATGTATTTGGATTGATTTATGAAGCACCCATCTTCTCCTTGGTTGACCTGCAAACAGAGAAAGAATTGAAGTTCTCCCATTAGGCTCATCTCAAATTCGTTAGTCATGAGGTTAGCAAATTCCTCACACATTTCAGATTTAGTAGAACCAAACATAATGTCATCAACATAAATTTGAACAATCAAGATGTTCTTACCTTGCTTCTTGGTGAAAAGTGTTTGATCTACCTTACCTCGTGTGTACCCTTTTTCAATGAGGAACGAGCTTAGTCTCTCATATCAAGCTCGTGGTGCTTGCTTAAGTCCATAAAGCGCCCTGTCTAGCTTGTATACAAAATCTGCAGTGTTAGAATTCTCAAAGTCAGGGGGCTGCTCAACATAGACTTCTTCTTTGATCAAGCCATTCAAGAAAGTACTTTTGACATCCATTTGATACAGCTTTATTCTAAGGGAGCATGCAAAAGTAAGTAAAATTCTGATGACATCGAGTCTAGCAACTGGGGCATAAGATTCATCAAAGTCTACCCCAAACTTTTGATTATACCCTTGAGCCACCAATCTAGCCTTATTTCTTATTATCTTGCCATCCTCACTTAGTTTGTTCCTAAAGACCCATTTAGTGCCTATGACAGATTGTGACGAAGGTCTAAGAACAAGATGCCAAACTTTGTTTCTTTCAAACTGATTTAACTCTTCTTGCATGAAATTTATCCAGTTTTAATCTTTTAAAACATCATCAATATTTTTGGGTTCATGCTGCGAGACAAGAGCAAGTTGATCTAATTCTTCCACAATCTTAAAATGTGATCTTGTTCTGGGTGGGTCATTCAAGCTACCAATGACATTTTCTAAAGGATGGTCCTTAAGAATTCTAATGTTTGTAGCATCATTACCTTCTATTGGAGCTTGATTCCTTGCATTGCTTGATTCAGCTCGGTCAACATCTTCTTTTATATCTTCTTGTGGAGGATCACTCTTGTCCTTCATGCTTAGGAATTCCTCTTCTTCATCGTTTTTCCTGCAAGAGTTATCATTGTTAGAATCATGATATTCATCAAAGGAAACATGGGGTGATTCTTCCACAGTTTGACTTTTAATGTTATAAATTCTATAAGCCCTAGATTTATCAGAATATCTAAGAAATATACCTTCATCGCTCTTGGGCTCGAATTTATATAAATCTATTTTGTCATTATTGTGGATGAAGTATTTTGATCCAAACACTTTCATATGAGAGAGAGAGGGCTTTTTACCTTTTAGCAACTCATAAGGAGTCTTTTTGGTGTGTGGCCTTACCCTAGAGCGGTTGATAATGTAACATGCCGAGTTTACCGCTTCAGCCCAAAACCTCCTTGGAAGTTACCGTTCAGCAAGTATGGTTCTTGCCATCTCTATAAGTGTTCGGTTTCTCCTTTCAACTACACCTTTTTGCTTTGGGGTTCTTGGTGAGAAAAATCGGTGTGAAATACCTTCAGCCCTGCAAAGATTATAGAAATCAGCATTTTCAAATTCACCACCATGATCAGATTGAATCTTGGAAATTTTAAACTCACCATCCTGCTTTATCTTCATGTAGAGTGCCTGAAACTCATCAAAAGCATCATTTTTGTGTGTGAGAAAGAAAATGCATGTGAACCTAGAAAAGTCATCCACCAAGACATATCCATATTTTCTATCACTTAATCTAGCAGTTCTGGTTGGGCCAAACAAGTCCATATGAATTAGCTCGAGTGGTTTGGATGATGTATTTTCAGATCTTCCCTTGAATGATTTTCTAGTTTGTTTACCTAGGACACATGCATCACACAATTTATTTTCTTGTTTAAAGGATAGTTCAGGCAAACCTTTCACCATTGAATACTTCAAGAGTTTATGTAAGACATTGTAGCTAGCATGTCCTAGTCTACGACGCCATAACCATGCAATTTCAGATTTTGGTGCAGCAAGACAAAGGTTTGAATAAGCAGGATCATCTAAGTCAATCATGTAAACATTGTTGACTCTCTTACCAGAAAATTTTACCTTGTCAGATTTTGGTTCAAAGATTTTACATTCATGAGAATCAAACAACACTTTGTGACCTTTATCACACAATTGACTTATGCTTAGTAGGTTATATTTCAAACCTTTAACTAGCAACACATTTCCAATGGAGTTGGAGAGGTTCTTACCTACATTACCTATTCCAATGATTTTTCCTTTATTGCTTCCTCCAAATGTGACATATCCTCCTTCCTTTTCCTCCAAGAGATAAAATTTTGATTTGTCTCCAGTCATGTGTCTTGAACAGCCGCTATCAAGGTACCACCTGTTATGCATGGCTGCAAGACATTCCTGCACAAGCAATTAAGCAATGGTGTTTGGAACCCAACCAAATTTGGGTCCCTTCAAGCTTTTCAGAATTTCAAAACATGAAACTATTTCTTTTAGAATCCAAACCTTCTTAACATTCATGCTTTGTTTAGAAGCTCTTTGTTGGATTTTGTGGAAGTTTGAGGAGGTTTGCTTCTTAAACCATTGAGGCCGTTGGTTGGTTTTGGGTTGAAACTGATTGTTTTGCCACCTATGGGATTGATGAGCACAGAAATCACAATTTTCCCAGGGATATGGTGATGCTGGCCTATATGAGTGTGCAATCCAATTTTGGTGAAATCTGAAAGGTTGAGCATGCAATGGCCAATAATGTGTTGACCTATGCTGCGGGGAAGGTCGACCTTTCTTAGGTCTTTGGACAGGCTTTTTGGGAATGTTGGTGACTCCCCCTTCAATCTTTTCTTTTCCTTTCTCCTTTTGTTTTTTCTGGTTTTGTGTGGGAGTTATGGTTGAGGTGGAGGCTTCGGAAGATGAGACAAATGTGACTGTTTTTAGCCCAATTGGCCTTTTGTTTGTTGGTTCAAAACCCAACCCTTCCTTGTTGAAATTCATCCTAGTACCTAGCAAAGCATCTAGGTTTTCTTTTCCATCCATGAAATTTTCCAAGGATTGTTGTTTATCCTTCAATTCTTTTTAGAAGTTTTCAATATTTTACAAGAGTTGAGTGTTGACATGTTTTACAGCTTCATACTTCTCATTGCTTAATTTGCTATCCTTTTCATAGGTTTGCATTTTGAGTTTCATGTTGTCAATCACATTTCTCAAATTTTCATTTTCAGTTTCCAAGTCAGCCATTTCTTTTCTTCCTTCCTCCAAATCCTCAATCATTTTCTTAAGATCTTCAATTTCAGTCTCAAGTAGAGCAGTCTTATCATTCATATCATGATCATGCACAAATGAGTTAATTTTTTTTTTCAATGATTTATTCTCCTTTTTGTACATTTCATATTTTTCCATGAGTTGTATATATGCATCCTCCCAATCATCAATTGTATAATCTTTAAATAGAGAATTTACCTCAGTTTCTTCATCACCTTTGGCCATAAGGCAGAAATCTTTTTTTTCTTTGTCCGAGGAGCTGGTTCCGTTATCACTTTCCTCTTCATCGCTCCATGTGTATACCATGGCCTTGTTCTTCTTCTTGCCCTTCCATTTGTCAGCTTTTCTGAATCTGTCGGGACAATCATTCTTGAAATGCCCTGGTTTGTTGCAAGAATAACAAATGATTTTGTCAGATTTCTTAGAGTTTTCAGAATTAGATTTGAAACTATTTCTTACCTTTGACCTTCCTCTCATGAAGCTCTTACCTTCCTTTCTCAGGAATTTTCTGAACTTACGTGTGAGCATGGCTACGTCATCCTCATCTCGCTCACTTCCCGAGTCCTCACCTTCATCGGAAGAGCCTTGACGGCTGGGTCCTGCTTTAAGAGCTAGGGACTTCTTCTTAGGTGCCTCAGCCTCTTTGTTCTTGAGGTTGATATCATAGGTCATCAATGACCCAATGAGTTCATCTACCTTGGTAGTTGCGAGATCTCTCGATTCTTTAACCACGGTAGCCTTTGTGTGCCATGCTGGAGTTAACGATCTGAGAATTTTCCTTACAATTTCTTGCTCTGAATATTTCTTTCCCAAATCAGTTAAACTATTAGTAAGCACAGTCAATCGAGCATACATATCTTGAATTGATTCATCAGGCTTCATGTGGAACATTTCATATTCAGAAACTAAAATGTTGGCTTTTGTTTCTCGTACCTGAGAGGTTCCTTCGTAGATTACCTCTAGCTTGTCCCACATTAGTTTTGCAGATGCGCAGGTAGCCACTCTTGAGAATTCAACTGGATGGAGTGAGCATTGCATGATGTGTTTGGCACTCCAGTTGACAGTGGATTGCCTTATCTGTTCTTTGGTCCACAAGTCCTCATTATCCGTAAGCTCATACGGACCTTTGCTGATCACTCGTCAAAGTTCGTAGTCTTGGGCGCGAATGAACACCTGCATACGATATTTCCAATAGGGATAATTAGATCCAGTGAAATAAGGAGGCCTATTCACAGAATATCCTTCAGGTAAATAACCCTTAGACGCTGATCCACCATTTCCCTCAAGGTCGTTGGAGCCCATAATAAGAGATTAGGCTCTGATACCACTTGTTATGTAGTGGACAGCGGATCTAGAGGGGAGGGGTGAATAGATATACCCCTCTTTTCGCAATGCAGCCCTCTATATAGCTAGATGGAACAAATTGCAGCGGAATATAACTAGCTAAACGAAGGACACGACGATTTGCTTAGCAAGATGATTACTAATGTATCGATTCGAACCTAAGCATGCATCTATAACGAAACAAACACACAAACAAACCACAACACACGAGATTTTAAGGTGGTTCGGACTGAATCCCCAGTCCTACGTCCACCCCTCACCAAATCCGGTGAGGTTTCACTAGTGCCACGCACTGAACCGCAAATCGGAAAGACCACCGATTGCCTTCCTACTAACCGCCGGTAGGGACGTCAACACCGCAGACCGGACAGCTTCCGATTGCCTTCCTACTAACCACAGGTAGGGATGATCTTCAGTTCCAAATGTTTGAATGAAATGGAAAAGAACAAGATATGAAAATACTCAAACAAGATATGAAATAAGTTCAAAGAGAAAAGATCTTGTCTGAGTTTGCTGGAGCTTGAATCTGATGATTCACTTGGCTTGGAGTTGATCTCCTCTTGAAGTAGCTTGAATCACTTGGAGATATGATGAAGAACTTCTTCCCGGAGTACTGTTCACAGCTACAGTACTTCGAACTCCTTTCCCTTGAACACACCCTTGCAGCTTCTATGGATCACCTTGAGATGAGGAAGAGGAAGATAATTGCAGCTTTTTCTTCACTTGGCTTGGAGTTGATTTCCTCTTGAAGTAGCTTCAATCACTTGAAGATTTGATGAAGAACTTCTTCCCGGAGTAGCTTGATTTCCTTCTTGAAACACTCTCCTTGTGGCTTCCTTTGATCACCCTTCTTATCCTTGAGTGCTTCTAACTTTGGTGGAGGTTGCTTGCTTCAGATCTCACCTTGAAACACCTTGGATGGATGAAGAACTCCAGCCCGAAGTACTGTTCACAGAGGTGCTACAGTACCTCGAAAATGGACTCCCTTGATATCCCATGAAGCCTTGAAGCCCTTATGTTTCTAATCCCTAAAGTGAGAGTTTTATAGACCTTGAATGGTCTATAGACAAGCCTCAGACCAGATCCACAATTTGTGGGTGATTAGGTGACTTTTGGATTAAAGAAATCCATGTTGAATGGCCCTTTTCGAAGTTGGAAACAAAGTCAACATTGAAGGCTCGAGGCTGGCGGTTGACCTGCAGCTCCTGGCGGTCGACCGCTACTATGAAATGTTGTAGACGAATGGCCCCTAGGATTTCTGGTCGACCGCCACTGGCTGGCGGTCGACCGCTACTGAAACTCGTGCAGGCTGGCAGTTGCTGGCTGGGGCGGTCGACCGCCCCTGTGCTGGCGGTCGACCGCCAGCTGGGCAGAACCCGAATTTTCCCGGGTTGGTCCGTTAACTATCTTAGCTCCGCCGCTTAACTCCTTTAGTAGTCCGTTCATGTCTGTGGCAACAACTTTGACTGTCTTGAAGTTTTATTACTGAGTCTTCAATCGAATTTTTGTTCCGGGGGCTCCGCCCCCGGAAACCACCGCAAGGGGCGCTGCCCCCTTGACCCCCACGACCTGACCGGGCAGGTCGATCCCCGCGACCTGACCGCACAGGTCGATCCGCGTGCGAGGGCGCAACATTGAGCTTTCACTTGTCCATTCATTTGCATATCTGTCATGAACACAACAGCACATATGTCAGTCATATAAGAGTGACAAACAACAATGACTAATAGTGTTTATCCATTATCAAAACCAAGAATACCACAGAATGCATATGACCATAGAATGATGTCGAATGACCCAAGTGACCACAGAATGACTCAAATGACTTCAGGGACACAACAGTCCTTCAGGTAGAAAACCCTTAGACGCTGATCCATCAATTCCCTCAAGGTCATTGGACCCCATAATGAGAGATTAGGCTCTGATACCACTTGTTGTGTAGTGGACAGCGGATCTAGAGGGGAGGGGTGAATAGATATGCCCCTCTTTTCGCAATGCAACCCTCTATATAGCTAGTTAAAAATAATTGCAGCGGAATACAACTAGCTTAGCGACGTATAAAATGATTTGCTTAGAAATATGATTTCACAATATGGATATTGAACCTAAGCATGTATCTCAAATAAATCAATCACACAATCAAACCACAACACAAAGGATTTTAAGGTGGTTCGGACTGAATCCCCAATCCTACGTCCACCCCTCACCAAATCCGGTGAGGCTCCACTAGTGCCTCGCACTGAACCGCAAATCGGAAAGACCACTGATTGCCTTCCAACTAACCACCGGTAGGGACGTCAACACCGCAGATCGGACAACTTCCGATTGCCTTCCTACTAACCGCCGGTAGGGACGATCTTCAGTTTCAATCGTTTGTATGAAATGAAAAAGAACAAATATGAAAACACTCAATCATCAAACAAGATATAGAATATGCTCAAGAAGAAAAATCATGTCTGAGATTGCTGGAGCTTGAGTTTGATGCTTCAATGGTAACTCCTTCCTTGTGACATGGTCTTCCTTGGATCACCTTGAGTTGATGAAGAAGATGAAGGATGCAGATTTGATCTCCCTTGAGAATGAGCTTCTATGGATCACCTTGAGATGAGGAAGAGGATGAAGGTTGCAGCTTTATCTTCACTTGGCTTGGGGTTGATCTCCTCTTGAAGTAGCTTCAATCACTTGAGGATTTGATGAAGAACTTTTTCCCGGAGTATTGTTCACGGCTATAGTACTCGAACTCCTCTCCCTTGAACACACCCTTGTAGCCTCCCTTGAATCCCCTTGAAGCATTAGGGTTTCTAACCCCTCATGTGTTGGTTTTATAGACTTTGAATGGTCTTTGGACATCCCCCAGACCAGATCCACAATCCATGGGGGATTGGGTGACTTTGAGGTTAAACAAATACAAGGAAAGGGGCTGGCCTCAAGGTGGAAATCGAAGTCAAACATGGCTGCATCGGGGCTGGCGGTCGACCTGCAGCTTCTGGCGGTCGACCGCTACTGAAAAACTTGCAAATGGATGATCCCTGGGAATTCCGGTCGACTGCTACTGGCTGGCGGTCGACCGCCACTGAGACTCGTGCAGACTGGGAGCTGCTGGCTGGGGCGGTCGACCACCCCTGTGCTGGCGATCGACCGCCAGCTGGGCAGACCCCGGTTCATCCCGGGTCGGTCCGTTAACCGCTTTAGCTCCGTCGCTTGAGTCCTTTAGCAGCCCGTTCATATCTGTGGCATCTCCCTTGATAGTCTAAAAGGTATCAACTGAGTATCTGGCCTTGGATTCTCTTGGCTGTACTTCTTTGTGCATTGACCTTGGATGTGTGACGAGCTGAATATCACGTGTCGACTTTTGCTTGTGTTCGCATCCTTGCTTGGGCGCGATCAATGAGCTTTCACTTTTGCCATCCTCACTGAATGCCTTGTCCATTCAATGGCATATCTATCATTAACAGAACATCACATATGTTAGTCACATGAGAGTGGAAACATCAATGACTAATAGTGTTTAGCCATTATCAAAATCAAGAATACCACAGAACTCATATGACCATAGGATGATGTCGAATGACCCCAGTGACCATAGGATAACTCAAATGACCACAGGGGTACAACAAGAACTGATTTGTGGATCTGACAGTGATTTTTAAAAATAGTTAGAGGACTCCAGAAATTCAAATAAAATTCATGGATAAAGGATTAGGTGGACAGAATCCCCAATAAAAATATCAAGTCATTCTGACTAGGGGAAGGTGGGTTCATGAATGACCTATTTGGTTTCTGGAAAACTGGACAGACTATAGGCAGATCTGGAAGGAGGGGGAGAACGAAAATGCAAAACAAATGCTAGAAGTCCTACCAATTTTTATGGGACGTGGGAATGACCTCTGGAACTCACCCTAAATGTTTGGGCTCCATAAGATCTCGTGGTTGGGAGCAAAAAATCTGAGATCAGGGGGCTATCCTAAGTGGACACAACTCCGGCGACGATGGCGGTGGTGCGACGGCGACACGATGGCGGTGGCGGCGGCGGCGATGATCTTCAAACTTGATAGATAAGGCTTCACACCTCTGATTCACAGCCTTCCCAACTACAGAAGGGAGAGAGAGGAGAGAGAGAGAGAGGGGCGGCCCTTGCCTTGTGGAAGAAATTCTAGATTTTCTTTGCATTAATTCCACTCAAAATGAAAATACAAGGTTCTTATAGAAAATACAAAAAGACTAGTTCTATCCCTAGATCTAGGATTGGTGGGGGGTAAAAGAGGGAGTCCACATTTTATTCTCCCATGTGATTTGGAATCAAATAAAATAAAATTTCAAACCTAATAAACTATATTATACATGGGGCTCCCCCTTGACTTATGTGTTCCAAATTTTGAATTTTGTTACCCTTTGTCCCCCCTTGGTCCGACCCTTCTAGAAGCCCACCTTGGAGGGTTGACTGACCCCACATGGGCCTAAGAGCTGAGGTGGATCAATGGGAGAAGGGATGGGGGGCCCGCGGTACCCAGGTGGTCCCAAATTATAAATAAACCCCTTTTACAATCCGAATTACAATCCGAATAAAGCCAAATAAACACACATTACACACAAATAAAATCCCAATAAATATGATAAATACTAAGACTCAAGGGGGAGTCTCCAGACTGTCTCCGAGCCAGATGGAAGCCGATGTAGCTCGAGTGGTGCTCCGCGTACGGTACCGACGGCTCGCCGGTTCGTGCTTCTCGATCGCTCTGGTGTCCGCACCACCACGATTCGGAGGACTCTAGCTCCCCGAATAGAACCCTCTAGTGAGTAATTAACCCTATAAAATCAACCCTTAGTCGCCCTAGAGGAGTTTAGATGTTGTGGCAGCCGACGAGGAGCGCGGACGAGGGTGGATTCCGGCGATCATCGGAGAGGTGTCTCGTGCGCGACCGACGACCTTCATCCCTCTTCTTCCTTCGATTAAGGTAGGTTATAGTAGACCTAATCCAACAAATAATATACTGTTAGAATCGCCTCCCTATCCTCTTTGCAATGATCTAAAAAGCCCTAATTTTGGTTAGGTATCCTGCGCATATTAAACAAGTTAGTAGAAGCATGTCTATTTAGGGTTTCTCTTGTTTAACCTCGATTAATGTAGGGATTAGCCGGCTTTAACGTTAAATTGATCATACAATCCTGTATATTATCTTGTTCTCGTTCTGTTGATGGGTGTTTGCCCAATTTTCATGCTTTACATAAGATGTATTTGATCATTTTTGCTAACCCTAGCCGGGCTCACCGGAGTCGGGCAGGGCGACCTTAGAGCGGTCTTACAAGAACCGCCCTGTTCTGAACGGCCTCTCGATAGACCGTGCGGTCGATATCGACGGCCATAAGTTAACTGTTTATTGTCCTTGCATTTTGAATCCTCCACGAGTAGAGCGGCCATATCCAGACCATGTAGAGACCCCCGTGGCCCCTCGATAGACCGCTCAAATCCCGTCTGGCCCCCTGGCCTTTAGGGATTGAATGGACTCTCGACCGACCGCTAAGGCCCTCTGAGCGGTTCCGGACAAACCATTATGTCCACCGAATGCTTTATTCTTGTTTTAGCATGATTTTTCTTAGTCAACTAATGTTAATGATAATTTAGCAACCTACATATTAATTGGAACGTATGAAAGTTAGGAATTTATAAATCTTTTTCTTAATTACTCTCTCATGACCTTGTTCATCATTTTCAATGAAGTTAATCTCAAACATGTTATAATGGAGAATGAACTAATGATACTAGGGTTGTTTTGACAGTCATTCTACTCCGGTAGGATTGACTGATCGCTGTACACTTGTGTTCCGATGACTTCTAGCCCTCATTCTTGTAATGGTTGGGACTCTCCGCCGGATACTCCTTCCGTCTGACTAGGACCTCCATTATGAGACCTCCGTAAGCCGTCGCGAGCCTGGGATTCCCACTAGGACGTCGGACAGGTTGTACCACAAGTCCTGCACCAGTTTGAATCGATTGAACCGCATGAAAGACCCTGGTTTAAGTCACAGGTCACAGTGGACTGTCCGAGTTATTGCGCAGCCAGAAATGGACCGTGTAACACTCGGGATGACCCAATATGAACCGTGCAATTCAGGCAGAATGCCCTATCTTGATTGGTTGATTGCCCTTGTTCTTTCTTCGACCTGGTTATATTTGGTCGACCCAAAAGCCTCTAGACTGACCAGCGGACAGTGGGCTGGACCTTGGGTTCAGTTACACCCCGCCTATGGAAGCCCAGGAGCCCATTTGGGTGGATTTCCTCTTACCTTGTGAGGCCTAGTATTGAACGGACTGTATAGGCCCGTTCAGCTATTGGAGCGGATCTACTCAGACCGTTCCGTTGCTGCGCGGCCCAGTCCGACCCGCTTACCTTTGATTTGGGCTTCAAATCTTTCCTGTAGTGAACGGCCCAAAGTGGACCGCCCAGATATGTTAGAAGGCCCATTTTTTACAGTTCGATAATTGGAGCGGCCCTTAATGGACCGTTCATCATTGGCTTCTGTTAGGCTGTTCTTCAGCCTAATCCTTCTTGCGTGGTCCAGTTAGAGACCGATCATTCTTGGAGCGGCCCAATATGGACCGTGTATCTTCCAGAAATGTTTTCCGTGATTCTTGGTGTTGGAGTTCAAGGACATGTTGGTTCCTGATAAACTTGAACTTTCTGGACAAAATGTCTACTTCAACTTACCCTTGGTAAGTTCTATACCTTGAAATTATTTGACCATTTACCTTGATAAATGTCTAGACAACTTGGGATCTTGGATCCATTAAATCAATGCCAACGCATCATAAGGACCCGGTCTGGTCCTGGGAAGAGCGCCCGAAAAGTACTAGTGCCCTAGAGAGTTGTAATGATATGGTGAGGCATTGCACCGAGTGCATGACTAGCGTGGTGTCTACGACATATTCCTTTACATGATTCCTTCACGTGTTTACATGACTTGGTTATTTCATGCTTGATTGGCCATTTCCAGTTATACTTGTTCATGTTCTCTTACTATCCTTATTTTGTTATTTACATCATCTTTTCTTTCCTTTCTCGTACAACAAAAATGCAAATCGGTTAATTACTTAAACTTACCTGCTATTACCTACTGAGCGTTCGCTCACCCAGTTGTTCCCCTTTTCAGGTAGCTCAGGTGAGGATTCGCAAACTGACGAGGATGGGCAAGGGTGAAGCCCTGGAGTGAACTAGTTAGAAGACTATGTGGAGTCATGCATAGATGTCTTGAGTCTAGAATTGATGTCAATGGTGTTGTTTTAAAGTCAGTGGTTGCAACTATGTTAAGTCGAATGTTGTTTTAGAGGCTTTCTTAAGTTCTTTTGATTGGGATTGGTGTAAGCTTGGATTTTTGATAAATTAGTAATTATTTAGATTGGTGGAATTATTTTTGTTCATGGCGTTATGTTAATTCTCTAGCTCAATTTATAGCATGTCTGGAAATCAACATATTATTGTTAACTCTTTCTACTACCGGTCCCGATATTCCACGTCGGGGCGTGACACACTTAGTGGTTGGAACCTAAGGGAGATTATGGTTGCACCACTATCTAAGGTTGGTGTCTAGGCAAGGGGTTAAAAGGCTACGCCTAAGTGGACTCGTGGTTCATTAATTAGGAGCTTGCGAAAGCAAGGGGAACCTCCCATGATCCTACCTGGCAAACTTGAAGGTTGGTGTGTGCAAGATTGCAATTGAACTTTAGGAAATTCTCACTATTTGTGCTTCTAAGTCGAAGGAGCCTTAGGTCTTATAGGTTAATTTGTTGACCAAATGTTTGAAAAAAAAAGAACAAAACAAAAACAAAAAAAAAACAAAAAAAAGTCTCTTTTCTTCTCTCTTTCTTGGTCCTAGTGCATGCAAGGTTGGAGATCCTTACATCCAACTTTAATAGGACCCATTGCTGAAATTGAAAAGCTTGTGCATTCTAGAAATATCATTCAACCTAACTCCATGGCGGACCACAATGAACCTCCAAAGTAAATGAAGGATTATTTCATGCCCAACCAATACCAACCTTCATTCTATGTTCAAGGAACTCAAAATAAAGCCATTCAATATGAAATCAAGTCTAGCACCATTCAAATGTTACCCTCATTCTATGGCAACACTAATGAGGACCCATATAAACACCTTGATGAATTCTTGCAAATTTGCTTCACAGTCAAAATCCAGAACTTTTCTGATGATGCCCTAAGATTGACTCTCTTTCCATTCTCTCTGAAAGATAAAGCCAAATATTAGTTAGGGGATTTGGGAAAACCTATAGAAACATGGGTTGACATGCAAAAGGAATTTCTAAAAAAAATCTACCCCATAGGCCGTACCAATACCATGAGAAGGGCCATCACTGGATTCACCCAAAATCTTGGAGAGCAAATTCATGAATCATGGGATAGGTTAAAGGACTTACTTGGAAAATGTCCTCATCATAGATTATCAAGGTGGAAAATTGTTCAGATCTCGCAATGAGTACCTTTTGTTTCTTATTACAAACAATTTCAAAAAATACATTTCAAGCCATCGGGCCCTTCTTCCTGGCAGTTAATCAAGGGTTGTCTCTTTTCAAGGAGATGTAATTAACTTCGTAATCTTTATGATACAATGGGTTTTAGTCCCAACTTGATATCCCTCTTTGTCTGACAAGTCAGACGACACGCATATACTCGAGATTTCAAGCACCACGATCATTGGAGTCAGAACAAAATATCACCTTATGACTGGCATGCCTGTACATGTGGAATAGTAACCAAATATCAAATATTCAACGAAAGAATGTATTCATAAAGAAAACTTCCTCCCACAGGCTCACCCCTTCTTCTTTCAGGTGTGGCGTTCACGTGGTTCAGAGGCCCTATGTGGCGCCTGTGGTGCTTCTTAGTTGCCAATTTGCTAGAGCTGGGGTATACCTTATGACTATGTATGTTTCTTTCCTTTGACTATACCTTAGTGGACTTAGACTCTGGACTATATTTGTTTAGTTATAAAATGTAAATTTTAATTCTGTAATTGACTTTTTGTATTTATTCAAATGCACTCCCAAAATGTTAATCTAACCCTTCCGAGCTCTGCGGCTCGTGGGTGACGGGTCAGGATTCGGGTCGCACCGGTTACTTTCCGATACTCAGATCCTGGGTCATTACATCAGGAGTGCCTACAAACAACAGTAAAGAAGGTTAGACTCTAGTTCGAAGCAAACAACATTGACAGCAAATGTCCTACCGTGTGATAGTGGGGGGCTCATCCCCAATGACTTGAGGAGCGTGGGAGTCAACTTCAGGTCGACGTCCACATGGGGTTAGGGAGCATCACCTAAATTGTGATCACCTCCTCCTTGGTTAGCAACGATGGCTTGTCGGCCAGGCGAACCTGGCAGAGAGTGGTAAAGCCCCAGTCGCTATCCTGCATGGTGCCACTGACCTTTGTCAAAAAGATGAAAGCACTCCTGCCAGCACTTGATATTCGAGATGGCGGGAGAAAGGTTTAGGAAGGTCTTCTTCCTTCGAGCCCAAGAGTAATAGGCAAGGACATCAAAGCCAGAGCAGCATTGGGGGCTAAAGAAGTGATGAAAGAGCCAGAGGGTTGGGGTGGCGTTCACATGATAGCAACTATACACAAATGCGCAAAGAATGTGCCAAGAGTTGGGCGACAGTTGCCCTGGCTCTAGACCATAAAATGTAGAATCGACTCGAAGAAGGGGGGAATGGAAACACAAAAGCCAACCTTGAAGGCCTCTATTGATACACTGATCTCCCAGGAAGGTACCCCCCTAGGTAGTCGTCTACGAAAGGGAAGAAGATATCAACATCTGCTAGGATTTGGAAAGCCACCCTAAGACCGTAAACTGCCCGGTAGGAAACATCAAAGTAGGGAGGACAAGGACCAGGTCGGGCACCCGAGGTGCTCGAGACGCCACCATGGTTGCTCTCCCCTTCGCCAGAAGACCCAGAATCACCCAAGATGAGCTTCCTACGAGGCACCATGGGCTTGATGGGAAGAGAAAGAAGGTAAGTTGTAATACCCAGGATTTTTCGGATCAGAATCTGAGAGTTTTCGGAGCGCTTTTATGGGTCCCGAGTGGCGTTTGGCATTTTTTTGGATTTTTGATCATTCAGCCTGCGGACTCTTCTGTAGGATGAACCGTCGTGATTTCAGACTCCGCGACGATACAGGCACGTTGTACTCTTTCTGAGAATCGCGGAGGTAATTTTTTCTCATTCTTTAGATTTTAAGAATTTTGAACCCTAAATTGAATTTCATAAATATTAAATCCTTTTTCTTTTTCTTTTTAAAAGCCCTAAACCCTCTCCCCCTCTCATCTCACGTTTCCTCACTCTCTCTCTCCACCGTTCTCACTCTCTCTTCCTCTCTTCTCTGGGCGGACGACGGAGGAGGTGCTGGATGAGGTGGAGGCATCGTGGAGGTGGTGAGCGACGTGAATGGTGCGAGGATCGAGGCGTGGCGTGGCGTGGAATCAAGCGTGATTTTGAGCCATTGTCGGGGTTTGGAGCGGCATTTTTCATGTAGAATGGCATCTTCGGTGCTGCAGATCGTTAGTGGAGGTAGGGGGATGGATTCCCTGCCCTTTGTTCTGCATTTCACTTGAATTTCATGCCAATTGATGCGAGTTTGAGCGGGTTTTGTAATTTTGGGGAATATAAGCATGTTTTGGGATGTGCGGTGAATCCGCCATTTTAGGCGACGTTTCTTGCGTTAAGTGGTAGATCTCGAGTCTAAGAGATGTCGAGACTCGATTCCCGTGCATTTGGTCCCATTTTCGTGTGATTTGAGGCTGATTTGAGGCCGGATGTGTTCGTGAGTCGATTTGGGTTGATTTGAGGAAATCACCCATTTTTATGTCATTTTGTGGTTTGTTGAGTCCTTCCGGCTTGTGGAAGGCATGGGAATGGATGTATGATTGTTTCCCTATCACCCGGGGGAGATTGGGGCGTGGAATTAGACTCCGGGAATGAGTTTAGAAGGTTTTTGGCCGTTTTCGGTCGATCGACCAGCGCGTTCGGTCAACTGTTCGGCCATTCGACACGGTAGAGCTTGGCTCGGGGTCGCGGTCAACCGACCGACTGCGATCATGAGGTTGAGATCAGCGGGATGATCGCATTCAAGGGAACGCAGTCGGCAACCCAACCGCGTTCTGCCTGGTCGGCCAAACCCATTGGCTGGTCGACCGAACCCATTTAGGTCGACCGTCCCAGGGGATTGGTCGACCGAAATTGGGGTTTTCTGCCTGTTTTGGGCCTCGGTCGACCCGGTTGAGACCCTTTGGTCAACCTATGGCCCCGTGGATGTCCAGGACACCCCGTGGGTATCGTGACCATGTTTTTGAGTGTCCAAAGGTGCCGTATTATCTCGATTAGTGTGCCCATATTGTTTTGAGGGTCCGGGTGACCCTTTGTGTTCCGGGCTTCTTTGTTTCGCTAGATCGAGTTACCGTCGATCTGTAAGAGTGCGGAGAGCTGTTCCCGCACGCCGTTGGCTTCTTCGGGAAGTGAATTCCGTGTGGGCCATGCGTATGGCCTAAGAATTGTGAGTCCTATGGCCTAGCCTGGGGCTGGAGGTTTTCTGGATTTCCCGTGGAAAGGGAATTAATTTGGCGGTTTGAGAGTCACCTTAAGAGCTATTTTGGTCTCCGGTCAACCCGGTTGTGACCCAGTGGTTGACTTTTGACCCCATGAGTGTCTCGGTTGTCCCGTAGGGATCGAGACTATGTTTCAGATGCTAAAAAGTATTATGTTACCTCAATTTATGCATCTGTGTGGTTTGAGGGCTCGGGTGACCCCACGTGTTCCGTGATTTCACGTTATGCAGAATTGTGAGTCCGATGAGAGGGCCAAAGGGCCGAGGACTTTTGATTGATGAATGGATCCGGCTGTTGTATGCCGCTTCCATAATGTTTCACCGTGGTTTTGACCCAGGGACTAGGCTGATTTGACAACATGTTGCCGTATTGTGCAGCGGTATCGACCCGAGTCGCGTGACTCAAAGATCATTGTTTTAGCAGGTCTAGTTAACAGTCCTGTGTCTGGTGGCGTTGTGCTGCCTTATGTTCCGTGTTACTTGTGATAGGTGCATGTGTTACCTGTCTGTACTTCGGTGCTTTCGTTTCGAGAGTCTCTACGTCGAGTGACTAACCCACTAGCCGTAGCCTGACGACCCTGGGGGTCGGCCCACCTGGGAGAGGTGGCGGGGCAGTCCCAGTGTACGATTTCTAGGCTAGTTTCCGTGGGCCCCCTTGCCTTGCAGTTAGAGTCCTACTGGGGGGAAAACTAGCTAGAGGCCTGACTCAAGGCATTGAGTCTGTGTGTGCACACATGGTCAGGGGCGTTGGACCTGTGCTGACGAGCGTGACCCTGACTAGTCCTTATTGTTGTTGTTCCTTGGTTAGTTGTACTGTGTCTAAGTTTTCGCCTGGGGCGAGTAGGGAGACACTTGAGGCGCGGATTAAGACATTAGTGGATATATCTGGTCTTGCTTCTGGTGGGCGAGTACTCTTAGCACTTGACAGCGTAAGCCTCTTGATGTGTGGTTTTGTCTTGTGACACTCGTGGTTTTGTGTCCTTTCGACACTAAGGTCTAGGGTACCGGTAGAGAGTTACCGTGGTTCTACAAGTAGACAGTGTAGGGTGCACGGAAGCGGAGTCGTGACCGTACCTTTGGGGCCGTGTATGTCACGCCCTGAGCCTTTATGACAGCGGAAGACTCGCTCGAGAAACGAGAACAGCCGGCATGGTAAGCCTCTTGCAAGCAAGAATGATCAGAGCGCGAGACAATCACACACATAAATGTAATTGCACATTATTTTAATCAAACTCCAACTTATTTCATTGATAATCAATATTCAAATACAACAACTTTCAACTTCTTTCAACCTATCAGACTCAAGAAATAGGAAAATTACAGAGACTCGATCTAAACAATATAGACTTTCCTAAGTCTTCACTCTCATCTTGACAACACTTTCATTCACTCTCAGACCCGCTACTTGTATAGCTCGAATCCGAATTCGAATCACTTTCATTTCTTGAAAAGAATGGAAATAGGTAATGAGCACACTTACCCAGTAGGTATCTTCGCATCAACATGAAGGCATCATTAAAGTAATTAACATTTTAGCTCTAAAGAAATAAGGTAAAATCATGCAAATGTGATCAATCACACGGTTAAACCAAAGTAACAAGATGATCATGTAAGATAGAATGAGAGCAAGAATGAACTAGCAAGAATGTAACAAGAACATGTTATTGGCCTTTTATGAACAAGAATGCATCGAGAATGTACTAGCAATGCCACATAATCATCACTCCAGTATCTTTTGCTTATCAGCAAGTGCTTCGTAAATTTCTGTGGAATATCAAGCAAGAAAGTCATGTCGTGCCGTATCGTGGATCTTCACTTATTTATAGAGAAAGTACTCCCAGCGCAATGCGACGTCAGTAGCATCATACTCCGTGATTTATAATAGTATGTTTCCGACAATCAGCCGAGGGGACTAGCATAGAGCCCTTGAACACAATCAATGCTCGATTGCATCTTCAAGTATAAATCAAGCTACTTCCACGCATATAACAATAAAGTATGGCCAAAAATATATAATTCAATAAGTTTATGATAACAATATTCAACGAATGAACGCTTCAATTTAATAATGCGAGAGTCAAGAATGACTTAAACAAGGTTATGCTTATGGAAATAAATCGGTAGCATAACGGTACATTTCTTTAACTTCCATTCATTATATTAAGTTTCTTGATCAATATGATAAGTCCTAGACCATTATCAAGCCATCTAGGAACTTTAGAATATCAACCCTTGGGTCAAACCTCGGGTTAACTAGCTCAAGCATTGTGACGGTCAAGTACTGGGCCGTTACACTCATGTGACGCACCAGTAGTAAGCCGTTACATTAGTCTGAATTCAGAAATAGCAAAATAGACTTAGTGAAATGTGACGGTCATATATTGGGCCGTTAGATGCTCCTGACGGTCCAATATGGATCCGTTACATTGCTAGAACCAGAAACATCGATACTGTAATCTACTAAATGGGCTTTAATGGTACAACCAACTCGGCGTCCTAGTGGGAATCCCAGGCTCGCAGAGAATTATGGAGGCCTTGAAACAAGATTTCCTAGTCCATTGGAAGGAATATCCAATAGAGAGGTCCTCATGTCCAAGAATAATGTTCCTATAGTGCAAAGTGTAAACTAATAGACAACATACCGGAATATGTGCCATGTACTTAAAGAAATGACTCTATAGATAGAGAGAGAATGTGTAGCAACATGAAATCAAGATAAACTCCATCAATACATCTTTGAAAACCACGATTTAGATACAAAACTATAGAATTTTGGCACATGAAATTAACATAACTTAAAATAACTCAAGACACCTTAATCATGCACTTTCGATTATGAATCAGTAACTAAACTTAGAGTCATGATAACATGTCCAAACTTAGCTATTTAAGCTTATTTATAGGTAAACTTTAACTGGTTATCATTCCGTCTCGGGCTGACAGAACACAGTGTCTGACAGTTTACGATAGGCGCGTTACAGTCTTGTGACGGTTTATCGTAGGGCCGTTACAGTAGTGTAACGCTCCTATTAAGATGCGTCAGAGACCACAAAGTAATTAAGATACAGCAGAGGTTGTGACGGCTTATCGTAAGGCCGTTAGATCATTGTGACGGTCTTACCTTGATGCGTCAGATCGTCTGCTGGCAGTAAAATAAAGTAAATGTTTATGAAAACATAACATGCCTGGAAATCAAAATACTACAACTGTTCTAGACATGATAAACAAAGTATAGGCCAACTACATGCATGGGTTTTAGTGAATAGACAAGATAATATCTTTTATTTTCCATTTAGGGCTAAGAGACGCATGTATGTATAGAACTATTAAAACATGAAATTTATGATCTATCATGCATGAAATCAATCCAAACCAGAGGGCTTTTATCCCTAACAAGATGTTTTTACCAATCATGAGATGACCTACCTCTTAACTAGTCTTTAAGCTTCTAATTTGAGTCTGAAAACCGTGCCCTAGTTCTCCTTTTCTTGTGATTTTTCAGCAATTTCCTACTGCTTTAACTCCACAACCTCTTGACCTAAAGATGTGAAATTTTGAGGGTAAGAAGATGAAACTAAGGTGAACAAAAAGTTCTAAAGGATTGAACACTAATTACCTCGTTTAGACGTCATAATCTCTTGATCTTCAGGGGTCTTGCGTTTAGTTTCCTGGATTATTATGGTCGAACCAGCAACTTTGGAAGCTTCAATCTCCTTGGTTGCTTGATCTCCTAGCACGAAATTTGGAGAAATATTAGTCTAAAGTATACTAAACAAGATCTTCTAAAGAACTTACCCGAAATTATGAGTCCTTACCTTGTTTCTTCACGAGCCAAAAGTAAGGGTCGCTCGGTTCAGAACTAGGTCCTATTTATAAGGTTTTGGCTAGAGTTTGAAGATTAGATCGATTCTAGAGTCCTTAATTTGTCAGAACCTAATCCCTAAGAGTCCTTAGTAATGTTATAAACTCTCCCAAGTCGATCTCTTGCATATAGGATCTCAAAGTTCTAATCTTTTTGCTCGTTCTTTCATTCACGGAACTATCAAGGTGTAACGCATCAGTCTAGGTGCATTACATACATGTGGCGGTCGTACGATAGACCGTTACATTCAACGTGTGCAGAATTTTAAATTAATAAAACTCTTTTATTCGTTTACCTAATATAATTATCTATAAAAATAGTATTTATCCTTAAAATACGTGAATAGGCTAAATAACCTTCTAGAATATGGGCCAAACTTAATGGGCTTGGTACTTAAACCTTCTGGATTTTATTTAAATAGGCTAGGTTAATTATTTAACACAATTGGGCCTCATAATGACTTATTAATCTAATAATCCATTTATTAATCTATTTAGCCCTTATAAATTCCTAATAAATTCCAGAAAATTCTATAAATATTCCAGAAATTATTACATAAATTCTAGGGCACTACACCCTCCCCCACTTAGAAGAATTTGGTCCCCAAATTCAATACATGGATTATGGAGAGTGTACTTACAGTTGAATAATTCTAAAAAAAATTTCCGCATAGCTGCTTCGGTTTCCCATGTTGCTTCATATGGCCATGTTTTCTTCCATTAAATCTTGACCATAGGAATAACTTTATTTCTTAGTTGACGCACTTCTCGTTCTGGAATCTTTATTAGCGTTTGCTCGTACGTCATATCCTTCTGAATCTCCAGATTGTCATAAGTGATAATATGGTCAGGATCATATACATATTTCTTCAGCATAGAGACGTGAAATACGTCATGAACTCATGCTAATTGTGGAGGTAAAGCCAACCTATAAGCCACTTCACCGACCCTTTCAAGAATTTCAAACGGGCCAATGAACCTTGGAGTTAGTTTGCCCTTAATGCCAAATCTCTGAATACCACGACATGGAGAAACCTTGAGATACACATGGGCTCCTACTTGAAATTCAAGTTGCGTCTTCGATTATCAGCATAAGATTTCTACCTATCTTGTGCCATCGTTATTCTCTCTTGAATAAGCTTGATCTTCTCTGTAGAATCTCTGATAATATCAGGGCCTAGGAATTATCTTTCCCCTATTTCACTCCAACATATTGGTGATCGACAACTTTTTACGTATAGAGGTTCAAAAGGTGCCACTTGTATGCTGGCCTGATAACTGTTATTATATGCAAATTCTACTAGAGGCAAGTGATCATGCCAACTACCTCCAAAATAAATAATTGATGCGGGACGAGACCACGGACACGACAAGCTCGCGGTTGCCCCTTAACGAGGGAAGCGTCGGATGTGCGCGGTTGAGAAACCGACAATGAGCTAGGGTGGTCGGCTCTCTTTTGTGCCCGGATCGGGTCACGGGACGGTGTCGCACTCTCTCGCAGCAGCGGTAATGAATAGACAAAGCTAGCTAGATATCCCTACACATGCTCTCTAGCAGCGGCATAAACAAGCATATATGAAATTAAGCAAAATGCCAAGTAAGGAGCGAGGACGATACCTCCACGCGCTCGGCGTGGGGACGACGGACCCGGCCGAAACTCGTACACCCGGGACAATTAATACATCATATTACAGCAAATGAATTACTGCCCACTCCACGCAGGGAGGTAAAGGGCTACACAATGGGGTCCGGGAGGACCGAATTCGGGTTGACGGGCGGCTTCTCGCGTCTCTTCAGCAGCACCAGAACTAGTGACGGTGGGGCCCACGTGCTATCCGGAGGGGTCGAGTGGGACCCGGTGACACCGCTGTAGTGGGGACACTTAGGGAAGCGTTCCCCGGGTTGGCGGCACGCTGGTTCACCGGCCGGGGGCCGGGCGGCTCCGATCGGCACCGGTCGGAATAACCGGCCACGGACCTGCCGGTTCTGTTTTCTGGCGCGCGCTCCGGAGAGAACGGACGCTACGATCAGCCACGACGTCGGAATGCGACGAAACTGGCGCCGTTGGAAAGATGCTTCGAAGGGCTTCAACCCAAGGTGATTACAGAAAAATAATCAAGCATGTACTTCTAATTGGCGAATTTTGAAGGTTGCTGTTGTACAGTGTCTGAGCTCTCAGACTAGCAGGGAACTTTCCTGTGGATTGCCTTTGACCGATATGAAGACCTTGGATTCAGACTTTGAATTGTTCATAAAAGTTGTAGGAAATCAAGTAAGGAAACCAGGACTATTTTTGGATCTAGATTTAGAGGTGGTGGTGATTGGTTCTGATTTTGGAAGTGGAGGGTGGTCGGATCTGGGATCTGATTGACAACACTGTAGCTGAGGAAGAACACGAATTTCTAAAAATAGATAGAAGGCTGATAAAAAATTAAGAAAATTGATGGATGTAGGGGGTGATGGATAGAACTCCCAGTAAACTTGGGAGGGTTTGGACAAATCAAAAAGATGGCCGGCGATGGGAAACACAGGGCTGCTGTCACTGTAGACAGACAGAACTAGGAATGAAAGATGTACGAAAATGGGAAAATACTAAACAATGGAATTTGGGCGTGAAAATTTAGGTGGAGCTTGGGATACAAGGGAAGAACACACCATAAACATTGAAGACCATGAAGAGGCCGTGGCTGATAGTAAGAATTTCGGGAAGAGACCTCTATCCAGCAGGACAGAACACCGAGAACGGTTTCGCGGCGGCTCGAAGACAGCACGAACGGCGGCGGCGGCGGCACAGACGATCACCGGAGATAAAGGGGAGGGGATAGGAGGTAGAAACACTCTAGAACTTGAGGTTGGAGGAGAGGAACCAGAGGGAGAGAGGGGGGGCTCAAGAACACTCTTGATTTTCTAACAATTTTCTCTTCATTAATGCTAACAAATGGAAAATACAACCCTTTTATATGCCATGTGTCAAATCTAATCTACACCATTAGATCTAGGGGTGGAGAATGGAGGGCCTAGATTGGATGTGAATAACACACAAAAATTAGTAAAATATTAAGGGGAGAGGGGTGCCCCCTTGACCATGGTTAATGGGGTTGAATGGGTAGGTGAGGTAGGTAACCCACCTTGGACTAATTAAGCCACTTGTCTCCCATGTGGTCAAATGGCATTCAACTCTTCTAGATGGCCACCTTGGATGGTTGACCAGCCCCACATGGATGACATGGACTAATGGGAAAGGGCTGGGGGCCCCCTTGCTGGTCCTACTGACAAATTACATAGAAACCCACACAATCTGGGGGAATGACGCATTGGCTTACAAAGCCGTACAATTGCGTACATACTTTCCCAAGGATATAAACACAAACTAAAAGGACATAAATGCAAAAGAAAAAGTACATGCTCGGCGTCGATTCCCATCAACTCTCCCCGGGTGGGAGGAACTCGACCCCGTCGAGTAGGGGTATGGATGCTCGAGTATTCCGGCGGATCCGTCACCGTGCCAAGTAACGCGGGTACGCTTCACTCCAAGTGATCATCACCTGCTCATTCCATATATACTCGATATGCGAACTGCTATGGGCTAAAGGTGGTCACTCCGAAGGGGCACTCTCAAAAGGGAAGAAAACAGCTCGAAGACTCACTAGGAATCACCGCTGAGTCCCTATAGGTGACTGATCCGGTATAGATGTGGAACCGATCCCATACTCATCAAGTGAGTCCACTCGCCTCTTACTCATAAGAGAACGACAATGAGCTTGCACAAGACGCATGCAGACAAACAAACGACACACAAACCAAACAAACCACACAAATAAGAAACCGACTCATGCATGACTCTAGACACACCTATTGTTAGTCCGACCCGTACATAGCTGACGGCGGACCAGGACACCCGAATGTGTGCCATGCATGCATGTTATGTAACCAGAGATGGGTGGTATGGGGAACACCTAAACATCCAAGTATGACCCAGTCATGCATGGACGGCCCTTTAGATTTAGGAGACTTGAGTGGGCTAGGAAAGCCGGGTGTGGAAGAGCCGGGTGTAGGTGTATCGTGGACGGGCTTGGTGGGTATGGAGGACCCGACCCGTAGGAAAGGGGTATGAAGGTGGACTTCCCCGAAGAAGTGAAGGGAATATGAAGGGTCTAGGGATCCACTAGGGAAGGGGTCAAAGGGATCAAAGAAGGTATGACCCCTTATGGTGGGTTCCAACATGACATGGTCCCAATCGTGAAATTCTTGAAGGTGCGGGTGGTCACCTTCCTCCGTCATGGTAGATGGGACCGTGTATAGGAAATATGACTCCTCCCTCGGAAGCAAAGTCATGAAGTCGGGCTCATCCAGTAGCGGGAGAAGTAGAAGAACCTCCGTGGTGATACAACCCACGGTGCACTCGGAGGTAATGGACCCGAAGGCCGATGGGTGAAGCTACGACTCGTGGGTTGGTCGAAGTCTCGGGCCAACATATGTGTCAACTTCCATTGCGTGTCTAGTCCCATAACAAGATCGTCCAACGTGTCAACATGGTGCCTAGATCGAAACATGGTATGGAAGGAGTTGACTGGCACTAGAGGTAGGATGGGGTCCATGGATGAGAAGGGAGGTGGGACCAAGCCATCCTTGAGCCAACTAAGAAGCGGCTCGGCTATGTATAGTGTACCCGTTAAAAACACGGGTGGCTCGGGCTTTGGGGGTTCCAAAATGAGAGGATTCCGAACCGAATTCGGAAATAGAGGGGGATGACATTGGAACTCTCTCAAGTGGTGAAGGCCATGGTGTAGGCGGCTGGGAGGTGAATGCTTGTCGAAAGCCACCATACCGAGAAAAGTGTGACTCAAATGGTTCGACCATTAGAGCGACCGTAGAGGATTCCGCTAGAGAGAATGCATTGCGGATAAGACATTCCAACTGGAAGTGAAGGCGCAAACCTCTTCGGAACTGAAATGCGGCCGTGTTGCTCTCCTCTCCCAAGCCATGTTCCAACCAATACTTATGATATGGCCGAATGTACTCGGACACGGACCTATCACCTTGGACGGGTCGACATGGGTTGGCCATAGTTGCCAAAATACGGGAATGGATCCCTAGGAATGGATATGCAAGGCCATTTGGACAAGACACTAGACACGACCCTAAGTAATGTAAAGTTGGAATGCATGCATACTAAGGACCCTAGACGTAAACCAAGACTCGGTACGTGGCGGAGATAACCGACCCGAAGGTCACTCGCGCAAGTGTGCGGCCTTCCTGATAGGCGTAGCTTAACGTTCGGACAACACCTTTTGATATACCGAGTAAAGGGATGTAAATGAAAAAAGACACTTTTTTTGTTTTAAAACAATGATGACCCTAAACACGACTTAGACAATGACTAATGACTACATGACACTCTTTTTTTTTGACACCCTAGACTCAACTCGCTCTGATACGAAATTGATGCGGGACGAGACCACGGACATGACAAGCTCGCAATTGCCCCTTAACGAGGGAAGCGTCGGATGTGCGCGGTTGAGAAACCGGCAATGAGCTAGGGTGATCGGCTCTCTTTTGTGCCCGAATCGGGTCACGGGACGGATGTCGCACTCTCTCGCAGCAGCGGTAATAAATAGATAAAGCGAGCTAGATATCCCTACACATGCTCTCTAGTAGTGGCATAAACAAACATATATGAAATTAAGCAAAATGCCAAGTAAGGAGCGAGGACGATACCTCCACGCGCTCGGCGTGGGAACGACGGACCCGGCCGAAACTCGTACTCCCAGGACAATTAATACACCATATTACAGCAAATGAATTACTACCCACTCCACGTAGGGAGGTAAAGGACTACACAATGGGGTCCGGGAGGACCGAATTCGGGTTGACGGGCGGCTTCTCGCGTCTCTTCGGCAGCACCCGAACTAGTGACGGTGGGGCCCACGTGATGTCCGGAGGGGTCGAGTGGGACCCGGTGACACCGCTGTAGTGGGGACACTTAGAGAAGCGTTCCCCGGGCTGGCGGCATGCTGGTTCGCCGGCCGGGGGCCGGGCGGCTCCGATCGGCACCGGTCGGAATAACCGGCCACGGACCTGCCGGTTCTGTTTTCCGGCGCGCGCTCTGGCGAGAACGGACGCTGCGATCAACCCCGACGTCGGAATGGGACGAAACTGGCGCCGTTGGAAAGAGGCTTCGAAGAGCTTCAACCCAAGGTGATTACAGAAAAATAATCAAGCATGTACGTCTGATTGGCGAATTTTGAAGGTTGCAATTGTACAGTGTCTGAGCTCTCAGACTAGCAGGGAACTTTCCTGTGGATTGCCTTTGACTGATATGAAGACCTTGGATTCAGACTTCGACTTGCTCATAAAAGTTGTAGGAAATCAAGTAAGGAAACCAGGACTATTTTTGGATCTTGATTTGGAGGTGGTGATGATTTGTTCTGATTTTTGAAGTGGAGGGTGGTCGGATCTTGGATCTGACTGACAACACTGTAGCTGAGGTAGAACACGAATTTCTAAAAATAGATAGAAGCTGATAAATAATTAAGAAAATTGGTGGATGTAGGGGGTGATGGACAGAACTCCCAGTAAAATTGGGAGGGTTTGGACAAATCAAAAAGATGGCCGGAGGTGGGAAACACAGGGCTACTGTCACTGTAGACAGAGACAAAACAGAACTAGGAATGAAAGATGCACGAAAATGGGAAAATACTAAACGATGGAATTTGGGTGTGAAAATTTAGGTGGAGCTTGGGATACAAGGGAAGAACACACTATAAAAATTGAAGACCACGAAGAGGCCGTGGCTGATAGCAGGAATTTCGGGAAGAGACCTCTGTCTAGTAGGACAGAACACCAAGAACGGTTTCGCGGCGGCTCGAAGGCAGCACGAACGGCGGCGGCGGCGGCACAGACGATCACCGGAGATAAAGGGGAGGGGATAGGAGGTAGAAACACTCTAGAACTTGAGGTTGGAGGAGAGGAACCTGAGGCAGAGAGGGGGGGCTCAAGAACACTCTTGATTTTCCAACAATTTTCTCTTCATTAATGCTAACAAATGGAAAATACAACCCTTTTATATGCCATGTGTCAAATCTAATCTACACCATTAGATCTAGGGGTGGGGAATGGAGGGCCTAGATTGGATGTGAATAACACACAAAAATTAGTAAAATATTAAGGGGAGAGGGGCGCCCCCTTGACCATGGTTAATGGGGTTGAATGGGTAGGTGAGGTAGGTAACCCACCTTGGACTAATTAAGCCACTTGTCTCCCGTGTGGTCAAATGGCATTCAACCCTTCTAGATGGCCACCTAGGATGGTTGACCAGCCCCACATGGATGACATGGACCAATGGGAAAGGGCTGGGGGGCCCCTTGCTGGTCCTACTGACAAATTACATAGAAACCCACACAATCCGTGGGAATGACGCATTGGCTTACAAAGCCGTACAATTGCGTACATACTTTCCCAAGGATATAAACACAAACTAAAAGGACATAAATACAAAATAAAAAGTACATGCTCGGCGTCGATTCCCATCAATAACACAAGCCCTGAGCATGTCTTCTACCACTTGATTCGTTCTTTCTGTCTGAGCATCAGTTTGTGGATGAAAGGTTGTGCTGAAATTCAATCTAATCCCTAGTGACTGTTGTAGACCCTTCCAAAACTGTGATGTGAATCGAGGATCTCTATCAGATATAATAGTGACTGGGACACTATGTAATTTAACAATCTCTCTTATGTATAATGCTGCCAGGATATCTACAGACCATCGACTTTTGATTGGTATGAAATGTGCAGATTTAGTTAATCGGTCTATGATTACCCATATACCATCGTGTCCACCTCTTGTCTTAGGTAACCCCATAATGAAGTCCATCCCTATACTCTCCCACTTCAATTCGAGAATATTCAAGGGATGCAGTTTACCTACGGGTCTAAAATACTCTGCCTTTACTTGTTGACAAGTGAGACAGCGAGACACGAAATCAGCTATTTCTCTCTTCATGTTGGGCCACCAGAAATTTCTTTTGAGATCCTGATACATTTTTGTACCACCTAGGTGAATGGTATACCTGGACTTATGTGCTTCATCTAGAATTAATTTCTTTGTCTCCTCATGATCCGGTACACATACTCGTCCTTTAAATAGTAGTCTCCCATCATCAGTAATAGAGAAATCCGTCATTTGTTCAATATTAGCCTTAATCTCCAATAATATCGGATCATCATTATGTAGCTTGACCAGATCCTCTATCAATGTAGGTTGAGCTTGGATATTAGATATGAAACAACCCTCCTTCCTGTCAATATCTAAGTTCAACTAAGCAAATTGAAGAATAAGATTAGTCATACTAATCATGAGACTTGATAACATACCCATTGGTTTTCTGCTGAGTGCATCCGCAACAGCATTAGCCTTGCCATGATGATATTGAATAGAAAAATCAAAGTCCTTGAGATATTCTAACCATCTCTCTGTCTCATATTTAGCTCTTTCTGAGAGAACAAGTATTTCAAGCTTTTGTGATCCGAGTAGACCGTGAACTTTTCTCCATAAAGATAATGACGCCAAATTTTCAAAGCGAAAATAACCGCTGCTAGTTCTAAATCATGCACAGGGTAATTTTCTCCGTGACACTTCAATTGTCTAGAAGAATAACAGATTACTCTTTCATTTTACATGAGGACACACCCTAAGCCAATACCTGATACATCCGTATATACTTCGAATCCACCACCTTCCACCGGTAGTGATAGAATAGGAGCTATAGTAAGATGATTCTTAAGAGTTTGAAAACTCTTCTCACATTCCTCTGACCAGACAAAGAGATTTTCTTTTCTCGTGAGTCTAGTTAAAGAAACTGCAATTTTTGAAAAATCTTTAATGAATCTTCTATAATAACTAGCTAGACCCATAAAACTTCGTACTTCTGATACGGTCGTTGGCCGGTTCCAATTCTTGACAGCTTCTACCTTAGAAGGATCCACGACGATATCTTCTTTTGAAATAATGTGGCCTAGGAATGAAACTTCCTTGAGCCAGAATTCACACTTGTTTAGCTTGGCGTAGAGTTTAGCTAGGTTCTCTAAGTGTTTGCAAAGCTATCTTCAGATGTTATTCATGTTCTTTCTTTATCTTGGAATATATCAAGATGTCATCGATGAAGACGATGATGAATTGGTCCAGATATGGCTGGAAGACATTGTTCATAAGTTGCATGAATGCTGCTGGGGCATTTGTTAACCCGAACGACATTACCATGAATTCATAGTGGCCATAACGACTTCGAAAAGTCAATTTATAAATGTCATCTTCTTTAATTCTAAGCTGATGATAACCTGATCTGAGGTCTATCTTAGAAAAATATTCTGCTCCTGAAAGCTGATCGAAGAGTTCATCAATACGCGGCAACGGATACTTATTTTTGATTGTAAGTTGATTCAGTCGCCGGTAATCGATGCATAGCCTGAGAGAGCCATCCTTCTTTTTGACAAATAGAACCGGCACACCCCAAGGGGATGTGATAGGTCTGATAAAGCCCTTATCTAGTAGTTCCTGCAACTACTTCTTTAGTTCTTTGAGTTCTGTGGGGGACATCCTATAAGGGGCTATAGAAACAGGTGCTGCTCCTGGAATGAGTTCAATAGTGAAGTTTACTTCCCTCTCGGGTGATAAACTGGGTAATTCGGATGGGAACTCATTTACAATAGGAATGTCTGCTAAGATAATCTCCTTAGATTCGGTAACAATGACAGAAGCAAGAAAAGCTTCACATCCTTGCGAGATAAGTTTGCAAGCGTGAAGAGAAGATATGATAGTATGATGCTTCTTGTACTTAATGCCAAGGAAGGAAAATCTTGGAAGACCGGGTTTTCGAAAGGATATAATTCTATTGTGGCAATTGATATAAGCATCATGATCTACAAGTCAATCTACCCCTAAAATGGCATCATAACCTTTCATGTCAAGGCATACTAAGTTTACGGGGAGATTATGACCTTCTACTTTCACTTCGCTATCAGAATAATAGTCGGTAAGCTTTGTTCCAGAACCTAAGGGGGTGGAAATAGCGAGATCTGAAGGTAAGGGGACTGATGCAATTGATACTATTTTTGCAAAAGTAGTGGAGATAAAAGAATGAGAGGCACCAGTGTCAAATAGCACAAATGCAGGACGAGAATAAATTTGAAGAGTACCTTCCATAAAACCACCATCCATGGGCGCTTCCTCTTCTTCTAAAATGGCATTGAGGCGAACCTGCCTCCTACGTCCTCCACCAGACGATTGGTCTTTCATAAGGGGCCAATCTGGCATGCGATGCTCCCTGCTTCCACAACGTAAACAAGCGTCGAGGTGCTTCCAGCATTCCTCAGCCGAATGGCCGAATTTTTTACAAAACGTGCAAGCTGTAGCAACTTGCTCCTTCTCCTCATTGACTTTCTTTTGCATATGGGAACTTCCACCATTCCCATTCCTGGATCTTTTCTTACTATCACGGCTTTTGTAGGGCTCCGTGATGCTGAACTTTTCTTTCTTATAACGCCGATCTGAGCGTCGACTGGACTCTTCTCCTTTCCCTTTTAATTTTTTGACCTTCTCTAAGGTCCTTTCACACAAATACGCTCGTTGAACCATTTCCGCATAAGTACGGATGTTTTGGGTCCTGAGCTGCTGAATGAAACTGGGCCGTAACCTGTCCATGAACCGATTTGCCTTCAATAAATCGGTGCTGATAAGATGCGGTGCGTAAGGTGCAAGCCTTGAGAATTGCAGTTCATATTCGGTAATCGTCATCATTCCTTGTCGAAGAGCGGCGAACTCCATAGCCTTTCTCTCTTTTACGTGCTCAGAAAAGTACTTGGCACGGAATAGGGTAAGAAAACCGTCCCAGGTATGAGGTGCATCGGCCGGAGGTGCCGGAACCGACTTCCACCATGTGCGGGCATCTTTGTTAAGTTGAAAGGTTACGAGACGCACCTTCTCCTGATCGGTGCATTGGATAACATCAAAGATACGATTCATTTCGTCTATCTAGTTCTCTGCCTCGTCAGGATTAGAAGAACCGAAGAAACGCAGAGGGTTTAAGCTCCGAAAGTTGCGATGCAAATCACCAGCCCTTGCTCATGCGCCAACTTGTGCCATGGTTTGTAATGCCCGAGTGAGACCAGCAACCGTTTGCTGCATGCCATCCTAATTTACGCGATGAGCCATGGTAATAATAGGGTACCTGAGGGAAAAATAACAACTTGTTATTTCTCGTGAGACTGGAAGGAAAAATCAATCTTAAAACTAATTAACTATCTCATCTCGGGTTCTACCCAATTCTCACATGGGTGTGAAAATTTCTTCCTTAGTTCATAGGTAGGGGTCCTTAAACCTTAGACTTATCCTATGACATGACCATTGTTCCTAAGTCCTGAGACTTAGGCTCTGATACCAACATAACTGTCACGTCCCGAGCCTTTACGACAGCGGAAGACTCGCTCGAGAAACGGGAACAGCCGGCATGGTAAGCCTCTTGCAAGCAAGAATGATTAGAGCACGAGACAATCACACACATAAATGTAATTACACATTATTTTAATCAAACTCCAACTTATTTCATTGATAATCAATATTCAAATACAACAACTTTCAACTTCTTTCAACCTATCAGACTCAAGAAATAGGAAAATTACAGAGACCCGATCTAAACAATATAGACTTTCCTAAGTCTTCACTCTCATCTTGACAACACTTTCATTCACTCTCGATCCCGCTACTTGTATAGCCCGAATGTGAATTCGAATCACTTTCATTTCCTAAAAAGAATGGAAATAGGTAATGAGCACACTTGCCCAGTAGGTATCTTCGCATCAACATGAAAGCATCATTAAAGTAATTAACATTTTAGCTCTAAAGAAATAAGGTAAAATCATGCAAATGTGATCAATCACGCGGTTAAACCAAAGTAACAAGATGATCATGTAAGATAGAATGAGAGCAAGAATGAACTAGCAAGAATGTAACAAGAACATGTTATTGGCCTTTCATGACGAAGAATGCATCGAGAATGTACTAGCAATGCCACATAATCATCACTCCAGTATCTTTTGCTTATCAGCAAGTGCTTCGTGAATTTTTGTGGAATATCAAGCAAGAAAGTCATGTCGTGCCGTATCGTGGATCTTCACTTATTTATAGAGAAAGTACTCCCAGCGCAATGCGACGCCAGTAGCATCATACCCCGTGGTTTACAATAGTATGTTTCCAACAATCAGCCGAGGGGACTAGCATAGAGCCCTTGAACACAATCAGTGCTCGATCGCATCTTCAAGTATAAATCAAGCTACTTCCACGCATGAAACAATAAAGTATGGCCAAGAATATATAATTCAATAAGTTCATGATAACGCTATTCAACGAATGAACGCTTCAATTTAATAATGCGAGAGTCAAGAATGACTTAAATAAGGTTATGCTTATGGAAATAAATCGGTAGCATAACGGTACATTTCTTTAACTTCCATTCATTATATTAAGTTTCTTGATCAATATGATAAGTCCTAGACCATTATCAAGCCATCTAGGAACTTTATAATATCAACCCTTGGGTCAAACCTCGGGTTAACTAGCTCAAGCATTGTGACGGTCAAGTACTGGGCCGTTACACTCATGTGACGCACCAGTAGTGGGCCGTTACATTAGTCTGAATCCAGAAATAGCAAAATAGACTTAGTGAAATGTGACGATCGTATATTGGGCCGTTAGATGCTCCTAACGGTCCAGTATAGATCCGTTACATTGCTAGAACCAGAAACATCGATAGTGTAATCTACTGAATGGGCTTTAATGGTACAACTAACTCGGCGTCTTAGTGGGAATCTCAGGCTCGCAGAGAATTACGGAGGCCTTGAAACAAGATTTCCTATTCTATTGGAAGGAATATCCAATAGAGAGGTCCTCATGTCCAAGAATAATATTCTTATAGTGCAAAGTGTAAACTAATGGACAACATACCGGAATATGTGCCATGTACTTAAAGAAATGACTCTATAGATAGAGAGAGAATATGTAGCAACGTTAAACCAAGATAAACTCCATCAATACATCTTTGAAAACCATGATTTAGATACAAAATTATAGAATTTTGGCACATGAAATTAACATAACTTAAAATTACTCAAGGCACCTTAATCATGCACTTTTGATTATGAATCAGTAACTAAACTTAGAGTCATGATAACAGGCCCAAACTTAGCAATCTAAGCTTATTTATAGGTAAACTTTAACTGGTTATCATTCCGTATCGGGCTAACAGAACACAGTGTCTCACGGTCTACGATAGGCGCGTTACAGTCTTGTGACAGTTTATCGTAGGGCCGTTACAGTAGTCTAACGCTCCTATTAAGATGCGTCAGAGACCACAAAGTAATTAAGATACAGCAGAGGTTGTGACGGCTTATCGTAAGGCCGTTAGATCATTGTAACGGTCTTACCTTGATGCGTTAGATCGTCTGCTGGTAGTAAAATAAAGTAAAGGTTTATGAAAACATAACATGCCTGGAAATCAAAATACTACAACTGTTCTAGACATGATAAATGAAGTATAGGCCAACTACATGCATGGGTTTTAGTGAATAGACAAGATAATATCTTTTATTTTCCATTAGGGCTAAGAGACGCATGTATGTATAGAACTATTAAAACATGAAATTTATGATCTATCATGCATGAAATCAATCCAAACCAGAGGGCTTTTATCCCTAACAAGATGTTTTTACCAATCATGAGATGACCTACCTCTTAACTAGTCTTTAAGCTTCTAATTTGAGTCTAAAAATCGTGCCCTGGTTCTCCTTTTCTAGTGATTTTCTAGCAATTTCCTGCTACTCTAACTCCACGACCTCTTAACCTAAAGATGTGAAATTTTGAGGGTAAAAAGATGAAACTAAGGTGAACAAAAAGTTCTAAAGGATTGAGCCCTAATTACCTTGTTTAGACCTCCTAATCTCTTGATCTTCAGGGGACTTGCGTTTAGTTTCCTGGATTATTATGGTCGAACCAGCAACTTTGGAAGCTTCAATCTCCTTGGTTGCTTGATCTCCTAGCATGAAATTTAGAGAACTATTAGTCTAAAGTATACTAAACAAGATCTTCTAAAGAACTTACCCGAAATTATGAGTCCGTACCTTGTTTCTTCACGAGCCAAAAGTAAGGGTCGCTCAATTCAGAACTAGGTCCTATTTATAGAGTTTTGGCTAGGGTTTGAAGATTAGATCGATTCTAAAGTCCTTAATTTGCCAGAACCTAATCCCTAAGAGTCCTTAGTAATGTTATAAACTCTCCCAAGTCTATCTCTTGCAGATAGGATCCCAAAGTTCCAATCTTTTTGCTCGTTCTTTCATTCACGGAACTATCAGAGTGTAACGCATCAGTCTAGGTGCGTTACATGCATGTGGCGGTCGTACGATAGACCGTTACATCCAACGTGTGCAGAATTTTAAATTAATAAAACTCTTTTATTCATTTATCCAATATAATTATCTATAAAAATAGTTTTTATCCTTAAAATACGTGAATAGGTTAAATAACCTTCTAGAATATGGGCCAAACTTAATGGGCTTGGTCCTTAAACCTTCTGGATTTTATTTAAATATGCTAGGTTAATTATTTAACACAATTGGGCCTTATAATGACTTATTAATCTAATAATTCATTTATTAATCTATTTAGCCCTTATAAATTCCTAATAAATTCCAAAAAATTCTATAAATAATCTAGAAATTATTACATAAATTCTGGGGCACTACAGTGTAGGTCTAAGTGGGGCCTTTGTCTATTTCCAAAGGCCTTCATGATAAGGATTTTATGATTTATTGATGGTTCGATAATTGCCGACTGTGAGATCGGGATGTACTTCTGTTGCCGTTAGGAGTAGTTTTGAGAGCCGAGGTTCTATCGGCTGCTGTGTTTTTATTCAGCAGTACAACTTTTCCTCTCTTTACTTTTATTGTTGCTACTCCTATTACTGTTGTTATATTATTTATTGCTGTTGTTTACCACTGTTATTTTATGGTAGAGATCCGCGGGACCCTTACTGAGCCAATGAGATGAGGCTCACCCCTGTCTTTTCAGGTGTAGCGGTTCCTCCTAGTGGTTCGGAGGTGCAGTTCAGTGGTTCTTAGTGCCAACTTCGCCAGAGTCGGGGGCATACCCGACGTTGAGTACGTTTCTTTTCCTGTAGACTGTACTTAGTTGGATTGGACTCTGTTATTAGTTGTTATAGTTAATTTATTAATTGAAAATATAATTTATTTTTGTTAATTTAACAATCCTGGTCAGTTGTTTCCTGCATTTATTTTAAATTTCAATGTACTTTCACATACATTTCCAACCCTTCCGAGCTTTCCCGCTCGTGGGTGACCTCTCAGGATCCAAGTGGTATCGGGTTTACCCGATATCCAGGTTCTGGGTCATTACATAAGGAGCCTCACCAGACACTAAGCAAGCAGTAAGGAGGCAGCGAGCATAGCACCGAAGATGAAGAGTGCAGAGGTGCCATTTTAGGTACCTCTTGCCCTTCTTAAAGTCTCCAGAGAATGGCGTGTCCACCTTGTTCTGACAAGCGAATGGTCGAAAGCTCAACCGCCGCAGTCATGCACTCGGTAGGAAAACCAAGGTCGCGCTAATGGTTGCTCCGTTCTATTTCTCAACTCATGAAAATGACACCATCATGATCACAGTGACATCACCCAACACGCAAGGGAACCGTCTTGTGCATCAAGAAAATCTGTAGTGTAACGACCCAAGATCCAGATATCGAGAAAAGCCCGATACCATTCGAATCCTGGCCCGCCACGCACGAATCGGGAGGGTTCGGAAGGGCTAAAAGGAGTGTGGAGGTACAAAGAAATAGGAAATAAAGTAAGAAAAATCATTAATTAACAAAAATAATTAGACAACTACAACAACAGAGTCTAGTCCAACAGAAAGTACAGTCTAAAGCAGTAAAACGTACCACATGCCAAGTGAACACTCGGCTCGACGAGCTGGCAACTAAGAACCACCGAACATCACCCTCAAACTTCGAGGAAGAATCGCAGCACCTGAAAAGCAGGGGTGAGCCTCTTGTCACTGGCTCAGTAGGGATCCCGCGGAACCCCAATCGAGAACAACGGTGGTAACGGAAAGGAAAACAGCTACAACTACAGCAGGAACAGCGAACCGGTGGCCGGTCGAAACTCGGCACTACAACTACCCCTACTGTACTGGTCAAACAGAAAGAGAAATCCTGATCTCACAATCGGGAACTGGACCACTCTAACACCAGGCCTACCAAGGACACACTCACGGCAGCTCCGCCGTGAAGGCCTGTCCTCCCAGACAAGGCCAACCTGGACCATGCTATCCAAGGTAGGGTCACGACCACGCTGTCGTGAACACGATTCTAACAAGACGCAACCTCGATGAAGCCACTGGCACCCTGGCCACTACCTCAGAAACACCGGACGGTCCAGAAAATCACGTCTCGCAGACGGGAAATGAAACCAGAACAGGAGAGTCACGTCTCACGTGACAGGAGTACATGCCCACTAGAAGCAAGGCCGGATGCGTCCACTGACGACTTAGTCCACAGCCTCAGGTGTCCCGCTGCAACGCCCCAGGCGGAGACAAAGACACCGTACAAGTAACCACATAACAAGGGTCTAGTCGGGGTCGTGCTCGTCAGCACGCGTCCGAAGTCCCCGACCACGTGTGCACACACTGACTGACTGCGCTAAGTCAGGCCCTCTAGCTGGTATTCCTACCGGCCCGGACTCGAGCCGCCACAGTGGGAGGCCCGACGGCAACCAGCCTAAAGCCGTCTCTCTTGGGTAAAGCCTCGCCACCACTCCCTGGTGGGACCACACGCGTGTCGGAAGGCTATGACTAGTGGGGAGTCACTAATGTGACCACTCTTCGAGGAGAAACTCCAAAAATCAAGCACGCACCCTACGCGAAAGTCGCGAAGAACCAAGTGGCGCCGAGCCACTGGACTCTAGGCAGTCCTCTAGACTCACTAACTCTAACGGTCCTTGAGTCACAAGACTCGGGGTCAAGACCGTTGCACCGGACGGCCCTATGCCGTCAATTTGCCCAACCCTAGGGTCAGAAACCTCGGCACGATGACTCACGAGGCAGTTCACAACCGCCGAGACCATTCTCTCGAAAAGGGAACTGAAAAACCCTCCAGTCTCAGGCTGGGTAATTGGACTAACAGTCCACAGGCCACACACGGCCCACGCGGAAAGCACAGAAGTACGGTTCCCAAGGTAGCTCACAAGCCGCCACGCTGATTCCCCTATCCCAGGAAAAGTGAAAAACCTCCAGCCCCAGGGTGGATGACTAGACTCGCAGTCCCAGGCCTTACACACGGCCCACTCAGAAACCGCTTTCCGGAAGAACTCACAACGTGCGGGGAAGCCCCCACCGCACTCAAGCTGATACACGGTGACTAAATCTAGCATAACATGGAAGCCTGAAACACATGGGGTTACCCGGATCCCCAAAACCCATGGGCATGCTAATCAAGGTAATGCGGTACCTCTAGACACTCAAAAAAATAAGGTCACAAAACCAACGGGGTGTCCGGGACACTCACGAGGTCAAAGGTCAATCACTGGGTCACAACCGGGTCGATTGGAGACCACCACGACGCTAAACAGACATAGCGAACACAAAAAACCGCCTAGCGGTCTACCCCTGGACCGTTAGGGAGCCTAGTGGTCAACCCCTGGACCGCTAAGCCCCTAGAACACACGAACCCCTAGCGGTCACTTCTCGAACAACTAGGCAGGGTGGCGGTCTTTTGCCTGACCGCTAGGTGATGCCTAGCGGTCTGTCGCGAGACCGCTACCCCACCGACCTCTAATCGACTAAAACAGAAAATGGTCTAACCCTGACCGCTACCACGAGCCTGGCGGTCTACACCTAGACCGCTAAACCCCTCAGGCGGTCTATCGCACGACCGCTAAACCAACCGACATAGGGGGACCCTTGGCAGTTGATGCGCTCGACAGTCGTCGTTTAAAAATGTCGTGCCACACAAATTTCAAAATTTATAACCGCACTCACTCACTCGATTGATTTTGAAATACGAGTACAGTGGTGAATACGGGTCGATCCCATGGGGAGAGAATATTTGATTTTAGCTCATGTTGGAAATACCCTTATGTTTGGAAAAGTAAATTTTGTATTTTGGAGTGCGATTATCACTAAAGGAAATGAAATTACAACTTTAAATGACAAGAGATAAGTAAAGGAAATTTAGCCAATTAATTGAAGAATGCCGTCGTTTCCATGCCGAGCCTTTGATGAAGATCGCTCCGCCTTGGAAGTCGACGCCATGAGATGATTGGAAGAAGACTTACCGCTTTGGGTATGTGTGATGAAACCGTGAAGAAAAGGTTTGGATTGAAATTGAAACAAAACACAAGTGGAAACACAAGTGGCAATTACAACAGAAATCTATTGAAATAGAAGTTTGGAAGGTAAAGAATAATTTGAAATCTAGAAGGAATTAGATAAAATGGAAAACATGAAAGTTGTAAAGAATGAAAAGATGAAGAACTTTTATGAAGAACACAGAAACAGAAAATGAAAGGAAGATAAGGAAAAACTTAAAAACTATGACCTATTGGTTCGGATGAACAGTAATTGACAGAAAAATAGCACCTTGAAAAATTAATTCTAGAGCTCAAACAAAGAGGAATTTGACAAAGTGTAAGAAGAATAAAACTTAGATCTACAAGAGAGGAACAACTCTTATGAAGAACTCAGAGTTATTTGAGGACTAGAAAGACTTCAAAATGAAGAAATGGAAGAATGTATCACCATGGATGAACAGTAAATGCACAGGACAGCACTTAAGAAAATGGGTATTAACTCTATGAATTTGGACGATGTTGAAGAAATGCTAAACAGAGAAGTTAAAGAACACTTGAAAACGAACAACGTTCATGAAGACAAGAATTTGAAATGGGGATCACAACAATAAGTAATTGAACCAAGAATAGACTGAATGCTTAAAAAGAACCTTGCATTAATATCAAATCAACTTACAAAGGTGACACCAAAAGCTTGTAAAACATCAAGATCCAACCCTCCTATGGAGCTCTACTAAGACTTACAATGAAGAACTTCAAGAATACAATGGAAAATCTCTATGCTATCTCTCCTTCTAACTATCCCTAACAACTAACTAGTTCCCTTACACATGAAGGCCTTTTATATAGGGCAACACATAACACCCCCTCTCATGTGAAACAACTCAAGTGCACCTAATTTTGACCTAAATTGGTAGGCTGGAATGTGCTGCACATTTTGCCAATTTTTTCTGATTTTTTTCGGATTTTTCTGGTATTTTTTTGGCCTTCTTTTCCTTCTCTCTCTCTTTCTCTCTCATTTTCTCTCTGCCGGCGCGTTGCGCCGACCGGCCGACCGGGTTAGGGGGCCGGCGCCGTGGGCCCGCTGTGCGCCGAACCCCGCCTGTGGTCGCCGCGTGTCACACGCGGCGCACGCGCCCGCGCTCCCCCTTCGCCACGAGTCGCCCGAAGCCCGCCACGCGTCGCCTCTGCTCCGCCTTCTCGTGGCCCGAACCCCCCCCCCCCGCCTTCGCGTCGCTCCTCGCCTGCCACGACCCCCGCCCCCTTCGCCCCTTCGCCGACCTCGTCGCCCGTGCCAATGGCGCGGGCGGCGAAGGCGGGAAGGGGGGGCGGCGGTTTTAAACTCTTTTTTTATTATATATATATAATATATATATATATATATATATATATATATCTAGTATATATATCGTTTAGAAAATTCTAAAAAATAGTAAATAATTTTATTTTTTTTTTCTATTTGTTTTCTTTTCTTTTTGAACAACTTCCTGGGCTTTTGGCCCATTTTCACATATAACTTTTATTTTCTGTTTTTTCTTTTTCTTGGAGTTTTCCTCGTATTACGTGTCTGCATAAATACATAAAAATTATGATTAAAATTTATTTAATTTCAAAAAATTAAATATTTGATTCAAAATTAACAGTAAGTGTGAGAAGTGTATATTGATCATAATGTAAGCTCATAAAAATGTGAATAATTATGAATTAAAAAGGAAAAATACACACTTATCACACCCCCCAACTTACTCATTGCTAGTCCCTTAGCAATGCAATTAATGAAGAATTTCAGGACCAACAAGAGTTAAAATTATCCATGCCTCATTGCTAGATCATCTTTCATAGAGTCAACTAAAGATCAGGAATCTGGAATAATTACCACCGACTAGCCTTAAGAACATGATCAAGAATTCTAATCAAAATTCAGTAGCACTTGTGCAAGTGGAATACTAAATTCACAGTAGAGACAATTGCATCCTCCAGTTGCTATTCCGAACAAATACCTTTCAATTCTACACTTCTTAATCAGAGCTTTAAGCATAATAGCTTTTTATCTGCCTTATTTCATTTGTCCCTTTTGGGATCTCTTTTCCTTTTTTTTTCTTTTTCTCTTCTTTTTTTTATACACACATGATGCTGCACTATCCGTCACTGTTTTACGCGAACCTCAACACGTCTTAGGTGAAGTAGGCCCGGTGCCACAGATCAAAGTTCCCTTTTCCTTTTGACGCGAACCTCAACACGTCTTAAGTGAAGTAGGCCCGGTTACTCAGAATCGGAGCATTTTTCATGGTGTGTGTTTTTTTTTCTCATACTTTTGTATGGCAGAAAGCTTCTAACAGATCTCTTCTTCAGAAAATGCAGAATATCAGACAGTCTGTCTAAAATAACAGAAGGCGTGTCCTTCTTGTTTCATTAGCGTGCAACGTGATTTTATTTTTCGAAAGTGCATATGAACTTTAAAGAGATTTTTAAATCAATTTTCCACGGCTAGAGTAAAAAAATTATCCATCATCCTTTTCCCTAATCGTTGCCATTCCAGAATCACTTTTCATGAGACATGAATCAGAAGACTCCAAATGGGGAAAATTGTTATTTAGCGGGACAAGACAAGAGAGCAAAAAAAATTTTTTATCTCCCCCCCCAACTTAAATGACATTGTCCTCAATGGCAGATGCAGTAGAAAGCTTAGAGAACAGGTAAACAGATAATATAGTTGGGATGGAAAGATACAACCTGATGGGTGGGGCGAAATGATGAAGGCTCCTTCTCCGCATGGCCGATCAACTAAAACACACACTCAAGCAAAACGTCAAATCATAAAACCTTGGATTCCCTCCCAGAAGCCATTGCTTAGCACAGAAGGAAGGGAACTTACCGTGTCCATGAGTTACAAAGGGAATCGACTATGGATTTCATCATGGGTCACGGATCCAGAGTTTCCGCATAAATGTCCCCTTATTTCATGTGTTTGCGAAAAGCAGTCACAACGGGACAATGAACACATGGAATCTTTGGGCCAGAAAGTCAATAAAGCATGCCTCCGGCTCGGTCACTCCACATGGTAGAGTGGGTGCGAGAGTAAAGGGAGGAGGACTTGTCGCCAAGGCTGTTGCTAAAGGTGACGAGGACAGATGCCGATCACCGTCTCTCCAATCCTATAAATACCACCCTTTCCTCTTATCTTCGGTACATCGAAGGCTTGAGAGTAGAGTTGAGGAGTGAAAGGTGGGAAAGGGAAGTAGTGAGTGTTGCTCAACTGTCAGAATGGAGGGTGAATCGAGCGTCAGAGCAGAAGGTGAGTCCTCTCGCTCCTCGAAGAGGAGCAGATCGGGCAGCAGTGCCAGGAGATTCTTAGAAGTTGAAGGACAATCGAGGGAGAGGACCCTATCACAACTTGTAAGTGGCTCTTTGCATTCCTTACTTCATGCTTTCGTCTTCGTTCTTTCCATTGCAAAGCTCCATTTCTCACTTCATCTGTATGTGCAGACTGTGATGAGATCGCACATATCGTGGGAGCTGGTAGTGGCGGCCTATCGAGGTCTCCCGGCCTTTCAGAAGGCAAGGTTAGACGTGATGGGGTTCGGGGCCTTTCTGAGAATCGAGCCGATCAAGCTCGACCTTGCCCTGATTCAAGCATTACGTGAAAGATGGGATCCGGCAAGTCGAGCATTTCTGATGCCGTGGGGGCACATGGTACCCAGCCTAGAAGACATGGTCCGGATTACGGGCCTCAAAGTAGACGGAGAAGCAGTGACTGGCGTTACTTATGCAGACTACCGAGAAGGTGCCCACAAGCTATTGGGGATGGACTTAGATGGTCGGAAAAATAGGTCAATAGCTAAAGCATCTATCATGGAAGCATTAGGGCTTACTGACATGCGTCCGCGTGATGATGAATCCCTTGAAGAATTTATGGAAAGGGCAGAAAGGGGCGCTCGTGCGGTATATTGTGTAGATACCAGCAACTGGGAGAGGACTAACATGGATCTTAGAAGGTTCCTCCTCTTTCTTTTGGGCAAATTGTTGTTGGGCTCCAAGGGAGACAGTATCCACTGTCGCTTCTTAGAGCTGCTTGTAGACCTGGAGAGAGTAGGACAATACGCCTGGGGCGCTGCCGTATTGGCTCATCTGTTTACAGGTTTGTCACAAAGGGTAGACTGAGAGATGACACTCAGTGGGTTTACGCCCTTCATCCAGGTAAAGAATGTTTTCGTTGTTTTGTTTTATGCCCTTTTTTCTTGATTTTGTTGATATTAATGACCCATGATGGTGTAGCTATGGAGCTACTATTACCTTCCAATGGGGAGAGCTCGTCACTACCGGCCAATGACGGTCCCGCTTGCTAGACGGTGGCAACCCATCATGAGTACAGCACCTCTATCCTATCAACTGATGGCGGTAAGGCGGGAGTTGCAAGAGTTCCCTGCAGCGATGGTATGATACCTTTTTCTCCCGTTTCTTTGGTTTGTTTTGTTTTATCATCGTTTTTTTTTAGCTAACCAAGAAGATGCGTACAACCCATCAAAGGTGAATTGGAGGCCTTTCTCGAACATGGTCGATGTTGACCAGCCGTGGGTAATTGGAAGCCGCGCCCGATTCGGACGGGACCTCTGGCTCCATTGCTTGAATGAAATCGAGCCCCTCAGACTGAGATTAGCTATGAGGACCCTAGGGCTGGCCCAGGAATGGGTAGATATGACCATATCTCCCAGCGTCGGAAAGCAGACGCGTGGACCGGCAACCTGTGTCGATTGGAGGGTGCGCTTCCCCGAACAATATGAAGACTGGCAAAGGGGTGGCACGCTCGTGGAATCTGAAGCACAAGACTGCGAGAATTACCTACGCCTCTATAGGGCAATGTATGCAGAGAGGCTCCAGCCTGGAGGGCTTATAGAGGTTAAGAAACCATGTTTTTGTCTTTTTCATTTCTTTCATTGGTTTGTTTTTGATTTTTTTTTTGTTTGTGTGAACTCATAATTCATAACCTGTAGGATGCCCGTGATACCATAATAATGAACTTACGAGCTCGCCTGGCGGTCACTGAGCAAGAGTTGAGTGACACCCGAGCGGCTCTCGGTTCATCAGTAAGTGTTTTGTATACACCCCAGGTATGATTTGAGATTCACGACGCTATCCACTTAATGTCATCTCATATGTGTTACAGCGTGCCCAGCTCGATGCAGTTTCATCTGCGATTGGGGCAGATGGTGTTTCTTCCAGTTTATGGATTCCTACTTCAGAACTGGATCAACTCCACGAGCAGCTCGCTCATGCCACACAACGGGCTGCGGAGGCAGAAGGGATGCTTTCTGCACAGGTGAGGGTGTCACTATTTAAAATCCCTTGTGCAAGCATTGTTATTTGCCTGAGATGAAATGTATGGCAGGAGAAGGAAACACAGAAACACAGGAGGCACTTGCGCATGCCACCCAGATGGAAGCTCGAATAACTGAGCTGGAGAAGGAACTACAGCGTCGTCCTGATGAGGACTCTTCTAGGGATGCTGTGGAGCTGAGGATCACTCTTCAGCTCGAGAGAGAAGACAGAGAGAGAGAACGGGCTGAAAGAGAAAGGGACAGGGACAGAGACAAAGCTAAGAGGTTGGCCGAGAAAGAGGAGAAGAAGGCCCTAGAGGCCCAAATATTTGAACTGAAGACCAGTCTCGGCCTTGCCGATCAATGGCTGAAGGATGGCGAGGAGCGCTATCGAAGAGTACGAGAGCGTGGCTTTCGTGTCAGTAGCTTCTTTGTGGCCCCCGCAGATCGGCGTCCTTAAACTTTGTAATCTTTGGTTGTTTGTTCCTGTTATTGAGAGTTTGAATAAAAATGTTTTTTGCTTGGTTCTCTCTTCTTTTTGGCCACTCAAATCTCTAAACACATCTAATTTCCCAAAACAATTGATTATCACACAGAATTTACTTAGGTTGTCTCCTAAGAAGCCATTTATTTGCACACCAAACTGTGAAGATGTTGGGCTGTCTCCCAAAAAGCGCTAAATTTAACGTCTTCAGCCAGACGCACTGTAGCTCAACAACTAACAAGTTGATTTTAAAATGAGCCACCAAAGAATTTTATCCTTGCCAAAATTGTCTTTTTCATGCCCTAAAGAAAACGAATGTGATTGGTGAGTGCAAGGGCAAAGCATGTATCGAGGTGGAGGCATCACAAACGGACCACCCCAATCAGAGAATAGAGGAGGAACATTGGGAAAAATCATGTCATCAATTATGAAATGTTCCTCCTTAGAGGCTATGGGATCATCATGTAGAGCAAGAGTAGACCAGTCGGTTGGAAGAACTTCAAAAGAATCACCGTGGTCAAGAATTGGCATAAGCTCTATCCTCTCCTCTAGATTGAAAGTATCATGCGGTACATTCAAATCATTCAATTCCTCATTTACCCCAACTTCATTATTCAAATAAATATTCAATTCTAGATCCATCTTCACTTCTTCTTCCTTCCCATCTTCAAGGATAATTTCATCAAAGTCGTGTACCATCTCCACTTCTTCTCCATTCCCATCTTCAAAGAGAAGTTCATCATGGTTGGGGAGAGACTTGTGATGAGGTTCAATATATTCATCCTCTTCCCCTAACTGAAGATCATCCACCTCTCTTGCATTTCCCTCATGTTGACAAGCAAGCACTGGCTCCTCAAATTCCTTTGTAGGAGGGGAAATATGATCATTCATCAGTTCATCACCGTCATGAATTTCATTGCCATCAAATTCTTCAATCTCCTCAAATTGTCTAGGTTCCTCATTCAAATCGTTTTGACAAGATCTCTCCATAATTCCTTCATCTTCTAAATTAAGATTAATCATAGGGTAATGCTCTTGGGGAATCATAGAGTGATCATAGTCAGTGGGAAGGACTTGATGAGGATTAGGTTCAGAGTAATCAAAGAATTGATTTCCCTCCATGATTTTGACTTCCTCAGTAAGCCTATTGATTTGCTGTTGGAGAAATTGACTGAGGAGAATGAATTGATCATCAGAGGTATTAGCTGAGGGTGGAAGAGATGAATAGTGAGGAGGGGAATGATTTGTATGTTGGGCTGGGTCATAATAGTCATCAGATGTTTTAGCCCAATTATGATTTTCATTATTCCCTTCTTCTCCCCCCAACTTAGACTCTTCATTATTTTCCTTGGTCAATACAATTTGGGATTTATTAGCGTCTCCCCAATTTTCCTGATATAGCTGCTCCATATTATCCTCATTATCAAAAATGATGGGAGAGTTGTTGAAGTGAGGATTGATGGATAGTTCATTCAAGCTGATATTATAATCATAATCAAGAAATTGATTTTCAAGATTTTCCGTGGTGAGGCTAGCATGTAGGTCCATTGCTAACTCTCTATCACGTTGATCAATTTGGGCTTGAATGATTTGGCTTTGAGCTTCAAGGGACTGCTGATTGGCCAAAATGAGTTGAGTCATTTGATTAAACCTATCCTCAAAATCAGACTTTGGAGGAGTTGAATAGGTGGGGTTGTACTCAGACTGTGATGGGTAATTAGAATAGAAATCAGCCTGATACTGAGGTGGTGAAGAGTAGATGGGTTGACCTTGAGAATGAGCTTGATTGTAAGGATCATTGGAATATGAAGCCCAATCTGCAAAGTGTGGGTTTGAAGGACTTTGAATGGGGTCTTGATAGGGTGCCCAAGAGGATGATTGTTGGTTTTCCCACCTAGGATATGGATTTGTGTGAGAGAAAGAGGTGGAAGAATTCGATGACAATTGATACGGCTCTTGGGTAAAAGATGAATTGTGAACCCCATTGTGGAAGAGTGAAGGAGTTTGATGATAAGGGGCAAATGAAGGATTGGAATTCAAATAGCCCACATAGTTGAACATGAAAGAATCTAGTAATGAGCCTGAATAAATTTAGATGTGGTAATGCAAACGACCCAAGAAAGAGTGATGGTTTTTTTTATGATTTTTTTTTTGTTTTGATTTTGTTGTGCTTTTATGCAAAAATAAACTAGTTAGCACACAGATTACCCTAATGACCTTGATGTGCCCTAGACCTACAAGTAGGGTTTCACAAAATGATTAACGTGAGACTTAAGTTTACCCTCAATATGACCACCAGCCAGGTAAGGGGTGGGGAAGTGGGAGGTTCCCCCTACTTTCGTAGGGACCTTATTATACCAAACCACTAACCCGCTTAAAGCGTTTGCTGTCCGACCGTCTTACCTTAGGCACTGGTTTTCATATGAGGATAAACCTAAATAACACAAGAATCACAGTGTGATCCTAGGGCCAACGTTTACTGACTTTTATTTATGGCGGAGGTCATGCGAAGATGCAAGAGAAATGTGGTTTGTGGGCTAAGGAAGGGTGATGAAATCCCCACCTTATCTTATTAGGGGTGTTGCCCTTAGAATATTTTGAAATGCAATGCACACCACAATTTCAAACAAGGGGTTCTTTATGCAAAATGAATGTCAGAATATGGTGAGTAGAACGTACCTTGCCCCTCGCAATCTTCAAAATGCAATACAGGAATTAAACAAAAAAAAAATTTATGCTAAATGATGCATGACCTAGAACATGTTGTGTGGTTTCTAATCTGGAAATGAAATTTTTTTTTTGTTGCAAGTATTTTTTTTCTTTTTTAATTAATGAACCTAACTAACCAGCACAACAATTTTTTGTTTTGATGTTTTATGATTTTTATTGAGTTTTGAAGAATTTTTCAAATTTTTGTAAAACTTTTTCAGAAATTGGAAAAGTAGAACATGTTTCTTGGTTTCAGCCCTTTAGGGATGCTTCCGAGCTTTTAATGAGGCTACATTTTCTGAGGATTTCAGGTCCGATCTTCCTCTTTCTTTGCTTTTCGAATTTTTTTCTTTTTCCTGCACAAGTAAAAAGAGCAAAATTAATATTCACATATATACACCAAACACAAGAATATCCAACTATCAACATAATTCACTCCCCGGCAACGGCGCCAAAAATTTGATGCGCTCGACAGTCGTCGTTTAAAAATGCCGTGCCACACAAATTTCAAAATTTATAACCGCACTCACTCACTCGATTGATTTTGAAATACGAGTACAGTGGTGAGTACGGGTCGATCCCACGGGGAGAGAATATTTGATTTTAGCTCCTGTTGGAAATACCCTTATGTTTGGAAAAGTAAATTTTGTATTTTGGAGTGCGATTATCACTAAAGGAAATGAAATTATAACTTTAAATGACAAGAGATAAGTAAAGGAAATTTAGCCAATTGATTGAAGAATGTCGTCGTCTGCCGAGCCTTTGATGAAGATCGCTCCGCCTTGGAAGTCGACGCCATGAGATGATTGGAAGAAGACTTACCGCTTTGGGTATGTGTGATGAAACCGTGAAGAAAATGTTTGGATTGAAATTGAAACAAAACACAAGTGGAAACACAAGTGACAATTACAACAGAAATCTATTGAAATAGAAGTTTGGAAGGTAAAGAATAATTTGAAATCTAGAAGGAATTAGATAAAATGGAAAACATGAAAGTTGTAAAGAATGAAAAGATGAAGAACTTTTATGAAGAACACAGAAACAGAAAATGAAAGGAAGATAAGGAAAAACTTGAAAAACTATGACCTATTGGTTCGGATGAATAGTAATTGACAGAAAAACAGCACCTTGAAAAATTAATTCTAGAGCTCAAACGAAGAGGAATTTGACAAAGTGCAAGAAGAATAAAACTTAGATCTACAAGAGAGGAACAACTCTTATGAAGAACTCAGAGTTATTTGAGGACTAGAAAGACTTCAAAATGAAGAAATGGAAGAAGGTATCACCATGGATGAACAGTAAATGCACAGGATAGCACTTAAGAAAATGGGTATTAACTCTATGAATTTGGACGATGTTGAAGAAATGCTAAACAGAGAAGTTAAAGAACACTTGAAAACGAACAACGTTCATGAAGACAAGAATTTGAAATGGGGATCACAACAATAAGTAATTGAACCAAGAATAGACTGAATGCTTAAAAAGAACCTTGCATTAATATCAAATCAACTTACAAAGGTGACACCAAAAGCTTGTAAAACATCAAGATCCAACCCTCCTATGGAGCTCTACTAAGACTTACAATGAAGAACTTCAAGAATACAATGGAAAATCTCTATGCTATCTCTCCTTCTAACTATTCCTAACAACTAACTAGTTCCATTACACATGACGGCCCCTTATATAGGGCAACACATAACACCCCCTCTCATGTGAAACAACTCAAGTGCACCTAATTTTGACCTAAATTGGTAGGCTGGAATGTGCTGCACATTTTACCAATTTTTTCTGATTTTTTTCAGATTTTTCTGGCATTTTTTTGGCCTTCTTTTCCTTCTCTCTCTCTTTCTCTCTCATTTTCTCTCTACCGGTGCGTTGCGCCGACCGGCCGACCAGGTTAGGCGGCCGGCGCCGTGGGCCCGCTGTGCGCCGAACCCCGCCTGTGGTCGCCGCGTGTCGCACGCGGTGCACGCGCCCGCTCTCCCCCTTCGCCACGCGTCGCCCGAAGCCCGCCACGCGTCGCCTCCACTCCGCCTTCGCGTGGCCCGAGCCCCCCCCCCCCCCCGCCTTCGCGCCGCTCCTCGCCTGCCACGACCCCCGCCCCCTTCGCACCTTCGCCGACCTCGTCGCCCGTGCCAATGGCGCGGGCGGCGAAGGCGGGAAGGGGGGGCGGCGGTTTTAAACTCTTTTTTATTATATATATAATATATATATATATATATCTATATATATATATATATATCTAGTATATATATCGTTTAGAAAATTCTAAAAAATAGTAAATAATTTTATTTTTTTTATTTTTTTTCTTTTCTTTTTGAACAACTTCCTGGGCTTTTGGCCCATTTTCACATATAACTTTTATTTTCTTTTATTTCTTTTTCTTGGAGTTTTCTTCGTATTGCGTGCCTGCATAAATACATAAAAATTGTGATTAAAATTTATTTAATTTCAGAAAATTAAATATTTGATTCAAAATTAATAGTAAGTGTGAGAAGTGTATATTGATCATAATTTAAGCTCATAAAAATGTGAATAATTATGAATTAAAAAGGAAAAATACACACTTATCAGCAGTCTCCAGAGGACTGCTAGGTGGCCTAGCGGTCTCTGGAAGGACCGCTAAGGCGTCCCGAGCCCGAAAACGGCGGGAAACACCAGAAAAACCCGATCCACGCCCCGATCATCGCCCGATGATAGGGAAACAAAGGGAAATCCATCCCCAAGCCTCCTAGCATGATTCTAAACCCTTAGATCGGTCAAAATCTCTGTAAAACGGAAGATCCGGCTCACACCCCAAAATCATGCTTTTTCCCCAAAACGGTAATAAACCCACGCTCGGCTCGCCACGGCCTACCAAACTTACGGGAAATGAAATAGGCGAGTTGGGGGTCCATCTCCCTACCTCCACCGAAGATTTCACGCGCCGTGGACGCCGATCCGCGAAGAAATGACGTTTAAACCCTCGCCGGTTCACGAATGCACCACCGAGCTTCCACGCGCCACCGGCCCTCGATCCTCGACCCGTTCCTCGTTCCTCGCCTCCCACCATCGCTATCTCGCCCTCCTCTGCCATCGTCGGCCGCCCGGGGAGAGGGGGAGAGAAAGAGATGAGAGAGGGTGAGAAAGAGAGAATGGGGAGAGAGAGGAAAAAAGGGGGGTTATTTATAGGAAAATCCAGAAATTCTAAACAATATCAAAAAATAGGAAAAATACCCCACGCGATCTTCAAAAAACGCACAACATCGTGGTAACGTCTCGGAGTCAGAGAACGCAATGGTTCACCCTACACGAGGTTCCGAAGGTCCGACAGATAAAAATACACGTAAACCGCTAAACTCAAGCCGGGACCCACGAAAACGATCTGAAACCCACAGATCCCGATCCGAGAAATATCCGAAAAACCTAGGGCATTACACATAGGCTGCATGATTCCCCATATTAGAGGTATGAGAAGGTTCACGAAGGCTCCACCAAGTTTTCCCCTAGCCTCACCTAGTGCAATTCCTTCCGAGCATCGAGCATGCTCGCTACTCGAGAGTGGGGGGGCTAGTGAGGAGGGGAAAATGTGCTAGTCCCAACACAGTCCAATAATGCCAGGTCCATTAACTATCTAGGGTCGCCAGGCCCATAGCGGTCGTCACCAGCCGACCAACGATCCTGAAACACAGCCCAATCAAGGTCCATCAAGGCCTGGCCAGCCCACAGACATGATCTCCGCATACGTGCGTCCCAGATGCCATGAGACTTGCCAACAGATGAACGTTGAGACCGCCATTACGGGGCTTACCCCGACAAGCGTTGAATCATGTCCATGTCGCCGAGATGCCTGCTAGGATGCCCTTTCTCAGAGAACGGGCAAGTGGACAACGAACGATCCTCACGATCAAGCAGGACACCAGTCCACTAACCGTGACATCGCTAAGTCGAGGAAGAGATGATGCCACTGCAACTGATATAAATACGCCCTCAAACGGACCTAAGAGGACACACGTAGACATCTACTACGTACGCAGAGCGTGGACAATACTGAGTGAAGGGAAAATGGAGAGTTCTCCACCGAGTTTCTCAGCCTCCAGATACATCACCCAGAACTCTCCACGTCGTCGAGCGTCATTACCTCTCTCCAGGCTCTCGACTCTCCCTCTCTCTAGCTTTCTCTTTGCTCTCTCACTCGGTTCTGACTTAAACATCAGAGGGTTGTTCCTTGGGATTACTCCCAGGGCTCCTTATAACGCTTCGTCTAGTGATTGCAAATTTTCTCGGGATAATCTGTCTCTCTTCTCCATCAAATAAGTCTCAAAGGTATAGCACGAGACGGAGGTAACAATTTTTAACATGTACAACTGCCAACATAAATTCCATACAAAATCTATTCACATTAATATCATTAACAAATGAGATTATTTAACCTTCACTTTTAAATCAAAAAATTACTTGTTTTTCAATAATATATCAAATTTGAGTTCTCCAAAATTTAGTAAAAAAAGTTAACAAATAAAAAAGTGGGATTAAATATATTTAGAGAATTTTTTTAAAAAATAAAATTATTTATTTTTTATAAAAATATAAAAATTCACGCATCTCGACATATAACATTATCGCTCCGTACAATGTCGCACATGAACTTCTGCCCAACGATCCCGCGAACCTGGTTATCTCCCCCGCCTCCCCATAAGAAGGCTATAATATTGAGGCCGACAAAGCTGTCGCTCTCGCCCGGAGCCGCGCGAACTCTCCCCCACATACCCACCCAATGGACGTACTGGCGCCGGAGAATGTGCGGGCCGCCGGCGGCACGGAGCAGAGTTGGTACCGGGCCGCCCCAGGTGGAACCGGCATCACCGTCCTGGCCCTCTCCCTCTCCCACCCCGTCGACCTCTCGCTTCTCGAGACGGCCCTCCACAGAATCCAGAGCTGCCATCCCATCCTCCGGGCCAAGCTCCCACCCGGCGGCGGCGGCGGCGGCCCCTCCTACACCATCTCGCCCGCTCCCTACCTCCAGATCGAGACGTTCGACGCAGCAGCCACCTCCAAGATCCTCGCCCCCCGCGGAGGAGCGGCCTCCCCCTTCCACCGCCTTGTGGAGCACGAGCTGAACCGGAACCCGTGGGCGGCCCCGGCGGCGGCGGATGCATCCGCCGAGGAGGACGAGGGAGCGGCGGTGCCGCTCTTCTTCGCGACGGTATACACCTTGCCGGCGTCGTCGGGCGAGTCCGTGGTCGCGCTCCGGCTGCACACGTCGGTGTCTGACCGCACGTCGGGGTTGTCCTTGCTCCGGGAGCTCCTGAGTCTACTGTCAGATGCCGGGGACGGCTGCGGCAGAGGGCGGGAGCTGATGCCGGGGATCGAGGAGATGTTGCCGAGGGAGCACGCCGGGAAGCCGTTCTGGGCACGGGGGTGGGACATCATCGGCTACTCGCTCAACTTCAAGAGGTCGGCGTGCCTGCCGTTCCAGGACGCGGCGGCGCCCCGGTCGTCGGAGATGGCGCGGCTCGTGCTGACCAGGGAGGAGACCAGCAAGCTCCTGGCCGTGAGTGAAATCTCTCTCTCTCTCTCTCTCTCTCTCCCTTCCCCCCCCCCCCCCCCCCCGCCAAATGGAATTTTAATTAAGCTCATGAAAAACGAAGTTATCGTAGTTTGGTTTTATTAAAATGCCTAGCCATAGTTTTTACGAATTTTATAGTTTTATAAAAAATTTATTTTTGTCGTCATAATTATAGGCGTAGATTAATAACCCAAATTAATTCTAAGTTAGTTCTCGCGAGTTGGCTCATATGTGATTTCGTAAACGAGTTCTGGTACCATAATTATCACCCAGAGTTTGAGGATGTGAGTGTTGATGTATGAATTTTGGTTTCATCTTCACTTCCCTCGTGTTTAAACTCCCAGGCATGCAAATGCAAAGGAGTCAAGCTCTGTGGAGCATTAACAGCTGCAGCACTAATCGCCGCCGTCTCATCCAAGCATCTCGGCGGCAACCGGTCAGAGACGTACACGGTCGTCACCCTGGTCGACTGCCGCAAGTACCTCGACCCCAGGCTGGACAGCCATGATCTTGGTATACTATACACTTTAATAACAACTTCCTCTCGTTCTTATATATATATATATATATACTTTGTTCAAGTTTCACACTGACAAAAACAAATTCTAAAATGATAATATGCTCTCATCTTTGAGCTTTGACTGTTTACTAACTAGAACAGTTGGAATTTGACCCTCCATTTTTTTTTATGAACTGGCCCCTTTAGGATTTTTTGGATTTCTCACAATGGTTAGTCTAGTTATTGCATGGCTTTAGTAGTTTCCTGATGTTTTCTAATTCCCAACAAAGGTAACATCAGAATGGGGTGGGATATATATACCATGAATGAGTCCATCTACGAGCTTTTCTGTTTGATAGGAATCATTGGATAAACTGATCAAGTTGGGAATGTTATGGATGTGAAATATGCATGGGCTAATTAATGAAACATAATTAAATATATAAGGGCAAGTTGTTGTCCAGGCTTCTACCACTCTGCAATCCAGAACGCCCACAGCGTTCACGGGGGAGAAGACCTGTGGGAGCTGTCCACGAGATGCCACGACTCACTCTCCTACGCCATGAACAGCAACAAGCACCTCACGGACATTGGGGATCTCAACTTCCTCATGTGCAAGGCCATCGACAACCCTCACGTGACGCCGGCCTCTTCCATGAGGACCGCCCTCGTCTCCGTGTTCGAGGAGCCCATCTTCTATGAGCCATGCGAGCACTACCGGCGTGCAGGCGTGGAGGACCACATTGGGTGTGCGTCAGCCCACGGCGTCGGCCCGTCGATCGCCGTGTTTGACACAATCTGCGACGGGCGGCTGGACTGCGCCTGCATCTACCCGTCGCCCCTTCATTCTAGGGAACAGATGGAGGGGCTGGTGGAGCACATGAAGAGAATTCTGGTGGGTGGGAGTGAAGTCGAGTAGGCCAAGCTTCAGAACTGATGGCGGTACGTAGCGGCATCAATTGGTTTCGTCTGAGAGAGTAATATCATTAAAATTGTTTCCTTGGAGATTGACGTCGTAGCTGCATCAAGCTCCAATGTTGTAAGGTTTTATTAATTAATTGCCACGATCTAAATGGGTCATATTCCCATATATATATATATATATATATATATATCCCGGTAAAGAATATTCTTGATGATAACCATATGGGGATTTCAAATTCATGGTGACATATCATGTGGTGATCAATTTATAAGTTGCCGTCACTTTATTGGAGGTACAAGAAACTTCGCTCAGATGTTTTCTTGTATTAATTATCAGTGAAAATCTGAGACTTTATTCTTAACGGGATTCATGGAAACTGATTAATTAATCCTGCTGCAGGATCATGTAGAACTAATTTGATTGAATCAGTATTTGGAGAATGCATGGTGACATGTATCCCAGGGAATAATTGGATCATTGGATTTCAAACTACCAAACGGCCATTTTCATATGTATCGTAACTAAAAGGGATGCGAGTGTATATACCTGGAAAAACCTGGCTGACCCATCAACCGGTCTTGGCTGAAACTTTCAAAATGGCAAGTTAAAAGGTCAAGAGTTTTTGGTGGTGACGTAGTCAATTTTCAGATGAATCATTTTGATCCTTTTTTGAGTCATTTCGAACCCATGTCTTACATTGGGTGGAGTTGAAATCATAAAATGTGACCAAATTAAGCTTTTCTCAACTCACTGCCTTTTGTTTTTAGAAGAAGAAAAAACAACCTTAATCAGTCTTCACCCTGACTAGGATATGAGATTATACTACCAAGTCCATCTTGAAGTGAAGTAGGATTCAAGTCGAGCAACTTTCATCGTCAGTCACTTGTGATTCGATCCGACCCAAAACATTGTCACATCTACGCTTTTGAATCTGAAAGTTGATATCTTTCTTCAAGCTTTTCTAGGAAAGGCCGTTCAGGTTCTTGGGTAATGTCTTGTATCCCTACCAAACAAATGACTTAGTTAGTTGCTGACGATCACGCATCCAACTTTAACGGGACGTAGAGAAGAGAGAGTTTCACTTTGTTATCGGCGTCTGCGGATTCTCCACCTACGAGAGAGAAATGTGTGGGGCCCACACTCTCTCCCCGTACGCAAATTTTAACCGAGGTCGGGGCACCGTGTTCGACCCAGCCGAAAAATAAAGCGGCACTCAATGAACGGGTTAATACGAGTGAGATGTTGTTTTTATCATATATGTAGTACTCCCAACTCCCAAGAGGATAATTTGTAAAATTGGGAAAAAAGAATAAGAAATACAGGAGTTTGGGGGGGAAAATGGAGGAGGACGGGAGCGCAGCAGCCATACGTTGTGGAAGAGGGCTATCCCTTCTCTCGTCCATTAATTTTCTCCCCACCCCCCTCCGTCCACGATTCAAAGGCATTTTGGGACAAATCACCACCGTTTCTTCGCCCACTTTTATTCCACTCCACCTCCTCCTTATCGTTGGGTACTCTAATACTACTGTTTTATCATCGTCACTTCCTCGGTCCTCCACCTCGTCGCTGCTGCTGCTGTTGTTGGTCCTCGGTACTCAAGTGCACCGCCCTGCCACCAAGTCGGGGACTTTCCGATCGGAATGGCGTCGGCTACTCTATCTGTAGCCAATGCCTCCCTCCAGGTTCTGCTCTCGCTCGCTCGCGTTGTGTTGATGCTACGGAGTGTCGATCGTAACTTGTTGCTGAGCATGTTATGGTCTTGCAGGCGAACGGGAAGTTGTTCTCGGACTTCTCGGCGGCGAGGGGTTCCTCGGCGTCGCTGTCTTTCGCCAGGAGGGCCGCGTCCGACGACTTCGTCTCCGTCGTCGCAGCGGTAAGCAGCAGCACGAGCGCCCCCCCTGATCCCCCCACCCCAACCACTCCAAAAAAGGAAAAACCCCAATCTCCAATGGCGCTCCTTAGTCTCCTTCCTCATCCCAATCAGCCCTGAACTCTAAATTCTACCTCCTGGGACGAACATGGAGCTCACTTCCCGTCTTTGTTGTATCTCCGTGGGACCCACTCGACGTATACGACTCACCTCTCTCTCTAACTTCCTCATCGCCATCAGATGCCTGAAGCGTCTCCAGGTGTTGGACGAACGCCCTGCTTGGGCTGCCTTTGTCAGTGCAAGAACTTGAATAGGATGAGTGTTGGGGAAGTTCGATTTGTTAGCGGGAACGAATGGGAGGATGCCGTCAGGGAGCGAGATCCAGGAGCAAGATTTTTTTTTTTTTCCTTATGGAAGCTGATATAATTGCAATTATTTGAGGAGGGCATCGTTCCATAGGAAAGGGTGAATCACACGGGGGTGGGTCGTCCACACTAAGATTGTTCTTCTTTTCCAAGTTTGAAAAAAAAAAGAGTTTCTTTTGGGGAATTCTATAACGAAAAGATGGGGGAGTGGAGAACCAATGTCAAGGTGGGGGGCATGTAGGCTCCTCCAAAATATTCACACTGCCTTAAGAAGTTTGTCTCCCCTCCGATGCCTTTTGCCCCCTCCCTTGTATATGCTCTGCATCCTGTGTTCTGTTGTGACAATTGCAGTCATGTTCCTATTTTCCAAGTCAGCTTCACCATCTTTACTAACCATAACTTATTTCAGATTCTACAGTGTGAGGGACCCCCCTCTCTGCTCCTCCTCTCTGTTTTGCTTCTCAAAAGAACTGGCCTTAGTATTTTACATTTCAACTGGACTGTGTGGTTTCTGAAGACTGAATCTGGATTATGCAGGCATGCTTGTCTGCCAGGAACGTCTCTGCACAGGGTAGGCTGGTTTCTGTGAGAGCAGAGGTCATCACAGAGGCCCCTGCCAAGGTAGAGAAGGTCTCCAAGAAGAACGAGGAAGGTGTCATCGTCAACAAGTTCAAGCCCAAGAACCCTTACACAGGGAGATGTCTTCTTAACACCAAGATCACTGGCGATGATGCCCCTGGAGAGACCTGGCACATGGTGTTTAGCACTGAGGGTCTGAGCTCTACTTGATTCTTTCATACTCATTTACATTCATATAGCTCCCGCCTGGTTCACCTAGCTTGGATTTATGCCCCTGAATGTATTACATTTGATTTATCCTAATAGTTCTTTCAATCTTCTTATTTTCTTTGATTTGATGTTTTACTTGCCCTTTTATACTTATATCACAGTTGATATCCCAAAATGACACCTTATATGAAGTGGACTTCCCCTACACTCTAACTGACATTCAAAATGGCATGTGTGAGAGCTTGACTTTCGGCTGGCATCTGCCTTGAAAATTTTAAACATGTGAATTTTTTGGGACTCTGAGTATCCTAAGCTGATCCCAAATTGATAGATAAAGCTTATGATGATGATATCGGTATCTGTTTTGTATTGGTTTTCTTATTTGAACTGTAGTTCCTTTTAGTTCTCTTTGATGAGGATGATAATTATTTCTCAGAACTATTCTTTTGCTCTTTGACTGTGGACAAATCATTTTGTGTTGCAGGGGAGGTCCCTTACCGAGAGGGCCAATCTATTGGTGTCATCCCGGATGGGATTGACAAGAATGGGAAGCCACACAAGCTGCGGCTTTATTCAATTGCCAGCAGTGCTCTTGGGGACTTTGGTGACTCCAAAACTGTGAGTTTGATCTGCATTACCTACCCAAACCCCAGTTATCGATTCGATTTTATTTTTTCTTATCCCCTTTTAATCAACCCATCCATTTTTTATTGAACTCCAATCAGTACAGTTTGGTTGCTACAAGGCCTGTCAGGCAAGAACATGGTCATGGTTCTTGTTTCCTCAAAAAAAAATAGTAAAAATATAACATTAATTGAGGTTTCCTTTTGTTTTTCCAATGTTTGCATAACTTATAAAACGGGACATTCTAAATTTGTTCTTTACTGTAGGTTTCTCTCTGCGTCAAGAGACTTGTCTACACCAATGAGGCAGGGGAGATTGTCAAAGGAGTATGCTCAAATTTCTTATGTATGGATATGATTTGCATTCCATTGTGGTTTTAGAATCTTTCAGATTTGAATCCTGTTAGAGGAAAAATTAGAAGTTGTTTCTGTCAACAGTCACCACACAATTAACTCTCTTTCTCAGTCAGAAAATGGAATTTCATTCTAGTAGGTAAAGAACTGCAAGGTTACCATGTTGTCTCTATTGCTGGTTGTAGGTGACTTGAAACCTGGGTCTGAAGTCAAGATCACCGGTCCAGTTGGGAAGGAAATGCTTATGCCTGTCGACCCCAATGCAACCATCATTATGGTAATTGTTGTCTCAAACCAATATTTTTCTAATGTATGCAGTTTTTGGGTTAAGTCCATTTGGTTCTAGCATTTCAGATCTAACAAATACGAGCAGTTGTTGATATCAAATGCACTGCTTGCAGCTTGGAACAGGAACTGGAATTGCTCCTTTCCGCTCATACCTGTGGAAAATGTTCTTTGAGAAGCATGATGACTACAAGGTGAGGCTTTTCTGGATATTATTTGTGGTGATCAACACGCATGTAACTAGGAATTATTATATTTTTGGAGGATAACCCTGCTACAGTGATCCATAAGATAACAAGACACAAGATCGATCCCACTAGATTGCACTTGCATGTTGTTCTTGTTTAATCGAGCAGTGGCATATAGAGGAATCACTTCATAGTAAGGTGTTTTTACTGAGTTGTTTCAATTGTCGTGCAGTTTAATGGATTGGCTTGGCTCTTCTTGGGGGTTCCAACAAGCAGCTCATTGCTGTACAAGGAGGTGGGATGGAGTTTTCTAGATTTCTTCAGTGTTTTCTCTTTCACGCTGCATTTGTAAGCATCACAGCAGAATCAAATCGTCCCACTTGTGTGAGGCAGGAATTCGAGAAGATGAAGGAAAAAGCACCTGATAACTTCCGGCTCGACTTCGCCGTGAGTAGAGAGCAGACAAATGAGAAGGGAGAGAAGATGTACATCCAGACCCGGATGGCACAGTATGCAAATGAATTATGGGAATTGCTCAAGAAGGACAACACCTATGTGTATATGTGCGGGCTGAAGGGAATGGAGAAGGGGATAGACGACATAATGGTGTCCCTGGCCGAGAAAGATGGTAAGAGCTCGATGGGCTCCTTAGTATTGTGTGGAACAAGTGGTCGGGCCTCATTCTTGAAGTGTTCTCATTAGTTATCGTTTTACTTCTCTACAGGCATCAACTGGCTCGATTACAAGAAGCAATTGAAGAAAAGCGAGCAATGGAATGTGGAAGTGTACTGATCGACTACTTTTTATCTTTTTGAGACTTGTCTCTCCGATGAGCTGTGCAGGTATTTCTAAAGAAAATTTATGTGTTAATATTTGTTAATACATCAAGCCAAGTGGTTGAGAAAAAAAAATACAGATCCTTCTTCCCCTGCCAATTTGAAACTGATCCTCCTTTAATGTCATAACAATTTGTTGTTGCACTTCAAAGATCCCAACAACACAAAATTTGGCCGTTCTATTCTCAAGTGAATGGCTATAGATCCAATAATGCGCACACTAGGACAGAGAGACGAGGAGGAAGTCGATAACAACGAGGACAAATACCCACTGACGAGTGAGAGTGCCTTAGAGGGAGTTATTAGGTCATCAAACCGATAATTGGAAGGACAAAATACCTGTAGGGAGAGATGTAACAGGGGTTAAGTTGAAGGCACACAGACAGGAAGGGGGATGCATTTTTTTTTCCAACCTGTACGTCCACACAGAGAATCAAAATGCTAGATTTGTCTTAATTTTCTTTTCTCGAGAATCATGTTGCATCTCATCAATCAATTCACAAAAACGAGGCACAAAAATTTGCTGCGGTATTGGGTTGGTTTGCAGTGTTATATATAGGTGGTCATTGATTGAGGTTCGTTCTCGTCGGTTCGTAGTACGATCGCGGGGTCCTGCGCTCATTCCCTATTATAGCCACAATCTTCCCAGCCTACATAGCAGCCACAGAGAAACAAATATACTTATCTTTCCTGCTTTAGACTTGAGAAGGAATGGCACATTTGTTTTAAAAGTTTCATCACAACTCGATAGGGAATAAAAAATAGAAGAAACTAGCTAGGGGCCCCCAAATTAGGTTGGCCATGAGAGAGAACAGAAGAAGATATGATCGCCACTGGAAGGGATCCACAAACTCTGAGAAGGTTGCTTTGCAACGACTGGCAGTAGAACAGAAGCAAGAGGGAGGAAATTATACATACCCAGAACCTGGGTGACGTAACGCGTGTAGATAGATATACACAGACATTCTGGAATTATACAGACCAAATTGCATGGTGCTCTTCAATCTATGATTTTTTTTAGATTAGACTTGATGATTCTTTTTGTGTATAACTATGTACGTGTATGTATGTCTGAGAAAGATAGAGAGAGATGATGAAGTGCAGCTAATGACAAACCACATTGTAATTGATGACTTTTGGGAAAGGATTTTATTTCATTAATTGAAAGAAGGGTATTAATATCCAGGGTACAAGATGAGGACAATAACACATAAGCCCCTACTCTTATTTATTTTAACACTCCCCCTCAAGCCGGAGCATATATATCAAACATGCCTAACTTGTTACAGAGCGCCTTAAAACGAGAAACTCCAAGTGCCTTTGTAAACAAATCTGCTAACTGATCATTTGAAGGAGTAAAGGGAGTATAAATCTGTTATGACATAACGGCATCTCGCACATAGTGACAATCAACCTCAATATACTTGGTCCGTTCATGAAAAATAGGATTTTTAGCAATATGGATAGCAGCTTGATTGTCACAATACATCTCCAATGGTTCAGTATAAGTAACCCCAAAATCAGACATCAAACTCCGTAACCACATCATCTCACATGCAGTTTCTGCCATAGCCCTATATTCAGTCTCAGCGCTAGATCGGGTAATCACACTTTGTTTCTTGCTTCTCCAAGTGACTAAATTCTCTCCAACATAGGTACAAAATCCTGTAGTAGACCTTTTGTCTAACTTGGATTCTACATAATCAGCATCAGAAAAAGTTTCAATTCTCACATGACCATTCTTTTTGTAAAGCAACCCTTTTCCTGGAGCGGCCTTAATATAACGTAAAATCTGTAGAGTAGCTTCCCAATGGCACACCTTAGGCTTTTGCATAAATTGACTGATTACTCCCACTGTAAAAGAGATGTCAGGTCTAGTAACAGTCAAGTAAAGAAGCTTCCCACACAATCTCCTATATCTTTCAACATTTGCAAACTCGGGGTTGTCCTCATTATCAAGATCCTGCTGTGGAACTGTGGGTATGTCAGCTGGTTTACACCCAAGCAAACCCATCTCTTGAAGTAGATCCATAGCATACTTTCTTTGTGAGAGAGAGACACCAACTTGACCATAAACTATCTCAATACCCAGAAAGTAACGTGGTCTACCCAAGTTCTTGGTAACAAAATATTTTCCCAAGTACTTTTGAACCTCTTTAACACCTTCTGTGTCACTACCAGTAAGCAACATGTCATCTACATAAAAAATTAAAATAATTATGCTAGTAGATAAATGACGAACAAAAATAGAATGGTCATCCTGACTTCTCTTCAGCCCAATGTCAGATGCAATTTTGTTGAATTTATCAAACCAAGCACGTGGACTTTATTTTAAGCCATAGATAGCCTTTCTTAACTTACATACCAACTCCCCTTGAGTCACATATCCTGGAGGTTGCTCTATGTACACCTTCTCATTTAGATCTCCATATAAGAAGATATTTTTCACATCCATTTGAACCATTGACCATCCTTGATTAATAGCAAGAGAAAATATGATTCGAACAGAATTCAAGCGTGTCACAGGGGAGAAAGTTTCAAAATAGTCTACCCCATAAGTTTGTGTGAACCCTTTTGCCACCAATCTTGCTTTGTATTTGTCAATAATGTCACATGGAGAGTATTTCACAGTGAACACCAAGCGACAGGAAACATGAGTAATATTAGTTGGACGTTGTACAAGGGTCCATGTGCCACGAGAAAGTAAGGCACACATTTCTTCATCCATAGCAGCTTTCCACTCTGGTTTAGTGAGGGCCTCATATACAGTATTGGGAATAGGGATTGCTGAAAGAGCCAAAGCAAACTGACGAAAGGATGGAGTCAAGGATGTATAGGAAACAAAATTACCAATGGGGTGTTGATAAATGCTCTTACAAGATCTCACACCTTTTCGAACAGTAATAGGAAGATCAAGATCCAAAACAGGTGGAGAAGATGTCTCACCAGAAGGGGCAGGTTCCTCCAACAAGGCAGATGATGGTGTGTGGTCATCACCTGGTGGTAGCGCGCGCCACATATAGACATGTCCATACATGCGATCTGTAGTAGGTGGCTCAGAGACTTCATTATTAGTGACAATAGTTGAGTCAGAAGGGAATAAAAGAGATGGAATAGGAACATCAGGAGCAATAGGAGAAGTTTGTACATCGGGTGTGGCAAAAAAAGGTACAGACTCATAGAAAGTAACATCTACAGAAACAAAAGTCTTCCTGGATCGAGGTTCAAAACAACGGTATCCCTTTTGTGTTTTTGAGTATCCAAGTAAAATGCAGGGAACTAACCTAGGAGAAAGTTTATCATGGCCTGGTCCGAGAGAATGAATAAAGCATTTGCATCCAAACACACGAGGAACCAAGGGAAAGGGTGTACCATCAGGATGCAGACACGAAAAGGGCGATTGCCCATTGAGGACCTTGCTGGAAACACTATTTACAAGGTAACACGAAGTAAGAACCGCATCGCCCCAATACTATTTGGGAACATTCATGTGGAACATCAAGGTACGAGCAACATCTAGAAGATGATGGTTCTTTCTCTCCGTCACACCGTTCTGTTGTAATGTATAAGAACACGAGGTTTGATGGATAATCTCCCGAGAAGAACAAAAAGTGGCAAAAGATGTCTGAACATACTCCAATGCATTGTCAATACGCACAACTTTGATAGAGGTAGAATATTAGGTTTTTATTTCAATATAAAAACTTTTAAAAATACGAAGTACATCAGACCTTGACTTGAGTAGAAACACCCAAGTCATACGAGAAAAATCATCTATGAAGGTAACAAAATATCGAAAACCAAGTCTGGAGATAACTGGAGAAGGTCCCCAGATATCTGAGTGAACAAGGTGAAAGGGAGCAGTGCTCCTTTTATTTTGACTCAATGGAAAAGACACTCTATGGTGTTTGCCTAATTCACAGGCATCACAATGGAACTTATTGATTGTAGATGGAACATACACAACATCTCTAAGCTTCGAGATAGAAGGGTGACCCAATCTACAATGCCACTGATAAGAGGTGTCACTAGCCGACAATGCATGATGAGATTGGAAAGGTCTATATGCAGTAAGATAGTAGAGACCACCAGATTTATGCCCCCCATCAATCGTCTTCCTCGTTTGGAGGTCCTGAAATACACAATAAGAAGGATAGGAGGTCACTGTGGAATTCAAAGAATGAGTCAACATGCTGATAGAAAGAAGATTAACATGAAATTTTAGAACATAGAGAACATCATTTAAAGTGAGATGAGACAATGAAACAATGCCCTTTCCTACAACAGGCGATTTAGAGCCATCTGCTACAACAACATGTGCATGAGAAATAGTGGAGTCAAGTGAGGAAAATAGGGAGCGATCACCTGTCATATGACAAGAGGCTCTCGAGTCTACAATCCATGAGGAATTAGAAACCGCAAAGGCACTACCTGAGTGGGAGACTGCATGAAAAGAGGATGAAGATGTTGCAGAGCCTTTTATAATTCGTTGAATTGCCTCATACTCCTCTCGAGATAAAGTTATCCCCCCTTCCTGTCGTGAGGATGTAGGAGTAGAATCTGTCTGCGGCTGCTGTGTACTTTGGGCAGTCTCTATAGTGGTATCTGAAGTCACACCAAGGTTAGCCACAGGATTCATCTTGCTTCCTCCCCTTCCGTACTCCTTCCAACAAAAATCTAAATGATGATTTGACCGCCCACAGTGCGAGCATGGTTGACAGCCACGTCCGCGTCCCCGACCACGGCCACCAGCAACAAGGACATATGCACTCCCCAAGTCATTGTTTGTAACTGTTGATCCAGTTGTAGAAATACCAATATTAGAAAGAGATGTTGTACTGGCCCGTAAAACACGTGAAAAGGCATCGGCCAATTTCGGAATAGCTGTATCAGTCAATAGATTATCTCGAACATGTCGGAGACTATCATCGAGACCAGAGAGAAATTTTGCAACAATGAATTTATCACATTGTTTTTATATTTTCGTTGCATCTATGGTAGAAGGGTGATGTAGTTGAAGTTCATTCCACAATCCCTGCACTTCTGAGAAATATTGTGCTATGTGCTGCCCATCTTGTTTGATTGCAAATAGTATGGAATAAATATTATAGATGTGTGAAACATTGGTTTCACCAGAGTAGGTTCGCTTCAAAGACTCCCACATTTCTTTTGCAGTATCTAAGAAAAGATCATTATTGAAGATGTGTGACTCACAACTATTTCCAATCACCAAAATAACAGTTTCATCATCCGTTTGCCAAGCTTCATATGCCTTCAAGTCTTATTTATCTGGAGCATCTTTCTCAATATGACTCAACTTTTTCATAGCCATTAATAAGAACCGAAGGGCTCACGACCACTGATGATAGTTCATACCATTCAGCTTTACAGAAATTGTCAAAATGTGATAGGAGATAGGAGCCTGTCTGGTTGACGAAGACGAGGAATCTCCCATATCGGACAAGAAGCGGATGATGGAATATAGAAAATTAGAACATCGCCAGAGAGCAGAGAGTTGTCACTGCATAAGGATATAGAAACTAGATGAGGTCTACACACTGACCATAGTTGACGACAAGATGCTCTCCCCTAACGGGATGACGACCGCAATAGGTTATGGCTGTTAGCACCCCTGTCTGGAACGCTGCTGCGGTGGCACACAGATCTTGGCTGTTGGCAACCCGTTCTGGGAGAAGAGAGGCCACTGCGGCCGCGACCCACAACTGAACCACCGGACGGCTCCCCGGTGAGACACCCCCACCCCGCGCGCAAGAGCCGCGCGTCCGGCCGGTTGCTGGCGGAGGAGGCGCGTCCGACGGGTTGCTGGCGGAGGAGGGAGCCGGTGCTGCTTCGCGCAAGAGCCGCGCGTCCGGCGGGTTGCTGGCGGAGGGGGCGCGTCCGGCGGGTTGCTGCGGGCGGAAGGAGGAACATGGGAGCCGGTGCTGCTTCGTGAACACTGGAGGAACAGGATGGGGCGGCTGGATTCCTAATCCGGCTCCGATACCATGATGACTTTTGGGAAAGGATTTTATTTCATTAATTGAAAGAAGGGTATTAATACTCATGGTACAAGATGAGGACAATAACACATGAGCCCCTACTCTTATTTATTTTAACCGTAATAAAGTTCCATCCGAGATGCATGCTCAACTACAGAAAGTTCAATACCAAAAGATAAGGGGATGAGCAAAGAGAAATATGTGTTCTCTCATTCTCTGTTTGTTTGTTTGTAGAATAGGTTAAGGATAATCCAGATAGTTCACCCTTGTCCATCCTATTCTGTTTGATTGCGTGGAACATCTCACATTCTGATCGGTATCTTAGTTAAGGGCTAATATCCGAGTTAAGGGTCGATTAAGTTGTTCGAGAAAATATTCGGAATAAGTTAATTCCAATTATGTTATCTCTTGATCAAGTTAAAATTAATTATTTTTTAAAATAAGTTAAATGAAAATTAATTATTTTTTAGAATAAGTTAAATTAAAATTAATTATTTTTTTAAGAATAAGTTAACTCCGATTATAGTATCTCTTTTAACATATTCTGCAAACAAATGGAGCCTAAGAGAGAAATGTGAGTCTCATGTCTTCTCCTCACACACAAACCCACTATCCGGGAGCAGTTAGCGCATTCGACCCTAGACCCTCTAGGGTGGAATATATTTGTAACGCTCCAGAATTTTCTAGAAATTTTTTGAAATTAAATATAGTTGTTAAATATTTAAAAATACTTAATGGATTGTTAAATGAATTTTGGGTTAAATAAATTAATATCAAAGGCCCTAAATTAATCAAATAAATAAGTCCACTTGAATTGGGCCCATAAACCCAATTCTATGGCCATTTGACCCAAGTCCATTAATAGAAACATAATTTGGGTAATTTACGGAATTAAAATCAGATAAATAGACCAACTAATGGGATAAATAGGAGATTAATAGAAAATCTGATAATTTTGGATTTAACCACCAGAACGTGGTTTGACGATCAACCCCGTTCCCATGTAAGCGGCTCTGAGAAAACCGCGACCATGTTCCGTGATCGAAACTTGAAGAAGCGTGAAGAGCCTGGATTTTTTCCATTATAATCCCTTTGGTTCGATGTTATCTGTCATATAAACCTATCTAGGACTCTTTGGGATCGATCTTAACCCCAAATAAGACTCCCAAATCTATCTAATCCTCAACCCTAACTCAAATCCTAGCCAAACTCTATAAATAGAGCCTAGATTCGACCTACGCGAACCCTTGTTTTGACTCACCTATTTTGAAGGTAAGGAGACATTTTCTCATGTTAGTCCTTTAGAACAATTTATTCTCCTTAGTTTTATCTAACATCTCTCCAAATCTCGTGTTAGAAGGTCAAGCCGTTGGAGAGCTAGAGGCCCCGGAAGTTATTGTTTCTCTGCAGTCTGCACAGGAAATAATGCATCCGTCCAATGAAGATCTGAAGGTTAGAAGCCCTAGCAGAGGTAATCTCATGTTGAGTCTTTTGAACTAACAGTTCCTCTTCATATCTTCTCATCACCCTCCAAATTTCACGAATTTAAGACAAGAGGATAAAGAGCTAGAGCATCTGGAAGTTGAAGGTTCTACGCAGGACGCGCAGGAACTTGGATCTCCTTCCAGCAATAAATTCTAAGTCTAGGGAACAACCCAAAGGTAGGTTATCTCATGATGGCTTAAACAATATGTTAGGAGAAAAACTCCTCAATTTCCTCATGATTTCATGCTCTATACACGACGTATTTAATGATTTTTCATGACTGTGCAATCTGTTCCTCTTTGCATACTATCCCTACACCCTTACCTTAAAGTTAATAACTTTGGTTTGAAACCACGTCTATTTTCATGATCTCTTCATTCTAAACATGGTGCCATATGTTAACCTATTATTCTTCATTAATTTCATACATTTATTGCCCTGGAGTGGGCATTGCATGCATATTTTTTTCACCCTTCTGTCTGAGAGGACGGAGGCGGTTTCACAGAGACCGCGACTACCTAGAAGCGGTTCCAGAACAACCGCGGCTATCCTGAGGCGACTCTCTGATAACCGCGTTTGGCTTTCTGTCTGCTATTCACTCTAAACAGAAGCCAGATCACCTCTTTTTGGCTCCTAGCTAAATTATCTATGGATAATGTTTTTTCCAGGATATGTCTACTATTATATCATGCATCAATCATGTTAGGTTTCATGACCATCTTGTTTTAGAAACTTATTTTAATTCTAGGTTAATTTCATGTCAAAATCATATAATTTTGTATTAAAGGTAATTTTATATGGTATATGGAACTTGTCTCATTGATGTTTAATCACTGTTTTACAAGATTCACATCCTTCTATTTAGTCTTTCTTAAGTACGTGGCACGTATTCCGGTACGATGTCATTAGTTACACTTTGCACTTGATAGGAACACTCTCTTGGACTTGTGATCCTCTCCGTTGGGCATTCTTTCCACCAGACTAGGTGATCATGTTTCAAGGCCTCCGTAAGTCTCCGCGAGTCTGGGATTCTCACTAGGACGCCGAGCTAGTTGTACCATGAAAACCCAATAGATTAGAAAGCACTTGAGTTTTTTGGCATTTTCTATGAACTAGCCTAGACGCGACTTTACTGAAACCGCTACTTCACGATAGCGGTTCTGGCGCGACCGCATTCTGGATCCAGCATTCACTACGTCGACGCCTTCCCTCTCTGACGTCGACTCCGTCCAATAGCGGTTCCATCTTGACCGCGTCTTGATAATAGCGGTTCTTCCATAACCGCGTTATGTCTGAGTGATGTCTAACTCGAGGTTTGACCCAAGGGTTGGTTATACTTCATTCCTAGATGGTCCTTTGATTATCTGGAACCCAACGTCTTATGCATTAACTTATTAATGAACTATAGAAATTAATGAATGTACCGTTATGTTGCCGGATTTCTTCCGTAGCATGACCTTATTCTTAATTCAACCTTAGAATTATCATATTCATAATTGGTGCATTCTTATCTTAATGTTGTTATCATGAACTATAGTTTGAACTTGTTATTATCGGCCTACATTATTTTATTTCTCGTGGAAGTAGTTTGATTTATAACTTGAAGATGCAAGAGCGGACACGGACAGTGTCCAAGGGCTCGACACTAATCCCATCGACAGATAGTCGGAAACATACTATAAATCATGGGGTATGATTAACACTGGCGTCGCATTGCGCTGGGAGTACTTTTTTTATAGATGAGTGAAAACCACGAGGCTCTACATGAATTTATACATTTTTGTTACATGACTTTCTAATGCATAGCCTTCAAGATTATGGAAAGTACATTCTCGTTACATGCAAGTGTATTCTTGTTACATGAAAGGCCACATTATATTCTTGCTATATCATTCTCTCATTCTACATGAACTCTCTTATTTCTATGGACTTGTGTTGTTACTTTGGTTTTGTGCGTATGATTTATCGCATTGTCATTTACCTTATATTCTAGAGCTAAAATACTAATTACTTAAATATTACCTTCATGTTGATACGAAGATACTTACTGAGTAAGTGTGCTCACTCCTACTTTTCCAATCTTTTCAAGAAACTCTAACGGGTCAGATTCAGACTATTCAAGTGATGGATCCGAGAGCGAATGAAGAAAGAGCGAAGCTTAGATTGTCATTAGTTGATAGTCAAGAGTCACTATGTCATTTTCCCTTTTGTTTAGAGTTATGAAGGAGTCAATTGTCAATGTACTTTGATTATTATTCAATAAAAGTGAAGTTTTGAGTACATCTTCTTGTGTAATCCTCTTTATGTGTGTGAATGTGTTAGCGATCTGATTAAATTGCTCGCTTGAGACTTATCGTGCCGGCTGTTCATGTCCCCGATATTACTTCCACTGTACACATATCTCGGGGCGTGACAATGTTAATCCCACTCCGTTAACAAACTAGCCCTGACTTTTCAGATTTTTTTTGTTTAGTAACTTACCCTAACAGGGGTCGGATAGGACATTTCATATATGAGAGATTAAAATGAGTTAATCTCAAAACAAAGGGTCTTAACCCAAACTAACCACGGGTACGATACACTTACTATAAATTAGATTAAAAATGGATAGATAAAATAACTCACCCTGACCGGCCCTTATTCGGTTATCAAAATTCCCCCTGATAATTTCGTGTAACATGAGGTGGAATTTTACTTACAAAACCATTTGAGATATCCGCTCAAAGAACAGATCTCCTCCAACAATGAAGTATGAGCATAATATGACCACACAGAGTCATTAAAAGGCATTGGGAAGTGACAATGCACACCCAATATGAGCATAATATGAGTTGGCCTCGAACAATCTATATTTTTTGGTTACGATGTAAAGATTTTTGCATTTCATTTATTATCTCTTAGGGGGTGTTTGTTAACCGGGCACAATTAGCGCAAGTGACCCCCGGGGGTCGCTTGCGCTAATCGACCCTGGTTAACAAACCTGTGAGTGAGAGAGCGATGGGGCCCACCGTTCTCTCTCTCATCGAGTGCACTAACCTAATCGGTTAGCAAACACACCCTTATAGTTTCAAATATACATTTGTATGTGCCATCATCATCTGCATTTTGTTTGAATTACGTATTTAACCTTAGTTGTCACGTCCCGACGCGGAATATCGAGGCACGACGAGTCGTAAACATTCGTGTCGATCAGAGCATGTATAATAAGATCCAACCATAATGAGAGATAATGAAAAGAGGAGACTTTTATTTCATGAAGTAAAGGTTTACAACATTCTTAAGCCTTAAGAGGCAAAATACAACCTTCAAGTACATTTAATTCTAGCAAGAGCAACACTCATAAACCTAGGTAACTAAGATGAACTTGATCTCTCATTTCACTCTTGTCAATCCCCATGTGTTTGGGGTTCATCGTCAGAACTACCTGCAATGTTAACCGAAAATGTAAGGTGAGCCAAACGCTCAGTAGGATTTATATCTCTATCGCGAGGCATCTTTACGTGATTAATAGGTTGATAATGTAAATTTACTAATACCGAGGAAACGTAATAAATCATGGAATATGAATAGGATGATATAAGATACAAGCAATTGATGATCAAGTAAGTCAAGATAATAAAAAGGAGAGCAAGTATAGAATGAACAAGTAGAAATGCTAACATCTAATTGGCCATATCACGCAAGAGTGTACAAGTCAAGTATTCCAAGTGTTTCACGCGAGTCAAGCAAGTGTAAGTATTTATGAGTGAGTGGAATGTCGTAGATTAATCTACCTAGATAGTACTTTGGTGCGATGCCACACCGGGTCAATAATAGCTCCCATGGACATGAGTACTTTCGATGCTCCCCCTAGGCCCAGACCGGGCCCTATTAATGCCAGGCATCGAGGTTTTGGATCAATGACCCAAGAATGTAAATATCTAGATATCCACATTAAAGTAATAATGATGGCCAAAGAAATTCAAGGTAAAGCTCATGAATTAAAGTACAGATCTAGCAAAATTTATCATTCAAGGAACAAGTAGTGCAAAATTACAAGTAGTTGTAAGAGAGCTTAAAAAAGGATTTAAGGCATCATGTTTAACGACATTAAGTCGATAAAGGAATTGAATTATCAGTCAAGGCTCGATCAATTCTCGTGAAAATTCTTGTAAAACAAGTTTAGATCAAGTTCTTCACAGTCGGGTGCTTAGCTAGAAAATCGAAGAATCATGGCCAGGTAAGAGGTGGGACAGTGGGAGGCTCTCCTCGTATTCACGAGAGCCTAATTAAGTAACTGTGAGCGACGTCACGCGGAATTAATTAATTTACCGGAGGAGGTGAAGCGGAGCGCGCGAGGGGCTCATTTTGCTGCAACACAGAAAGAAGAGAGAAGAGAAGAGAGGCCACCACGGGAGATTGCTCTGACGGGGCGTGCGGGACAGATGCAATGTAATAAAATATGGGGATTAAACGGCCATAGCGGGAAATGACATGACGTGGCCTCCGGGGGACGGGAATGGTGCAAAAATTAAATAACAAGAATTGAAACGGCCATTGCGGGAAGTAACTCGCCGCGGCCTCGAGAGTACAGCAGATATAGAAGCGATAGATATAAAAAAGGGGCAAAATTCAAACGGCCATTGCGGGAAGTAACTCGCCGCGGCCTCGAGAGTATGGCAGAATAGAGCCGTTCAAGATATGAGAGACAGAATTCAAACGGCCATTGCGGGAAATGACTCGTCGCGGCCTCGAGAGTATGACAGTTATAAGAGCAGCATAAAAATATAGAGACAGAATTCAAACGGCCATTGCGGGAAGTGACTCGCCGCGGCCTCGAGAGTATGACAGATATAAGAGCAGCATAAAAATGTAGAGACAGAAATTCAAACGGCCATTGCGGGAAATGACTCACCGCGGCCTCGAGAGTAAGACAGATATAAGAGCAGCATAAAAATGTAGAGATAGAAATTCAAACGGCCATTGCGGGAAATGACTCGCCGCGGCCTTGAGATTATGATGTGATCGCCAGGGGCCGGTGACCCCAAAATAAAGAGTGATCGCGCCTACCTCAAAAGCAGGAGATGGCGGGTTGCTTCTTCCTCTCCCTTCGGCCAGCCGATGGAGAGGGCTTTCCTTGGTTACCCTTGCAAAATAACAGATAATAAATAAATAGAATTAGAGAATGGCAGTGCAGTATCAATCCCTTGCGATGAAAAATGAAATCATGGCAAGACACACACCTGGTTGGTGTTATTTTTAAACCCCTCTCGGACACAAGTAGGAGGAAAATATGATGATGAATGGATATGCAAGCGCATATAAAAGAAGACTCCCTTATGAAGGGAGACGGAGAATGCGAGATGATGAATGCAAAAGAACTACGGAGAAAAGGGGAGAGAGTTGACTTATTGGGTGTGCCGATGGCGGGATTCGGTAGAGCTTTGGTAGCGTAGGGACGACGTGGAAGCACGGTGGATGAAGGTGGCCTTTCTCTTCCGAGCGCGGGCACCCGAGAAGCCGGCAGAACCTCCTCCTACAAAAACCAACGGGTTAGAAATGGGATCCGGCAGAGTCTCTCCTTCCTCTGTCGGATCTGAAGCCCCTTCCCTTCGAGGGAGGGGGTCCTCTATTTATAGAGGGGAAGTAGATTGAGGCGTCCAGGAGACTGGACTGGACGCCTCAATATGGGAGCGTCCAGGACACTGGACGCCTCCATCAATAGATTAATATTTTTTAATTTTTTTATTTTTAACCTTTTTATGAAGGCGTCCAAGAGACTGGACGCCTCCATGCCCGCCCACCGAAATTCCGCCGAAAGCCGTAGACAGTGGGTAAAGAGCGTGGTTTCGGTGGGCACCCGTGACTCACGAGTGGGCGCGTCTAGCTGGCAAGATGTCCCTATATTTTTGGATTTTTCTGCAACGTCAAACCGAGCGATAGTTCGGCTTGTCCGGATGTCAGAAATTGAAGGCGTCCAGGCACCTAGATGTTGACACCCGTTTTAACCCACAAGTTGTGTCATTTCTCTTATTCATCATTTTTGATGCCCCGAATTAGCCATTGTTTTGGAGCTTTCTCGGATGGATTTCAAGCCCATTTTTACCATTTCATATCCTTTGAGTCTTGGAGATCATGATTTTGTAGAGCCCTGGAGCTTGGCTTATCAACTTCTAGCTTCTAAGTCGACTTACGGCCCATTTAGGCCGACTTCCCTCAAGTAATCGGCTCTCTCTCACCGTGCAGTCCTAAAAGTGGTCCTTTTTCATCTCCTTCTGTTCCTCTTTTCAAAACGTTGTCTTCATCAAAGTTGTTCATCTTTCAAAGATCTACCATTTTTTCTTCTACGCCATTGGCCAGTTCTGCCCCTATTGTGAGCTATTCACATTTTTCCGGCATGCTGCGCTGTTCACCTATGTCCCAGAATCTTTCTCTCTCTTCTAGCACCATTTCTCCCTCTTATGATCATTTTCTCATCTTGCTTTCTTCATGAAAGTTGTTCCTCTCTTAGTTATCTACAATTTATTCTTCTACCACTTTTGCTAGTTCTGCCCCGTTTGAGAGATACGCTTCAATTTTCAAAGTCACGCGCAGTCTGTCCAAAATCTTCCTCCATCAGTGTGATGGACCTACCCTAGTCCGTTACATAACTCTGACGGTCGTATGATAGACCGTTACACGCACCTGAGAGTCCAATTTGTGCTGGACTCTGCTCCGTTTCTGTGCGTCGTGGCCCTCTTGCAGAGTCCATAACTTCTTGAATTCTACTCTGAATTGAGCGCCGTTTGTTCCTATAGTTTCTCCTTGGTATTATCTTGAATTCAGTTCAAAGAACTCCAAATTTCATTGGCTATCTTGCTCAGAATCACACTCAAAAGTTGAGGGTTTAGGTGTCCTGGTTCAACTCAAACTCTGCAGATTAAGCTCCGGGGCTCCCTTCCAGAAGCCATATCTTCCATATCCTTCATCCAAATAGAGTCCCATTTTCTCCTATGACTTATCTTGACTATTATCTCGAGATTGATCCATAGATCTCGAGATTTGATGGACTCTATCTCTTAAACTCGTGGAGGAAAGTTGGGGGTTTCACCACTTTTCTATAAAAACTGCCTAGTTCGCAGTTGCAAGGGGGGCTCTTTCTTGGTTCGGGGTGAAGCCATGCTGCAACTCCAACTCACAACTTTGACCTTGGCTTGAAGAGGAAAGTATTAGCTTTCCATTGCATCCTTCTGGGCTTGATTTCATGATCTATATTCTTAGTTATCCTCTCCTCAAAATCACAAATCATCACAGTTTTCTGCACTTTTCTACTACACATGCACTTTTTCCCATTTTGCATCAATGATTTCTCTCTATTCTCTCAATCAAATCTCGTGATTTCAAATCTCATGCATGCACAACACACCCACCTATTATTTCCACCCTTCCACTGGGGTTAAAAATCTCCCCCCGGTGAGTTTGCCCTCAATTTCTATCACTATTTTATCACTGCGGGATTGATGTTACACATGCATGTTCTAATGGGTTTTTACCTTTGTGTTTTGATCTTTGTTTTGCAGGAGAGCATGATATCAACGTGAGACATTCTTCATCTAGCCGGCTGGAAGGAGAAGAGGTTTGAGTCCACAAGTTTCCCGCACCTCGTTTGTCAAGCGCGATCAAGTTTTCTTTCTAAGGTACACGGCGCCGTTCTTTACACTTCTTCATCCTTTGGCGTTGTTAATCCTTGGTGGCGATCACGGTTAGTATTTCTCATCCTTTCATCCCCCTTGTCTTTAGTTCACATGTTTATACATGTACGTATGTATTTAAAGGGGGCGGGATAGGAATCTAATTAAAACAAATCTACAGTTTTTTGGCGATCACGGTGGGACACCAATGCCCATCACGTTTGTTTTAATGCTCTTTTTTAAGTTGGGTGTGTGCATGTGCATGTTTAGGTGATATTTTATCCATTCTTCCATTATTTGGGGCGTTTTAAGGGCTCAGGTAGTGTGACGGTCCTATAGTAGACCGCCACATGAATGTAACGGTCCTTTGGTAGACCGTTACAGATTCTGGCAGTCCTGCGTGTATGCTCACGGGGCCGTGTTCGTCGGGAGATAACTTTTGATCCCGATGTCCGATTGCGCTGATTTTTCTTCCGTTGGATAGCCCTTTGTATTGTATTTTCATCCATATATCATTTGCATCATTTGGTTAACACTAGCATATTCTAATATTGTCCAACTTTTTGAGTTTTGTGCATAAGTTTTGCAGGCAGGCTCAGGGACATGTTCACAGGTACATCTTTACTCGGTGATTTGACTACCTTCCCGGTGTCTGATTGCACTGATTTTTATTTCATTGGATAGTCCTTTGTATTGTCTTTCCATCCATAGCTTATTTGCATCATTTGGGTCTCATTTGCTTAGTTAAAAATTGTCATCATTTTAGCATTTTGTCCATAAAATCTGCATGTGGTCTGCGCACAGGTTCACGGGGGTAAGTTTGCTCAGTGATTTGATTGACCTCCCGGGGTCAGATTGATCTGTTCTTAAGCCCATTGTGCAGACCTTTGTATTGTCTTTCCATCCATATATTATTTGTCTTATTTGGATCAAGTTTGCATAGTTTAATCTAGTCTTGATTTTCTAATTTTAAGCTATAATTTGCATGCACTCCGGTGCACATAGGGCCATACATTACATATCATAGTTGCATTTCCTACCTTGGTAAGTGATCCTCTCGCCTCCATATTCCTTGGAGTCGACTACGTGATCTTATCCGGGACCTCCATAAGTCCCCGTGAACCGTGGATTCCCACACGGACACCGGGCCGGTTGTACCTTTCCACCCCTTAGGCTTGCATTTGCATAAGTGTGAGGGAGTTAACCTTTGTCAACCCAAAGTTTGGACCTTATTCCCATAGGATTCCTATCTTGAGGGAATTATTATTAATTCAAATCATTAAAAGGTCTATTAAATCCCTAAAATATTTCCCATCATATCAACTTGTTTGACTTGGGTGAATACTCTCACATTGCATTGTTTGTTTTGTTTGGGCTTGTCCAAGCCCATTAGTGGTGTTTTGTGTTGCAACCACATCTTTCATCGTTGTTAGGCCCACTTAGGTTACCCCATTTTGTATGTCTATTATCTAGTCCATTATCCCGTGGTCTATTGTCCATTCATCTTTGCATTAGTGGGTCATCCCACCTTATTCTCAAGCCCATTAAGCCATTGCTTCCCCACTTGTATTATCCTTGATATCCTTATATTAAGTCTCCATTTGTCCTTATGGAGCATCATTTCAACCCCTTGTATCATTCTTTTTTTCAATCTTCTTCCTATTCCCGCGTGGAATCCTCTTCCCACGCGGGCCCATCTTCCCGTGGTCCCTCTGATCCCTCCGAGGAACATGCTAATCTCATGGCCCATCTTTCAAGCCTTGTTTGCCAAATGGACCCGGCCCAGGCCCAACGTCTTATTGCATCTCATCTTCATGGGCCTCCTTCTCTTAATGGGCCTTCTTCTCTTATTAATGGGCCTCATCATCTTAACGGGCCCCATTCTCCTAATGGGCCTTATTTCTCTAATGTGACTCATTCTTCTTCTCCTTATACTGCCAGCCCAATGGGTCCTTATGTTCATGCTTCTTCCAGGCCCACATATCCTTCTACTCCCGGAATGAGCCCTTCTTCTTATCAGCCCGGATCCTCTTATCCGGCCCATTATCATCATACTGGTCCGAATTCACATCCTCTTGCTCAAGCTTGTAGACACGCCAAAATTGACGTCATTTTGAGTATATTTCATATCGCTCTGCGATGCCCCATTTGACCCTCAAATCAGCTTATTTGAGTGGTTTTCCCACTTTTCTTGAATTTCTCCTATTTTTCCCCATTTTATCTCATTTTCCTATTTTTTCGGATTTCTTGGGCATTTATCTCTATTTTCTGAATTCACGCCATCATCAGGGGCGTGTTTTTGAAACACGCCCTGGTCTAGGGCGTTTCTTTCCCATTTTATCTATTTCTCCCCATTCTATCTATTTTATGAATTTTATGAATTCACGACTTGGGTAAGGGCGTGTTTCTCTTAAAACATGACTTCACCTAAGGCGTTTCTTAAAGAAAGGACGCCCACCTTAGGGCGTTAATTCTTTTGGTTTGACCGACTTCCCCATTTGAGCTCTTGAAATTAACGCCCTTCCCAGGGATGCTTTTTTGAAAAGTGGCTTTGTTTAAGGCGTGTTTAACATTTTTCAAATATGGGGAGTTTTTATTGCTAAATTTGGTTTTTGAGAAACGCCCTTGTGCAGGGCGTGTTTTTGAGAAACGCCCTAGTGTAGGTCGTCAATTCTGAAATTGACGCCCTTACCTAAGGCGTGTTTCTTCTTCCGGCCTCGCAGCCCTATCCCCAGAGAGTCCTTGCTTCATTAGATGTCTACCTATTTTGGGCTCTTGCCCGTTCCAATCCTTTCCCCCTTGGACTCTTGCCTCTTTATCACCTTTTCTATCTTATTAATAGAGGCTCTCGCCTCTGTTAATAGGTTGGACACTCGATCCCCTTCTTCCTCTTCCTCCCACGTATCTCCCTTTTCCCTTTTTTTTCTGTTTGCTTTCTTTTTTTTCTCTTGTTTTGTGCTCACAGGTTGCTGTTGGCTAAGGAAGGAATGCCCGCGCGCATCAATCTCCATTTTTTAAAGCTTCTTCCCCATTGAATATCAAGGCCACAAGCAACAGAAGCAACAGGCTCCTTCTATTTTATTTTTATTCTCCTTTTGCTATTCGTTAACATGCATGCATAATATACATGTTTTCTTCTCAACCACGTTGAGGCTTTCCCCATAGTGCAATCCCTTGCACATCTCCCTATTTCATTTACATTCATTCATATCATCATATATCTCCCACCCTCTTTGTATAGGGGTTTAAGGGCCACCCCCTTAAGGTGTGTTCATAATCAATTTTCATGCTCATCTATCTAAGAATTTGATGCTACACTCACCTTTATTCTAATCCATATCTTTTTGGTGTTGTTGTCTTTGTTTTGCAAGGGTAATAAAAGTGAAGAACTCTCTTCATCGGCCGGCCGATTTGAAGAGAAAGGAAGCACTCACATCCCCCGCATATTTGAGGTATTTTGCGATCATCTCCCCATATTATTTTCCACTTGAGACCCTCGTGTCTCTGGCGATCACACACACTCCCCTTGTGCACCTCGTGCATGTTTTTCTCCACATTATTGATTATTGCTTGTTCTTAATAATTTTCCTTAAGTGGATTTTTTAAATAGATCTACAAATTGGCGATCACGGTGGGACTCCTTTGTGTTCTTCTTTCATTACCCCTTTCCCCTTAGGCACCCGCGTGTGCCATCTCCCCTATTGCACCCTCGGTGCGTCTCCTTTTGTGCCCCTCGGGCACCCTCCATTTGGCTTTGCATTCTTCCCTAAGTGATTTGCCATTTTGTTGTCATTTCCTTAGAATCTCCACTTATTTAAAATTTCTTGATGAGCATGTTTATATCTTATACTTATTGATTGCCTGCTGTGGTTGTGAGTGTGCCTTTCTAGTACTTCTGGCCGTCGGGCTTTCCTGAGGAATTAATGCCTCTGTCAGAGGCGCTTTTTGAATTAACGCCCTAACCCAGGGCGTCGTCGTCATATGTTACGCCCTCTGACAGGGCGTTTTCCAGTATATTCCCTGATTTTCCCGATTTTATTGAGCTGCCTGTGAATTAACGCCCTGCCCCAGGGCGTTTTATTATTGATTAGCGCCTCTCTCTCAGGCGTTTTTTACGAATTGGACGCCCTTACGATTGGGCGTTTCTTGATTTGGCTGTTCATCTCCTGCTGATTGACGCCCTCACCAGAGGCGTGTTTCTTATTTTTAGCGCCTCACTTAAAGGCGTTTGCTTGGATTTGACGCCCTCTAGACAGGGCGTCCTTTTATTTATAACGCCTCACTCTAAGGCGTATTTCACCCAGCCCCTGGCACCCACGTTGATTCACGGCAGTCACACCGTCGTTTCTTTGGCTAGTAGCGCCCCCTGACAGGGCGTGTTTTTACTGTGGGTTTCCACAACCCTTCCCGTGGGTGATATTTCATGCTTATATTTCATATTGATTGATATTATTGTGGTTGGCCTGTTTACCCCATTGCATTCTTTCATTCATTTGCATTTTTGGTTTGGGAGCCCCCCTCCTCTTCATTAGGATCCACACACCCTCTTGGAATCGGGACGACCCTCCATTGAGCATTCCGTCTCTTTGGACTGGAAATCCCTTTTCCAAGCCTCCGTAAGTCCCCGCACCCGTGGATTCCCTCACGGACGCCGGGCAGGTTGTACCCTTTGAAGTCCCGATATAGTTGGCCTAATACGTGGTGAGTGAGAGTTCCTAGTTGGCATTGGAGTTCAACTCATATTGAAACTAGGTTCCTCCCCCCCCTTGTGTGAATCTTTCCAAACTTTATTAAAATTCATTAATTCACCAAGGATTAAACAAATCAAAATCACGGTAACCATTCCAACTTGTGTGCTTCTTTGCAATTATTGAGAACTTTGATTATATAATGACTTACCATGATAGAAACATGTTCAATTCAATTAATGAGGATGCACAACCTAGCACTTCATATCCTCAATTTCAACATGTTAATCATCATCATTCTCACCATTCTTTCAAGGGACCACGTCCTTATTCTCATGGTCATGCCCGACCCATGGGCAATGTCCATCCTCATGGTCCCCCTACTCAAGTTCGAGCCACTATTCCTACGGGACCGTCTCCTCCCAATGATGAGAAGGTCTCTCAAATCTTGCATGCATTAGATCATCTTACCCCTCAACAGATCCAAGCCCTTAAGGCTGCCGTTGAGGGTACATCTCTTGCATCTCCCCCTCCTTCCAATTCTATTCGGGTGGCCCATCACCCACCTCCTTCCAATTCTATTCGGGTGGCCCATCACCCATCTCCCTCCAATTCTATTCGGGTGGCCCATCACCCATCTCCTCCTCCTTCTATTCCTATACGGGTGGCCCATCACCCACCTCCTCCTTCCAATCATATTCGGGTAGCCCATTACCCATCTCCTCCTGTTCATTCTACTCGGGTGGTCCGACACCCGCCTCCTTCTATTCCTCCTCCAACACGGCCCCGAGGCCCATTTACTCCTTGCAATCCGTTCCGTCCGGGTTCTTTTACGGGTCGTCCCGTCAACTCCCCTCCACGGCCTTTTTATACGACCCCTCCTCCTTCAATGCCCTGCCAACCTTCTGTTGCCCAAGTTACACCCCTCCAGCAAACTCTCCTCGATAAGATTACTTTGATGGAGGAACAAATAAAGAGGGTCACGGCTCCTCCTACTCCAGTCAATCCTCTCCATGTCGCTTTGGACGACATTACAAGAATGGAGAGAGAATGGAAAGATAGGATGGACGACTACGGCGTTGATATTCCAAGTGAGCAAGAACCGACATTTGAAGAATCTGAGGCAATATACGATGATGAAGATGTGCAGGCACCCCTTTCGAGTTTCCTTAATTTCCCGCTCCCTCCACTTTCATTCGATGAACCTCCTGCTCAGGATGAAACCATCCCCGATCCAATCCCTATTTATGAGACTAACTGGTGTTACGATGATGGGTCGATACTCCAATCACCCACACCGCCACATTGTAAGTCTCCTCCTATCCTTGACACCGCATACATTACACCTCCTCCAGTTACACCATTAACCTCCGCAACACTGGCCTCCCCTAAACCTTCCATTAAACCTCCACCAATTACACCTCCACTCCTTAAGCCATCTACCTCCACACCATTAGCCTCCATCGAACCCACCATTAAACCTTCCCCAATTAACCTCCGATTACCGCCACCTCGGCCTTCCATTATCCCTTTAAAACCCACTTTGCTTATTCCTCCACCATATAGCCTTACGCCTTTACCCATGGTTAGTCCTGAGCAGGATCCACCACTTTTTGCATCCGAGCTAATCCCAACTACTTCCGAGCAAGGGGAGAAGCTCGACGTGTTTGAATCTCCGCCCCCATTCACCCATTTGCCAACACCTTCCATTATAACTCCACCATTCACGGAGCCTCCCGCCTCCGCCTCACCTCCCTTTGTTACTCGGAAGGGGCGTGCTTCTGCAGCTAATTGCGCCAAGGATAAGCAAAAGGCGGGCAAGAAGACTTTGGCCACGACCGTGCCATTCAAGATGCAAGAATTCATTTACCGGATGTCAATCCGGGTTATTGTGCCAAGCATGGTCGGAGAAGCTAAGTCATCACCGTTGCTCAATAGATGCCAAGCATTGACGCCGTTTGAAGGCCGGGCAGGGCACCCTTTGTTCAAACCTTCGAATTCCGAATTCATTACTCCTTACAAGGGGCGAATGCCCATTTTATTCAACATTCCATATTCATCACCACATTCAATGGGCAACTCGATGCTTCATGTTCCAACTCTACGACTCCCTCACCTTATTGATTTTCGCTTTCCAAGGGGGTTGTCATTTATTGAAGCTTCGTTTATTGGGCCAATTGGTCATACATGTTCACTGCCGTGGAGGGGCAATTATCTTAAGGGGCCGTCCCCTATTTCTCCCACTCTTGTTCATTCAACTTCATCCACATCTATTTCTATCACCTTTTCTTCATGGGCAACTCGAAGGGTAAAAAGGAAGATCTCATCCTTTCACCCTTCACATTATTCATCTTCTTTGCATCTCCTTGCATTCACGCATTTCAAGCATTCATCGCATCCATCCCATTGCATGCATTTGCACCTCCTGCTTCCCGGGTTTCCAAACCCGTATCTTCCCCGCCTTCCGGCACCGCCGGATATTCAGCATTTCCCATCTTATCCATATTCATCCTTTTATCCACTCACCTTGGGGCATCGCGTCCCCCTTCCTGCTATTTCCATGGAACCACCAGGAATTTTATCCCTCCTCTTTGGGCATCTCACCCTTTCTGATTCTATTTCTCCGGAACCTCCGGACCTTTCTCTCGGGCACGATACCCCTTTCCATCTTCTCCTTACTGATTTCATCCCTCCGGAACCTCCGGATTCTCCCCTTGTCCTTTCAGGGCATCGCGCCCCTTTCCATCTTCTCCCTCCTGATTTCATTCCTCCGGAACCTCCGGATTCTCCATCTTATTCTCTCTATCATCTCCCAGGGCATCGCGACCCTCCTGATTTCATTCCTCCGGAACCTCCGGAACTTCCATATTTCTTTCGATTTATCTTCTTGCTCCTCCGGGACTTCATATCTTTTATTCTCTTCTTCCTTCTCCGTCACCTCTTCCACCATCTTTTTCCCTATCTTTCCCCAGGGCATCGCGTCCCTTCTTTCAATGTCCCACCAGAGCCTTCGGATTTCTCCTCTCATGATTTTCCTCCTCTGCTTCCGGACCCTCCGGATCCACCTCTTTCTATCTACCAATTTCTTCTTCTAATTCCTCCTAATTCTGGGTCTGACCCAACTTCTTCCACATCCACTGCCTTGGGCATCTGCCCTTTCTCCCATTGCTTTCGAGGCTTTAGTCCTCACTCCACCTCCTAATTTTCCGCTTCTTCTGTAGACTGTTTCATGTGATCAGGGTCTCCGAGCCTTAGCAAGGGAGTTCTAGCCCTCGCCTCTCTTCCTTTTTCTCCTTATTCGTCTGAGTCTGGTCTTGGCACCACTCCCTCTTGTTAAGCCACTTTCAAATCCTTTGCTTCCAATTCTTTTGACTGCCAAAGAGGACAAATCTCATGATGATCAAGATCGCTTCTCGCGGCAGCTGCTTCTACAAAGGTCGCAAGGTAACATATTGGCGTAAGTATGCATTTTAATGATATCATTTTCTCATTACTTCACGCATGATTTTCAAAATCAAGTGCTTCTTAACGAGATTAAGAGTGGTGTTTTAAACCTTTATCTTAGGCTTTTGTTTAATTAAATCACTCTCAAAAGAGTCTTTAGGCTTGCTATGCAGCACCTTTGGTTAATAAGAACCCCGTGCTGGGAATTCGACATTCTCTCCCCGCTTGTTAAAGGCAACCCTTAGCTGGGCATTTCACACACTTCACGGCGTCCTTAGCCGGCTCTTTGGTTAGACACCGTTGCTACTTTGGCCATGCCATGAGTATTCCTGAAAGTCTTTTCTCTTCTTTACTCAGCCGAATGCAGGGGCAAGAGGTTGACGGATGAGATGACCAACCCCGGTAATCCCCAATACGAGAGGAGTCTCAAATAGGGGCAGTCTTGACCCAAATTAAATGAGTTTTCATGATATACATCTCGCCAAAAAAGGGCTATTATGAAAATCAAGTCAAAATTTCGATAAATTCAAAATTATGAATTATGGCATGTCAAGAGTGGCAAAGTCCCCGCAGGGAAAACCCTGATCGTATGCATGTCAAGGGTCTAAAAATTAAAGACACAAAGCCCCGGCACAACAGACTGCCTCTTTGAAGGGAACACCTTGGAAGGCATTCAAGTCCCGATATCTCCCATCCTGCACAAAGCTTGTCACAATTGTTCTTCTCTTCTCCCTCCAAGACCGAATGTTTCTCGGGTATGGCCTTGGTAGGGGCATCGTTAATCAAGGGCAGTCAGTTATAGGGCGCCACCCTTTCAATGCACGCCCGGCTTTGGGCAGTTTTAAGCAAAAAGGGAGGAAACGAGGACCCCTAGCCAGTGGTTCAAAAACACCCTTTGATGCTGCTTTAGCAATGTCTAACCAAAATCTCCACAAAAATTTGAATATTTCTAAAATCTCCACAAAAATTTGAATATTTCCAAAATTCCACAAAAATTTGAATATTTTCAAAATCTCCACAAAAATTTGAATATTTCCAAAATTCCACAAAAATTTGAATATTTCCAAAATCTCATAAAAATTTTACATATTTCCAAAATCTAAAAATTTTGCATTGTATTTTCTGATGGTGTTTTGCAGGAATAACTTTCCAAGGACCAGGAGCACGGGATGAGTCCCCTTTCACTCATTGTTATCAATCCATTGATTCTTCCCGATATTTTCATGACATGCCACCCTGGGCATTTTTGATTATCATCTCCCTATATCATTTTGATTGTTATATCTCCCGATTATCTCTTGAATATCATTCTGATTATTCATCTCCAAATCTTTCAATCAACTCCTGCTGATTCACTTGATCACTTTGCCAAGGGGCATTATCATTCCCTGATTACTCTGTCGATGGGCATTATATCAGATCTTGATTATTTAACTCCAAAACTTGATTAGCCAGATTGTCATCCTCATGACAAACAACAAACAATGATGATTTGCAATACCATGATTTAATTTGTGCTATTCATGCCATATACATGCTATGATTGATGCTTTAATGATTGTTATGCTTAAATGCCTCATTCATTGCTTGTTATCTTTTATATCTTGGCTGATGAATTTTTGAGCGCAGGATAAGAAGCTCTTGGTCCCGCCGACTGGGCATCATCATCAAAGTCCCACGGTGCTTGCAGCTCATTTCTCAGTTCCCATGCTTATTGATATCACCATCTCCCTGTATGCATTCTACTATATGTTACTTACGCTATTAGATTATATCAAGGACCTTGTGGCTTTGGTAAAACTGGAATTTGAGTTCCCCTTCATCAAAAACAATGACGATTCCAGAGGAGTCTTAGTCACACGGATAGGCCGTTGAGCCGTCCAAGGCTGGGGACGATGGTTCCCTTTTTACGAGTTGGTGCGCGGATAAACGGGCTTCGGCTTAGTATCAGCTCGCAGAATTGGTTTCTTGACCCAGTCTGGGCAGTTTAACAATATTATCCTTGATTATATTATATTTTTATTTGATTTAATTTTTCCCTTTAGCCCAGCATGCATTCATGTAGGACTTTGAAACAATTGTTGAAAAATCATTCTGATAAGCTGATGTTGAGAGTTGAATTGATCTTAATCTTTCCGATATGAGATTTTCATTGCCGAATTGAGTCCTCAGTTCGTTTTGTCGCTGTTTTGGGTGATTTTCTCGAGAGCTCCTTGTTTGGATTTTTATCATCTTATTTTAATCTCCTTTCCTTGATCCACCTTGGCTGCAGCACGTCCACATGGCTGGTAACCGCTCCCCAATGGTGAAACTTCAGGTTTGTGACCTGGGGTACTTCCACCGCGCTGGAAGTTGATCATTTTATTTTATCTCCTTCGTGCACCGCGTGCACATCTCCCCCTTTTATCCAAACATTGTTGATTTCGTTGGATTTCCCGAGATTTGCTTCATCTCGTGCTTTTGATTTGATTCTCATCAAGTGATGTTGATTGCGTGTCTCATCACACCTTGGCATCTACTTTTCAGTTTGCTACGCTCCCTTGCAAAGCAGACGCCAAGGCGGGGCAGCTGTAGACACGCCAAAATTGACGTCATTTTGAGTATATTTCATATCGCTCTGCGATGCCCCATTTGACCCTCAAATCAGCTTATTTGAGTGGTTTTCCCACTTTTCTTGAATTTCTCCTATTTTTCCCCATTTTATCTCATTTTCCTATTTTTTCGGATTTCTTGGGCATTTATCTCTATTTTCTGAATTCACGCCCTCATCAGGGGCGTGTTTTTGAAACACGCCCTGGTCTAGGGCGTTTCTTTCCCATTTTATCTATTTCTCCCCATTCTATCTATTTTATGAATTTTATGAATTCACGACTTGGGTAAGGGCGTGTTTCTCTTAAAACATGACTTCACCTAAGGCGTTTCTTAAAGAAAGGACGCCCACCTTAGGGCGTTAATTCTTTTGGTTTGACCGACTTCCCCATTTGAGCTCTTGAAATTAACGCCCTTCCCAGGGACGCTTTTTTGAAAAGTGGCTTTGTTTAAGGCGTGTTTAACATTTTTCAAATATGGGGAGTTTTTATTGCTAAATTTGGTTTTTGAGAAACGCCCTTGTGCAGGGCGTGTTTTTGAGAAACGCCCTAGTGTAGGTCGTCAATTCTGAAATTGACGCCCTTACCTAAGGCGTGTTTCTTCTTCCGGCTTCGCAGCCCTATCCCCAGAGAGTCCTTGCTTCATTAGATGTCTACCTATTTTGGGCTCTTGCCCGTTCCAATCCTTTCCCCCTTGGACTCTTGCCTCTTTATCACCTTTTCTATCTTATTAATAGAGGCTCTCGCCTCTGTTAATAGGTTGGACACTCGATCCCCTTCTTCCTCTTCCTCCCACGTATCTCCCTTTTCCCTTTTTTTCTGTTTGCTTTCTTTTTTTTTCTCTTGTTTTGTGCTCACAGGTTGCTGTTGGCTAAGGAAGGAATGCCCGCGCGCATCAATCTCCATTTTTTAAAGCTTCTTCCCCATTGAATATCAAGGCCACAAGCAACAGAAGCAACAGGCTCCTTCTATTTTATTTTTATTCTCCTTTTGCTATTCGTTAACATGCATGCATAATATACATGTTTTCTTCTCAACCACGTTGAGGCTTTCCCCATAGTGCAATCCCTTGCACATCTCCCTATTTCATTTACATTCATTCATATCATCATATATCTCCCACCCTCTTTGTATAGGGGTTTAAGGGCCACCCCCTTAAGGTGTGTTCATAATCAATTTTCATGCTCATCTATCTAAGAATTTGATGCTACACTCACCTTTATTCTAATCCATATCTTTTTGGTGTTGTTGTCTTTGTTTTGCAAGGGTAATAAAAGTGAAGAACTCTCTTCATCGGCCGGCCGATTTGAAGAGAAAGGAAGCACTCACATCCCCCGCATATTTGAGGTATTTTGCGATCATCTCCCCATATTATTTTCCACTTGAGACCCTCGTGTCTCTGGCGATCACACACACTCCCCTTGTGCACCTTGTGCATGTTTTTCTCCACATTATTGATTATTGCTTGTTCTTAATAATTTTCCTTAAGTGGATTTTTTAAATAGATCTACAAAGCTGACTCATATTCTTCTCGATCTCTCCCTACCCATGAGATGATTGTTCAAACCCAACGCCAACTTGATGAGCTTCAACGTCGGATCGATCCTAAATCCTCTTTAAGTGTTCCGTTCGCTTTCCAAGGTCTTCGGCTCCCACCTCCATCACAAATTCTCACATATCGCCGTTATAGTGGAGTCAGTGACCCGTTTGTGCACTTGAAGGAGTTTGTTTATGAGTCGGCCCAATTTCGGCATGACCAACACTTGATGGCCTATCTATTTGGTTTGTCATTGGAAGGCCCGGCTCGGGATTGGTTCTTCTCTCTTCCGCAAGAGCAAGTTGTGAATTTTCAAGTTGTACAAGAGGGATTTATTCAACAGTTTCAAGACTAGGTTGGGCCTAAGTACTCTATTGTGGATCTGGCCCATGAGATGATGAAGCCCGAAGAGGAGTTTTCTACCTTTGCCGATCGTTGGCGTCGCCTTGCTGCGCAGGTCCCAGGGTACATTCCGGAGGGAGAGCAAATCAAGATGTTGATATCCAATGCCGCACCCGAGTATCGGTTTATCTTAGCCCTCAACAACATCACCTCCTGGCAACAATTATATAGCCGAGCCCGCTTCATCCGCCAACAAATCCAAGATTCTCTTGACCCCGAGTCTCCACCATCCACCTCCACATATCAACCTTCACCCTTCACGTTCCAACCCTACGCTCCCATGAGTCAGCCCGCCATGAGTCAACCTTCCGCCACATATCCCTCCATGAGTCTACCCCCACCTCTACATACCTATATGCCTCCGCATATCAACCTTCCATGAGTCAGCCTCCTGCGTCCGCATACCCATCTCCGTCTCCACCCCCGGTCAAGGTCACACCACATCCCGAGCAGGTGGATGCCGTCTACATACCTCCCCACTCCATTCCACATATGCCTTCACCAAATCCCACATCTGCCAACCACACTCCATTACCTATGCAACCTCCGCTTACCTCACCATAACCTTCTCCACCACCTCATACCCCTCGGCATCCGCCTTGCCCGAAGCGGGCTCCTTGTCCTCCGTTGCCGGAGTGCTTTACCGACGTTTTTAAGGCTTTGATGGCCACTCACATGTTGTCGCTCTCTCCGGCTGTGCCTTGCCGGCCCGCGATCGGGAATATGCTTCAATATTGTGATTTTCACCGCCAGCAGGGGCATTTGGTTGAGGATTGTCCCGAGTTCCGAGAGTATGTTTATGACCTGGAAGATAATAAAAGAATTGATTGGGCCGCCATGCGTAAAGTTGTTTTAGATCTCCGCAGCAAGCAGCAACAACAAGAAGCACCGCCCAAGCAGCCGTCTCCATCTCTACAAGACCGGGGGCACCCCAGTGATTCTTCGTCTAGCGTTGAACCCGCTCCATCACCCACTACTTCTCCTACTATGTTACCTTCGCTACCTCCTATCCAATCTCTGCAACCTCCACAAACCCAAGCCTCTGCTCAGGCTAGTGCCACCTCACCTTCTTCTACTTCTTCCACCATTACTTCCACCCCCAATGTCGTTCGGCGCGTTGTGTCGATACGTCGACGGTGGGCACCACAATCCCCTCCTTCATCCTTGCCATGTCCACTACCTCCATCGACCACATCACCATCTCCACCATCCTCTCAATCGCCTACACCATCTCCGCCACCCTCACCATTGCCTAAACCTCCATCATCCCCGCTATCACCTTTGACCGAGCCTGAGCAAATTTTGCCTTTGCCACCCTCACCCGAGGAAGTCATACCTCCACCCTTACCTTTGCCTCCACCTAAACACACCATACCCGTTGAAACCCCCGTGACTTCTGAACCTACTCCTATCCCCATTCTTCCACCTATTCCCACCCCACGGAGCGGGTGTGCGTTGCCCATGGTGCCCCTTGGGTCTAATCCCCTGGGAGACAACAAGCCAAGTCAGGATGATTCAATGCCGGCCGTGCATTTCAAGATCCAAGACTTCATTTGCCGAATGCCGATCCGCATCCTGGTCCCTAGTTATTTTGGGGATGTTGAGCCTACACTCCTAGTGAAGATGGTTGACAAGAAGAGTTCCCTTGAGTTGATGCCAATTTCTTCTCGAGCAAGGCCGGTGGCAATCTCTTTGCTCGCCGGAGAGTTCATTGTTGATGCTATTATTTCTCCTCGCTCTATTGCCATTCAGATGACAGGCCAAGAAGGGTTCTCTACCCGTGTTGTGCTAACGCATACGGCTGTGAACGCGTCACGTGGTGGACTGAGAGAGAGAGATGGGGTTTCTCCCTCTCCGAGTAATAACGGGTGAAAGAAATGAGGACAAAACAATGAAACGCGCGCTATAGGGGATATGAAAGAACGGTGGACAAGTACATCTACAGATGACACTCTAATGGAGACAGAAAGAATTTAGACTGACCGAACTCCGGTACATGGCGGAGATAGGGGTCCGAAGACCCTCTCACGCAAACTGAACCCCTTCCCGGTAGGCGTAACCCACCGTTCCGAGAGCAACTTTTCAGATACCGAATTCGAGTCCTAGGACTCTACATAATAGAATTTGACAGACGGGAAGACACGTAGACTCGGAAATTGTAACGATATATCACTCTTCGAACAGTTACAAGAACAATATGAACAAAAGCACACCACCGCAAGACATTGGTCTTTGCGGGGTTTTAACAACAATATTGTAATATGAGCAGTAATTAATATATGTGCATCTAGAAACCACCGCGAGACATTGGCCTTACGGGATTTTTTAAAGCAATATAAATAATGAATAAAAGTATATATATATACTACCACGAGACATTGGCCTCTGCGGGATTTTTAATGCATTATAAATAATAAATATAAATATATATATACACCACCACGAGACATTGGCCTCTGCGTGATTTTTACTATAACATAGATAATAAATATAAGTATATAAATATATAAACCACCACGAGACTGTGGCCTCTGCGGGGTTTTTACTGTGACATAAATAATAAGTATAAGTATATAAATATATAAACCACCACGAGACTGTGGCCTCTGCGGGGTTTTTAATGCGACATAAATAATATAAATTATATATATATATATATATATATATATATATATATATATATATATATATATATATATATATATATATATATATATATATATATATATATATATATAGAAACCACCACGAGACTGTGGCCTCTGAGGAGTCTTTACTATAATATAAGTATATGTGACAGGAAAGGAAAGGGATCAAATAAACCGCCGCGAGATGTTGATCTCCACGGGATTTTAAAGCGATGATAGGGGAATGCTGAAATTAAATAGTTAGGAGTTAGAAAGTAGGGTGCAGAAAATAAAATGCTGAAATGGAAACGGTCGCGGGAGGTGACCCACCGTACCAGTTAGGAATTAGATATACAGAAAGTAAATGACAGAAACTGCCGCGGGGAATAATCCTCCGCGCGGGTGAGGCCAAAGACAGGAGAAGACAACCACTGCGGGAAGTAACTCTCCGCGGGTGTTATTAAAAACAAAGATGATCAAAATGGAGCGCGCGTTAAGAGTGTTGTGATCGCCAGGGAACGAGGGTCCCGAGTGAATTGATCACTTTCGCCTTTGACTCGGGGTTATGCAGGCTCCAACTTCCTCTTCTTTCGACAGTCCGAAGAAGAGGGCCTTTTAACTGGTTACCCCTACACAAGAAACAAACAGAGAAAAAAAATAACTAAATGAGAATGACGGCAGTGTAGTACCAATCCTTAGATAATGAAATTGTAAATAACATAAACGAACACGTACCTGGTTGGTGTGTTTAAAACCCCTTTAGAATTAAAAGGGTGGGAGGATGACATGATGAAATGCGCAAACACAAAGACACTCACAAGCTAGGCCCTCCCGGAGAGAAAGGCATGGCACATATGCTAAATGATGCATGCAATATAATTGACTGACTGAATAAAAATAAGGGGGAGAAAAGCTTATAGGGGAAGACCGGCGACGAGCTTTGAGAAGGGCTTCAATATCACGAGCACAGTATGACCGAAGGACTTCAGAGCGGACTTCAGAAACTGATTAAGCCGAACATAATAACACACACACAACCGTACACATATGAATGATAAGTATCTCTATATAAACATATATATATAAACATATTATACGTCTTAAAGATATTTAACATATTCATAAATACAAACGTGTATAAACATATACGTGAACTGGTCAAAATAAAAGAACAAGAATTTGAGAGAGAAGGTGAGAAAGGAAGAGAGAAAAACCTTTTTTTATTATTTATTTTGAAGACTTTGTTTTTAGAAGAAAAGGGATGAGATATATATACATATGTGATATATATATATATATGATATCTATATATATATATATGTATGTATTATGTATATATATTATATATATATATATATAGGGGAAAGAAAGAGAGAGAGAGAGGGAGAGAGGGGATGAGAGGGAAGAATAAAAAAGGGTGAAGAAAGGGGGGGGGCTAAAGACAGAGAGAGAAGGGGGGAGAGAAGGAGGCAGAGGGTGAGAGAGGAGGGAAAGGGAGAGAGAGAGAGAGAACCGAGAGGGGGAGAGAGGGAATGAGAGAGAAATGGCGAGAGAAAGAGAGAGAGGGATAAAACAAATAATAAAAAATGAAAAGAGAGGGGGGGTGAGAGAGAGACACGGGAGGAGAAAGAGAGAGGACAAAAGAGAGAGAGAAAGAGAGAGATCGCGATCGGGAGGAGAGAGGGAGAGAGAGAGAGAGGGGGACACGGCGGGAAGGAGACGGCCGGGGTCGACGCGGAGGGCGGCCGTGGAGGTTTGCAGACGGTCGCAACGGGGAGAGGCGGCCGGTGCGGTGGCGGGGGCGAGCGGCCGGTGCGGTGCCGTGGGGTGGCTGCTGCACTGGCGGAGGGGCTCGCGGGGACTGCCGGCGGTGGACGTGAGGTGGGGGAGAAAAACCGACGGCGTCCGCGGCGGGAGTTGTGCGGCCGGACGTGGGCGCAGTGCCGGTGAGGATGCGTCGTAGGTGGTGAGGGTGAGGACTGGAGTCCGGGATGACGAAGGCGACGCGGCGGGGCGGCCACGCGGTGTCGGTGTAGTGCGATCACGGGGACGACGTCGGAGTGGATGCGGAGGAGGTGCTGTCGGGGGGTGCTGCACGTGGGCGTTGGCGGTGTGCACCGGCGGGGAAGACGACAGTAGTCGTGGAGGTCGTAGCAGTGCTTCACGGCGAACAATGGTGCAGGTGGGGCGTCCGGCGACGGTGCAGGTGGAGGGCGGTTGGCTTGGCAGCGGCGGCGTGGTGCATGCACGGGAAGAGGCCGGGAGCGGCGCTTGCGCTGGAAGGTGGCAGCAGCGGTCCGGTCCACGGTGACGACCTGGAGAGGGTGGCGAGGTGGTCGACAGGGCGACGGTGGTTGGCGGCTTGGGGTGCCGAGAGAGGGAGAGAAAATGAGAGTGTGAGGTTGTGGTTGGGAAAGTTTTGGCAGCGGAGGTGGAGGTTCTGGAGAGGAACGGCTAAAGAAAAAAAAGAGAAGTAGTGGGAGAGGGGTTCACCGTGGTGGTATATGGGAGAGAATGAAAACGTGGCTGTGGCTATGAAGAGTGGTGGCAGTGAGGGTGTTGAGAGGGGGAGAGAAATGAGAGTGTGGGATGGGGTGTGTGTTGGCTGGGTCACGGTGGCGACATGGGGGTGGGCTCGCATGCAGTGGGGAGGAAGAGTGGAGAGCGACTGTGGGTGGCTAACGGCAGTCGATGGCGGCGTCGGGGAGGATGCAGCAAGGTTGGCGTGCTTCAACGGCGAGGTCACCGCGGCTGGGTGAGGCGAGTGGAGAGGGGGGCGGCGGGCTGCAACTCGATGATGATGAGGACAACGACAGCGGTGGTGTCACGGTGGTGACTTCACGGCGGCGGCATGACGGGCGTGGACGTGGCCGATGGCGAGGGACGACGATGGCAGCGACCGTCGGAGGGGATGCTCCGACGGTGGACGGCAACGCAGCAGCAACTACGGAGGTGGTGGTGGCTTCATGACAGTGAGGGCGTGAGTGGAAGAGAGTTCGAGAGGAAAGGAAAGCCGAGAGAGTAAGAAAGAGAGGGAAGAGAGGAGTGGGTTGGCGGTGGTTTGCTGCCGTGGGTTGTTAGGTGTCGGAGAGAAAGTGGGAGAATGAGAGTCGGATGGGTGCATGCGGTGATAGCTGGGAATGAGAGAGTGAGGTTGTGATTAGCAGATGAGAGTGAGGGAGAGGGTGAGTGTCCATGTGTGTGACGTGAGGGAGAGGGAAATGAGCAGAGAAGTGAGAGGGAGGGAAAGAGACGGAAGGGGTGAGGGAGAGTGTGTGCGCGTGTGTGTAAGGGAGAGGGTGAGAGAGCAGGGAGGAGGGAGGAGGGGATTACGTGAGAGAGAGGGAAGGGAATAGAAATAAAGAAAGGGATGGGGAGAGAATAAGATGGGGTAGGGAATATTATTTTTTATTATCTTTTATTTTTTATGTTTGTTTGTTTTGTTTATTTTTATTTGTTTTGTTTCTTTTTTTTGCTTCTTTTTATATATATATTATTTATGGTTATTATATTTTTACTTTTTAATAAATATATTATGTATATACTAATCACTTATATATATATATTTATATTTTATGAAAATAAATTTATTAAAGAAAATCAATTATATTATTTTTACGTAAACACAACTACACACATTTTTTGTTTATTTATTTTTTCTCTTTTTATTTATTTTATATGGACACATATTTTAATTTTCTCCCTTTCACAAAATAATGCAATTTAACCACAATTATGAAAGTCACTCAAACAAAAGAACATGTAAGCCACTTCAGGGCATTACGGTACAATATGGGATTTACTCATCGTAACGTCAGAAACGGCGTGTCTACAGCTGCCCCGCCTTGACATCCACTTTGTAAGGGAATGGCGTGTAATGGAATGAAATGAAGTGTATTGAAATGAAATGGAGTGGACTGAAAAGTCGATGCCAAGGTGTGATGAGACACGCTTCTAACATCACGCGATGGGAATCTTTCCGGAGTTTCACGAAGGAACCTTGAGGAAGGTTCTCCGAAATCAACGATTGTTTGGATGGTAAACAAACTAGGAAGGACATCATGTGCGCTAGGGCACGAACAAACTAAAAGGACCAACTTCACGGTGCGGAAGTACCTGGGTCGTAAACCTCAGATTTCACCATTGGGGAGCGGTTACCAGCCATTGTGGACGTGCTACAACCAAGGTGGGTCCGAGGGGAATTTAAGAAATGAAATGGAGACAAATCCAAACAATGGTTTCATCTAGAGAAACGTCCCAGGGCAATCTCGAGGAAACTCAGTACTAGACTCGGAATGGAATATCCCATATTTAAGCATTTAAGCACAGTGGCTCACACCATCAAAGTAAGTGAATAATTTTCCACAATGAACTCAAAGTCCTACATGAATGCATGCTGGGTTTAAAAGAAAAATAAAACAAACTAAAATAGAAACTAGCCAAGGATAATATTGCTAAGCTGTGGAGAGTGGGTCAGGATACCGATCCAATGAGCTGATACTGAGCCGGGGCCCGTTTATCCACGTATCGACTCATCGAACGGAACCATCGTCCCCATTCTATCACAACTTAACGGCCTATCCGTACGTCCTGAACTCCTCTGGGATCATCACTATTTTTGTTGAAGGGGAACTCAAATCCCAGATTTGTCCAAGGCGTAAGGTCCTTGGCATGCTCTAGTAGCGTAAAGATCATACAACACAATGCATGATAAGGGGTGACCACAATGATTGAATGATTAGGGGACAAGCCGGGACAAGGTGGGGCGTCGGTGGGACAGTGGTACCCCACTCGATAATTAACATAACAAAATAAAATCACAACTATACAAGCAAATTATCACAACAAAACGAAACTGCCAACACTGTTCCTAGATTCCTTTCCTCACTATAAGTATCGCCCCTTTGGCCTTAAGAAAATGCATTCAAGGGCGAGTTAAGAAAGGAAGCTTAGGAGGAGATCAGAGTTCGAGATGGAAGGGGAGTCTTCCCGTCCCATAAAGAAAAGCAAGCCCAGCAACGAGTGCAAGCGGCTTACTGACTTCGAAGGGCATCTTAGCTGGAGAATCCAGTCTCGAATGGTGAGTTAATATTTCTCCTTTTGTGTTTCTGCAAGACCTTCTTACGCTCATTTTCGCCTTCTCCACTTTTTCTATTTCCAGCCGTATCCTCTCTTTCCTGGCCCGAGGAAGTTTTCAAGGTTACCATGGCTGTCGAAACTCACTTCGAACATCTCAATCAGTATGAGGGCCATCATCAGAAAGTGGCATCTCCAAAAGCTCGTAACTCATGCCAAACATTACAACGAGATTCACATGGATTGGGCGGCTATGGGTGCACTGGTAGAGCTTTGGCACCCTCAAACCCATACATTCATTTTCCCCACTTTCGAGGCCACTATTCTTCTCGAAGAAGCAGAACTTCTTCTTGGCGTGAAGAAATTCCAGAGAAATGGCAAGGTAAAGGTTATGCGCATGCTAAGAAGGGTGACTTCCGAGGAGGTGCTCAGAAGCTTCATGCCGTCCGAAGCCATCAAGGGCATCCAGACTCAGAAGGGAATCCATCTGCAAAAACTTGCAGATTGGGTGATAAATGCTCTTGAAAGGTTGACAAGTGATGATGATCGCATTGAAGGGCTTATGAAGGGATTCACCATCTGCTTAGCGGGTGCTCTCCTATTCCCTTATACTGACAACATAGTGGAGGAAGATCAGCTAAGTGCCATCTGTGGAATTTGGGAAGGAAAGAGAGTGGTACCGGCTATCCTTGCTTATCTCTATAGCGGACTCACGGCTTCCAGTATGGGTAAGCCTCCTTTTGGTTGCGCACTCCTTTTGAATTGCTGGACTGACTTGCATTTCAAATTTAACCATCGTGAGGGAATGTCGTCTACTTCAAGACTCTTCCAACAAAGCTCGCTTCACCATATGGTCAATGTGTTAGGCTCTAGTGGTAGTATAGCAAATCGTGTTCCCTGGCTGAAGAAACGAGAAGACTGGCGGGCTCACTTCAGTACCTTTGAAGAGTATATGTTCACTCGTGCACCGACATGCTTACTCCCATATGAGCTTCTCACGAGGTCTTCTCTTACCATGGAGCTCCAGCTTGTTGGCACGTACGAATTCATCCTTTACAACACGCACCGGTGTCATACTCAGATGGGCCTCCCTCGCCATTTATTCCCACTGCTATCCGAGCTTCCTTTAATCAGAAAAGGGGAGCTGGGCACAGGGGGTGACGCAAGAAATGTGAAGACAATCAAAGCATCATGGAAGGCCAGCATTACATTGAGGGCAACAGAGTCTGTGAGTGAGGACGAAGAACTGCTGAAAGCTTATGTAATTGAGTTGGGGAAATTGAGGCCTGAGATGCCCAAACCCTAATGTATCTTGTCTTGGAATAAATATGGAAGCTTTAATGCCATTTACATCCTTACTCTCTACTGTTTTTTTTCTTTTTTTATTCCCTTTTTTTCTCTTTTTTCTTGTTTTTGGCACAAACATCTGCAATAGCCAGTGCTAGGTGATAGCCAACCATTCCGGACAAGAGCCAAAAACTCAAGGCAACTATCATGAGGAGTTGCCCTGAGATGCCCGGGAGCTAAAGATTTCTCTCCGAATGGCTAAGAGAGAGATAAAGCAAGAGATAGTAGAGAGAGAAAAGGCAAAAATAGAGCAGGATAAGAGGCCCAGGAGATGGGGCTCTGAGAGAAAGAGCATCGAAACATGGCTCGCTCTGCAGATGGAAGGGGATTAGAGCTCGCAACAGAGGAGCTCCTGGAGTTGGTAGCATCTTCATCGGCAGAGCATAGGGCAGCTCAACTAGCGGCCTCGACTTCAAGAGCTTTGCGGCCATCAGGGTCGCGAGAGAGACAGGAGGACGGCGAGGAGCACTGCCGAAGAGCAGGTGGGAACGCATGACGCGACAAAGCGATTGCTGCGTCACGGAACTATAAAAGGCCTCCAAGGGACTTCTTGCCTTGAGAGAGAGAAGAGAAGCGACCAGGAGGGTGATGAGGGTTAGTGAGTGGCTGGTTCACTCACTCCCTTCTCATGACGGGCACAAACCCTTATATATATGTGCGAGTGAAATAGGTTAGTTTGAACACGGCTGGTTCGCCCTGGATATGTTCCTTCTGCTCTACAGCTCTTCTCTACCACATGGGTTCCCGCTCGACGTACTCGACGAGATGTCTCTTTAAAACACGGGGCGGTGACTCACCATAGCCATGATTTTCAAGGGGATCATCCACGGATTTCAACAATATCGGCCCATGGTGCTCTTTTCCCACGTGAATGTCCCTTATTTCCTTGTTTGCGCTAAAAGTAGTCGCAATAGGACAAGGGACACGCGGAATCTTTGGACCAAATAGGAGTGGCGGGTCAACAAATCACAGCTCTGCTCCATTTACTTCACATGGCAAAGTGGCACGCGAGTGTACCGTGGCCATGACTTTCAAGGAATCTACCACCAATTTCAACAACGTCGGTCCCTGGTCCTATTTTCCCGTATAAATGTCCCCCACTTTCTTCTTTGCACTAAAAGTAGTCGCAACGGGACAATAAACATGGGGAATCTTTAGACCGCATGGGAGGACAAGTCAACAAATCATGCCTCCGAATTGATCACTCCAGATGGCAGAGTGACATGCGAGAGTAAAGAGAGGGTGACTTGTCGTGAAGGATGTTACTGGGGTGATGGTGATAGATCCAGATCACCTTCTTTCCAATCCTATAAATACCTCCCCTTTCGCTCGGCTTGGAAACACCGAAGTCCTGAGAGCAGACTTGAGGAGTGCAAATTTGTAAGGAAGGGAGGTTGTGAGTGTTGCTCACTTTTTCAGGATGGAGGGTGAATCCAGCTTTAGAGCAGAAGGTGAGACTTCCCGCTCCTCGAAGAGGAGCAGATCAGGTAGCAGTTCCAGGAGACTCTCAGAAGTCGAAGGACAACTGAGTGAGAGGACCCGATCATAGCTTGTAAGTAGCTTCTTTGATTTCCTTCCTTCATCCTTTTCTTCTCCTTTCTTGCTTAGCAATGTTCCCCTTTTCACTTCTTGTATATGTGCAGAGCATGATGCGCTCGCACATCTCTTGGGAGCTCGTAGTGGCAACATATCGAGGTCTTCCGGACTTCTAAAAGGCCAGGCTAGACGTGATGGGGTTCGGTGCCTTCCTCCGAATCGAGCCGATAAAGCTCGACCTTGCCCTGATCCAAGCATTACATGAAAGATGGGATCCGGCGAGTCGGGCATTCCTGATGCCTTGGGGGCACATGGTGCCCAGTTTGGAAGATATGGTCCGCATTACGGGCCTCAAAGTGGATGGAGAGGCAGTGACCGGCGTCACTTATGCGGATTACCGAGAAGGTGCCCAGAAACTGTTAGGACTGGAACTCGATGGACGGAAGAACAGGTCAGTAGTCAAGACATCGATCATGGAGGTGTTAGGGCTTACTGACATCCGTCCACGGGATGACGAGTCCTTGGAGGAATTTATGGAAAGGGCAGAGAGAGGTGCCCGTGCTGTATACTGTGCAGATGCCAGCAACTGGGAAAGGACCAACATGGACCTGAGGAGGTTCCTCCTCTTTCTGCTGGGTAGGCTGCTACTGGGCTCCAAGGGAGACAACATACACTGCCGCTTCCTGGAGCTGCTCGTAGATTTGGAGAGAGTAGGACAGTACGCCTGGGGAGCTGCCGTGCTGGCACATCTATTTACAGGTCTGTCGCAAAGGACAGGCCGAGAGGTGACAATAAATGGGTTTACGCCCTTCATCCAGGTAAAAAATTATTTTTTTATGGTTTTGGTTTTATGCTTTTTTTCTTGTATTTGTTGGTGCCAATGACACATGATGGTGTAGCTGTGGAGCTACTATTATATTCCAATGGGGAGAGCTCGACACTGTCGGCCAGTGACGATCACATTGGCTAGGCGGTGGCAACCCATCATGAGTACAGCACCATTATCCTACCAGCTAATGGTATCGAGACGGGAGCTGCAAGAGTTCCCTGCAGCGATGGTAGGATACTTTTTTCTCTTTTTATATGTTTTTTTATTAGTATTTATTATTTTTTATATTTTTGAATAACTAAGAAGATGTGTACAACCCAACATAGGTGAACTGGAGGCCTTACTTGAATATGGTCGATGTCGACCAGCCATGGGTAATTGGAAGCCGTGCCCGATTCGGACGGGACCTCTGGCTCCATTGCTTGAATGAAATTGAGCCTCTAAGGCTACGATTAGTCATGAGAACCCTCGGGCTTGCCCAGGAATGGGTGGATATAACCTCCTCACCCAGCGTCGGGAAGAAGACGCGTGGGCCGGCAACCTGCGTTGATTGGAGGGTGCGCTTCCCCGAACAGTATGAAGACTGGCAGCGGGGTGGCACGCTCCTGGAATCACAAGCGCAAGACAGTGAAGATTACCTACGGCTCTATAGGGCAATGTATGCGGAGAGGCTCCAGCTTGGAGGGCTTATAGAGGTAAAGTAAAACACCATTTTTTTGTCTTTTATAATTTCCATTTTTTTTATTTTTATTTGTGAACTCAAGAGCCATGGCTGTAGGATGCCCGTGACACCATAATAACGAACTTACGAGCTCGTTTGGCGGACACGGAGCAAGAGTTAACTGATACCCGAGCGGCTCTGGGTTCATCAGTAAGTGTATATATACATACTCCTGGCATGATTTGAAATTCATGGCGTTAACCATTTAACTGTCACCTCTCGTATGTGTACGCAGCGTGCCCAGCTCGATGTAGTTTCATCGGCAATGGGGGCAGACGGCGTTTCTTCCAGTCTATGGATTCCCACTTCAGAGTTAGATTCACTACACGAGCAACTTGCTCATGCCACACAGCGGGCTGCGGAAGCAGAAGGGATGCTTTCTGTACAGGTGAGAGCCTCACCATTTAAAATCCCTTGTTCAAGCGTTACCAGAAGCCTGAGATGAAACGTCTGGCAGGAGAAAGAAACGGAGGAGGCACTCGCACATGCCGCCCAGAAGGAAGCTAGAATAGCCGAGCTAGAAGAGGAACTGCAGCGTCGTCCAGGTGATGACTTTTCTAGGGACGCTATAGAGCTGAGGATCACCCTTCAGCTGGAGAGGGAAGACAGAGCGAGAGAACGTGCTGAGAGGGAAAAGGCCAAGGAAAGAGAGAAGGCCAAGAGGTCGGCCGAGAAAGAGGAGAAGAGGGCCCTGGAGGCCCAATTATTTGAATTGAAGACCAGTCTCGGCCTCGCCGAGCAGTGGCTAAAGGACGGTGAGGAACGCTACCGAAGAGCACGAGAGCGTGGCTTTCGTGTCAGCAGCTCCTTTGGTGCCCCCGCAGATCGGCGCCGGGGAGTAGAGATCGGAAGAGGAGCACAAAGCGGTGGAAGGACCGCATTCCATGATTGGATAGCCCCCTCAAGAGTGTCTCGTCCGGAGGGTGGCGGGACAAGTAATGTGGAGAGAGAAGGTGAAACCTGATGTAATCTCTTTGTTGTTTATTTTTATTTTGAATAGAAGTGAAATAAAGTATTTTGTGTTTGATTCTCTGCTTCTTCCTGAGCTCTCGAATTCCTGCACACACCTAAGCAAACAAGTCAATATTTCTGCTCTGACTTGCCCCTTGCTCAACAAGCAAACGAAGTTTTGAACTATCCTTGATAACGAGTCAAGGGGCAAGCCCTTATTAACAAAGGCACTGGCAAAAGATGATGATGAATGCAACAGGCAAGCACACGGATGCAAACGAGAAATTAAAATGAATGTTGCATAGAAATGCGATCATGCAAAGATGTGATCTTTGTTTGTTGTAGGTGAATATTAATTTTTTGTGTTTTGTTGTTTGTTTATTATTATTTTTGGTCTTTTACATTTCCATTTCTTTTGTGCATATACATTTTTCTCCCCCTTTTTTGGATTTTTTTTTTTTGATTTTGTCATTTTTTTGTTTATTTTTGGCTTATTTATTTTTTTTGTTTTTTACTAATGCATGATGACCAACCCATATAGCATGTAAGTTGCACGAGGACGAGGGTTTCTTGGTAACCTCCCAGGTATCATAAGTGCACATCTAGGTTGATTTGGGCCTCTAGACTCCTCGAATGATAATTCCGCCGGCTAAGACTTATCCTGATGACAATACCGTCATGCCATGCTTAGGCTCCCAGTTGCTTCCGACCACAGGGATTCACCCAAAAAATGTTCGAGGTAAATGATTTGCCCGACCCGGGTCTATTTCCTCACAACTCTAGATGGTATGTAATGGAACACCCTGGAACCCAAATGACCAACCGCGCGACGCTGACCCGGAATCAGACGCCGTCGCACCTATAGGTGACGCGCTTGCATTGGTCTAAGCCCGAGGTTAAACTAAGAAGACATTAAGGTGGTAGATAAAGGTCTTGACCAGCCAGAAATACAGAGACTCCTTCACGACAATGACTTCTGCTTTCAAAATGGACAACCGTATGCTTGTGTTAAAACAAAGTCACAAGCCTTGGTGGGTCTCACCCTTTGGATACTCCATTTAGCCTTTATCTTCAGGGGAAGGAGGAAGAGTATTGGGGGTAAACCTCCTGAGAGGACCGGCAAAACCGTTAACCCGGCGAGTCAATAGAGGCACACTTAACTTCCCCTTTCGGGCAACTTCGGACTAACTCTCGAGCATTTGCATCTCGTGACCCCCTTTTGTGTAATTTGACTTTCAGTCAAAGGGGTTTCATTTAGTGGAATCAGGCACGGTTACGACCAGGCCTTTCTTTTGACTTTGATTTCCTACTTTTCTTTTGCTGATTCTTTTGATGGATTTTTTGCGAGGGACATAGTATTTTGACATTATGGAATCCCTCTTGGATGCCTGCGGGGACACTGCCCTCTTCTCGTGCTCTGATTCATGCTCGAAGAATTGGATCCTACTCTCACCCTAGGGGTTGTGTTCATGTTTCTCATGCTTAGCGTTTTTAAGGGCGCCGACTGTCTCATTCGGTCGAGAAGAAGAGAATAAAGATTAGAGCTTTCTTGGAGACCTTTTGAGTGATGCCCTACCATAAGCGATGCTATCAATTTTTTATAACACAGATGTGTATACATGTTGTCTTCTTTTGAGGGGGCATAGGCCGAACTGGCCAGACAGGGGTCTCCACGGTTCTGGCAAACCAAGACCTGAGACCTACCAAGTCTTAATGGGCCCTTTCCTAACATGGAGGTTGAATGCAATGACTTAACTACATGGTGATCTCCAAGCATCAGCATTTTGAATTTTCATTTTTTTTGGTCTTTTCTTTTTTTGTTTTATACACAAATTTTTGTGGTTTTCATTATTTTTTCATTTTTTGTTGTTTTTGTTTTCAATTTTTTTTTGTCTTTGACAGTATGTACACCTATCTAAGGGTAATACTTCTTAAGGTAAAGCCCATTCCAAGGGCGGGATAACTCAACTCCCTCAGCATTGACTAGCCTGTAGGCGTTACCAGGATGCACAGCCTGAACCACGTATGGTCCTTCCTAATTGGGTTGGAGCTTAGAACGCGACCCGCCAGGTTTTACAAAAATTCTTTTCACTACCATTTCACCAACTTTGAACTTTCTCTCAATAACCTTCTTCTGGTAAAAACGTGTGAGTCTATTTTGGTAGACGCGAGCATGCTCGGCAGCAACCAGACGTTTCTCGTCTAAGAGTTCCAACTGGGCAAGGAGAGAATCACGACGTTCATCGAGGGGAAGGTCCTTGTCCAATTATACTCTCAGAGAGGGAATCAGAATCTCATATGGAACTACCGCCTCCATCCCGTAAGTGAGGGCGAACGGAGTTTGCCCAGTAGGAGTTCGGGTTGAAGTGCGATAAGCCCATAGAGCTTCGATAAGCTTCTCTGGCCAATCCGAGAATCTGCTAGACTCACAAGTTTTCTTTATGATTTTGATCAGTGTTTTATTCGTGGCCTCTGCTTGGCCATTACCTTGTGGATAATATGGTGACGAATGATGCAATGCAATTCCTATACCTTTGGCAGAGGTCCTGAAGATCCTGAGAGATGAATTGTGGCCCATTGTCGGTGATGATAGTTCTTGGAATGCCGAACCTGGCGGTGATGTTCTTCATGATGAACTTGTAGACTGTGGATGCCTTGACTTCTGCATAGGCTTCGGCTTCAGCCCATTTGGTGAAGTACTCCGTTGCAGTGAGGATGAAGGATTTTTGCTTAGTAAGGGAGTTAGGATCACCGAGAGGACCAATGATGTCGAACGCCCACATGGAGAAAGGCCATGGGGAGGACACTGGATGGAGAGAGGAAGATGGGGAATTGATCTTATCGGCGTGAAGTTGACACTTGACACACCTACGGACATAGACAGCACAGTCTTCTTCCATGGTGGGCCAGTAAAAGCCTTGCCGAATGATCTTCTTGGCAAGTATTTGGCTGTTCACATGGCCACCGCACACGCCTGAGTGTGCTTCCTCTACACACTTCCAGGACTCATCATCATCAAGACACCTCAGAAGAACACCAGTGAGGCTTCTTTTGTACAGCAATCCTCCAACCACCGTATACCTTTGGGCAACTCTCCTTATGACCCTCTTATCTTCTACTGTTGCTTCTGTAGGGTAAGACTGGTCTTTGCAATATTTAACAATCTCATAGAACCATGGCTTCTCCTCATCAGCCAGTTCTTCCTCCAATTCAACCAACATAATCTCCCTCTTTTCAACAACTTCTCTATCCTGAGCCATCTTTGACATTTCCTCCTGAACCCTTAAATAGGAAGGGTTGTGAATAGCAGGGAGGATAAGCTTGTGGATAGAAACGGACAGAGCCCTTCTGCCCAAAGGAAACCTTAATGATGATGCCAATGAAGCAAGAGCGTCGGCCAAAATGTTCTGATTGCGAGGAACATGAACAAAGACTAACTTGGTGAACAGTTTAGCGAAAGCAACAGTAAGCTCTTGGTATGGCTTGAGCTTGGGATCACGAGTGCGGTATTTAGTGAGCACTTGGCGAAGGATAAGTTGACTATCACCTATGACTCGTAATTCGGTGACCCAGAAGGAATAGGCAAGGTTCAGACCTGCCAGAAGAGCCTCGTATTCAGCCACGTTGTTGGTGACTGGAAATGAGAGCTGGAATGCCTCTGGGATAGCGACACCTTCAGGTGACAAAAGGACAATGCCAATACCTCTCCCCTGGGAATTCAAAGCTCCATCAAAATATAATGTCCACATCGGATCATCAGACTGGGTAATGGACATTAGTTCCTCATCTGGAAACTCTGATTGAACAGGATCAAATTTGGGGAGAGGGTGGTGAGCAAGATGCTCAGCTATAGCATAGCCTTTAATCGCCTTTTGCTGGATATAGATGATGTCGAATTGAGATAGAAAGCTTTGCCAACGTGCTAGCCTATCAGTAAGGACAAACTTTTCCAAGAGAAATTTGATAGGATTCATGCGAGCAATTAAATGGACTTCATGAGCAAGAAAGTAATGTTTCAATTTCTGTACCACCCACACGAGGGCGGCACAGGTCTTTTCCATGGTAGTATACTTTCGCTCACAGGGGTTGAGGAGTTTGGACAAGTAATAGGTTGCCCGTTCCTTGCCTTCCTCATTGATTTGTGCCAGGACGGCTCCCACAGAGTCGTCTAGGACCGAGACATATAGGATCAAAGGCTTATCTGGAATAGGTGGAGTGAGAACAGGCGGGTTGGCCAGATATTCCTTTAATCCGTCAAAAGCATTCTGACACTTAGAATCCCAACAGAATTTGGTCCCTGCTTTGGTCAACTCATAAAAAGGTCTACACCTTTGCGAGTGTTGAGACACAAAGCGACGGATGAACTGCAACCTCCCGATTAATCCTCGAACTTCTCTCAGATTCTTCGGGGGTGGCATATCCCTAATCGCCTTAGCCTTGTTGGGATCTATCTCAATACCCCTTTTGCTCACAATGAAGCCAAGTAACTTGCCCGATGATACACCAAACACGCACTTTTTTGGATTCATTTTCAAATTGAATTCACGTGATCTTTGCAACACCTTTGCAAGGACCTCGGGATGTTCTGCCCTAGTTTTAGATTTTACCAACAAATCATCCACATATACCTCCAAATATATGTGCATCATGTCATGGAATATTGCCATCATAGCCCTTTGGTAAGTGGCTCCAGCGTTCTTCAGTCCAAATGGCATGACCACATAACAATAAGTTCCCCAGGGAGTAGTGAATGAAGTTTTCTCCTGATCTTCTTCTGCCAGACGGATTTGATTATATCCAGAAAATCCATCCATGAATGAAAGGGTTTCATATCCTGCCGTGTTATCAATCAACACATCAATATGAGGCAAAGGGAAATCATCCTTCGGACACGCACGGTTAAGGTCCCGGAAGTCAATACAAATTCTCACCTTTCCATCTTTCTTCATGACCGGGACGATGTTTGCGACCCACTGAGGATAAAGGACGACTCTTATGAACCTAGCTTTGTGGAGCTTGTCGACCTCTTCCTTCATTTTTAAAGCCATTTGTGGGCGGAAACGTCTTAACCGTTGCTTTACCGAGATGGACCCTGGTTTGAGGGTGAGACGATGCTCAACCAGAGTAGAATCCAATCCTGGCATATCCTCATAGCTCCATGCAAACGTGTCCTTATAATCCTTAAGAACCTTAACTAGTGCCTCTTCTTCAGATGATGGTAAATTATCACTTATGAGGACAATCCTAGGGTCTTCCTCAGTTCCCAGATTGATCTCTTTGGTAGACTCTTCTACAGCGGCTGACGGCTCGTCAAATCTGCTCATTCCACTAGCATAGGTGTCAGCCGCGTCCTCATATTCTTCATCCTCTTCTTCAATGGGGTATTCCTCGTCAGTGAGTTCATAGACCCCATACCCTTCATCAATCATGCAATCATTCTCACATTCTATTTCTGGCAGTTGGACGGGATTTTCTAGCAATTGGGGATGGCTAGAAGGGCTTGACACCTGGTGGCTAGATCCAAAAGGAATCGACGGGGAATCTGCCTACCCTTGGATTTCTTCTTAGGCACTACCCTTGACTTATTATTGCTAGCTAGACTGACATTTACAGAAGAAGAAAAAGAAACTGAAGAGGATGGTGAAGAATGTACAGGGAAAGACCCCTCAGACGAGGGGAAAAGAAGGTCGCTCAGGGGACCTTGAATGAGTGGCCCGTGAGTTGGGGCACACTCGTGTGAGATATAGGAGGTTTCCTCAAAGACAATGCGCTGTTGAGGAGTTGTGGAATTGGCATTTTTTTTTCATTTTCATTTTCATGTTTAATGACAAAACAATGGAAAGGACTTAGAGGAGATAAAAATGGGACTACAGCTAGAGGGTTGTGTAGCTCGTAGAGCAAATCATGATTGAAAACCTTGCGCGAGTTGAGAAACTCACGCAGGTAAATGAGTAAAGAAGGAGACCTGGGAAGATCATCAGACAACTGTCTGGCCCAGGAAGGAGACAGCAACAGAGGCTGTGATATGTGGATAGAAAAGATGACGGCTAATGAGCCGTCGGTGACAATATTGGTGACGGATGATGACCCGTCGATGACAACATCCTCTTGGCGAGGAGGGTTTGACATTCTGGCAAGTGTGGTGGTGTCTCCTGGCATTTCGGAGATCAAAAGTGGGCCTTCTAGATGTGAAGAAGAAAACATTCTTTCCAGTGCAATGGATATATCTGGTATGTCAAACCATTTATACCATTCACAATCCAGGTGGACAATCTTTCCTCTTTTAGGGATCCTTGAACATCCTTGAGCTAAAAATACATTCCGTGACCGCCCATGTGATTCAGGTGGAGGATCTCCCATCTGGACGATGGGCCCCTTTTTGAAATGTGAGGACAAAGTCCAAGTGAGGGGTTTGCCGTCTGATTCGAATGGCCCCTTAAAACCCAAGCCAGCTCTATGGATTGGCTTTATCTTTTGGAGTGGTCTCAGCCTTCCTTGCAGTTGTGCTCCTAAACCTTTGCCATCTTGGTAGCCAATATTTCTCATAATCTCCCATCCTTTGGAGCGGAAGGGGAGACGTGAGTTTAACATAGGGAATGGCTTTTGTTGTGTGAAGGGAGCACGACAAGGGTCATACACATCCAACAAGGATAGTATGGGCCGATGAGTCGGCCAGACCGAAGGCAAAGAGGTGTTGATGGCATCCACCGTAGAACAGAGAGGCATGCTCATTACCTTAATAACCCATCCTTTGTATGGAAATTTCAAGCACTGATGATTGGTGGATGGTACAGCATTCATGGCTTCAATGTAGGTACGGCCTAGTATAGCCTTGAAAGTGGGATCCATATCAAGGATATGGAATTCCGTGAAGACTGATACAGGGCCTAGTTCTACATTGAGGGTAATCATCCCCATTGGCGGTCTTTTACTATTGTCATAGGCCGTGACTGTGATTGAGGAGGGCATGAGTTGTTCTTCATCAACCCCACATGCTTGAAGAGTACTCGGGGAAATCACATTTATAGACGCGCCCGTGTCTACCAGGCACGGATCCACTGATACGCCATTGATTTTCACCGCAATACACAACGCATATTTTCGAGCTTCCTTGGGGGCAAGCTCGTGATTATGGAACATGATAGGCGGTTGTGTATCAGTGGGCGTCAGGACTGTCGAGATTTTCTCCACAGGGAGATCCTCGTTCACCATGACTTTTTGGAGATATTCCCTTAAAGCTTCTTGGTGAGATGTGGATCTTTTGATCAACTCGAGGATGGAGATACGGGCAGGCGTCTTATCCAGATGTTTCAACAAGTCATACTGGGTCCCAGGGATGGACTCTTCTGACTGCTCTTCCTTATCTTTCTCGGGCCGAGATTGTTCAGGGGCCTGACTATTCTGGGGAAACACCCGGTGGAACATCCTTCCACTCCGGAGCACCATTGCTTGTGGGTCTTGTTGCACCTCTATGGTATTGGGTGTGGATTTTAACAAGGTTTAAGGGGTAATAATGGAGGAATGGTTGGTGGGATAGGGGTTATGATGGGTGTAGGGGTTTTGATTAGGGGTTTGCTTGGTGGAGGTATAGTAGAGGTAGAAGGAGTCTCGGGTGAATCACGGATGATAAGGGTTTAGATGGTTGAGGTAGATTAGAAACGGAGGTGACTTGGGGTGGATGATGGACGATAAGGGGTTTATATGATGGAGGGGGTATAGTGGAAGTAGAGGGGACCTCAAATGAATGGTGACTGATAAGAGGTTTAAACGGTGGAGGAGGAGGTTCAGTGGGGATAGAGGTGGATGGTGTGTCATACGGATAATGGGCGGTAAAAAGATTAGAAGGCGGGGGTAAAGGCGCGATAGAGGTAGATGGTAAATTAGAGGAATAAGAAGTGATCAAGGGACTTCGGGGTGAAAAAGGAGTGTGAGATGGCCTTTGGTGATGGACTAACGGTGAATTGACGATAGGGGTACGAATAAGAGGGCGTGATGGCTGTGGAACGGGAGAAGGACCAAATAGGGGTTGTGAGGGGGTTGAATGGTAAGAAGATGATGTTCGAAGGAGACGAGGAGGTTGATTGGTGGTATGACTGGTAGCAAGGACAGAGGTGCTTTCTAAATGACAGGTTTGCTCTCTTCCAACTTCCGAGAAGGAGGAAATCGGATTAACCTGGTAGTTGGGCTGTTGGTGCTCCGGAAGCGGGTTATGGATGATGCCCATATTAGGCTGCTGTTGTGGGGCCTGCTGAGGCTGTTGTTGTTGATGTGGTTGTTGTGGTAACTGTGGCCTAGGCGGAGGTCTCCTGGCCTTTAGGGTGGCGATGCATCGCCTCATTTCATCCCAATCGATTTCACCGAGATCATTCATGTCGTAAATGTAATCTTTGAAGTTGAAACAATTCTCCACCGTATGACCCGGCTGTCTGTGATAGACACAGTACCTGGAGGTATCAGCATTTGGGGGCCATGCAAACTTTTCTTTGGGCAAAGTAAGTAGGTTGGCAGCCATGAGGGCATTAAAAATGTCCGGCAATGCCTCGGGCAATGGTGGATAATGGGCTCTTTTGGGTCCAATGGGCCTCATCCGTTGTTGTGGTGGGCCGTAATTTCCCGGGGGTGGAACTTGGTGATACTGAGGTTGTGGTTGTTGTTGTTGTTGGGGATGAAAGGGTTGAGGCATGTTGTTTTGAAGGGGGTTATTTTGGGGTGGAGGACGATAAAGAGGTGGACCTTGTTGAAAGGGAGGTCGTGAAACCTGAGGAGGCCTTGGGTTAACTGGTTGGTTGGGGCCTGCCAAGCACACTCACTTGCTCGTTTATGACGACTCCCTCAGTTGTTCCTCCTTGGACACCAGTGCCCGTTTTCTTAAACACCCTAGGCTTTGAGGGTTCAAACATATGCATGATGGGGGAATCTTTTAATTGGGTCTGGATATACCGAGCCCTCTCATAAAGTTCCTCCATCGTGGTAAGCTTATTCATGGCTAAAATGTGTCTAAACTGCGGGGTTGCATTAGACACAATCATCTTGACTTGCTCGGGTTCTGAAAGGGTATCTTTTATCTTATCGGCCAGGGACCTCCACCTATCAGCATACTGGACAAAATCCTCATCTGACCTCATTTTCTCAGCAACTAGGTCGGTGATAGAAAGAGAGGACCGACCCTATCCTGGTACTTTTGTATGAATTTAGCTTTGACAATGTCAAAATCCTCAGCCTCACTTGGCTCTAGAGAATAGAACCATTCTAAGGCAGGACCATCCAATGACCTCCGAAAAAGGTAAGCCAGGGATTTTGGCTCATTCTGCCAGAAGGAGGATTCATACATAAAATCCTTGATGTGAATAGAAGGGTTACCCGTGCCGTTATACCTACGGTATGTAGGCATTTCGGAGGGTGGGAGATGAAATGTGGGAAGGATTGGCAGGAAAATCTCAGGGGCAGACCTCCCATCCACCACTTTCTTTAAGTGCCGAACTTGCTGGTCCATCTCATTGTATTTGTTGAGGAGTGACTGGGTGAGCTCCTCGGCGGGTGGAGGCGGGGCCTGCCACTGAGACTGAGAAGGCCTCACAAGGGCCTGAGAAGGGAGTCCTGAACCAGAAGGGTATGGTGGCCCACCAGCAGACGCCGCTTGGGGTACCGTATGAGGGATGGCAGGGATTTGAGACTGTAGAGGGGGGAATTGGTGAGAGGCGGGCTGTTGGCTCGCCTGTCCTTGAAGTGAAGAAGAAGGAGCGACATATACATGTGATGGAGATGTAGTAGCCTGGAGCGGCTGTTGGTAGGATGTGGGAGCCGGAGTTGACTCCTGAGGAGGGGGAGAAACAGACTTCCCCTTTAAAATGGCCTGAAAGGCCAGAAGTTGCTCAGGGCTGAGCTGTGTACTAGCGAGGGCACCCAAAAGGGAGAAGATATCCTGGGGTGGAGCTACCTCCCGTGGAACAACGGGGACCTCTTGTGAGGTCTCGCGGGAGGGGCCTGAGTCCATTGCGTGGACCCGTGGGTCAGCTGACTGACCACGACCTAATTGATTCTCTTCGGAAGAGTCGTGAGCCATTCCTGTAATTTTACCAGAGCGTAAATGCATACACTAGCAAACAAGTATCAGAGATTAACAGACAAGTGGATGATCTTACGCCATTTTTTTTGTTTTTGTTTTAACCCTTTTTTTGTGTTTTGATTTACTTAATTTTTTTTATTTTTCTTTTTCTCTTTTTTTTTGATTTTAACAAATATAAAATTCACACTTAGTAGGAGGGACCCTAATTGCACTTTGTTTTACCGCCGTGTCAGCTAGGGGCACTCGTCTCACCACGAATAGGTAACTAACTCCGGGGTACTTCAGTGGTACAACCAGCCCAGTGAACGAAGAGGGAATCCTTCGCTGTCGGGGACTTACGGAGGTCTCAATGGAGGAGATCCTAGTCCGTCGAGAGGAATTCCCGACGGAGAGTCCTTCCTTCACCGAGAGGGGTTAATCCTTAAATAAGTAAAAGAAAGAAAAGAAAAGGGGTAAATGCATGAAATGCAGTGCTGAATAAAAGATGTATAACGCACAAATACCAGAGATAAACACACAAATAGAACAGAGATAATCACAATGATATAACAAGGATATAAAAGCAATAAACAGATGGAGTAGGATACAACGTTCCTCTTTCCGAGACACGTAGATCACTTGAAAAAAGAGAAAGGGGCTCTAAGGGTGCACGTAGTGCACGAGGGGAATGACGTAGCGCACGTGGGCGCAATAAAGAGGCGGGGCACGAGGATGCCAAATAGAGGGGAACAAGGAGGCGGGGCACACGAGGGTGCCGAATGGAGGAGAAGGGGCACACGTGGGTGCCGAATTGTAGGGGAAGGGGCACACGTGGGTGCCGAATGGTAGGGAGGCACACGTGGGTGCCGAATGGTAGGGGGCACACGTGGGTGCCGAATGGTAGGGAGGGCACACGTGGGTGCCGAATGGTAGGGGCACACGTGGGTGCCGAATGGTAGGGAGGGCACACGTGGGTGCCGAATGGTAGGGGAAATGCACGTGGTGCACGAGACAACGTTATCCTCTCAAGTAACCACAAAGGACCGGGGGAGTGCACGAGGTGCACGAGGGGAGTGAGCGCACGGGGGCGCAATAAGGAAGGGCACACGTGGGTGCCGAAAAGAGGGACACACGTGGGTGTCAAAAGGAGGGGCACACGTGGGTGCCGAAAGCTTGTGGGTAACCAGAAAAGCAAAAAGCAGGTCCCACCGTGATCGCCAGAGATGTGAACGCGTCACGTGGTGGACTGAGAGAGAGAGATGGGGTTTCTCCCTCTCTGAGTAATAAAGGGTGAAAGAAATGAGGACAAACAATGAAACGCGCGCTATAGGGGATATGAAAGAACGGTGGACAAGTACATCTACAGATGACACTCTAATGGAGACAGAAAGAATTTAGACTGACCGAACTCCGGTACATGGCGGAGATAGGGGTCCGAAGACCCTCTCACGCAAACTGAACCCCTTCCCGGTAGGCGTAACCCACCGTTCCGAGAGCAGCTTTTCAGATACCGAATTCGAGCCCTGGGACTCTACGTAATAGAATTTGACAGACGGGAAGACACGTAGACTCGGAAATTGTAACGATATATCACTCCTCGAACAGTTACAAGAACAATATGAATAAAAGCACACCACCGCAGGACATTGGTCTTTGCGGGGTTTTAACAACAATATTGCAATATGAGCAGTAATTAATATATGTACATCTAGAAACCACCGCGAGACATTGGCCTTACGGGATTTTTAATGCGATATAAATAATAATATAAGTATATATATAAACCACCACGAGACATTGGCCTCTGCGGGGTTTTTAATGCATTATAAATAATAAATATAAATATATATACACACCACCACGAGACATTGGCCTCTGCGGGGTTTTTACTATAACATAGATAATAATATAAGTATATAAATATATAAACCACCACGAGACTGTGGCCTCTGCGGGGTTTTTACTGTGACATAAATAATAAGTATAAGTATATAAATATATAAACCACCACGAGACTGTGGCCTCTAGGGGTTTTTAATGCGACATAAATAATATAATAATAATAAATATATATATATATATATATATATGTATATATGTATATATATATAGAAACCACCACGAGACTGTGGCCTCTGCGGGGTTTTAATGCGACATAAATAATATATTTATATATATTATATAAAACCACCACGAGACTGTGGCTCTGAGGGGTCTTTACTATAATATAAGTATATGTGACAGGAAAAGAAAGGGATCAAATAAACCGCCGTGAGATGTTGATCTCCACGGGATTTTAAAAGCGATGATAGGGGGAATGCTGAAATTAAATAGTTAGGAGTTAGAAAGTAGGTGCAGAAAATAAAATAAAAATGTTGAAATGGAACAGTCGCGGGAGGTGACCCCACCGCACCAATTAGGAGTTAGATATACAGAAAGTAAGTCACAGAAACCGCCGCGGGGAATAATCCTCCGCGCGGGTGAGGTCAGAGACAGAAGAGATAACCGCTGCGGGAAGTAACTCTCCGCGGGTGTTATTAAAACAAAGATGATCAAAATGAGCGCGCGTTAGAGTTTTGTGATCGCCAGGGACCGAGGGTCCCGAGTGAATTGATCGCTTTCGCCTTCGACACGAGGTTATGCGGGCTCCAACTTCCTCTTCTTTCGACAGGCCGAAGAAGAGGGCCTTTAACTGGTTACCCTTACACAAAGAACAAACAGAGAAAAAAAACTAAATGAGAATGACGGGGTGTAGTACCAATCCTTAGGTAATGAAACTGTAAATAACATAAACGAACACGTACCTGGTTGGTGTGTTTAAAACCCCTTTAGAATTAAAAGGGTGGGAGAATGACATGATGAAATGCACAAACACAAAGACATCACAAGCGAGGCCCTCTCGGAGAGAAAGGCATGGCACATATGCTAAGATGATGCATGACATATAATTACTGACTAAATAAAAATAAGAGGGAGAAAAGCTTATCGGTGGAGGCCAGCGACGAGCTTTGAGAAGGGCTTCAATATCACGAGCACAGCATGACCGAAGGACTTCATAGCGGACTTCAGAAAGCTGATTAAAGCCGAACATAATAACACACACACAACCGTACACATATGAATGATAAGTATCTCTATATAAACATATATATATAAACATATTATACGTCTTAAAGATATTTAACATATTCATAAATACAAACGTGTATAAACATATACGTGAACTGGTCAAAATAAAAGAACAAGAATTTGAGAGAGAAGGTGAGAAAGGAAGAGAGAAAAACCTTTTTTATTATTTATTTTTAAGACTTTGTTTTTAGAAGAAAAGGGATGAGATATATATACATATGTGATATATATATATATATGATATCTATATATATATGTATTATGTTATATATATATATATATATATATATATAATATATATATATATATAGGGGAAAGAAAGAGAGAGAGAGAGGGAGAGAGGGGATGAGAGGGAAGAATAAAAAAGGGTGAAGAAAGGGGGGGCTAAAGACAGAGAGAGAAGGGGGGAGAGAAGAGGCAGAGGGTGAGAGAGGAGGGAAAGGAGAGAGAGAGAGAACCGAGAGGGGGAGAGAGGGAATGAGAGAGAAATGGCGAGAGAAAGAGAGAGAGGGATAAAACAAATAATAAAAAATGAAAAGAGAGAGGGGGTGAGAGAGAGACACGGGAGGAGAGAGAGAGAGAGACAGAAAGAGAGAGAGAAAGAGAGATCGTGATCGGGAGGAGAGAGGATGAGAGAGAGAGGGGGACACGGCGGGAAGGAGACGGCCCGGGGGTCGACGCGGAAGGCGGCCGTAGAGGTTTGCAGCGGTCGCGACGGGGAGAGGCGGTCGCTGCGGTGGCGGGGGCGAGCGGCCGGTGCGTGCCGTGGGGTGGCTGCTGCACTGGCGGAGGGGCTCGGGGACTACCGGCGGCGGACGTGAGCTGGGGGAGAAAAATGACGGCGTCCGCGGTGGGGAGTTGTGCGGCCGGACGCGGGCGCGGTGCCGGTGAGGACGCGTCGTAGGTGGTGAGGGTGAGGACTGGAGTCCGGGATGACGAAGGTGACGCGGCGGCGGGGCGGCACGCGGTGTCGGTGTAGTGCGTCACGGGGACGACGTCAGAGTGGACGCGGAGGAGGTGCTGTCGGGGGGTGCTACACGTGGGCGTTGGCGGTGTGCACCGGCGGGGAAGATGACGGTAGTCGTGGAGGTCGTAGCAGTGCTTCACGGTGAACCAATGGTGCAGGTGGGGCGTCCGGCGACGGTGCAGGTGGAGGCGGTTGGCTGGCAGCGGCGGCGTGGTGCATGAACGGGAAGAGGCGGGAGCGGCGCTTGCGCTGGAAGGTGGCAGCAGCGGTCCGGTCCATGGAGACGACGTGGAGAGGGGTGGCGAGGTGGTCGACAGGGTGACGGTGGTGGCGGCTTGGGGTGCCAAGAGGGGGAGAGAAAATGAGAGTGTGAGGTTGTGGTTGGGAAAGTATTGGCAGCGGAGGTGGAGGTTCTAGAGAGGAACGGCTAAAGAAAAAAAGAGAAGTAGTGGGAGAGGGTTCACCGTGGTGGTATATGGGAGAGAATGTGAAACGTGGCTGTGGCTATGAAGAGTGGTGGCCGTGAGGGTGTTGAGAGGGGAGAGAAATGAGAGTGTGGGATGGGTGTGTGTTGGCTGGGTCACAGTGGCGACGTGGGGGTGGGCTCGCATGCAGTGGGGAGGAAGAGTGGAGAGCGATATGGGCGGCTAACGGCGGTCGATGGCGCGTCGGGGAGGAGGATGCAGCAAGGTTGGCGTGCTTCAACGGCGAGAGGTCACCGCGGCTGGGAGAGGTGAGTGGAGAGGGGGGCGGCGGGCTGCAACTATGATGATGAGGACAACGACAGCGGTGGTGTCACGGTGGTGACTTCACGGCGGCGGCATGACGGGCTGTGTGACGTGGCCGATGGCGAGGGACGACGATGGCAGCGACCGTCGGAGGGGATGCTCGACGGTGGAACGGCAACGCGGCAGCAATTCGGAGGTGGTTGGTGGCTTCATGACGGTGAGGGCGTGAGTGGAAGGAGTTCGAGAGGAAAGAAAGCCGAGAGGTAAGAAGAGAGGGGAAGAGAGGAGGGGTTGGCGGTGGTTTGCTGCCGTGGGTTGTTAGGTGTCGGAGAGAAAGTGGGAGAATGAGAGTTGGATGGGTGCATGCGGTGATAGCTGGGAATGAGAGAGTGAGGTGGATTGTGATTAGCAGATGAGAGTGAGGGAGAGGGTGAGTGTCCATGTGTGTGACGTGAGGGAGAGGGAAATGAGCAGAGAAGTGAGAGGGAGGGAAAGAGCGGAAGGGGGGAGGAGAGTGTGTGCGCGTGTGTGTAAGGGAGAGGGTGAGAGAGCGGGAGGAGGGGGATTACGTGAGAGAGAGGGAAGGGAATAGAAATAAAGAAAGGGATGGGGGAGAGAATAAGATGGGGTAGGGAATATTATTTTTTATTATCTTTTATTTTTTTGTTTTGTTTGTTTTGTTTGTTTTTATTTGCTTTGTTTCTTTTTTTTGCTTCTTTTTATATATATATTATTATGGTTTTTTATTTTGCTTTTTAATAAATATTTATGTATATACTAATCACTTATATATATATTATATTTTATGAAAATAAATTTATTAAAGAAAATCATTATATTATTTTTACGTAAACACAACTACACACATTTTTTATTTATTTTTTCTCTTTTTATTTATTATATATGGACACATATTTTAATTTTCTCCCTTTCACAAAATATGCAATTTAACCACAATACGAAAGTCACTCAAATAAAGAACATGTAAGCCACTTCAGGGCATTACGGTACAATATGGGATTGACTCATCGTAACGTCAGAAACGGCGTGTCTACAACGGCCGCCAAGCAGATTATGGGTTCTATGTTCAAGGTGCAATTGGCCGTATCTTCTACACTATCTGGAGATATTCTGCACTTGTTATGTAATCTTCCTCAGTTTATTAGCAAGCCGGCCATGTCAACACCGTGTATTACTCTCCCTCAGCTTCACCTGTCTCTTCTAGCAAGGGAGTTATGCTTCAAGTCTTATTACCGAGTGGAGCTGCCAAATCTCATGCTACTTGTGCCAAGTAACAAGACTCCATGGTTTTATGATATTCAACATTATGAGGAGTTAGTTGTTCAAGAACATCCTACTATTGTTAGCACCGGGAGTCTAGGGGCAACCGCCCCGATGAAGTTGCATGTCCATAGTCGGGCATGGCCGTCTGCTAGGTGGGCTCGCTATTTGAGAAGATATTGCAAGGCAAGGTGGCCAAGGATTCAAGCCGGGCCAAGCGGGTCCATTTCAAGCCAATTTCAGCTAAGAAGAGACGGCGACACAGGTGCAAGAGCCGTCAATTGTGCATTTAGGGGTCCACCTCTTCCTCCCCTTCTTTTCATTCATCCTTCATTCTACTCAGTTCCCACCCTTGGGTGGTGTATCTTCCCACTTCATATCCTTCTACTATCATCTTCTCCTCTCTTCCCGGGTCTGCAAACCCCCATTCCTCTTCTTCCCATCCAGAGTCTCTGGATTTTCCCTCCTCTCACAATTCTGGGCCTCGGCCTATGCCCTCTTATCATCCCGATCCAGGGATTTCTTCTTCTGATCCTTCTCCTTCGGTATCCCCGAGTTCTCCTTCTTATTCCCGACCTTATCGGGTGTCTATGATTCTCCTTCCCCGGCTCTGTCGGGTGGTCCTCATTCTTCTTCTCCGACCCTGTCGGATGTCTACCATTCTCTTTCTCTAATCATGTCAGATGATTCTCATTCTCATCTTTCTACTCATTCTTCTTCACCCTTTCAGGGTTCTTGCCCTTTTTCATGCTACTTTCGAGGCTTTAGTCTGCCTTGATCTCAGCTAATCTGGTTTATTCTGTATCTGGTTCCTTGTTATCAGGGTCTCAGTGCCTTAATGAGAGAGTTCTAGCCCTCGTCTCTCTTCCTTTTTTATCCCTTCTTCGTCCAGTATGATGTCTACCACTCCCTGTGTCGAGGAATTCAATCATTTACTCTCCTTTCATCTTTTATCCTGACAAGCAAGTAATACAAAGCTACTCGAGCTCCTCAAAGCTCGATGATCGAGATCGCTTCGGGATGCCAGTTTCCACGCCATGGATTTGCAAAGGTATCTTTATTTTGAGCAAAGAAACATGCCTTTATTTCCATTATTTTTATTGTTTCTACACACGCTTATAATGTTATTCCTCAACATGGTTAAGTGGCTTTAGAAATTTGCTTAGTTCATTAGGTCATTTAAAATGAGTTCGCTTCTGCAACATCCTTAGGCTGGTGATAGCTCCGCTCTGGGAGTTTGAGTTCTTTCCCCGATCGTTGAGGGTGACCATTGAGCATGGGTTTTCACACACTTCACGGCGAGCCATAGCTGATTCCTTTGAGCAACATCGTTGCTGCTTTGGCCATACTTTGGGTATGCACGAAGGCCTTTTCTCTTCTCTGCTCGGCCAAGTGCAGGGGTAAGAGATTGATGGATAAGATGACCAACCTAGGCGCTCCCTAATACCAGAGAGGTCTCAAATAGGGGCAGTCTTGACCCTCAAAAGTGAGCTTTCATGCTATATCTAACCAATAAGGGCTGTCAAATGAAAATCATATATAAAAATCAAAAGAAAATTACGAATCAAAGGCATGGCAAGAGTGGCAGTATAGTTCCCCGCGGGACGTCATGAGTCCGGTCGCATGCGTGCCTGATAAATATGGGTCTAAAAATCAAAGACAGAAAGCCCCAGCGCAACAGACCTATCTCCTTGAGGGGTGGTGTCTTGGAAGGAAGTCGAATCTTGATATCTCCCATCCTGCATAAAATTTGTCTCTAATTTTTCTTCTATTTCTCCCTCTTAGGCTGGGTTGTATCCCGGGTATAGCCTTAGTAGGGGCACCGTTCTTTAGAGGCAGTTGGTTGTGGTCAAGTCACCCTCACATGCACGCCCTGCTCAAGGGAAGTCTTTAATGAGAGGGGAGGGACGGCGATCCCTGGCCAGTAGTTCGAGCCTGTCTTTGGATGCTGCGGATTACTATTCAAAAATTCAAAAAAAAAATGAGATATTGTCAAAAATCTAAAAAATGAGATATTGTCAAAAATATAGAAAACATGATGAGATATTGTCAAAAATAAAAAAAATGAAATATTGTTCAAATCAAAAAAATTAAATATTTTCTAAATCCAAAAAAATCAAGAAAATTGAAAAATCTAAAAATATTTATCTTTTACATTTTATTTTGAGAATAGATACGTAATCTGTTTGCTAAGTGTGCAGGTTGCAGGTACTCAGGCATTCCTTGCTATATCTTTGTGCTCTGTCTCCTGTCCACATCTTTGATCTGGTCTTCCCTTCTTCAATCATGTCTCTCGATCTGTTCTGAAGCTTATGTCCTTCTCAGCTTTTGTTTGCAATGATCATATTTCTATGAGAGGGCTTTACCTCACGATTATGAACCTGGCGGTTCTGCTTCATTCTGATCTTGGGTTTTGATTGAAGGGCGTATTTGTTTATGTCCTTTGTCCCGCCGTGTCCTTGTCTCGCCGTGTCTATGTCCCACCGTGTTGTCCCACACATGTTATTTTTTTCTTCACCACGTGTTTGTTAGTTATCTTGCATATGTTGTTAGTCGTCCTTCTATATCTCGTGTGTTTTCCCAACCGTGTGGTCATCCCTCATGTTCTTGTCCCAACCGTGTGTTGTCACATTGCATTGTTGTCTTGTCCCCCACGTTCATCTTGCATACGTGTGGTTTGTTCATGCCATTGCATATGTGCTTGTTCGTCTTGTTGTGTTGTTTTCCATTCGTTTGATCGTTATGTTTTGTTGTGTTGTCAGTCGTTCAGTTAATCGTTGTGTTATGCTATCTTTTGTTCATGCTTGTTTATCATGTTCATTCATATTGTTGTTGTCTTATTTGAAAATTCATAAAAATCTAAAAAATCAGAAAATCTAAAAAAGATGCTGTTTCGCTTGGCAGGTAAGTCAGGTATGGCTCTCGATCCCTTCTCATTGTTGCATTACTATATGGTATCTACATTATTATAGCCTCTCAAGGATCGGCTGGTTGGCCATGTGTTCTAGGATCTGATGTTCCCCTTTAACAAAAGCGATGATGATCTAGGAGCATACGGTTAATCGTTGGATAAGCCGCTCGGTTGAGTCGGGTGGGGGACGATGGACTCTGTCTCGCACGCCGTGGTTGCAAGAAGACTCTTGACCCCGTCTGGCTCAGTCTAGCAATATTATCCTTGAGTACTTTCTATTTTATCTTTCTTTGCATTCGTTTTAATGATTTCTTTATTATAGCCCAGCATGCATCATGTCATTTTGAGCATTCACGTCTCATGATCCGTTCAAGATTTCTCCTCAGCACTGGTTAATTGCACTTCAGTTCTCTTGGGTAAGAGATTCTTCATTCCACTCTCTAGTTTGAATGATTTCTATGATCTTCCACTTGGTCTGGTTGGCCAGCGTGATTCCTGTCTGGATTTTATCTCAGTCTTATCTCTACTTTTCCAGCTCTTATGCTGTGTTCCTGTCGACCCACTCATTATCCGTGGATTGTGTCCCTGATGAAGTTGGTCGTGTTTCCTTTCCTTTCTTAGTTAGTTCTCCAAACATGTCTCATCCTTGTCAATCATTTCAAGTTATTAGTTCGACATTTTCAGGAGAATTCTTGTTGCTTGTTGGTTATGACGGGTGTCTTTTTTGCCTTGATGCCCGCTTATCAGTTCTCTCCACTTCATCTCCGCTTCATCTCCATTTCACGTCGCTATCGATTTCGCTCCATCTCCTTTCCATTTCATCTCCGCGCCACTTTCGCTCGTTCCCTTGCAAAGGGCATCTGTTGACACCCGTTTTAGCCCACAAGTTGTGTCATTTCTCTTATTCATCATTTTTGATGCCCCGAATTAGCCATTATTTTGGAGCTTTCTCAGATGGATTTCAAGCCTATTTTTACCATTTCATATCCTTTGAGTCTTGGAGATCATGATTTCCTAGAGCCCTAGAGCTTGTCTTATCAACTTCTAGCTTCTAAGTCGACTTACGGCCCATTTAGGCCGACTTCCCTCAAGTAATCAGCTCTCTCTCACCGTGCGGTCCTAAAAGTGGTCCTTTTTCATCTCCTTCTGTTCCTCTTTTCAAAACGTTATCTTCATCAAAGTTGTTCATCTTTCAAAGATCTACATTTTCTTCTTTTACGCCGTTGGCCAGTTCTGCCCCTATTGTGAGCTATTCACATTTTTCCGGCATACTGCGCTGTTCACCTATGTCCAGAATCTTTCTCTCTCTTCTAGCACGATTTTTCTCCCTCTTATGATCATTTTCTCATCTTGCTTTCTTCAAAAAGTTGTTCCTCTCTCAGTTATCTATAATTTCTTCTTCTACCACTTTCGCTAGTTCTGCCCCGTTTGAAAGATACGCTTCAATTTCCAAAGTCAGTGCAGTCTGCTTAAAATCTTCCTCCATCAGTGTGACAGACCTACCCTAGTCGGTTACATAACTCTGACGGTCGTACGATAGACCGTTACACACACCTGAGAGTCCAATTCGTGCTGGACTCTGCTCCGTTTCTGTGCGTCGTGGCCCTCTTGCAGAGTCCATAACTTCTTGAATTCTACTCCGAATTGAGCGCCGTTTGTTCCTATGGTTTCTCCTTGGTATTATCTTGAATTCAGTCCAAAGAACTCCAAATTTCATTGGCTATATTGCTCAGAATCACACTCAAAAGTTGATGATTTAGGTGTCCTGGTTCAACTCAAACTCTGCAGATTAAGCTCCGGGGCTCCCTTCTAGAAGCCATATCTTCCAGATCCTTCATTCAAATAGAGTCCCGTTTTCTCCTATGACTTATCTTGACTATTATCTCGAGATTGATCTATAGATCTCGAGATTTGATGGACTCTATCTCTTAAACTCGTGGAGGAAAATTGGGGGTTTCACCACTTTTCTATAAAAACTGCCTAGTTCGCAGTTGCAAGGGGGGCTCTTTCTTGGTTCGGGGAGAAGCCATGCTGCAACTCCAACTCACAACTTCGACCTTGGCTTGAAGAGGGAAGTATTAGCTTTCCATTGTATCCTTCTGGGATTGATTTCATGATCTATATTCTTAGTTCTCTTCTCCTCAAAATCACAAATCATCACAGTTTTCTACACTTTTCTGCTACACATGCACTTTTTCCCTTTTTGCATCAATGATTTCTCTCTATTCTCTCAATAAAATCTCGTGATTTCAAATCTCATGCATGCACAACACACCCACCTATTATTTCCACCCTTCCATAGGGGTTAAAAACCTCCCCCCGATGAGTTTGCCCTCAATTTCTATCCCTATTTTATCACTGTGGGATTGATGCTACACATGCATGTTCTAATGGGTTTTTGCCTGTGTTTTGATCTTTGTTTTGCAGGAGAGCATGATATCAACGTGAGGCCTTCTTCATCTAGTCGGCTGGAAGGAGAAGAGGTTTGAGTCCACAAGTTTCCCGCACCTCGTTTGTCAAGCGCGATCAAGTTTTCTTTCCAAGGTACACGACGCCGTTCTTTACACTTCTTCATCCTTTGGCGTTGTTAATCCTTGGTGGCGATCACGGTTAGTATTTCTCATCCTTTCATCTCCCTTGACTTTGGTTTACATGTTTATGCATGTATGTATTAGTTTAAAGGGGGCGGGATATGAATCTAATTAAAATAAATCTACACTGGACACCTCAACATTTTGGATTTTTCCGAAGCGTCAAATCGAGCGGCGTGCCAGGATTGCCCGGATGCGGAGGATGGAGGCGTCCAGGCCCCTTGGACGCCTTCACAATTATTATTATTTATTTATTATTTATATTTATTTTTTTTTATTTTCTTTCATTGATGGAGGCGTCCAGTGTCCTGGATGCCTCCATGAAAATCTGCCGCCCCCCCCCCCGGAACGTCGTCGGCAGTCATCCGCCAGACATCTCCTGATTCTGGAATCTTCCGGTACGTCCGATTGGTGGCGATGCCGTCCGTATGCTGCATGATTTCCGTAATGAGGCGGTTTTTGGATGCCGAAGAAGCGTCACGTTACCCACTCAAAAGGCGAAAGAAGACCCAAGAATGGGAAGCACTCAAGCGATTCGAAATGCGAAAGCCACTGCGGGACGTCATATAGTCATATGAGATTTTCTCAGGGTGATGTCTAGAATAGCGTGTTTACAGTAACCATTTATCCACTTAAAGTGTTTGCCCGTGGACCTCTTTCCTTAGACACCGTTTGTAACGTCCCGGAGATCCGGATACCGGTAAACCGATACCAAGAACTCGGGGAAGTCACCCAAGAGGCTGATGAGGCCCCATAAGGGTTGGAGGGTTTTGTCGAGGGGATGCATAATGAATTGGAATTACACATGCACAATATTAATTATAGCAACAATTTAACTATAAACGGAAGCAAATTAAATATCAGAGTGATAAATATATACAATAGTCTAGATCCACAATATGTACAAGTCCAACAACTGAACAAGAGTCAAAAATGTACAACTACTCGGGGCATACCCCGGCCAAAAAGTACAAGAAAGGACAAATAACTGACAACAACCTACTAACAGACTACTGAGCAACCATTGCTGGCGCTAAGACCTGCCGTCAAAAGCGCGGGAAGCTGCGGAAGATGGCTGCTGCTGCTCACCTGAAAGAGTAAGGGTGAGTCTCAGCCAGACTCAATAGGAGTCACGCGGATCCCTACCTCGCAACTAAACAAAGGAAAGTAATTAAAGCATGCATTGGCAGAATTAAACAACAATTCAGTAAAGCTGTAAAACTATCTAAGCAGTTTAATAACAGATAACTATAATGCCAATTGAATTTAAACATGAGTACTCGAAATCTACCAATAGAATAAACTCAACATTCCCAAGTGATAGGAGAAAGAAGGACCACCAGAAAGTGAAACCAGATGCGTCCACTGACGACTTACACTGTGTCTCAAGCATCTACGCAAGTCTGGATCACGACAAGCGAGATGCGTAACAGTACCAGAAATAAGTAACTAGTCAGAGTAACATTCGTCAGTGTCAGTCCAAGCCTCTGACCACGTGTGCACACACCAGCTCATTGTCTTGAGCCAGGCCTCTAGCTAGTTCCCCCCCCAGTAGGACGCTACTGTAAAGCAGGGGCCCACGGAAACTAGCTTAAAAATCGTAAACCGGGACTATCCCGCCACCTCACCCAAGTGGGCCGACACTAGAGGTCGTCGGGCTACGACTAGTGGTTCCATCACAAGGAAGAGAACTAATTCTATCGAGATCTAAAAACATGCCACAGTTCCTACAATAATTTAAACATGGCGAATATGCAACATGGAAAGCATAAAGAAATGAACATGATTAAATTGAATTCTACAGAACATGGCAGTATAACATTGGCCCACCACAGGCTCTGGC